>CM061538.1:191333316-192548316 GCA_030864215.1 Capsicum pubescens | reverse complement strand
ATTGATGGGTTGAAATTAAGCTGAGGGATTTTAAGGATTATTACTTGAATTGTTTTCTCCATGTTTTAAATGTGTATTTCATGCTTTAATTAATGGTTTTTAGGGCTGAATGGGTGCATTGTTATGAGGATTGGAATTTGGAACATTGGTTTCCTTAATTTGATAAAATTTAAGCTTATTAATGGCATTAACCTCAACCAACTATAAAAATCTTAGTTTTGAACATGTAATTTACATCATTTAACTTACCTTTGGGATATTTCATTGAATTAAAGGATAATGGATGATAAAAAATATTTTTGAATGCCCTCGGTTTCCATGAATTTGGATTTTAATGGAACTTGGTAGTCTAAAGATTATATAGACTAGTTTGGAATAATTGAATTACTTTTCAAGAATCTTGGTATGACGATACCATCTTGGAAAATTCTTTAATAGATACTCCTTGGATAGTAGTTGTGTTTAGGTGCAAATTGCTTTAATTTGGTCTAAAATAGAATTTTGTAGCTCACCATGAAGGTGTAGGTCCCGAAAGGATCAACACTGGAAACCAGATTTGCTAGCGTAAGGGCCTATGTGACCCTGTGCTTGGTGTTTAGCCTTTCCTTGATTTCCTCAATTCATGTGCAAACTAACACTAGGGCCCTTCCAACAGGGGGAGCTGGACCCATATAGCCCATGGGTGCCTTTTATATGGAGCGAGCTACACAGTTCAGGATAATAATTTAAACTCGCATGTTCATGTCCATTGACCATCTCTCGTCATAGTATATATGTATATACAAATGTTGTGCATGTGATGTTGATAGGTTTTTGGCAATACCATTATTTTATCACATTCCCCTGAGTTACATGCCAGTGCTTGCCCCACTGACCGTCCCTGCTGTATTATTTTAGGATGTAGGGTCCGAGGGCTTTTCTATTACTCCTCTATAATGTTATATGGTGTGGCATGTTGTTGAGTTGCAGGGAAATAGTGAGCCTACATCTTTCTAAAGACCTACTATTTTATTAGATTTTTTTTCATATTTTGGGAATTTTGTATTCTCTTTTGTCATGGTCGGTGTAATACCCCAAACTTTCTACAAGCCTAATTTCATCTCTAGAAGATTAAGGGATGACTTCTAAAGTGAGTAATGTTTAAATCATATAAAACTTTCTTTTATTTTGATGTGTATGTACTGTTGGACCCTGGGTCAAGTTTTTCTTATATGACACCATTGGTTGTTGTGAATTTTAGATGAACTATGAAAAGATCCCTGAGCCCATTCTGGTTTCTACCCCAGTAGTAGAGTCAGTTGTTGCTAAGCAAGTGTATAAGAGGTGTCCTATTACTGTTATTTATAAGGTCATATTCTCTGATTTGATAGAGTTAAATATGGTCGATTTTGATCTTATTCTGTGTATGGATTGGCTTCATTCCTGTTATGCATAGATAGATTATCGCACTCGTGTAGTGAAATTTCAAATTCCAGATGAGCCAGTTTTTGAGTGGTCCAGAAATTCTGTATCTCCCAAGAGTAATTTCATATCCTATATTAAATCTAGAAATCTAATATCCAAAGGTTGCATCTATCATCTAGTTCGAGTTAAAGACACTAAGTCTGAGACTCCAACTATTCAGTCAGTCAACATAGTTAATGAGTTTCCTGATGTTTTTTTGGAAGATCTCCCAGGGGTACCTCCCTATAGAGAGATAGAATTTGGGATGGACCTTTTTCTCGATATGCAGCCTATTTCTATTCCTCCATACAATATGGCACCCAAAAAAATTAAGGAGTTGAAAAATCAACTCAAAGATCTTAAAGATAAAGGGTTCATAAGGCCTAGCATTTCTCTTTGGGGAGCACCCATCCTGTTTGTGTGAAAGAAGAATGGTTCTTTGCGTATGTGCATTGACTATCATCGGCTTAATAAGGTCACGATCAAGAATAAGTATCCCCTTTCTATAATTGATGGTTTGTTTGATCAATTACAAGGTGCAAGTTATTTCTCAAAGATAGACCTTAGATCCAGATATCATCAGCTTAAAGTTAGGGAATGTGATATTCCAAAGACAGTCTTCAGAACCCCTTATGATTATTTTGAGTTTCTAGTTATGTCTTTCGAGCTATCTAATGCTCCGACAGCCTTTATGAACCTCATGAATCGAGTGTTCAAATAGTATCTTGATATGTTTTTCATAGTGTTTATAGATGATATCCTTATGTACTCCCATACTGAGAATGACCATGCAGATCATCTTAGAATTGTCTTGCAAACTATTAGAGATCATCAATTATTCGCCAAATTCATCAAGTGTGAGTTTTGGATAAGGTCAGTAGCCTTTCTTGGCCATATAATTTCAGCCGAAGGTATTAGAGTTGATCCCTAAAAGATAAAAGCTGTAAGAAATTAGCCTAGGCCTATCTCTCCATCATACATTAGAAGTTTCTTGGGTCTAGCTAGCTATTACCGCCATTTTTATGAAGGTTTCTCATCTATCGCGTCTCCCATGACCCAATTGACCCAAAAGAAAGTTAAGTTCCTTTGGTCAGATTCCTACGAGAAAAGTTTTCAGGAGTTGAAGACTGACTAACTTTAGCCCCAGTGTTAACTTTGCCTGATGGTACGGATGGTTTTATGGTGTATTGTGATGCCTCTAGAGTTGGTATGGGTTGTGTGTTGATGAAGAGAGGTAAGGTTATAGCCTATGCCTCTATACAGTTAAAACTGCATGAGAAGAATTACCCGACCCATGATCTTGAATTAGTTGTTGTGGTTTTTGCTTTGAAAATTTGGAGATACTATCCTTATGGTGTTCATGTTGATGTCTTCACGGATCACAAAAGCTTGCAGTATGTGTTTACTCAGAGGGAGTTGAATCTTAGATAGAGAAGATGGTTAGATTTGCTAAAAGATTATGATATGAGCGTGTTATATCATCCGAGCAAGGCCAATGTAGTGGAAGATGCCCTTATTAGGTTGTCTATGGGAAGTGTGGCTCATGTTGAGAAGGATAAGAAAGAATTAGCTTGTGAAGTTCATCGTTTTGCTAGATTGGGTGTTAGGTTGCTTGATTCGGCTGAGGGGAATGTTTGGGTTTAGAGTAGTTCCGAATCCTCTTTAGTTTTAAAAGTGAAGGAGATGCAAGACATGAATGCTAGTTTGGTCAGACTGAAGGAGTCAGTTAAAAACCAAAAAGTAGAGAATTTCTCCCAAGGGGGATATAATGTGTTGAGGTGTCATGATAGATTGTGTGTTTCTTGTGTTGGTGATTTGAGGTAGAGAATTATGGCTGAAGCGCATGGAAAGCGTTATTCCATTCATCCCAGTGCTACCAAGATGTACCGCGACCTGTGGGAAATCTATTGGTGGAGTGGCATGAAGAAAGATATAACAGAGTTTGTGGCGAAGTGTCCAACCTGTCAACAAGTTAAAGTATAGCACCAAAGACCTGGTGGTGTGATACAAGAGTTGGGTATTCCCACTTGGAAGTGGGAAGATGTGAACATGGATTTTAGGACTGGTTTACCCCTTTTGCATCATCATCATAATTCTATTTGGGTTGTTGAAGACAGGTTGACTAAGTCAGCGCATTTCCTGCCAATTCATACATCTTACACAGTTGAGGATTATGCTAGGTTGTACATCTGGGAGTTATTCAGGTTGAATGGAGGTCCCTTGTCTATCATCTTAAATAGGGGTACTTAGTTTACTTCCCAGTTTTGGAGAGCTTTTCTGAAGGGTCTTGGTACCCAAGTGTGTCTTAGTTCCACTTTTTGTCTGCAGATAGATGATCAGGCTGAGAAGACTATCCAGACTCTAGAAGATATGTTGAGGGAATGTGCTCTTGATTTCAAGGGTAGTTGGGATGAGCATTTACCACTGATTGAATTTACGTATAATAACAGTTATCACTCTAGCATCCAGATGGCCCCGTTTGAGGCTCTTTATAGGAGGAGATATAGATCACCCATAGGTTGGTTTAAAGTGGGTGAGCTACTTTGATTTGACCTGATGTTGTGTTTGAGACTATGGATAAGGTTAAGTTGATTATAGAAAGGTTGAAGACAATCCAAAGTTGTCAGAAGTCATATGCTGATGTGAGGAGAAAAGATCTTGAGTTTGCCGTGGGTGATTTAGTGTACTTGAAGATTTCACCCATGAAAGGGGTGAAAATATTTGGGAAAAAGGGGAAGCTTAGTCCCCGTTATGTTGGCCCTTATAGAGTTCTGAGTCATGTTGGGAAAGTGGCTTATGAGATTGAGTTGCCCGCAGACTTGTCAGCCGTTCATCCTGTATTCCACGTCTCTATGCTTAAGAAGTGCGTGGGTGACTCCACCATTGTATTTCTTTTAGAAAGCTCAGAAGTTCATGATAGCCTCTCCTATGAAGAAATTCCTGTGGAGATCCTTAACCGTCATACTCGTAGACTAAGGAACAAAGAAGTCCTATTGGTCAAGGTCCTTTGGTGAAACCAATCCATTGAGGGAGCCACTTGGGAAGCAGAAGCTGATATACGAACCTAGTACCCTCATCTTTTCGATGCAGTTTCAGATTCAATTTAAGGTAACAAGTTACCTCAGCCTATCTCTTTTCATTCCATGTTTCAAGCTTTGTATAGACAATTATGTGATAGCTCATGTATTTTCAAATAAGTGTAGTCATGCTCTTAGTAGTACACACCATTTATAGCTTCAGCTTTCAGCATCCCAGTTTCATTATCCATATTCGAGGAGGAATGTTCCCAAGGGAGAGATATTTTAATACCCCAAACTTTCTTCAAGACTAATTTCGTATCTAGAAGATTAAGGGATGACTTCTAAAGTGAGTAATTTTTAAATAATATAGAATTTTCTTAATTTTAACTTTTTATTGTGTGGGAAATTGAATTAGCTTTCCAACGATATAAGATTCGCCTAAATCCGATAACCAGGCAAGAAGTTATGGCTAATTTAAGTTTTAGTCGTGAAACATCATCATTTTGGTGTTAAGAGTGTAGCGGAGAGGGCTTGATTAGCATTTTTCCAATTCCAGTGGGACTCCACAATGGTGGTACATCACGGAGGATCCCAATTTCCCAATAGTTAATTTCCAGTAGCCTAGCGCGATTGTGGCGCGTCGCACTGAAGTTACAGGTCCCAACCAGTGGGACAATACGATGGCTCCGCATCACGGTGACCCCTAGATTCCCATTCATCAATTTCAAGTGAGACACCGCGATAGTGGCGCGTTGCGGTGGCCCATAAAATTGGGCTCCCAGTTCAATTTTTTCCAGCTTCGTTAAGAGTTAAAAGGGGGGGTATTTTGGTCAATTACCCTACCCCCAATCTGTCCAAAAACATAAAATCTATCACATAGCAAGGTATTTTATGCCCTAATCATCATTATCTTCAAAAAAAACCCTATTTCATCATACTTCTCCTACAAGAAACTCAAGATTTCTCCATCAATTCTCCAAATTAAGTCAAGATTCTAAGATCCTAGTTCAAGAACTCCAAGAACCCTCATTCAAGAGTACAAGTAGCATCTCACAAGCAAGTCTATTCCTTAAGTTCACAATCTAAGGTATGTAGGATTTGAACAAGAACACTTCTTCCAAACTTATTTTAAGTTATGAATTTCTGAATTTTAATATGATTTCCATGAAAGGTAAGTTAGGATATATACCCCATGTTGCTAATTGTATGATTTTGAGATTTTGAGTGATTTGTATAGTAAATTACATGTCTACTTTCAAATATTTATGTACATGAATATATTTTCCAGATTTTAAGTTGAATGAAGAACAATTGTGTTATAAAGAATGAACTTTATGGTGTTTGATATGAATTTGAAGCATGGGTTTAAAGCCCTAAGATTTAGTCTTGATATTTAAAGAATGATCATGATTTAAGTGTCCCATGAATGTCTATTTTCATATTTTGATAAAGAAAGTTGATCTTTTGAACTAAGTAAAGATAGGAATCCATATTATCTATGATTTAAGGTAAAGTGAAGCATAGTTAGCTTCCATTACACATTCTAGTAATATTTAAACTGGATTTCCTAAATTTTTGAGCCTAAGTATGGGAGTAGTATTTAGCACCAAGTTGGTCTTGATTCCAAGGTTTCATGCCCCTGAACTACGAGCCATTGTAGGATTATGATTCACCCCAAGTGGGTTAAAATAGTGATCACTAATGTTAAGGTTCTATTCCGATGGCAAAGATAGAGCAGCTCTCCCAATGTGGGCAAGACGTTGGACTCCATGTATGCTCACATGGTTTATGTCGGTTAGAAGAAACTCCCAAGTCCCAAAGAGTCCCAAAATTCCATAATCCCAAGTCTTTAAGTCCCTAAGTTTCAAAAGAAGTTCTTTATTATCCTTAAGATAAAAGTATGAGTTTGAAAGTTATTGTTTTTAAGAATCCTTTTGTTTACAAGCTTTGAGAATAAGAAGGGAATACAGACTTTAGAACTAAGTGTAATGACTCGTGATATTTATACTACATGTTCATTATTCATGACTTATGAGATCTATATTTCAGACCTATTCAAGCTATGTGAGTCATTCATATTTGTATGCATGGTTTTATAAAGATTAATGATATTGTTTACTTAATGCATTGCACCCCAATATGCTCAGTACATCCTTAAAGTGCTGATCCACATATACGTTTGTGTGCTACATTGTCTTATAATGTAGGTTCAGGTGCTTAGTATCCGCACCATGAGTAGTTCAAGCATCTTTATCTACGCTCCCACAGTGGTGAGTCCTAATGATTCAAGGGCCTATTTCTTCAGACTTTTAGTTTTCTTTTAGAATATGGACTTTCGTTATTCAGTTCAGTTCGAGTTAGTTGGGGGCCTATCCTAATAGGTCTCTAGTTCTTTGTTAGTAGTAGAGGCTTGTTGGACCATGAGTTTGTTTAAATACTATTACTATTTTTTATTCAAACAGTATCTATCATTTATTCGTTTAGTTTTGATATGATACAACAATTATTCTTGACTAGATTATCTTAAAGTAAGTGTTAGAAGTAGTAGCAGGCTCAAAGGGTTAGCTTAGGATTACTTGTATCCCTAAGCACCTTGTGACATCTTGGGATGACATTTTGGGGCGTTACAGTCGGTGGTATATCCTGGCCTAGTTTGGTATTTCTAGTTTTAGAGTCTTTTGTGGACAGTATTAGGATCATTAGTTGTCTTGTTTAGACTCTTAGATTTTATTTGGTTCATCTATCTTATTTACTATTTTTTTGTCTTTTGTTGTTTATTATATTGTGTTTTGGAATTTAGGCTAAAGGTGGGGGGGTCTTCGGCCCACGTTAGGCTAGAGATACCCTTCACGACTAGGCCCTGGTTCAGGTCGTGATAAGGAGTATTTGTTGATGCAAAATAAAACGTATCCTAAACAACATAGGAAAGCTACGTCAGCCTCAACTCATGATTCATATGTTTAATCATGGGTTCAACCTATGAGCCATGCATAGAGATCATGGAAATCAGAGTGCATCTTCAACCTTGTAGAATCATCAACCTATGAGAAAATCTATAAGTCGTAGGTTGTACGTACACCTCGTAGATAGTCTAGTCGAAATTAGTCTCAATCATCTATCTTTAACAACTCAACCCACATGGATATTCAGGGCTTATAGGTACTATCCATAAGTCATAGTTGACTCTTGGATAGCCTTTTCAGTAAAATTTTATCTCTTTTTCTCATTATTTGCTCTGAACCCTATTTTCCTAAAAAATTAAGACAAAAGCACATATTATCTAAGAAGAATACCTAAGTTAATGCATGATTTCCTTGTTTTAAGCATCGAAAGGTCCATGAAACCATAGCACATCAGGTCTTACTTTTTTGAGTCATCGAGCTAAAGAGGTGTGTATACTCGGTTACATTATATCACTTGGATTGATTATGGTATTGTGGATCTACTTTACATTCTTTGTATATGAACATTGCATATCACCAGTATGTTGTTTGATTTGTATATGAACATTGCATATCACCAATATGCTAATATGACTACTTTAGGTTGTACCTCTGTTCCTTCGATTACTCATGTTGTATATCAATTTATTAGCCTTGTATACTACTATATATCCTTCTATCCTTGTTTGCATATTAGCTAGTGATATATGATATAGTCTTGTAGTTCCTGAGTATTGTTAGGATAAAATAACTCATCTTTAATGCCTCCTTATTTTTTATTATGTTAGTTTCTTAGATATTTGGATGTAGTTTACATTCCTGCATGCATATTATTCATATTTACATTATCTTGAGGTCAGTCGGCAGTTTCCTATTGAGTACCACGTGTTGGAACTCATACTACACTTTTGTAGACTACATATTATTGTATGGATTCTCACCATTATTTTGTTCCCCACACGGAGCAGCTATGGATCATAAATTTGGTGTAACGACCCGAAATCACCTCCCGGGACGTCACACGGTGCTTAAGGCTACAAGTAACCCCAAGATAACCCTTTGAGACTTTTTCTACTAATAACACTCATTTCAAGATGAAATAATTCAAACACTAGCATAGTCATATCATATGAAAGAAAATACGAAGAAAATGGTCGGTCCAAACGACCACAATACTGGAAACCTCAACACAACCACAATCTGATAACTAGTTTGACAAAGACTCTACTAATGCATGAACTAGAGAGCCATTGGGATAGGTCCCCAACTGACTCAAAATGAACTGGAAATAACAACATAGTCTCTCAAAATATGGAGATGTCTGAATATAGGTCCTCGAATCATGAGGACTCACCACTGTAGGAATATAGATAGAGGTACTTGGAAATCACTGACGATGTTGGTACTGAGCACCTAAACCTATATTATAAGACAATGTTGTACATAGACGTATATGTGGATCAACACTTGAGAATGTACTGAGTATGTGGGGGTGCATTCAGTTATATAAAACAACATCAATACTCCTTAATCAAATCATGCATGTAATAAGTAATGACTCACATGGCTTGAATAAGTATAAAATGCAAAGCTCATGAATCATGTAAAATGGAACATGTAACACAATCTCGTGAGTCATTATACTTTTAGCTTTGAAATTTGTACTCTTCTCTTATTCTCATTACTCAAGGCTAAAGGAAACTTTAAGCAATACTTTCAACTCATGCATATGTCTCATGGAGAGTAAAACTTCTTTAATGCTCAAAAACTCATAACTCTTTTGAACTCAAATACTTGAAATTCGGAATCATATAACTTTGGAACATACTTGAAGGCATTTCATTCACGTTAGGAAAATATCTCATTTAAAGCTTTAGGGGAAAATATTCATATCAAGGGAAAGTATTTTAGTTTTAAAGGAATATATCTTATCTCAAAGCTTTAGTTTTAAGGGATATTCTCTTAACCGACATAAACCATGCGAGCTACATGGAGTCCAACGTTTTGTCCTCCTAAGGAAGAGACCTTACATTGGGGAGAGGAATCATACTCTTTGCCAAGGTGTATAACCTCAATTCAGTGATCACTTATCTCGGCCTCGGGCCTAATATCTCATCCTTAGGCCCAATCTATGGTGACGCATAGTTCAGGGGTAAGAAATCGTAGTAACTTACCCAACTCGATACTAAATACTACTCCCTTTATATTATCTCGCTCATCTCATGAAAATCCACTTTAGAATAATCTCATGGTTCAATAAGAACCCAATAATCAAATCTGTAATCTCAAGTAGTAGAGTGGATTTCAAAAATCAATGACCATCAGGTCAAAACATTTTTCAACAATCTCAGATACTCAAATCATGGGTTCTTATAGCACAAGAGTTCATAAAATCTCAAGTATCAAGTAGGGATTAATAACCCATAATTCAATCTCAAGTTAAAACTCATCAAAAGCGTAATAGATAGAATATAGATTCATAACTCATGTAGAAATCTGGAAATTTCAGCAATTTGTCTCAAAACTTCAACATAATCATATACTTCAATATCTCAAACATTTCAACTATTAAATTCTAAAGGATTAAAATCATGGGGTATAGACCCAGCTGCAATTTCTCAAGAAAACATGTAAAAATCATGCCGTTAGACTCAATTCAAGGGAAACATCAAAAGCTTACAACCAATAACAATGGATGAAAACCCGCAATTCAATTTCATGTAAAATCTTCTAAATTGAAGAAAATTGTAGTTTAAATAAGCCTTTGGGCACAAGGGTGAAAGGATTACCCTTTTTCAAAACCCCACATACCTTGAATTAGAAGCTTTGGATGATCTCTCGCTTTTGGAACTCTATTTGTACTCTTAACTGAGGGTTCTTGAAGCCCGTGACTTGGGAACCTTGAATATTGACTCAATTTAGAAAATCTATGGTGGATTCTTGAGATTCTTGGAAGATTTTTTGGATACTTAGGGTTCTTGTTGAGAGAAAACTTTTGAAAAACTTCATATAATTCTTGTTATTGACTTCAATTTGGTGTTTGCACGGTTTAAGAGGCTTGGAAAAAGTCAAAAGTGCCCTTTTTAACTTTTGTACGAAGCTGAAAAAATTGAACTGGGAACCCGATTTTATGGGTCATCGCGACGCGCCACTATCGTGGTAGCTCACTAGAAATTGACAAATGGGAATCTAGGAGTCAGCACGACGCGGAGCTATCGCGTTGTCCCACTGGTTGGGACCTGAAAGTTCAGGTCGATGTGTCACAATCGTGCTAGGCCACTGGAAATTGACTATTGAGATATTGGAGTCCTCCACGATGTGCCACTATCATGGAGTTCCACTGGAATTTGACAATTGTCAAATAGACCCTCTCCGCGACGCGCCAAGAACTAAAATGACGTTATTTTATGACTAGGACTTAAATTAGCCATAACTTTTTACCCGGGTATCGGATTTGGGAGAACCTTATATCGACGGAAAGCTTATCAAATTTCCCATGTGATAAAAAGTCAAAATTAGGGAAATTCTATATGGTTAACATAATACTCACCTAGGAAGTCACTTCTCAATCTTTTAGGGCCAGAATTATGCCTCACTTGACACTCCCTAAGGCTCATTCTAAGAGATAATTTTTGCGGGGTCTTACAATTTCTCCCCCTTGGAAATATCCATCCTCGAATGTCTCTAGCTAGACTAAGAACACAGGAAAAACTGAGTACACATAGATGAAGCAAGTTGCTAAAACGGGCTCAAAATCTCTCTAAACTCATGAATGCCTCGAAAATTGCAAGAACTCATACAAGGATAGATGCATATAGCTGAACTTTAGATTAGAAGGGCTGAATTAAGGAAGAATAATAACTTTGGATTAATCTGAACTTGTGAAAAAGAGGAGCGGGTACTTGGCTCTCATGTTTGCTTCTGCCTCCCGAGTAGCACCCTCAATAGACTGGTTCCGCCACAAAACTTTGACCAAGGGAACTTCTTTGTTCCTTAGTCTACAGATCTGAAAATCTATGATCTCAATAGTAATCTCATCGAAGGAAAGGTTGTTCTGAATATCGGCATTCTCTGAAGGATCTACTACAACGGAATCACCAATATGCTTCTTAAGCATGAGACATGAAAAATAGGATGAGCAGCTGAAAACTCTGTGGGAAACTCAACCTCATAGGCCACCTTACCAATACGGCTCAAGACTCTACACGGGACACTATAACGGGGACTAAGCTTCCCCTTTTTACCAAACTTTTTCACCCCTTTCATGGGTGAAATCTTTAAGTATACCAAATCACCCACTTCAAACTCAAGATCTCTTCTCCTCACATCGACATAAGACTTTTGACGACTTTGGGTGGTCTTCAACCTCTCTCTAATCAACTAACTTTCTCCATAGCTTCAAACACTGCATCAGGCCCAGTCACGGCAGCTTCACCCACTTCAAACCAACCTATGGGTGATCTACATCTCCTACCATACAAGGCCTCAAATGGTGTCATCTCGATGCTAGCATGGTAACTATTTTTATAGGAAAACTCTATCAATGGCAAATGCACATCCCAACTACCTTTGAAATCAAGAGCATATTCCATCAACATATCTTCCACGGTCTGAATGGTCCTTTCATCCTGACCATCTGTTTGCGGATGAAAAGCGGAACTCAAAAGGACTTGGGTACCAAGACCCAGCTGGAACGCCCTCCAAAATTGAGAAGTAAATTAAGTGCCCCTATCCAAAATGATAGGCGAGGGAACTCCATGCAGCCTAACTAATTCCCGAATATACAATCTATCATAATCCTCAGCTGTATAAGATGTATGCATGGGCAAGAAATGTGCGGACTTAGTCATCCTGTCTACAACAACCCAAATAGAATCATGATGATGACACAAAAGAAGCAACCCGGTTACAAAGTACATATTCACCACCTCCCACTTCCAAGTAGGTATACCAAACTCTTGCATCACACCATCGGGTCTTTGGTGCTCTACCTTAACCTGTTGGCATATTGTACACTTTGCTACGAACTCATCTATATCCTTCTTCATACCATTCCACCAATTGATTTCCCGCTAGTCATGGTACATCTTGGTAGTGCCGGGATGAATAGAATACCGCGTGCCATGCGCTTCAGCCATAATTCTCTGCCTCAGATCATCAACACACGAAACACACAATCTACCTTGCAATCTCAACACACCATCTCCCCCTTGGGAGAAAACCTCTACCTTTTAGCCCTTAACTGACTCCTTCAGTCTGACCAAACTAGGATCCCTATCTTGCTTCTCCTTTACTTCCAAAACAAAAGAGGATTCAAAACTACTCTGCACCAACGTACTCCCCTCGGCTGAATCAAGCAACCTAATACCCAATCTAGCTAGACAATGCACATCATGAACTAACTCTTTTTTAACTTTCTCTACATAAGGAACACTACCCATATATAATCTGCTAAATGCATCCGCCACTACGTTGGCCTTTCCCGGGTGATACAACACACTCATATCATAGTCTTTTGACAACTCCAACTACCTCCTCTGCCTAAGATTCAACTCCCTCTAAGTAAGCATATATTGCAGGCTCTTATGATCAGTAAACACATCAACATGAACACCATAAAGATAGTTTCTCTAGATATTCAAAGCAAAGACCACAGCAGCTAACTCAAGATCATAGGTTGGGTAATTCTTCTTATGCGGCTTTAACTGTATAGAGTCTTGGGATATAACCTTACCTCTTTTCATTAACACACAACCCAAACCAATTCTAGAGGCACAAAATACACCACAAAACCATTTGTACCATCAGGCAAAGTCAGCACAGGTGCTGAAGTAAGTCGAGTCTTCAACTCTTGAAAACACTTCTCACAGGAATCTGACCACTAAAACTTAACTTTCTTTAGGGTCAACAAGGTCATGGGAGATGCAATAGAAGAGAAACCCTCAACAAAATGGTGGTAGTAGCCAGATAGACCCAAGAAACTCCTAATGTCAGATGGGGAGACAGGTCAAGGCTAATTTTTTACAGCTTATGTCTTTTGGGGTCAACTCTAATACCTTTGGCTGAAAGGATATGACCCAGAAAGGCTACAGACCTTAGCCAATATTCACACTTACTGAATTTGGCAAACAACTGGTGCTGTCTGAGGGTTTGCATGACAATTCTAAGATGATTCGCATGGTCATTCTCTTTATGGGAGTACACAAGGATATCATCTATGAAAACAATGACAAACATATCAAGATATTGCTTGAACACTCAATTCATGAGGTCCATGAAGGAGGCTGGGGAATTGGTTATCCCAAAGGACATAACTAGAAACTCAAAGTGACCATAGCGGGTTTGGAAGGCTATTCTTGGAATATCACACTCCCTCACTTTAAGTTGATGATAGCCGGATCTAAGGTCTATCTTGGAGAAATAACTTGCACCATGTAAATGGTCAACCAAGTCATCAATTCTCATAAAAGGATATTTATTTCTTACTGTGACCTTGTTAAGTTGACGATAGTCAATGCACATACACAAAGAATCATCTTTCTTTCACACGAATAAAATAGGTGTGCCCTAAGGACAGATATTGGGCCTTATGAAACCTTTGTCTAAAATATCTTTGAGTTTCTCTTTCAACTCCTTAAGCTACACATGTGCCATACGGTATGGTGGAATAGAAATGGGATGAGTGTCGGAAAGAAGGTCAATCCCAAATTCTATCTCCCTATCAGGAGGTATCCCTTGGAGATCTTCCAAAAAAACATCAGGAAACTCATAACAATGATGACTGACTGAATAGTTGGAGCCTCAGACTTAGTGCCTTTGACTCTAACTAAGTGATAGATGCAACCTTTAGATATTAGTTTTTTCTCTTTGAGATAGGAGATAAAATGACTCTTGGGAGATACCGAACTCCCGGACCACTCAAAAACTGGCTTATCAGGGAACTGAAACTTAACCACAGGAGTACAAAAGTCTATAGATGCATAACAAGAATGAAGACAATCCATACCCAGAATAAGGTCAAAATCCACTATGTCTAACTCTATCAAATCCGCAAGTATGACAATATAAAGAATAGTAACAGGACAATCTCTATACACTTGTTTTGCGATAACTGACTCCCCTACTGGTGTGGACACTAGGAAAGGCTCAGGAATCCTTTCAGGACTCATTTTGAAATTTACAGCCACAAGTGAGGTCACATAGGAGAGACTTAACCCGGGGTCCAACAACACATAAACATCAAAACAAAAGATACGGAGCATACCAGCAACAACATCGGGAGAGTCTTCCTGCTCCTGATAGGATGGTAAGGCATAGGATTTATTCTGGAACTGACCACCAAAAATGCTAGATAAAGCGCCCTGAGCAGGGGCGGGTCGGGGTGCAGGAGCTGGTGCACTAGTAGCTGATGCCTGAGGTAAGGCATCTTTGTTCCCCTGTCTAGAATGAGGATAATCTCTAATTCTGTGGCCCTGCTTTCCATAACCAAAACAACCCTTTAGATCTATGAAAAACTCACCGGGATGATCCCTACCACACTTAGCATAAGGAGGATAACGGGGCCTGTTACCAACACTATTTTATGACCTAGACATAAAAGATCTGCCCCTTTTCTCCTGCCTGCTTCTAGGGGTGGGAGCACTAGTTGATGAAGGTGATGACATAGATGGACACCTCTGAAATTGAGGGAGGTTCCCTCCATGGAACCTAGGCTGGCTATATCATGCTGCTCGGATCTAGCCCTCTTCTTACCCCTCACTTGATCTCTCTCCCTAATTTTATCCACCTCTATCTATTGGACATGCACCATCAACCTAGCCAGATCCAGATCCCTACGTAGCATCGCAGTCCAACACTCCTTTAGTACTAACCCAGAAACACCGGTCACGAACTTGCTCATACTATCCCAGGTGTCAGAAATCAAATTAGGAGCATACTTGGCCAACTGATTGAACTTCATGCAGTTCTCCTTAATAGTCATGGAGCCCTACCTTAAGTTCATAAAATCCTAAATCTTTGCTTCCCTCATCTCAAGAGGAAATAACTTATCCAAGAATGCATCTTGGAACACCTGCCAAGTCATAGGAGCAGCATCCTCACCTCTACCATTTATCTATGATATAACCCAGTCATAAGCTATGTCCTTCAACCTGTAAGATGCCAACTCAACACTTTTTTCCTCAGAAATGTGCATCACCTACATGATCTTTCTTACCTCCTCAAGGTACAACTGTGGATCCTCACCTGCCTTGGACCCATAAAACTATGGCGGATTCATCCACATGAAATCATGGATTCTATCCGCGGCTACATCACCTCTCTGCTGATTAGTAACTGCATCCTGGTTATTAGCCCAAACATTAGCGGTGACTGCTTATGATAACGCCTGAAAGGCCGCCCAAAACTCAGCATGAGACACCGTCTCATTCAAAGGATCAATAGGATGGGGTTGCTCATTATCATTTCTGCAGGTATCCGCTCTTCGGAGAGACATTTTCTAAAATAGAATATCAAGAGTTATTAGATGAGAGGGACAACTGCAGGCACGATGGAATCCAAAAGAAAGAAACAACTTTTTCCTAAAACATCTTGTAGCTTCTTGGTCATAGATGTGGCACGCTACACACCGATAATCAAGACTCTACTCAACATGGCTTGTCAGACTCCCTAGGACTCCTTTAAAACCTTAGTCTATGATACCAAGTTTGTAACGACATAAAATCGCCTCTTGGGATGTCACACGGTGCTTAAGGCTACAAGTATCCCCAAGCTAACCCTTTGAGCATATTTCTACTAATAACACTTATTTTAAGATGAAATAATTCAAACAGTAGCATAGTCATATCATATGAAAGGAAATACAGAGAAAATGCTCCGTCCAAACGACCACAATACTGGAAACCTCAACATAACCATAATCTGATAACTAGTCTGACAAGGCCTATACAAATCCATGAACTAGAGAGTCATTAGGATAGGTCCTGAACTGACTCGAAATGAATTGGAAATAACAACATAGTCTCTCAAAATATAGAGATATCTGAATATAGGTCCTCGAACCTTGAGAAATCACCACTGTAGGAATATAGATAGAGGTACTCGGAAATCACAGACAAGGTTGGGACTAAGCACCTGAACCTACATTATAAGATAATATAACACATAGATGTTTATGTGGATAAGCACTTGAGAATGTACTAAGTATGTGGGGGTGTATGTAGTTATATAAAACATTATCAATACTCTTTAATCAAATCATGCATGTAATAAGTAATGACTCACATGGATTGAATAAGTATAAAATGCAAAGCTCATGAATCATGTAAAATGGAACATGTAACACAATTTCTTGAGTCATTATACTTTTAGCTTTGAAATTTTTACTCTTCTCTTATTCTCATTACTCAAGGTTAAAGGAAACTTTAAGCAATACTTTCAACTCATGCATTTTTCTCATGGAGAGTAAAACTTCTTCAATGCTGAAGAACTCATAACTCTTTTTAACTCAAATACTTGGAATTCAGAATCATATAACTTTGGAACATTCTTGAAGGTATTTCATTCACGTTAGGAAAATATCTCATTTCAAGCTTTAGGGAAAAATACTCATATCAAGGTAAAGTATTTTAGTTTTAAAGGAAAATATATTATCTCAAAGCTTTAGTTTTAAGGAAGATTCTCTTAACCGACATAAACCTTGTGAGCTACATGGAGTCCAATGTTTTGTCCTCCTAAGAAAGAGACCTCACGTTAGGGAGAGGCTTCATACTCTTTGCCAGGGAGTATAACCTTAATTCAATAATCACTTATCTCAGCCTCGAGCCCAGTATCTCAGCCTTAGGACCAACAATCATCTCGGCCTTAGGCCCAACCTACGGTGGCGCATAGTTAAGGGGTAAGAAATCATAGTAACTTACCCAACTTTGTACTAAATACTACTCCCTTTAGATTATCTCACTCATCTCACGAAAATCCACTTTAGAATAATCTCATGGTTCAATAAGAACCCAATAATCGAATCTGTAATCTCATGTAGTAGAGTGGATTTCAAAACTCAATGACCATTAGGTCAAAACATTTCTCAACAATCTTAGAATACTCAAATCATGGGAGCTTATAGCACAAGAGTTCATAAAATCTCAAGTCTCAAGTAGGTCTTAATAACCCATAATTCAATCTCAAGTTAAAACTCATCAAAAGAATAATAGATAGCATATAGATTCATAACTCATGTAGAAATCTATAAATTTCAGCAATTTGTCTCAAAATCTCAACATACTCATATACTTCAATATCTCAAACATTTCAACTGTTAAATTCTCAAGGATTATAATCATGGGGTATAGACCCAGCTGCAATTTCTCAAGAAAACATGCAAAAAAGCATGCCATTGACTCTCAATTCAAGGGAAATATCAAAAGCTTTCAACCAATAACAATGGGTGAAAAAAACTCAATTCAATTTAATGTAAAGTCTCATAAATTGAAGAAAATTGTAGTTTAAATAAGCCTTTGGGCACAAGGGTGAAAGGATTACCCTTTTTCAAAACCCCACATACCTTGAATTAGAAGTTTTGGATGAACTCTCGCTCTTAGAACTCGATTCGTACTCTTGAATGAGGGTTCTTGAAGCCTTTGACTTGGGAACCTTGAATCTTGACTCAATTTAGAAAATATATGGTGGATTCTTGAGATTCTTGGAAGAGGTTTTGGATACTTAGGGTTATTGTTGAGAGAAAAGTTGAGAAAAACTTCATAGAATACTTGTAATTGACTTCAATTTGGTGTTTGCACATTTTAAGAGGCTTGGAAAAAAGTTCAAAGTGTCCTTTTTAACTTCTATACAAAGCTAAAAAAATTGAATTGGGAACCCTATTTTATGGGCCACCGCGATGTGCCACTATCGTGGTGGCTCACTGAAAATTGACAAATGGGAATCTGGGAGTCACCGCGACGTGAATCCATCGTGTTGTCGCACTAGTTGGGACTTGGAACTTCAGCGTGACTCATCAAAATCGTGCTAGGCCACTAGAAATTAACTATTGAGAAATTGGGGTCCTCCATGACACACCACTACCATAGAGTTCCACTGGAATTTGATAATTGTCAAATCGACCCTCTCCTCGACACCCCAAGCACTAGAATGACGTTTTATGACTAGGACTTAAATTAGCCATAACTTCTTATCCGGGTATCGGATTTAGGCGAATCTTATATCGACGGAAAGCTTATCAAATTTCCCATGTGATAAAAATTTGAAATTAGGAAAATTCTATATGGTTAACACGATATTGACTTAGGAAGTCACTTCTCAATCTTTTAGGGCCAGAATCATGCCTCACTTGACACGCCCTAAGGTTCATTCTATGAGAGAATTTTTGTGGAGTCTTAAATTTAAGGTGAGCTCCTGGTGTTCAAAGTATTACTATTATCCCTCTTATATATTTGACTTATCTCTATATTGTATTTGGAGATTGTTTCTATTAGTATATTCATTTAGTACTTTATTTTATATTCTTATTATATTAGAATCTTTTGTACTGATTCAACCAGGTTTTGGGATTGTCTTATGTATATTAGTCTTTTATTATAATTACTCCATATTTTCTTCATTTCTCTTTTGAGTTTGTTACTATTAGTCCTAGACTATGGGTTGGCTTACTTACTGGTGGAATATTGTAGGTTCCATCATGACCTAAGAAATTGGGTCGTGACAAATTGGTATCACATTTCTTGAATCCTTGTCGTGTGTCTGTATTTCTATGAACCTTAAGTACGTTCTTTGACTCTATTTTATCCAAAATGGATGATTCAATATTTTTAATAGGAGTGGATGGGACTTTAGCATATGTTTCTAGTGCTTTAACAGATCATCAAACTAGAGAGTTCGGGATGGATATTGAAGATCTTCAGCATCATTCAGAGGATTTGGGGCCAACCCAGGCTTTGATAGAGTTTGTGACTACTTTAGCCTTTTAAGATTCAGCATTGGGGATTTTGAGAGTTTTTATAAATACCTCACAGCTGGAGATAATGTCTAGTTCTTTGAACAATTATTAGGATGGAGTTAGGTTTGTTGGTGTTTAAAAAGGTTCGTTGACAGTTTCAGAGTATGAGATTAGGTATCTTGAGTAGTCCAGACATATTCATATGTTATATCCTTCAAAGAATAATATGATGCATGGATTTATTAGAGGATTAGCATTATCACTCTATTTGGCATTGAAGCATTTGATAGCAGCCAAATTATTTTTCTCTCAGGTTGTAGGCCATGTAAGGTCTATAAAGAAAGCATGTATTGAGACTTATGGGGGTGGTAAGAGGCCATGTCATCAGTAGAATGTTATTGGTATTATATTTGAGAGTAAGGATCCCTATCGTGGAGGTTATCTTCACTTGCAACCTATCAGTTCTATGCTGGTAGTATCTCAGATGGGTGGCTATAAGATCAGTTGTGATGATTACAACAGGAAGTATTCTCATTAAACATTACAGAGTAATCGGTATGGGTCTTGAGGTTGTGGCAGTCGTACTAGATCAGTTGGGGCAACACTTTGAAGTATTTTAGGAGCTTTCTGCGATTGTTATTAGATTGTTCATTGGTCTAAAGAGTGGTTGAGATGAGACTTTGTTTCTCAGGAAAAGTTAGCATGGGTTTCCTACTAGCCTAGGGATTCTGAGGTATGTTATTATTACAGGAAGGATAGTCATCTTAATAGGGAATTCTCCTAGCATTGATTGGTCAGCCAGTTGGGGTCAACTCATAATTTTTGCCAGGTTAAGGCTTCAAGGGTTTGCTACGACTATAGAGGGATCAATCATTGATCCAGAGAGTGTCCCTGATATTATATTATTAGTTATTCAGCTCGTTCAGATCAGTATCATGGTGTTGCCACCCTCAGTTAGAGGCAGTGCATTGAGTGCCTCAATTGGTGATTTAGATGCTCAGTTTGAGTTTGGACCGACTCAAATTCATACTCTTTTAAGCATGTCGGGAATATGATTTCAAATTCAACCATGATAGGTGTGTTTTTTTATTTCTTGCCTTTACTTTATTATTTAGTGTATTGAAGTTTTCTTATCTATCAGTGCTGATATTATCCTAGAGTGTACCATTTGGGTTTGAGTCCTATTTACTATGGCATATTGACCTTCTTATGTCCCTATAGTGGTACTTGTTGTTGATTTTCATTTTTTTACCACCTACTCTTATTACTGATATTTATATTAGTGGTGTTATTATTGCTATAGTTTGATTTTAATTAATCCTCACTTGGTAGATGACTAGACTAGATTATCTAGTTAGAATTCCCTTTCTTGCAACTCTTATTTATTGGCTTAGGCGGCTAGCTTGGTTGGATGATTTCTCTCTTATAGCGAGGCAAGTCTAGCCATTTCCTATTTTTTTAGCAAGGGTAGATCAGTTGTTGAGTGGGTTAAGAAAGCAAAGATAGGGTAGTCTTCTATGGTTCTAGAATTGGTAATTGGGTTTCATTGCCCATTTCTCAGGTTGAGATTCTAGGGATTGCCTTCTGGTTTGCTCAAAAAATTTTATTGGTTTCCCTTCACTTTATATATATTGTTGATTTTTTAGGTTGATCATTTTGCGATCTATTCTTTTAATTTGGCTAGTTCATCACCCGGTAGTGGCCTTGATATTGATATCGAGCTGTCTTGGGTTCACCTTTTAGGTTTGTTGGGTTCATCTCCGGGTGATAGCTATGATTTTAGTATTAATATGGAGTTTGACACCTCGTTCTTGTTGGGATGTGATTTTTTCAGTAAAACTAATGGAGGTGCAGATAGGATGCCCCATTTTTGTTAGGATGTGATTTTTTATTCCAGTAAAGAAAAGGGAGGTACTGATAGGTGATATTTCCTGTGATTTCTTGTTAAGTTAGCAGGGTATTCATTGCCTAGATGGATTATTAGATTGACCAATTTCTAGCTAAGGTTGTATTTCTTTGAGTTGCTAGGGTTTTCACTATTATTAGTATGATTAGTAGTTGTGTGAGTTCTTGGGTCTCTTTGATGTTTCATATATTCTAGTAGATATGGAGTTGATTTTTTGTGCTTTAAACCGATGATTTATCCTTTGTTGCAATTTAGTTCTTCAACTGCATTTCAATTTTGGCTTTGATGTGACTTAGTAAGGATATGTCTGATTTGGGTAATAACTGAGATTTGGGTTTTAGGACTTAGTTTAGACTTGTGGGATTAGTTTGTATTTGACTCCTTGGAATTATGACTTAAGGGGTATGATAGATTTTAAGTGTGGGTTCTTGCCCATCTGCAGGGTAGTTTTTATAGTTGAGATTAAGCGATTCAGCCTTGGTGATAGATTTTATCTTAGAGTTGTAGAGCTTGGGTGAAACCTTCATTTCCAGACTTGTCTCGATTAGCATTTCATCTGTAGATAACCTACTTCTGGTCTACCTAGTCAATCTTCTTTAGCTCAGATGTATTATGGTTGATAGGTGTTTAGATGGTAGCCCGTTACCACCCGGTGATGTTTCTTATGCTTTTGACCTTAATTTTTAATTTTTATTAAAACTTTAGGTGATATACTCATCGAGAGTAGTATACTCGAGTTGGATTTAGCATGGATTTATCCTCAATCAATGGGATATCCTAGAGAAGACTATTTTATAATGAGTGAGTGTGGTTTAGACCCCTAGATATTAGTTTTGAGGGTCATCTAAATCGGTGGTAGCATTGGCATAGATTGAAGACCGAGGTTATCTCCATTTGTTTTCCCAGGTAGTGCTTTATGGGCTAACCCTTATGTTTACTATATGGATATTTATAGATCAGCTGTAGTTCTTTGAGGATAGGGTGATGAAGTTGTGCAGATAGGACTCAGGTAACCTTCTTCTGGGTTGGAGTGGCTAACTAGTTTGGAAAGGCAAAAGAGGGGTATATTTAGGGGTTGGAGTTGGTTGTATGAGTCATTCCTTGGTTTTTTTTTAGCCTGGATGGGTTTTCACTTGGTTGTGTTGGTATCAATGTGGTATATGTGTCTTGTCGTTCGAATTTGCATGCACCGCCCTTCCTCAATTCAGTTCGAAGGCAGTTAGCGGTTGTTTGAGAAGTAAAGAAAGAAAGATGGTTGAAAAATAGAGATTCCTATAGCTAAATCCCTTGCAAGTTTTGTATCTTCTTTGAGGTTATCTGAAAGTCCTACTCGAAGCGTGCATGCCTAATACTATGTCCTTTTGAGCTTTTGTGATCTTTCAATCCATTGAAAGTCCGTTTAGTAGTGGATATTGTAATGACCCTCTAGGTCTTTTCCTTGATTTTTATGTATTTATGATGTGTCAACCATTCCCATAGGGGCTACAGGCTATTTATGACTTACCATGATTATCGGTTTAGTTGTCAAAAAGTTTGTTTGGGTTTTAGGCTCATTTTCTTATTTTGGATATTTTGTTGTTTTCGAACCAAATCTCCAAGTATACAACCTTGGCTGAGAATTCCGACAGCGTCATTGGCTTCAGAACATTTATTTTAGGCTAGGGGGACCCTTGGTTCAGGTCTCGAGACTTTTAAACTCATTTTGGTCTATTGGATGGATTATATGAAAAATGGAACTATAGGTGTAGCCCCTACACTTAGTTGAAAATGATCTCAAATGAAAGTTTTGAAGGTCTCATTATGTTCGAAATGTAAATTTTTGTATGGTATCATAGTTTGTTTGCACGCATGTGGTTCCAAAACACTATTAGAAAATAGCCCTATGACAACGGTTTAAAAACTGTTGCAATACATAAAAAAAACCATTGCCATAGATCTACAGTAACGGTTAGCCAGACGTTGCGCATATGAGCTTTGGGATAGGTATATCGTACCGATTATTGTGAAGGTTATGACAACCGTTGCAATAGATAGACCTATTGCAACGGTTTTCCTAACCTCCTATTGTGACGCTTTGTATTGTCTATAGCAATGGTTAAGAACCATTGCAATAGACTATATTGCAACGATGGGAAAGCATTGCAATAACCCCTATTGCAACAATTTTTGGATATCAACTGCAACGCTTATTTATCTTTTGCAACGGTTCTTAACTACCTATTGCAACTCTTTTTGACACCTATTGTAATGGTTTTTTTAGGTCTTTTGCAACATTATTTTGCTACCTATTGCAACTATTATAATTAGCTATTGTAACAATTTTTTCCACCTATTCCAACTACTTCAAATACCATTAACCGTAAAAAAAATTACCATTAACAGTTCAAATACCAATTGAAATAAATATACACACATCACAACAAAATCTTACATTAATAATAATCCAAATTAAAATATACAACAAACTAGTAATCTAAACCCAAAAGAAAAATGTTAAAGTCAAGTGATCGTTAGTTTTCCCACATAATATCAAATTTGATTGGCGACAAGTTTCACAAAATTCAAAATCAAAAAGATCTATATTAAAAGTCACTATTAACAATTTAAAAATCTTGTCAATTTCTTCATCACTTGTTTCTTCATCTCCTTCATGATTTTGGACACCTATAAAAAATGAATAAATAATTTTAATTAATTAGCACTTAAATGACAACATATTTAATTTCAATTTAGAACATATGAAGGACAACTATAAAGAGAATAAAGAGGGTGGCCAATTATGTATAATACCATAACAAGCAAGGAAACAAAAGTAAAAAGAAAATAAACAAAGCTCTTCACTCACAAAGACTTCAAAAGAGCATCTTAGATAATAAAGACTAACATATAACACCAAAAAATAACAACACCCTTAGGAGATATCAATGGAACAAAGCACCTCATAGATTCACAGGTGACAAAATAGCACAATGGTTCATATTTTCTAACTTCTATAAGGTCAACATAAATATTATTGTAATTTCTATCATCAAAATTAGCAGTTAACTATTTTGACCCTCGTCATAGTAAACTCTTCCCAGGTAAGAGCATCATCTTGACCAACAATTAGGAAAACAACCTAGAGTGTTATGTAACTATAGGAAAATGACCAGGTTCCCAGCCTGTTCTCGTGGTTCATCTCATGCACTACACTTTTATCTTGCATTTGGTGTTATGCATACAACATGTTGAATTGGAATGTCTAAATATATGAATGCCGAGTGTATGGAAGAATAATTTACAGGGAAAACACAGAAGGATTTGGTCCATATCTAATAAAGCAAAACTGAACCATATCAAATGATCATGTTAGTGGATGTCAAGTTTGGTACCTCCACACTTTTTAGGTCAGCACATGCATGAAATGCAACATGATAAACTATCAATTCCATATTTAAAAATCCACCAATCCAAAAAATATACTCAGTAGTTGGGAGATTATAAAGTTCTTCAGTCACACCAATCATGGATCTTACAGGAACATCACTAAGTGCTCAACTGCTGACCAACCGTTGGATTGCTCAACTAGCTCAATAATCTACTCTAGGAAATAACGAAATCAAATAAGTTAAGATATTATAAAAATGGAAAACTTGTAAAAACACATGGACGCACTAGTTTCTCACCCTGTAAGCTATATCATCCCTAACAGGTTCCTTATTCTTGCGAGCCGCTATAAGCCCAGCATAGCAGAATTTATTCAGACCAAGACCAGTAGTAGTCATGTCCCAAACAATTGCATACTTGCAATATTGAGTAGATTACCACACATACCTTTTCAAACTCTTTATCTTGGTCTTCTTACTAAATAAATTCTTATTGGATTACCACCCCATTCTTCAAATACTACCAACAGGTTTGCACTTGGTTTCATCCACGATCATGGGACATAATACCTGAAATTACCAGTTTGGAACATCGAATTGAGTTGTAGTGTGAAATGCTCATAGAAAGTTGATCTAGTACTAACTTCACTAAGTGTTGAACGAATTATGGATATATCTTACCATCTTTGAGAAGGTTGTCCATAGTTAGTCTGACATTTCTTCTCGTTGAATCCTCCAGGCGAGTTAAATATTGCCTGGAAAAGTTATTAATCTATTAACTATGCGTTGTCGAGCTACAACATGTAACGCAACATCTTAAGATAGGTATAAAAATGTCTATATGTAGTAGTTGACATTATAAGCGTCCTAAAAAATACCTTGTACCAAGGCAGGGGTTGTTTTTGAGCCACAAGTGAACCTTGAACCCATTCAATAGAAGAAATTCCACTTAAGGTGTGAAGACTTAGCGATTCGCCTTTTAGACCAACTTATGAACAAGAAAATCATCGATTATTCAACCATCAACACTCTACACTTCTTTCTAATGGTTATATGAACAAACCTTGTAGGACCATTTTTGTTTTGCAAAGTCTCTTGACCCCATATTGAGACTGCTCAACGTGACTGAACCAAGAACTCCTGAATTCCACGTATCCTAATGTACGCCAATGTTCTGAAATGGATTTTAAAATCATTAAAGTTATATGTTCTTTACAATAAATGTTCAATTTCCACAGCTAGCATTGGGGAAACAGGAAGTAGAAAACTAACCGGGAGACCAACGGAAATGCTGAGAAGAGAAATCTTTTTATACTAGCTCTTAGCTTCACATTGCCACTATATGTAAGTTTTGGATTATCCAATGCCCCATATACAGTTCCTACCCAAAATTTGAAGATACATAGAAATTAGGAGATGCACAGACTAAGAAAATATAGTTTGTTAGGATAAATCGTATTGTTAAAGTCCCGAATAGAGTGGTTTTTTCTGCTACCTACTAGTTTTCCATTGACAAAAGCATACAAGACATGACCAGCCGATATAACAGTGAGATAAGGGTCCTTTCCGTCCTTTAGAAATTCTTCATTTGGTATTATATTTACACTAGAGATAGTAATGAAAATATTATCTGAGAAAACCAGATATAGTCACTTGAAAAGAGCAAGAACATGTAAGGTACTCACTCTGTCATGTACCACAGATAGTCTGATGAATCTCTGGTGACATTTTTCTTTTCCCATAGTCTGTTAGCTGTAAGTGTATAGCTATCATCAGCAGTTGGTGTTTCTTTATTGTATGACTGCCAACATAATCCACCACTTATAGGCATCATCCTTATGCTCTATCCTTGAAAGCTAACTTGTAGAATTACTTAGAGGACATTAAAACCTCTGCACCAAATTCTTCTACGGTCATTACAACATCGTTTGTTTTTGTACTCTTTAGCTTGTAATACCCCATACTTCTACCTAGCTTCAATTCGTCTCTAGAACATCAAAGATCTTGCTTCATAGATGAATACCTTTTTATTCCCTGTGGTATTTTCATCGATACCAAATTTGCCCAAATTCGATACTTGGGAAAAAAGTTAGAGCTATTTTAGTAAAACAGTGTACCACCTGGTACTTTAGAGCATCACGGAGCCACCCAAAATGGAAATCATCAAAATCCAGTGAGCCTCCGCAATTATGGCGCATCATTCCAAGGCTCAATTTTAGAGTTGTCAATTTCCAGTGCACCAATGCGATTCCACCACGTTGCGGTGCCTTTCCAATTCGCAACCAAGGTGGCAATACGATTTCCCCCGCGTCACGCCTCCAACCAGTTTCCAAATTGTTCAATTTCCAGTTAGCTGACATAATTTCACTGCATCATGCCAGCATGAGAAATTGGAATTTTCAGATTCTGTTATTTAATTTTAGGGACCATTTAGTAATTTCCCTAAAGCCCGTATCAATCTATACATAGGATTTAAACCCTTAATAGCCAAAATTTATCATTTATTTACACTATTCCTCAAGAACAAAATCATTCTCTCTCAAATATAGAAAACTCTAGCTCCCAAGTTTCAAAAGCAATCTCAAGAATACCTCCAAGAGTCTTTATGAAATTCAAGAATCTAGATTTTCAGGTATGTTAGATGTTGATTCTTGGGTTTCTTCCACCCAAGAAGTTCAAGAATCCCTTTCTAAATTCAAATATTATATTTTATGAGTTTTCATGATTTATGTGAATTGAAATTCATGTTTATGTGATTGTTGATTTTTTAATTCATGTTTTAGATTACGAGTTTCAAAGTTTGAACCTAGTATATGATGAATTGAATAATGTTCATGATAAACCCTTCAAGTTGCAAGTTTATTGATATAGACATGATACTTAGATGTGGTAATTGTTGTATAACCAAAGCATGTTTCACATATGCTTGATTAAATGTCCATGTGAATGAAGTAGTGCCATTATAGCATGTACACATGTAGTCCCCATTTATGTACAAATTAATGCATGCTAAGTGTTTGTTGAAAGGCATTAGTGAATGACTTATGAGACATTTGTATGCATAACTATCCATGCATAAGTTTATGACTTTCAAGTGCTTGAAGAGATTCTTCATTGATTTTGTTGTGAATGATAGCCTTTTGCTATGTTATGTACGAGTTGTCCTATCTTGTATTATTTATGTTATCGAGTCATGGGGGTATTTATACCCAAAAAACTAGCTGCTTTTCTAGAGCCAATGTCAGTTTCATGATAATATCAGTCATGCCATGATTAGTAGTACTCTCAGACAGTCCCAGAACTTAGAAAATCTCAGTAATCCCAGTATAAGTAGTTTTCTAGCTTCAGTTCAGTAATCAATTCAGAACTCAAAAGTATTCTGTCAGTCAACGGAATTCAGTGTACTCAGCTTAGCTCAGTTAATTAGTACGATCAGTAATAGCTTCATCTCAGTCTAGTACAGTCTGAGAAGTAGTTCAGAGTTTTTTAGTTGGGAGTAGGATTCAGCACTAAGCAAACCTAGGGATGGGGGCTCACCTACTAGATAGGACTAAGATCCCTAGAAGAAATCCCTAAGTTCCAGAACTATGTAGCCAGCATAGGTTTGAGATGTCACCCGTTAGATAGGACTGACATACTCCGGGATCACCCACTAGTACCGGACTGGTCTCAGGGGTCACCCGCTAGATTAGGAATGACCCCATAGTAGTTGTCCTTACCCGTGGCATGGTATTGACACCCTTCCAGCTGGGGTTATAGGTTGGACCCCACCATTTTAGATTTGGGGTATGTCAGTTAGATGACTACTTCCCACAGTCTCATTTTCAGTCTCAGTATTTAGAATAGAACTCACATCAGTATCACAAAAATTAGGACCGTCAGATATAGCCACTCAGATTAGTAAAGAACTTAGATAGTTCCATAGATCCAGAGATCACCCGCTAGATAGGATTGATCTCAGAATCAGTCAATCGTTTACATTATAAGCAGATTCAGAGATCACCCGCTAGATAGGACTGATCTCAGCTTCAGTCAATTAGATACCAGTATTAGTAGACTCAGACATCAGAAATCCAGTTATTAGAATTTAGTATTCAGTGTTACTACGATTTTAGTTATAGTTTATACACTCATGCATGTATCATCATTCAGTAGTTTTATGTTATTAAGTCAATATTGTTCATGCATATGAACCCTTGCATTCAGCCTTACCTCATCTAGCGTACTAGTACATTCCCATATACTAACGCATATTTATACTATAGGTTCAGAAGCACTGGATCCAGAGCACCCTTAGCAGTTCAGATTTAGCCAGCAGCAGTAGACTTAGCAGTGAGTCCTCATCATTCGAGGATTTTCCTTATTTATTTATTGCATCAGATTCAGTATTTTAGTAGACGGAGTTAGTTGGGGGATGTCCCATCAACTCCTTATTCAGACAGACTACAGTGTTTTTCAGACTAGTTGTTCAGACAGATGTTTTAGTGTTGATACTGTTAAACTTTATTCAGTTTTATTTAAATATTGAACCTTATGGCAAATTTTTACTAGTTTTATACATTTATTAAAGTATATTATTTAGTGCTCAGTTATAGATAGTAGTCATAGGTTAGCTTGTGGTCCTTCAGGGTCATAGCACGGTGTAGCGTCTGAGTTTTAGAATCTTAGGCGTTACATGGCTGTTGTAGCGAAATAATGTTATAGAAAATATATAGTATAATATAACATAACATGAAATATCTGTTCCATAGAAGACATGGCCATTATAGAAAAACAATCAGCTTTCTTGCCCTTGCGGTGTTATAAATAGCAGTTTTGCAATCAGGAAGAATACTGATGGACCATGGAGGAAGATCATATGGCTAATTCTAAAAGTTGACTCGAATTGAATATTTAGCATCATAGTTGGACAAGAATGCAGCACAAACTCCAGATTTTGATCCATAGACATGAGCCTATGTTGGTCATAAAAATTATATACGGCGTAAGAACGAAAGTCATAACGATTACAATGACATATCGATTGGTGGAACCAGGAAAAAGAAAAATGCCAGGAATCACCATCTTCTCCATGTTAAACCATAAATAAAGTTTTATTATATCTAGATGATGGAAGAAAATGGCATGTGGAACCAGGAACAAGCCAGAGTAGCATAGGACTTCATATGAGTAATAAATAGAAACAAATATTTATTGCGTGTTAAATTAAAATCAGACAAACAAACTAATTGAAACTGAGAGAGTAGTAGAAATTAAATAGCTTACACTATGTGATGATTGTTCTAAAGGATGGTATAGTCATGGAAATCAAGTGTTAGGTCAAACCAGAGGTAGAAATTTTCTTCTCTACCTGTGTGAACACTTTCATTTCCATACAGATTTATCTGTAGAACCCAATCCCTTCTCTTCTCATGCCCATGTAATTCAAAGTATATTTCATTATGGTTGTGTTGGAACATATCTGAATTTGACAACTGAAAATAGGACCAAAAAGAAAAGTAATTAGTCTTGCATTAGTCCTAATATTCAACGAAAAAGAAATCAATAATTCAATCACATTTCCAGTTATGTGGATATTAATTAGTAATGCATACAACATTTAATTTCTGATATTAAACTATACATAACTTACAGAGTTTAATATCAAAATTGTACTAGTTATGGGGCCTGCGTGGTGTGAATTGAGAACTATGAAATCTCTTTTACAAATCAATCACACTAGAGGCAAAGATATTAAGATATTTGTTGTTTATTTTATCCTATCCATCCAAGCTTACAGAGTTATTTGGTACATGTGCTGATGGAAAGTAACAAATATATCCCATAAAATTAATCAAAATGTGTTAAAGTTGAACTAGACTGCACAATTATATAAAAGTTGAAGTTATGGGGGCATGAATAAAACTTACATAAAAGGCAACAACAACTCCTAATGTAAAATGTGCAGGCAATTTTATTGTTACATTTAAGAAACCATAGTAATATTTGTCCTTAGAGATCCGTCTAGAACCTGTGGAGGTACCAACCAATATGGAAAAAAGTTATTAATATATATCATGATCAAAGTATGAACTTAGCAGTAAACATTAGTATTTTTGTTGATATAATGTTATAGCGTACATGAATATTTATCTAAGATAAGTTCAGTACTGGACACATAATTTAGTGATCGAAATACATGCACACATTTTGAGCAACACAGTGCATTATGTCACTTGTGTATTGTTATATAGAAGTAGCTGAAGAATTTCATCATTCCTTGAACTACAATGATTATATTTTATATGTTACAATTAGTTGGTTCCACTCACAAGTTCTTTTTTCTCTAATTTTGAAGCAGATACCAACAAAAAGTTTCAGAAAATAAAACTACATTACAAAACTTGTAACTGACTTAAACATCAATTACCTGGCGAAGAGAGAATTTAACATTTTGATGTTGGTTCTTTTGTGACCATTGAATAGCATCCATCAATACATCCCACAAAATCCACACAACCTCCATATCTGGTAACTTGGCATCTTTGACATGTTGCTTCACAGTTTCTATGACTTCAGCTATAGCAACTTATTCTGCTAGATGAGTTGTTATTGTAGATTTCATTTCCTTGAGCCTCACCTCAAATATATTCTTATCATTATATTCCACCAAAGGTAAAAGGCCAGCTTTGCTGAAATAAGCAAGTCCACCTATAAATTAGACATAAGCTAAAGTAAGATAGCTTGAATAAAATGACCATTTTTCCCCTACCACACCTACTCTCCCGATCAACCAAAATAGGGGGATAAAAACAACAACATACCCATTATATTCCTATTAAGTGGGGTCTGGAGAGGGTAAGTGCACGCAGTCCATACCAATGTACCATTACCTCACCAAAACCACAACATTGTTGACATAAGTTTCAAGAACCATCAATCAAAAATGAAATCCCTTTTGATACACCAATAGGTTTCCAAGACATTAAGAGTCCACCAGCAGGCACATCATACTTATAACATACAACACATGATAATTAGCTTAATCCACAAATAGGTGTATACACTATTTCAAATCCTATCAGAGAAACTTGTTTATGCATGTCAAAATGATCAAAAGTAAAGTTGTTGTACCCCATCCCTATTGTAATTGTCACCACTGTGAGGATCAAAAAGAATATCACCCTTGATGATCTCAAAGAAAATGCAAGAAAGGGACCAACGATTTGCTGAAGTAGAATATTTAGCACCCAGGGTAACCTCCAAAAAACTATATTGTCTTATCTGGATATTACTTATAAACTATTTATACATCCAACATGCATTATCCGCTTAGCTTTTTTTTTAATTTTCTTTTTATGGTTCCTCATCAAGTCACCGTTTAAGAATCCAAAAGCCTGACAAGTTAACAAAATTTAAGAATATTTCCTCACGGACATACTCTAAAACTTATAGAACTACATACCATTAATTCATGGATGCAGAGTATGGAGAAATGAGAATGAAGTTGCACACTTTAAAAATTAGATTAAAAAAAATGAGAGGCTTTCTTGAAAGTCCTCAAAGATCTTCTGTTCAAGTGAAGAGTAATGCCATATATACAAGATTACAATAACAACTACAAAAATTTAGCAGGGGATTAGCTATGTGGATCCTCTACATCTATTCCCTTTCATTTGAACTTATTTCATTCCTGTACTCAGCATTTTTTGTAATGAAACTTCTTGGATGTACGCATACCTTATCCCTACCTTTATGCTAGTAGAGAGTTTGTTTCTGGTAGACCCTCGACTCGACAGAAGTACTAAAAATATTGGAAAGTGCATAAACAAGCATAACAATCCTAGAAATAGGGAATGCAAGATCTTAGAACATCAAAACCAAACAATTCTATAGCCAAATCACACGCATATTACTACATACTAAGTACTATATATTTGTACAAAAAATTATTGTAAATGTTTTTTCTAGGTGAAGAAGCTACGGCATACTAGAGCTAATTTTTGATAAGCGGAGTGAATGTCAGAGCAGGAGGAATATTTGTGAATTCCAAGCACTGAATAGTAACAAGATCTAGAGGATCCTCCTTCTCGATCTATACCCATTTTTGTTTGTTTCTAACCAAGAGCCAAAATACCTAAAAAATAATGTAAAAATAGAAAAATTATCTAAAATTGATAGATACAGAGAAACCAAGTTGTCGTTAGTGATTGAATAAAATCGTAGATAAATGCCAGTTATAAATCAGAGAAAAATTGAAGCAAATTTTAGAATTTAAAAGAGGATAAAATAAATGTGTAACATAGAGAAGATGACTTTGTAAGATTAGTATTAAAGAGGGAAAGATGAAAATATCTGGCATGATAAAAAGAGTATGACACCAACCTACCTCCAACCCCAAACCCATCCAACTTGGGATTCAAATACATATTTCTACTCAAAGTGAAGGTCGGAGCAGCATTAAAATCAAGGTATGGTGGTTAGAGTAGTGGTACAATCAGAGAAGAATGGTGGTCGAAGCAACAGTATGATGGTTGGCGTATGGTGGTCGGAGCAATGATATTATGATCGACGTATGATGGTTGGAGCAATGGCGGATTGGACTTAGTGAAATTTTTTTGACGAATTGGAGTATGCTAGATGAAAAGTGATGAAAGGGTTTTTCTGGCAGATTGGAGAATAAAGGGTTTTTGTTGGCGGACTTAGCAAAAATTTTAGTTGGAATAGATATACCATTGCAATAGCTTTTTTATTTTAATAAAGTTTTGCCATAGATGATTCTATGGCAACGGTTCGTACAACCGTTGCTATAATACACTCTATTTCAATGATTCTTCAATAATGGCAATGGTTATATTATAAAATAGTCCTACTAGAATAATTTTATTTTGCAACGGTTGAAATTGTTCTAATAGAGGGTCTATTGTAATGCTTTTGGAACCATTTCAAAAAAATTTATTGCAATAGGGGTAATTTGTAGTAGTGAAACAAATATCGATCACTCGATTAAAGTCCATTCTTTGACATAGAAAATTCTAGTACCCAGTACTTGATAGGACCTCTGTAGCACTCATCGAGATTCTTTAAAGGCCATTTCTTTAGTGCCCATGAGATTCTTAAGTGACCTTATCCTATTGGCTAAGGCCCGCTTTAGCAACAAGGGGTTCCACTTAAGCGAACCCCGTTATAAGGGCCACTTTAGCGGTACCCATGCAAAGCTTCAAACTACTTTAGTGACTGAGATATTGCTTTAGAAGCAGGATTTTTAGCAGTAGGCCCTTTAACACAAGGTTTTCCACTTTTGTGGCACTTGGGATCTTTTAATCCCCTTTTCTAACATAATTTTCCACCATTTCTTTTGCCGTTTTCACACTAATTTGAGATATCAAAGAGAGGAAAGTTGGGGAATTATCCGTTGAAACTATAGTAAGCTAGTCTAAAACTCCTTAGTCATTTCTAATTAAATTTCCCTTGAATTTATACCCTATTTCATGGTAAATTCATAGAAATTAGGTCTTACATTCCAAAATGTTATGGGTTGATTTGTGCCCCAATTCATTCACCATTTGTGCTCAATTTTTAAGTATGCATTCCTTGTCCTTCGAGGTACCTCATGATGGATATAATTTGAATTTTGTTTATAGACCTCATGGGCCCCTTCTTGACCTAAATTTCAACCCTACCCTATAAATAGCAATATGGGTATCATTTTACTTCTAACAGTGTGTAGATTACTATTTTGATAGTGTGGTAGTATTTTGAGATCGTGAAGAAAAATTGGATAATTTATGAGAGATTCAAGGATTTGTTGTTCAAACTAATGGATGTAAACAAATAGCACGCCCCGAGATAGCATATTTTCTAATCTTCTTCATGAGATAGTGTATTATAAATGTTACATATTATGTAGGGATGTTAGGACATGATTATAGGTAGAACACCATAACTTAGCCTAAATTATGAGTTCGGGGACTAGAAGGGTGAATCGATCCTTAAGATAAAATGCATGTTATGCCTTTAGGATCCTACTACCTAGGTTGCTATCTTATTAGTCATAGTTGTGGCTAATAAACCTCTATTCTAAGTTTTAATACCTAACTCGGTGGATTATTCTTGTTTCCTAGATTATGGTTATGTTGGATATATACTATTGGGATCGAGTTCGTGATTACGATATTAGTTGGGCTCTGGCTGAGTGATTCATCCTTAAAAAGGATATTCTTTAATTCTATTTACATTTAGATGTGGAAACTTATATTGTTTAGATACTAGTTATGGCATTGCATCGATTCAGCATTTTTATGCTCACTGTGTGGTACAATTCCAATTTTAAACATGTTTTTACTACTGTTTTCTTAAAAAGGGATTTATTCCCCCTCTTCACTTTTAAAATAAATCATTTCATAAGAGGAATCGTACCACTTTAGTGTATGATTTATGAGCTTTTGGAACTAAAAATGATGTTTTGGAAATTTGACCAAGATAGATTTTGGTTCGTGGTTTTATTATAACTATTTAAATAAGTCGAGGGATATTGCAATGCTTTCTACACTTCTATGATGTTTTAGTCTTGTAGTTTACTATAGGTAATATATTTATGGATATACACTCTTTTACCCATAATTTGAGTCCGTGCATTTATACATATACATCTCTCTGGTGCTGGAGGGAGTAGATTAATGATAATGATGATTATTGGAAGTCCTAGATCGGGACCAGTTTGGTGTATATGGGTAATAAAAACCCCCTAAGGTACCCTTCATCCATGATCTATTATTCCAAAAATGAGAAATTGTCATAGGTCCTACCTTTGCGTGTCATCGAGTTGGAGAAGATGTATGCACTAGGTTACATAAATGGCACTTAGATCGGTTATGGTATTACAGATTTACTTTGAATTCCTTCTTGCATATGCATTGCATATCACCCGTATGTCATTTGATTTCTATATTTATCATCCTTATAGGGGGTTGCGTAGGTATGTTTTATGAGGATTATTTTCTTTGGGTTATACGCTGATTAAGCCCTCCAAGTAATAGGGCCCATTTTATGTATTGTTTATCTAGGCTAGGTCTATTGTTGTATTATTATTATTATGGTTAGTTTGTGAAATATTGATTATTGGACTGGTACTGAGATTCGAAGTATGATTCTGATTGCTTTCTCTTACGGTTATTTTACTATGTATGATTATCTCATGGTTAGACATTATTATTTTAGGCCCTAATTATGTTAGCGGTAGCTTCTACTATGATTAAGAGGCCTTAAAATGCTAGTATATATATACATACATATATATAACTATAGTATTACCGGATATTCCTCTCTTTCTTTAGTTACTCATGTTGTATATCCTTTCGTTAGCCTTGTATACTACTACATATTTTTCTTCCACCCTTGTTTGCATATTAGCTAGTGATATACGATGTAGTTCTTTGTCTCCTGAGTATGGATAGGATCGAATAGTTCATCCTTATGGCCTCCTTTGTTTTATTATGTTAGTTTTTTGTATAATTGGGTATATTTTACATTCCTGCTTGTATGTTATTTATATTTACATTATCTTTGGAGCTCAGTCGATAGTTGCCTACGGATTACCTTGTTTTGGTACTAATACTACACCTGTATAGCCAGCAGATCATAGTATGGATTCTCTCCATTGTTAAGTGTCTCGTGCAGAGGAGATATGGATCAGAGATTTAGGGTGAGCTCCTGGCGTTCAGAGTATTACTATTTTTCCCCTTATAGATTAGACCAATCTCTTTATTTTATTTAGAGATAGGTTGTATCAGTGTATTTAGTTAGTATATTATTCTGTATTCTTATTATATTATAAGGTCTTGTACTTATTCTATTAGGTTTTGGGGTTGTCTTATATATATTAGTCTTTTATAATAATTATTCCACATTTTCCCTTTACTACCTCTTCGTAGTTTGTTACTAATAGTTTCATACTAGGAGTTGTCTTACCTACAGGTGGGTTATAGTAGGCGTCATTCTGACCTTATAAATGGGTTGTGATAAATTGCATGATAAGGTTTGGAAGAAGTGCAAGCTTAGCTCAGATTTATTAGCCCTTTTGAGATCCTTTGACAAATTTAGGAGAGGATCGATGAGTTACCTTTACCTTTGATTCTTTAAGTGGTGCATCCAATTTTCCATTTCTCGATATTAAAGAAATATCATTCTAATGGTTCTTATATGATTCAATGGGATTCAGTTTATTTTGATCAGAATCTGTTATTTAAAGAGGAGCGCATAGCTATTTTCAATGGCTAAACTAGGAAGTTGAGGTGTAAGCATATTGATTTAGTAAAGATTCAATAGAAGAACCCTTTGATTTAGGATGCAACATAGGAGATAGAGCCAGATATACAAAGTAATTATCCCCAACTTCTTGAAAATTCTAGTACCTTTTTTATTTTATTTTCAAAGATAAATATATGTTTTAGTAATGGATGATTTGACACCCTCCAGCTTGATTTTCATATTTTTATGCATTTGTATTACTTTATCCTTTATCCTAGTTTTGCTATGGTATTTATATTCTGCAGGAGTAGGTGACATGATTTTTGAGGTATATAGTTGTAGATTATGTGAATTTGTCATTTTTAATGGTTTAGAAGTTGATAAGGTTTACTTTGGTAACCATTCATTTGTTTTATTAGCTCATAAATTCATTTTTTGTTAGTAGTGTTATTGGTTCAGGTCCCAAATCATTCGAATGTGTTTTGACTCATTGGTTGGAAAGTTGGTATGACATGGCTTTGAGTTGACTTTGTCCAATATTTGCTAATAATGACCTTGATTGGAGAATCTAATGATTCTATTTAGTCTAGAATGCTGATTTTAGTCTAGAAGCATAGCTATACTATGTTCATGGGATTTCAAATGCATTTTGAGGTCTATTAGGAGTTTTGGACTAGTGCTTTAGTTGTTGGCTATTGTCATCCTATGTAGTGAATAATAGAAGTCGAGTTGGTCTTTGATTCTATGTAGGTTTCAACATATAAGTAAAGGACAATCGGGTATGAGTTGGGAGAATTACTCATCATTTTTATGATGGATTTTGGGTTGTGTCAGTCATGGACATAACAAAACCACCTGTTCGTAAAGAAGAAACACTTGAGCAAATTTTAAAACGTCATTTGTAGAACCCCAAACACCATAACTCAATTTTGAAGTTTTAAAATTCATTTTCGAGAGAATCAAAAAGGAACTTTTGATATTTCTGTGTCATGTATGTTTTTATACCATTTTTACATATTCCCAATAATTATTTCATGATTTCACCTTCAAATCCATGTTTTGCAATTTGAAATTTTGGAGTTTTCCCCATAAAGTTAAAGAATAATATTTGATGATTTTAGTGTCAATTTAACTCTATTTTTTATGATATTTCATTATTAAATCATTTAAATATGGTAATTTGATTTCCTAATAAATTTGATTCCCTAATAAATTTGATTTCCCCTTTGTAGGCTTGGGATTGACATTTTGGATCTGAAATTGAACCATAGCAATATAGGTATCGTTGGATTTGTGTTTATGAGTAGAACTTAGTGCAGTTTTATTCAAGGTGATTTGGGGTATTTTTCGAAAAATGGCTATCTTGTGGTGGTTCATGTCACATTGTTCGGCTTTGAGGCAAGTATGGCTTAACTTCTTTCAGACTTTTATTGGGTGAGGACTTATCACACAAATCATACATGGTCTTGGCGTATTAGTAATTTCTAATGAAACAAAGATGATTTATTATGGATTATGTTGAATACAACTACAAATAAGTTAGTTTTTTATCGTTATGTCTGGGTGAGGGGTTGTTTGGGGGAATTGGGAATATTGAATTTGTGTATTATATTATTAAGTTTTTTCACACATTATTTGTATGTGCCAGGATTATATTTATCGTAATCATGTATACTCATTCTTTCTCACTTTATAAAGAAATGAATTTGAATATATAATTAGAAAAAGAAGTTTTAAAGGATTTACTCATTGTATTAATGAAACAACCTAGGGATAGGACCCTTGTAAAATTTACTTGGTTTTGGACTTTGTGATTTGGTATGACTCAATGGTACTATTTGTACCCTTGAATATGACTTGTGGGGTATCCTAATGGTTCACTCATACCTGAGGAAGCATGGTTCTCTTTGTTACTGCCCAAGATACGACTCACTTGGGTACGAGTCATATAGGAGCATATAAATGGTGTAGGGAAAGTCGTACGGTGCATTTTTTTCTTGGTCTTGCTGAGTTTACCCTAGGTACGACTGGTGGATATGATTTGGGTGTCACTTGTACCCTTAGGTATAAGTTAGGGAGGTTAAGTCATATAAAAACCTGTAGGTAAGGTCATGGGAAGTCTTGGGTACGTGTTGGCGTACCACTCGTACACTAGGGTACGGGTGGTATGACGGAATCGTACCCCTAGACATGACTTGTTTGAAATTTCTAAGCCAAGGTTTGTTTAGACCTTTCCTACACCTAAACCCTTATGTCCTCACATAATATAACCTTTGGTATCATTCCATAACACTTGTTAAAGGATTCAAACACCTCAAATACTCTCCTAAACTCACTCTTGAAAGATTGGAGGCTAGGGTTTCTTAGGTATTCTTCAAAGGGCTCAAAGGTCAAGATTTCATCCGTGAATCTTCGTGTACAAGGCATGTAATAACTAAAGGCATGTGTATTGTGTTTTAAACATTTATTTATGAATCATGAATGGTAGTTTTCAAAATATATGTTGAGGGTCTTGATGCATATGGTTGGTATTGGTTTAAACTATATTTTTACATATTTTTTGTAATAGTTTGCATATGTGGTTATTGTTTGGTTATGATTTAACTAATGGGTCTTGAGTAACCCAAATTATGGTGGTTTATGCCTTGTTTAGGTCTTGGTAAGGGTATGCCCTCAACATGTTTGATAAAAGGCCTCAAAGGATGTTTTCACTCAACTATTGAACTTTCATTGAAACTCTTGCATGGTTTATTTTAGTAATGGAACTATTAATAGTTCTAGATGGTTTTGCATGGTTTAAGCGATGAAATGCTTTAAATTCTTGGCGTGGTCTAAAATGGTTTGGAATGGTTTAAAGGGTAAAGGTTTTGGTGGTCATGGTAGGTCTATTTTGAAAACTTTGCGGGATACATGGAAATCCCTCAAGTGAATGCATTAATAGAATTGGTTAAAATGGTTTGTAAAAGGTAAAAGGTGTAATGGTTATGCTTGTGGGAAACATGGAAGTCCCCTAAGTGGTTTAATATGGTAATTGGAAAGGGCACGTGAAAGTCCCCTTAAACCAATAAATGGTTGGCTATGGATGATACTTGCAAGTAAGGGTTGGTATGATGATACCAATAACAATGTCCTTGGTTAATAAATGGATAATGGTTTGGTTTTTTAGAAATTGGTTTTAAGTGGGCAATAATAGTGGGATGTGTAGAAGAGCCATGAAAGGTGGAGGTCTCGGGGGGATAAAAATTAGAAACTCATATATATAAGGTTGGTCTTGGTAACCATTTGCATGATGTCACACTATATTTGAGGGATGTACTATTTATCCTAAGGGTTTCTTCATTGGTCGTGCAATTACACGAACTAGGTCCTTTCAGCAGGGGGAGTTGAACCCATATGGCCCATGGGTGGTTTAGGACGGCAAAGCTACACCGCCCAGGTAAAAAATTTAAAGGCATGCTAAACCTGGTCACCTTTCCCAGCATGGTGTTATATATATATATATATATATATATATATATATATATATATATATATATATATATATATGTATGGTTATGTGCATATGGATGGTTTTACTTAGTTTTATAAATTACACTATCTTATCCTTATCCTGGGTTCATGTTAGTGTTCACCACTAACCCATCTACTGGTTGTTGTATACCCACTCTATGGAGGGATCGGCCATTCTACTTCTCCTACTTAGTGATCTAATTCAGGGATAGTTGATATTGGATGAAGTGGTGAGCTTCCATAGTTTGAAAGGCATTTATTTCATGTTATGGGTTACTTTACATATCTTTTATCTTTCATAGACTTTGTTTTTTTTGTCTATTATCGGGGGCATATCCCGACTAGGTACTCTTTAGTTGGTCTAGAGGCTTTGTATGGACAATTGTGGACTTGGGTATGGTATGAATGGTTTTTGTTATATATTTATATATCCGTTGGATTATTACAATTGGTTTTAGTTATTGTTTTCTGCATTGGTTTGGTTGGTTATTGGGTGGTTGCACCTGATTGGGTTGGTCTCAGTTATAGTCTTATCCCAGAGTCACCACGTGGTTGGATACGCTATTTTTTTATATGTTTAGACTTCATCTGACTCAAGGTATGCATTTGGTGAATGGGCTAGGTAACCGGGTAGTCATCTGTCCTAGTTGAGCTTGGGAATTCCCATTACAACAAGGCCCTAGTTTGGGTCATGTCAATTTGGTATCAGAGCTTAGGTTTTGGTGTCATGGGGTATCCACAAAGCCGTGTCGAGTAGAGTGTTGTTTATGGGTGTGTCATGCACCACACTTATAATCAGGAGGCTACAAGCCATTTGGGATGTTTCACTTTCTTAGTTATTCTACTTTCGGGCTATGGAATCTAAGGTCTTGAACTTTTTATAAATCTTCCTCGGTTCACTCTTCGTATCATGTCATCTCAATTATCTAAAGTTGTGGAAACTTACCTATTCTACTAAAAAATAACATGGATAGATCTAGTCTAACTTTTGGGGAACATGCCTGGTTAGTGGTCGCAGCTTCTGGTTTTCCCTGTAGAATCTTACCGGTCTCTAGGAACCCTATTTTGGAAGGAGGTAACTCTGTCATGCTAGTCTGGTTCTATTGGTACAGGGAGAAATGAGGTAAGATTGGGAATAGGAAAGGTAAGGGATCTCGATTTTCTAATCCAAAGAAGAGGCCAATGGTTTGGTGGTAAATGGTCTAAGAGGAAGAGTTGGGTGGTCCTAACTCTATTCTATGGCTTGTATTCCCCACCTGAATCTGTTGGGTGGAAGGTGTTTTAAGATTCACAATTTTTTTAGGTCACAAAGTGCCCAGTCTTAGGCCAATAAGGCCTAATCTACATCATCCCATTTTTCTTTATAAATTTTATGGTTAGTTTTATCGTGGCTGTCACTAGGGAGGAAGGAATCAGTATTTTGGTTGTGGTTAGTTGGGTCTTGTGTGATGAGGATGTCCCATTAGGGTTTCCACTTGGGAAAATAGAGTATTGGCTACTACCTCTAGCTCCGAAAGTGGCTGGGATTATCTTGATGTTCTTACCGTTCATCAAGAGTCTGAGGCATATTTTGATGCCGATGCTGGTATATTAAGAACTCTTTTCTTTATGGTGTGTATAGTTTACTTGGTTTGGGGCCCTCTATATTTTGTGGCCTCATTCATGGTTGTGTATAATGGATGTGATCCCAAGGTTATTTTAGACTCTTTTCTTCTTTCATTTCTACCTCGGTGGATGAATCTTCGGTTGCCAATAGAGTCTATGGGGGTGTTTGGTATCTGTTGGTAGTAAAGGGGTCTTGGTAGATTTGTGTGACTCAAATATGGTGGATTTCAATGTCATTCGGAGGAATAGATTGAGTTCACTCGTTCTAGGTGTCATTAGGCCGTTGAATCTGCAAAAAAATTGTCTTTATGCTCCATAATGAGTTAATTATGGGATGGGAAGATGGTTTCGTTCCCTAGATATTACGGGAAACAGTTGTATCATATCTTAGAACTCGGAGGTTGGTTTCAAAAGGGGCATCTTTATTATTTGTCTTGGGTTAAAGATTCTAACGCGGAAGGTCTTTCTTTGCATTCGGTTTTGGTGGTGCATAAATTTCCTGGGTTCATTTTTTATGACCCTCATGGTGTCTTTCTAATGGGAAGGTTAGTTTGGGGTTGGTCTTGTGTTGGACATTTGTCCAAATTTCTATTCCTTTTTATAGAATAGTTTCGGTGGAGTTAAAGGGTCTTAAGAAGAAATTAAGGGATCTATTAGATGAATATCTCATCGATCTTAATGTTCCTCTATGGAGTGTTTTGTTCTTTCATACATAAGGGTAATGGTTTTCCCTGGAAATAGATAGGTTGTCGGTTGGTGACTAAGGAATTTGGAGTGTCCTCCCTGTAGGGTAAACCATTCTTATGTACATTTTATAAGGGTACTTTGCTAGTAGCACATGGTTGTTGGTAAATCCTAGGCTTGAATAAAGATACTTGATTTGGATAAAAAGAAGTATGCCATGCTCGAAAATAGCAATGCAAGAATTATGGAGGTAAACTGGTAGGTTGGATGCGGTTGATGATTTAGGAAATACAATAATGGGAGAGTTGTACCATATAGGCAGAAAGTTCAGGTTGAACGGAGGGACTGGGGATCTAGTCATTCAACAGGTTAGGTCATGGAGCTTCCATGTATCCTTGTCCCTATACTTGCATTTTATTGTTGGCGTGAAATTGATTATTGAATTCATGGTTTTGAATATGGATTTTTGGCAGAATAGAGGGTTTTGATATGATTACTCATTTAATTAATTTTCCATGGATTATGATGCATTATTCATGCTTTACAAATGTTTATGAACGAACATTGTGGGATTCATAGGAATGTTAAATAAATTTTGGGGTAATATGGATTCCCCTATTACTTGGTTTTGGTCTTGGAAATTATATGTCCTCAAACTATTTATGAAATTTCCATTGAATATAATTTGTTCATATGGTTTGACTATTCTTAACCCTTTGCATTTCAAAAATGATTAAAGGAACATAAATTGGTTTTGGTTGGATTCAAACGTTTTTGAAATGGCCTTGGTTGCCATGGCTTGATTTTAAATGGTTTTGCTGTAACTGGAGACCTTGGAGTCAATTTGGTCTCATGGTTCTTGCAAGTCTATGTTAGGCCCTAGGTAGCCTTGGGATGAAGGTTGGTGGTTAATTTAGAGTTCTTTTTTAGTGGTGGACTTCAAAGAAAGGTCGGGTCGCATATTCTAGTGATACTCTTCTATCTCGATTAAGAGATTACTCTACCATGTTGCCTACATTCTTATAGCACTTATGACTAAGGTTTATATTTTGCAATCGCCTTGTTCCCTGGATATGAGACTTGACCTTGTACTAAGTTACTCATGGTATGTGTGGTTGTGTTTCTTTCATTGTCTAGTCTTAAGGACTCCTTTTTGGTATGGTTTGATCAACATGATTCTCCATTATGGTCTAGGTGGTTTTTGTGAAGTACTTTGTGCCTATAGTATCGTGTTTTGTCTCTAGGATCTTGCCTTGGGAGACATGGATAACTCTTGTAATTTGGTTCCTTAAATGAATCTTCTTACGTTAGATGGTAGTGGTTTGGGACATATGGGGATTTGGTGAAATGGGGAATGTTGAAGTCCATAAGTAGGGGAGAGTCTAGGGTGATTACCATAGTTAAGGTTTTGGAAGGTAAGGTAAGGTTGTTGTCAAGGAAAATGGTTAGGAAGGGAATAGGTGGTGAAAAATCCTTGTGAAAACGATAGAGGATGCTAAATCTTTTGATGGATAGATCATACCGTGGGTATATAAGTGGTAGGCTTGAATGTTGTGGTTTGTAGATATACCAATAAGTTGTGTTGTACCTGAGAGGTTTCGTAAGGCATGGTTTTATGAATTATTTTCATAGCTTAGTAGTTGTATGATTTTGGGTGTTCAATTATAGGATGGGGTTTTTGGTTATAGTGGTTGGACATGGTTTCCCTATGTCTTTTACTTATGGTTTTCTTTTTATAATGGTGATAGAAGCAGTGTGGTATTTCGGGATAGATGTAAGGAGAAGATCTCAGTGGCTTAAGTTAACTCCTTTTAACTTTGGTTAGGCTTGAACAGGGAAGTGGTGGTGTATAGTTAGACTCAAGCTCTCATAGTGATGTTCCTCAGTAAATTCTAAGTTGAATTGGACTTTCCCTTACATGGGTCCATTCATCTGGTAATCTATGTGTTGTGTTGGGTGAGGTGTGGATGGTCCTAGGTTGGTTGGTTTCTTTAGGTAGAATTGGTATCTCGAGTACTTTGTTCTTTTGAGGATCTTGGATTGGTAAGTTCTCCGGTTGCAAACAAATAAGGTATGGCTTTGGTAAAGGTTCCATGGTGAAACCAAAAGTCTGAGGAAACCATTTGGGATGCAGAGGAGGACATGGAGTCTAAGTATTCGTGTTTGTTCTTTATTTCAAAAACTCGTGCGTAGGGTATGAGTACTTTATCACATCTTGGTTTCTAACTTGGGTAAAGATAAGGAATGGTTCCTCTTGTATCTTTGTTTTCTAACTTAGTAAGAGGTCGAAATGAAGGTGTTAGGGTGTAAATCGTGTTTAGGTTATGTAGTGATATTCTCACCTTAGTTGTGTGTCCTTGCTTCCTATTTTGATTGAGAAAAAGTTTGTCGGGTGTTAATTTGTTATCTCGTGCTTGTCCCTTACCCTTACCCGTCATTCAAGGATGAATGATCCTAGTAGGGGAGACTGAAACACCCTAGGGATAGGACCCTTGCAAAATTTCCTTGGTTTTGGATATTATGACTTGGTATGACTAAAAGGTACAATTTGAATCCTTAAATGCAACTTGTGGGGTATCCTAATGGTTCAATCGTACCCTAGGCATCATGGTTGGCTTTTCTACTACCCATGATACAATTCACTAGAGTACGAGTCATACAGGAGCATAAGAGTGGTGTAGGGCATGTCGTATGGTGCATGATTATCTTGGTCCTGTGGAGTCCTCCTTAGGTACGACTGGTGGATATGATTTGGGGTGTCACTCGTACCCTTAGGTATGAGTTAGGAATGTGGAGTCGTATAGAAATGAGCAGGTAAGGTCATGCTGAGGCTTGGGTACGAGTTGGGGTACCACTCTTACCCTATGGTACGGGTGGTAAGGTGGTGTCGTACCCCTAGACATGACTTGTTTTAAAATTTTAAGCCAAGGTTAGTTTGGACAATTCCTACTCCTAAACCCTTATGTCCTCACGTAATATAACCTTTGGTAGTCTTCCATAACAATTGTTAAAGGATTAAAACACTTCAAATACTCTCTTAAACTCACTCATGAAAATAGGAGGCTAGGGTTTCTCAAGTATTCTTCAAAGGGCTCAAAGGTCAAGATTTTGTTCATGAATCTTCATGTATAAGGCATGTACTCCTTCCCTCATTGTTATTTCCAACTAAAGGCATGTGTATTGTGTCTTAAACATTGATTTATGAATCATGAATGGTGGTTTTTGAAATATATGTTGAGGGTCTCGATACATATGGTTTGGTATTGGTTTAAACTGTGTTTTTACATGTTTTTTGTAATGGTTTCATATGTGGTCATTGATTGGTTATGATTTAATGAATGGGTCTTGAGTAACCCAAATTATCGCGGTTTATGCCTTGGTTTTGGTTTTGCTAAATGTATGCCCTCAACATGTTTGATAAAATGCCTCAAAGGATGTTTTCACTCTATTGATGAACTTTCATTGGAACTCTTGCATGGTTTGGTTTGGTAATGGAACTCTAAATGGTTTTGGATGGTTTTGCAATGTTTAAATGGTTTATATGATATAAATTCTGTAAATGCTTGGCATTGTCAAAAATGGTTTGGAATGGTTAAAAGGGTAAAGGTTTAGGGGGTCAAGGTTGGTCTATTAAGAAAACCTTGCGGGATATATGGAAATTCCTCAAGTGAATGCATAAATGGAATTGGTTTAAATGGTTTAGAAAAGGTAAAAGGATAAATGGTTATGTTTGTGGGGAATATGGAAGTCCCCAAAGTGGTTTAATATGGTGATTGGAAAGGGCACTTGAAAGTCCCGTTAAACCTATAAATGGTTGGCTATGGATGATACTTTCAAGTAAGGGTTGGTATGACGATGCCAATATCAATGGCCTTGGTTAATAAATGGATAATGGTTTGGTTATTTGAAAATTGGTTTTAAGTAGGAAATAATGGCGGGATGTGTATGTAAGACCCCGCAAAAAAAATTCTAAGCTTAACTCAGTCTTTTAAGCTTGCTAAGGGGTCCCAGACTTAGAAAATTCTAGCTAAGTATTAAAACTTAGTATTATTTTGGTCGTCGTAAGTTGGTAACTTTATTTCACGACTCTTATGACCTTAAAATGTCAATCTTTAGGTTAATTCATTATCAGGAATGTTAGAAGGTGTTTCTGGATGAGTTTCATATTTTTCGAACCTCGTTTGAACTATGTTTGGAAATCCAAAACAGTGCATCGACGCTATCTCAGCGCGGCGCAACGGCCATCGCTTCGACCAATATTTTACCTTTCTTCCAGTGGCAATTTCTAGTGAACCGACACGGACTCGACGCGGCACGTTGACTATTGCGTCGATGCCAATGACGCGGCACGGCGGCCTGCGCGTCGACAGTTCAGGTTTCAGTCATTAAAAAGCCGCGTCCTAAAGGGACTTTTCCCCACCCCTATTCAGCCCTAAAACACGAGATTCAGCCCTCATTAAGCAAAAGGTAATTTCTCTCAAATTTCACAAGAACAAGAACCCTAGGTGATTTATTTCAAGGCCAAGGCTCAAGGTTTCACCGTTAATCTTCAAGAATTTAGCAACCAAGGTATATCAAATGTTCATCCAAGGGTTCCTTCCACCGTTCGAGTTTAAGAAACTCTTTTAAACTCCAAGTAACTTGATTTCATGCTCTCCGTGATTTGGATTCAAGTGTATTCATGATTATAATGTTGATTGGATTTCTATTCCATGATTAAGTGCAAGATTTATGTAAAAACAAATATTATGTATGTAGTATTATGTGAATTCATGTTAAAGCCTTTAAATTGTGATGTTCATGTGTTGATTTGTACTATGTGCATATAAATTGCCTTCCAAGTGTTTGATGAGTTGTTCACGTGAATTAAATAATTAAATTATATCATGTTAGCATGTATTCTAGTTCATGACATGCAAGTGTTTACTAGAATGTCCAAATGAATGAATGATGATCAAGTAGTTATTTATCTTGTTTCAAGATTGAGCCATGTCTTATAATTTATGCTATCGAGTCCTGTGGGTATTTAATACCCAAAAATTTAGCTAATTACCTAGAGCCATGGTCAGTCTCAGGATAGTATCAGTCATGTAACGATCAGCAGTACTCTTAGTCAGTTACAGAACTCAGGAAAAACTTAGTAGACTCAGTACCAGTCCAGTCCAGTATTCAGTTCAGACCTCAATAAATTCAGTTTGTTAATAGAATTTAGTAGTATTTCGTCAGTCAACGGAGCTCAGTGAACTCAGTTCAGTTCAGTTAGATAGTATAATCAGTAACAGTTCAGTCAAGCCCAGTATGAACTAGGAATTAGTTCAGTGTATATTCAGTTGGGAGTAGGATTCAGCACCAAGCGAGCCTAGGGATGGGGGCTCACCCATTAGCTAGGACTGGGTCCCTATAAAAAATCCCTAAGTTCTTGAACTACGTAGCCAGCGTAGGTTATTAGATGTCACCCGTTAGATAGGACTGACATACTCAAGGATCACCCGCTAGTTAGGACTGATCTCAGGGGTCACCCGCTAGACTAGGACTGACCCCACAATTAGTTGTCTTTACCCGTGCCACCATACTGACACCTTTCCAACTGGGGTTATAGGTTGGACCCCAATCTATTCAGAAAGGGGCATGTCAATTAGATGATTACCTCCCACAGTCTCAGTTTCAGTTCCAATCTCAGAATAGAACTTAGTTCAGTTCTACAGCTTCAGGACTTTCAGATACAGTCACTCATGTTTAGTACGGAACTTAGTATAGTTCCACAGGATCAAGACTATCAGATACAGTCACTCAGTTATCAACTACACAGTATCAGTAAACTCAGATATCAGTAAATCAGTAACTCAGAACTCAGTATCCAGTGTTATCACAATCTTAGTTACAGTTTACGTATTCACATATGTACTCTTATTCAGTTATACTCATGTCATTCAGTTAGTATTTTTCATTCATATGGAACCACGCATCTCAGCCTACCTCACTTAGCATACCAGTACATTCAAACTACTGACGCATACCTTTCTTTTGTACTATGATGTCTTATATCATAGGTTCAGAGGCACGGGCTCCTAACCATATTTAGCAGCCTGATCTATCAGCAGTAGACTTAGTGGTGAGTCCTCATAGTTTGAGGACATACTTATTATTTCAGTATTTTAGTACTCAATTTATTTCAGTAGTCGAAGTTAGTTGGGGACTTGTCCCATCAACTCCTTGTTCAGACAGTAGAGGCTTTTCAGACTAGAATATTTCAGACAGATGCATCAGTATTCAGTATTTACTTTCAAGTTTAAACCTTATGGCAAGTTTTTGCCTAATTTTCTCATAATTATAATATTATTATATAGTTATTGTAGCAGGTACTACTCATGGGTTAGCTTGTGGTCCCTAGGGATTATGAGCACCGTGTAGCTTCTGGGATATAGACTCGGGGCATTACAAACTTGGTATCAGAGCCTAAGGTTCAATAGAGTCCTAGGAAGTCTGAATACCGCATCTAGTAGTGTCTTGTGCTTGGATGTGTAGCGCGCCACACTTACGGACAAAAAGCTACAAGATGGTTTAGGAAAAGTTTCCCTTCTTTCAGTATTCATGTCGTGCGAGTGAGCATGAGCTCAAGTTAAGCGCTCAATCTAATTCATCTCTTCCTTATGCTTCCAGAACATATCTTCCAGAGAAGCTAATGAAAGAAGTAGTGAAAACCAGTCAGCCCCTGCGCCCGTTCAGGCAAATCCCCTGAATGGGCATGTTTCTTACGCTGAATTTAGAGCTGCTTTCACCGCCTTAGCTCATTCAGTAGTTGCTCATAATAGTAAGATGGTTGTTATCCTATCTAGTCTTACAGCTCATGCTTTGTATAGTAAGTAGGAGAGGCGTAGGAGAAAGGGGAAGAAGAATAAGAAGGCCAGAATATTTAGGCCAAAGAGTGGCCGAACCAATCCCCTTTGTCAGAAATGTGGCAAAAACCACTAGGGTATCTACAGAGCTGGCAGTGATGTATGTTTCGGATGTGGAAAGCCAGGTCACAAAGTGTGACACCCTGAATCTGGTATCCAGAATGCTACACGGTGCTCATAAACCCAAAGTACCACAAGCTAACCCATGATCGATATCTGTAATTGAGCCCTGAATAATAATGGTAATATCATAAATGCGGAAACATGAACTGGAAGGCCATAAGGTTCAATACTAATACATAACTTAAAATATGGTATAACAATACCAAAATAACTGAAATAACTGTCTGAACATGTTGTAGTCTGAAAGCCCCTAAAAGTGAACAGTCTGAATAAAAATTTAATAGTACAATCCCCCAACTAACCCCAATTTCTAAAATAAACTAAGTACAAAAAGGATGAAATAATCAAAAAATAACATCCTCGAATGATGAGGACTCACTGCTGACTCTGAATGCTGAAACTGGAATGCTACTGATACTCTGGAGCGCGTGCTTCTAAACCTATGGTGTAAAACACCATAGCGCAAATGCTTCAGTACAATTGAATGTTCCGGTATGCAAGTGAGGTAGGATAAATGCAATGGTTCATATGCATGAACAATACTAACTGACTGGATAACATGAACGTGAGAATATATACATGATTACGTAATTGTATCTGAGATCGTGATAACACTAACTCATGAATTCTGATAATGTGTATTTAGTGATATCTGGGTACCAATACTGGGATACTAAAAGACTAAGTCTATTGAGTACTGAGGAACTGATATCATATTACTGATAAAGAAATGACTATTTCTGATAGTTCTGATTATGAAGAACTAGTTTGATTGACTGTATCTGATAGTCTTGAAATCTGAATACTAGTAACATGAATTTCATATAATTAATATACTATTAAATGGGTGATTGTGTCTGAAAGTCCTGATTCTGATGGAACTAGCTGAGTTCCGTACGGAGCTGAGCGACTGTATCTGACAGTCCTGAAATTGTAAAACTAAAATGAGTTCTATTACTGAGACTGGATCCGAAACTGAGACTATGGGAGGTAATCATCTAACCGACATACCCAAAAACTAAAATGGTGGGTTCCAACCTATAACCCCAACTGGAAGGGTGTAAGTACCGTGCCACGGGTAAAGATAAGCTATGAGTAAACCCTCTCTGGGAGGGAGCTCTTCCGTCAACCCCTTAAAGTAGGAAAACTCAAATGAGGTGTATAATCCCTAAAAGCGTAGGGTACATCTCAACCTACGCAGGCTACGTAGTTCTGGAACGCAAGGATTGCTTCTAAGGATCACACCCTCTACTGGCTAACAGGTGAGTCCCTATCCTTGGGTTCACTCGGTGCTGAATCCTACTCCCAACTGAAGAGACACAAAACTTATTTAAATTGAACTGAACTATTACTGATAGTATCTTTTAGCTGATTTTAACAAAGTTCACTAAATTTTGTTGACTGGTGGAATACTACTGAAATCGGATAACTGACTAAGATTACTGAGATTACTGAGTTTTTCTGAGTCATGTTACTGACTAAATTCTAATGATCATGGATTGAATGGGAGTATCGTGAAAACTGACACTGGATCTAGGCACACAGCTAAATTTTCGGGTATAAGTACCCCCAGGACTCGATAGCATGAAACTGACAAGACTTGACACTTCGTGAACGCATAACCAATATCAACAATTCATAATACAATAAGTTGGGGATTTCATGAAACACATGGTTGTCATAATGTTGTACATGGATGGAATTTCATATAGACATGTCATACTTTCATCAACCTAATCTCATGAACATTCTATCAAATACTCACAATCCACATAATATCATGAAAGTCAGTCTTGGTCATATGGGTAGAGCATGCATTTATTATTTGAGTTACAATTGAGCTAAAATACCTAATTTCTATCCTCCTAGCCATTTTTTCAAACACCCTACATGCATGACTTAGGGCATAGGTGTAATCATCAAATTACACATCATAAATAACTCAATTCATGGATTTTATCTTGCATGCTAACGTAGTTTCATGAAAATAATCCACAACATAAATATCATGTTTTATAATTTGAAAGAGGGTTCTTGGACTTCATGGATGAAAAGAATCCATAAATCAACACTTGACAAACCTTAGTTCCTGATTTTACAAAGATTGACGAAGAGATTCTTGAATTTGAGTATTGAATTTGAATCCTTAATTAAAAATCCTAACTTGTTCTTGAGAGAGACTTGAGAGAAACTCTATATTTTGAGTGAAATATGGTTGAATCACGTATTATTGGGTTTATCTAAGGATAGGAAATTGACCCTTTTGCCTTTAAAAATACGGACATTTAATGACTAAAAACTGGGTGCCGACGCTACAAGCGACGCGATGCATTGATAGCTGCGATGCGATACTCGACACATCACGCCATGATCGCATCGAGCCTCAGAAGTTTTGGCTCTTGCAGCCTGCACAAATGTTGACCAACACGATTGGCGATGGGGCATGCCATGATCGCATTAGTCCACTATTTTGGGACTCCGAACATGATCTAAACGTGTTTCAAAAAACCCAAAACTTGTCCGAGAACACCTATTGACCTTCCTTAACATAAAATAATAAAAATATGGACCATTAAAGGACGTTAAGGTGGAAAATGAGATTGTCAACTTTCAAAGGAAAATAATAGGCTAAGTCTGGGAATCTAGCTAGAATTTTCTAAGTATGGGACCCCTTGACAAGCTTAAAGGACTGAATTAAGCTTTACGATTTTATGGGGTCTTAAAATATCTCCCCCTTGAGAACATTCATCCTCGAATGAGACTGACTGAGAGGGAAGAAAAGATAAAGTGATGTACATACTGAACATGAACAACTGGAACATGATTCCATGACTGATATGACCGATAAACTGAATGTATCATACTGAACATACATATCTGATGCATGGTTAACTGGTTCATGAATGTATGACTAAATATGCAATGGTAATTGATACCAAGTTTATCATGGAAATCAGAGCATGAACATGGATAAGTTCAAGGGAGACTGTTTCCTTAAAATAAAAATGCTAATAAGCCTGAAATTAATCACTAGACATGCACAAGCAGAAACACATGAACGTTATTAAGTCTGGAACGTAATACATGAGCTGGATATCATGATCTGAACTGAGTACCTTGAATACGCGAATTACGACTGTGTTCGGAGTTTGAGGGTCAACTTATAAGTACCCCCTTACCCCAAATTGGATTCATTACGAGAAGAGCTAATGGTATGTTTTATGTCATGAGAGCTTAGGTAATTATCGTGTACCTCCCCCTTGGGACACTAGTGTAATCCCTTAAATTTTTCCTAAGTTGAATTTCTCCTCTAGAAGGTTAAGGAGTGACTTTCTAAGTCAGTATCATTTTAACCATATAGAATTTCCCTAATTTTGACTTTTTATCACATGGGAAATTTGATAAGTTTTTTGTCGGTATAAGATTCGCCCAAATCCGATGCCCGAGCAAGAAGTTATGGCTAATTTAAATCATAGCCATAAAACAACGTCATTCTAGTGCTTGGCGCATTGCGGAGAGGGTCTATTTGACAATTGTAAAATTCCAGTGGAACTCTGCGATAGTGGCGCGTCACGAAAGATCCCAATTTCCTAATAGTCAATTTCCAGTGACCTAGCACGATTGTGACGTGTCGCGCTAAACTTTCATGTCCCAACCAGTGGGACAACGTGATGGTTCCGCATCACGGTGACTCCCAAATTCCCATTTGTCAATTTCCAGTAAGCCACCGCGATAGTGGCGCGTCGCGGTGGCCCATAAAAATTGGGTGCCCAGTTTAATTTTTCCAGCTTTGTATAGGAGTTAAAAAGGGCACTTTGGACTTTTTCCAACCCTCTTAAACCGTAGAAACACCAAATTAAAGTCATTTACAAGCATTCTATGAAGTTTTTCTCAAATTTTCTCTCAATAAAAACCCTAAGTATCCAAAACCTCTTCCAAGAATCTCAAGAATCCACCATAGATTTTAAATTGAGTCAAGATTCAAGGTTCCCAAGTCAAGGGCTTCAAGAACCCTTATTTAAGAGTAAGAATAGAGTCTCAAAAGTGAGAGTTCATCCAAAGCTTGCAATTCAAGGTATGTGGGGTTTGAACAAGGACACTCCTTTCGTCCTAGTGCCCAGAAGTTTTTTAAAATTACAAGAATATAAAGTTTCACATGTTTTCTTATGAAGATTGAAGTTTGTACCCTTTGTTGTTATTCTTGAAATTATGATAATTTTCATGTTTTAGAAATTGAGATACATGAGTATGTTGAGATTTTAATGCATAATGTTGAAATTCCAGGTTTCTGTATGATTTGTGAATCCTTATGATCTCTAGTATGCATTTTGATGAGTCTTAACTTGAGATTGAACTATGGGCCACTAAACCCTACTTGAGAATTGCAATTTTATGAACTTCTGTGCTATAAGCACTATGATTTGAGTACTTTGATATTATTGAGAAATATTTGACCTTTTTGGTCCTAATAGAGTTGGAATCCACAATGATGTTCTATTAAAACAAATAGTAATACATTTTGGTCTTCAGTATAGACCCTTGAGTTATTTGAGGTGGATTTTCTAAGAGTTCTGAGCTGAGTATGGGAGTAGTATTTAGCACCGAGTTGGGTATAATTCCGAGGTCTCATACCCCAGAACTACGTGCCGTCATAGGACTAAGATTTATGGACCCGAGGCTGAGATAATGATCATTGAGTTGAGGTTATACTACCTGGCAAGAGTATGACGCCTCTCCCCAATGTGAGGTTTCTTCCTTAGGAGGACAAGACGTTGGACTCCATGTATCTCACATGGTTTATGTCGATTAGAAGAAACTCCCGAGTGTCCAAAGTTATATAATCCCGAGTTCTAAGTGTCCTAAGTCTAAAAGAGTTCTAGAGTTCCCAAGTGTTGAAAGTTCCTAAAGTTCTGAGTCCTTGAGTTTTAAAGAAGTTTTACTCTCCATGAGATAAAAGTAGGAGTTTTAAAGTATTGTTTAAAGTTCCTTTAGCCGTCAAGTATTGCGAATAAGAGGAGAGTAGAGATTTTAAAGTTAAGTATAATGACTCACGAGCACTACAAGAAAAAGGTCTATTTAAGACCAACATTTAGGAATGAGTTAATAATTTTTCCTTTAAAAGTATACTTATTAGGACGAGATTAAATTCTAGTCCCTAATAGTGCATTTTTTTGGGACAAAATAATATCCGGTCCACAGAAAATGAATAACTGGTCCCTATTACTAGTAATTTAGAGTACCGCCAGCGCCAAATTGCTAATTAAACTTAAGGCGCCCAAAAAGGAAAAAACTCTGTGTTCTCCAATCCTAGGTATTGTTGCTAAAAAATTTCATCGCTATTCTCCAATATCACACCCTAGCTATTGTTGCTCAAAATCTCCATCGGTAATTTTCTCATTGAACGCTACCGACAGCGATTCCGTCGATTGTGTTCAACTCTGCGGTGACCTATATCATAAAGATATGTTGCTTCTTGCTCCATCATTGGCAACCCTGGATGTAAAATTGCTTATCGGGTACCAAATTAGGGTATGTTTGCTATGGGACTTCAGCTTCACCCCGAGCGAATGAGGAAATAGGATAGTAATGAATTTGATTATCATGGATGTACAATTGCTTATTAGGTACCAAATTAGATGTCAACATCATTATTAAAAGAAACTATTATATATTAGACTATTAGTATTATATATATTAATCCTACACTATGTTGAGTGTGATTTTGACAGGAGTTTGTGAAGGTATTGTTGACAATTGTTTTTTTACAAGTATTGTGAAAATTTGTTAAGTAGATGAAGGCAAGAATGAAGTTGTGCATCTTTTGGCTAATTTGGATGAAAGAAATAGGAGAATATCCAGAGTAGCGAAAGGGATGTAAAAAATATACAAGACAATTTATTTGTTGTAAAGCGAAAATCCCAATCGATATAGGTAGTCAATTGTCAGGAGTATTTGTTTGATGACACTGGCTGAACTGATCATCTTTTGTTATATTCCTTTCATGCCTTCATTGTGTGTTATCATTGAGAAGTTTCAATTATCAAAAAGAGTTGCACTTACCATGATAGAATAGGTAGTCAATATTCAGGACTTCCTTAAGTCTTGATTTGATATCTACTTCCTCTTGCTAATTATTATAGCTGGCAGATTGTATAAGCAGAAGGTATAAGCAGTGGATGGGAAAAACATAAAACCATTATAAAAATTGAATTAATAGATAAAAATAGCATAATAACCCAGAAACCATTAACATATAATTTTGATGATTTAAAAGAATTTGAAATGCATATAGAAGAATTATTAGAAAAATAATATATACAAAAAAGTAATAGTAAACATAATAGCCCAGCATTTATAGTAAATAAACATAGTGAACAAAAAAGAGGAAAAAGTAGAATGGTTATTGATTATAGAAATTTAAATGCAAAAACAATAACTTATAATTACCCAATACCAAATAAGATATTAAAAATAAGACAGATACAAGGATATAATTATTTTAGTAAATTTGATTGTAAATCAGGATTTTACCATCTAAAGTTAGAAGAAGAATCTAAGGAATTAACCGCATTTACGGTACCACAAGGATTTTATGAAGAACTAACAGCTATGGAAGAATTACATAAAATATTCACCACCTATAAAAGAATAACCAAAGGAAATCTATTTTATATAAAATGTTATACTGCACCGGCAGAGATATTATACGACGAAATAAAACCAGTTATACAAGTTGTAAAAATAGGATTAACCAGAGATATGATTATACCAAAAGATATTGTGCAGCAGCCAGAGATATCCAGAAATGAAATACCTGATTTCTACGCAAATAAACGACTTATTGGACTAGCTACAATTATTCAAGAATTAGCAAATAATTATACCAATGGAAACCCAATATAGAGCTATTATTCAAGAGATCATCAGATAATTTATTCAAATTCAAAAGAACTACGACAAGCAGATATGGAAGATGTTAGACAATGGATAATGACATTACTTAACCCTACTTTTTCCTCTTTTTTGTTCACTATGTTTATTTACTATAAATGTTGGGCTATTATGTTTACTATTACTTTTTTGTATATATTGTTTTTCTAATAATTCTTCTATATGCATTTTAAATTCTTTTAAATCATCAAAATTATATGTTAATGGTTTCTGGGTTATTATGCTATGTTTATCTATTAATTCAATTTTTATAATGGTTTTATGTTTTTCCCATCCTTTTAATGGATCTTCACTAAATAATTGTTCTAATTTTTTCTTAATTATTTCTACCTTATTTATTGAAAATATAGTTATTTCTGTTTTATTTATCGAAAATACGACTAGTTCTATTGTATCTTCAGTATTTTTTATATTTTCTAACTTTTGTGTAATTTTTTCATTCCCTTTTATCCAATCAGTTTTCTTTCTTATTTTATTATTAACTCTTTTTGCTCTTACTTTCTGTTTACATGGTGTTGTAAACCACCAATCTTTTCTAGTTATTATATGTGGGTATAATTTATCTAAAAACGGCATTCCTAAAAGTATATCTTTTGATGTTAGTTCATAATTATAAATTTCTTCTATTGTTAATATTTTATCCCATACTTGTGTTTTTACATTCTTAGCTTTATAAGTAATTAAGCTTCCTTCGTTATTAAATCCTTTAACTATTATTGGTGTTTTTAATTTATCCCATTTACTTTCTGGTAAGCAATTATATCTACATAAATTAGCTTCTGCTCCTGTATCTATCATAGGCGTATAATATCTACTGTAATATCCTTCTACTACTATCTTCATTAATACATATATCTTCATTTTATGTTAAATCTCTTCTTAAGAATAATTTCTCTCTGTTATATGTTATAGTTAATTGTGTATGTTCTATATTATATGGTTTTACTTGTTCTAACCATTTTATTCTTAATATTATGTCTGTTTTTTGCATTTCTTCTTTTACTTCAAATTCTATTTTTATTTTTCTTATTCCTATTATTATTTCTTTTTCTGCTATATTTTTAGTATTTATTAAACTTCTTGGTAGATCTGGGCATATATTATGGTCAGTTTTTATTTCCTCATTTTTTACTAGATATTTTGCTATATAATTTTCTTCTTGTCCTGTATTTAAGAGTATTAAATATTTTTTTTCATTTACCTTTCCTGTTATGTAATATTGGTTTGAATTATCCATTGAACTTGTTTCATAACTTATTCTTTTTGATGAGTTTGATGATTCCGGTTTATCATAAGCTGTTCTTTTTGTTGTACTTATTCTATCATTTATTATTTCTAGATTTTCTTCTACATCTATGTCTCTATAGCTATAATCATTATAATCTATTTTTTTTACAAATTGTTCAAATGGGCTATCTATTTGTATCTTGTTAATCTTATTTTTTCCTGTTATTTTATGTTTTGTTGTTAATACATATAAATTTTTGCATCTTGCTGTAAATATTTTACTTCCTGGGGTTAATTCTATTCCTGATATCTTCCAATATAATACTAGTGATTTATCTATATTTCTATCTGTTACTGCTACTGAATAATTTGCACTTATTATAAATTTAAATTTTTGGTATATTAAATTTCCTTTTATGGCAGTTATTATACTTTTTTCTATAGGTTTTATAATTCTATCATCTGCTAAATATAATTCTATTGGTGTATCTATTCCTTCCCTAAAACATGCTTTTATTAATATTTCTGTACCTCCAAGGTGTACATATTTTATTGGGTCTCTACTTTTTATATCGTTTATCTCTTTATTAATTATTCTTTTTGTTACTAGTGGTATACTAGCTTTACCTTTTGCATATCTACAGTCTATTACATGTTCTTTTTGACTTACTACATAATATTCTTCCTTTTTTCTAGTAAATATATTTTTTATTGTTGGTATTTTAAATATTTTTTCTACACTTAAGTCTAACTCTTTGCCTTTTATTTCATCAAATACATTGTTATCAAATATTATTTTTTGATCTGTTCCTTCGTCATTTAAATATTCTTCTTTTGTTAATATTTTTATATCTTCTTCAGTCATTTAATTCATCTAATTCACTATCTATTTCATTATCTGTTTCATTTTCTGAAATTTCATATATACTGTCTTCACTTTCTAATTCGTAATCTATGTAATCTATCTGCATATATTCTGTATTTTCTATTTTTATTTCTGATATTTGTTTATTTTTTGGGTTTTTAGGTAATTTACAATCTCTAGCTAAATGTCCTATCTTTTCGCAATTATAACAAGTACATTCCTTTATAGATTTCTTTTTCCTATATGGTCTTTTATGTTTATAATTTTTTACATAATATCTTTTCCTTGGTTTCTTATACTTATATTTTGATTTTTTGTATTTCTTATTTTTCTTATGTCTTTTCCTTTTCTTATAATATCTTTCTTCGCATCCAAATTGAGGTTCTATTTTATCTTTGCAACATGCTAAATTTCTTATTAATGTTTTTTCCATTTTTATTTCTTCTCTGTACTTTTCACATAGGTTTCTATACCATTGTTGTAAAAATTTTATTCTTGCTCCTAGAGTATCTACTATTTTTGTTTCATCCCAACTTTTTATTATTTTTGAACTAAATGGTTCAGGTAATTTATTAAAATATAATTTTCTTATTTCTTTACTTTCTTCTGTATTATATGCTCCTTTATAATAATATTCTTTAAATGCGCAAGTATATTCATCTATGTAGCACATATTACATATTGCTAATTTTAACATTAAATTCCTATTTATATCTTTCTCTTCATTTTGTTCTTCTTTTGTTGTTGTCATGCTACTAAATTCGTCTTTTATAGCTGTTTCATATTTTTTTAATAATTCTATAGGTGTTAATTTTGTTAATATTGTTCCTTCTGTGGGTTTGTCAGTTCTTAATATTCTTTTACTATTTTCAGTTAGATTTAAAAACCATAATTTCACTGTTCCTATTAGTGTTCTTTCTATATATTCTGGTGCATCTATTACACTTATATTATTATCTAATAATTGTTTTGTCATATATCCTATCCATAATTGTATCATTTTTTCTGTATCTATTACACAATCTAAGTCTAAAAAGTTATAATTTTTATTAACTATTTGTTTTGGTGTCCATTTGTCATATTCATTCTTTATATTATATCTTTTAAACTTATTCTTATAATATGTAGGTTTCCTTATTTCTGATGTTCTAGGTATTATGTTTTCATCTTCTTTTTTATCAAGAGTATTTATTTCTGTGTTGATATTTTCTAAGTTTTCTTCATTAATTACTTCTTGTTTTTCATTGATTTCTAAATTTTTTGTATTTGTTAATATTTCTGTATATGTTTCACTATCTTCTGAATCATAATTATCTGTTTCTTCAACATCTATATTATTTATTTCTAATTCCTTGTTTTTTATTTCTTTATTGTCTATTTCTAATTTTTCTTTAAATTGATTTATCTCGTTTAATAATTTTTGTTCTTTATCATTTTCTTCTTTTTCTTTCTGTCTTTTTTCATACAGATCTTTTAACATTTGTAATTCTTTTTCTAATCAGCAATCCTACTATTTTTAGTTTCTTCTATTTTTCGTATTTCTTCTGTAGTTTGTTGTTTTATTTTTTCTATTTCCTTTTTTCTATCTATTTCTTCATTTTCTCTTTCTATTCTTACCATAGCTGTCAATTTATCTTCTAATTTTAATTCTTCTTTTTCTAACATTAAATATAAATGTTCGCCTATTTTCTTATATCTTCTTCCTAAATTAGAAAATACTATTCTTATTTTTAATCCTTCGTGATTTTCATATATTTTTTCGTCTATTATAAATTCTTCTTTGTTCATTTTATTGTAAATAGTTCATGTCGATATATATATTCTAAACTATCTATTTGTGATTCTAAATTTGATATTTCATCTTTTTGTGCATTTATTGAGTTTTTACTAACTCCGGCAAATATATTATAATTTAATCTTTCTATTCTTATTCTTAATTCTTTACGTTTTTCAGAAATAGTTTGTTTTAGTTCTTTGTATTTCTGTATTTTATTCATTTTAACCGTATTTATAGTATTTTGGCGGATATCTAAATCTAATTTTATCATAATTAGGTGGTATATGTCTCATTCTTCTAGATTTTAAATGGATTATTAATTTTGCTTCAATACTAGATATTAAGGTAATTAGGTAAGCTAATCTTTGTGGGTTTTCTTTTGTTTTATTTAGACTTATATATTCTGAATAATTACTAATTAAAGATTCTTTAATTTTTCTAAAAGCTTCTATGTTTTTAAATGGTCTTCTCATAATTAATATTGGTTAATTATTGTCAAGTAAATCCAATCTAAATTCATAAACACGTAAATTTAAACATGTATACTACTTCTGTATTTTTTAAATAACTGGGCTCTGATACCATTCATAGGGGAGTGCGGATTAGGTGCTTAGATTCAACTAGATAATAAATACGTAGGTATTTATTTTTATAATGAATATTATTGATTGGAATAATTTTCATTTTTATCTTCTTGACTTAAGATGTTTTATTAATTCATATTCTAAATTAGATATTATCGTGATTAAATTATCTAGTGTTTTAGGATCCTCGTTAGTAATATGTAATCTTTTGTATTCTAGGTATAAACTATATAGTTGAGTTTCTATTTCTTTTAATGATTTATTCTTTTCGTGAGATGTATTCATTAATTTGTGTATTTTATTATTTTATCCTATTGAAATTTTAGCAATTTCTGTGTAGTATTTTATTCTAACTTTGCTATATTCAATGCGTAGGTTTATATTTTTTATCTGACTAATTAGTATTTGTTGTTCATGTATAACTAATTTTCCATCTGTATTAAATAATTTTTCGTATGTATTAAATAAATTGTTACTTGTATCTTCCTTTTCTAAGGTTAATTTTATTTTAAGAAATTTTTCTTCTAGTTGTCTTTTTTCTTTTTCAAGTTGATTTATGTAATTAACTTCTTCATATATCCAATTTTGCCTTTCTCTAATTTTCTTTATATATTCTAACATCTTTTAATCTGAATAATACCCTTCTGGGTAATTATCTAGGTATAACTGTGTTATCCAATCCATAATTTCAATTTCATAGTCTAATATTTTTTTTAATATTATTCTCTTAATATCTATTTATAAATCTCTAAGTATATATAAGATTAAGATTTTAAGATTATCTATCATTTAAAATTGACTAAATATTTTACTATAATATTTTGTAGTCGTTTGTTTCACCCTTAGTAGTTCTTGCATATTTTTGTTAAGGAATTCTATATATTTTATATCTTTATTTTCAATGTATTTGTCTATATTTATTTTCATCTGTTTTTCTAGTAACTGTATGTTTCTCATATCTTTTTCTTAAAATTCTATGTAATTTATCATGTTAAGTATTTGTAGGAGTAGTTAGGTAGGTATGGTATATAATTTACTCTAGTCATGTAATATTTACCAAATGCTTTTTCTAATATGATTTTTCTTATATCTACTACTTTTATATCTTTAAGTGCATACAAAATAAGTATTTTAAATTTATCTACCATCACATCAGATAAATAATTATTCATTTTCATAAAATTGCTTTTTTCAAAATATTCCCTTCAACCATGTTCATAACAAAATATGGTCATCTTAGATTACTATATACTAGATTATTCTTAAATAACATGTTCTTCGGTCAATATTAGCATGGTAATCTGGATATTCTCCCTTAAACAGCGCCTCTACTCTGGTTACTCCCCACCACGGCTTCTTGCCTTATTGGTTTCACCTTTAGGATGGCATAGTTCTTAGGGATTTTTCTCCGTTTCCACTTTGCTAATAAACTTCTTAACATATTATTCTTCGAATAATTCTACTATAAAGTAACTAACATGAATTTATTTTATCATACCATGATTGTTGGGAATTATGAATTTAGCTATTCATAATTATAAATAAATATACCTGTTCGGGTAGGTTTGATATTTCTGAGCTTTGTTCCTCCATAGATTTTTCCATTGAAATAAATCTGTTTTTTAATTAACTGAGCAAAATATTTGTTGTGGATTTGAGAGAGTATTTGCTTCAACGCATGAAGGCTAGCCTCCTCTGCTGCCTTCTATACCTCTATTTATAATGAGAGCATTTACATGATTCTAAAAGAAACAAAAAACTTTACACGTTTCTCTATTTTTCTTAAGCTAATAAATGAAAAGAAAAAGTTAATAAAGTCTTTACAAAAGTCAAAGAAGTAGGCTACCTAACATATACATATATATCTTTTCTGAAAGTTAACTTTTTACATGTTTCTTTCTTCCTTTATTGCTTTGTCTACTTTTGTTGCTCCGTCTTCTTTTATCTTTTTGTCGTATCTGTTGATTTTTTTATCTTCTTTCCAGCTGGCATGCTTATCTTCTTGGTTCTTTTATTCTAGGTGGACTTCTGGGATAATATTATCTTCTCTATTACATCTCGAACATTGATGGTCTGGATATTTGTGTCCAATTATCTTGCAATATCTTGTCAGTAATCCGTCTGAAATAAATTCTCTCTTAATGGCTCTTGCAGTAGACTGTTTTTCTGGGTTAAGTAATGTCATTATCCATTGTCTAACATCTTCCATATCTGTTTGTCGTAGTTCTTTTGAATTTGAATAAATTATCTGATGATCTCTTGAATAATAGCTCCATATTGGGTTTCCATTGGTATAATTATTTGCTAATTCTTGAATAATTGTAGCTAGTCCAATAAGTCGTTTATTTGCGTAGAAATCAGGTATTTCATTTCTGGATATCTCTGGCTGCTGCACAATATCTTCTGGTATAATCATATCTCTGGTTAATCCTATTTTTACAACTTGTATAACTAGTTTTATTTCATCGTATAATATCTCTGCCGGTGCAGTATAACATTTTATATAAAATAGATTTCTTTGGTTATTCTTTTATAGGTGGTGAATATTTTATGTAATTCTTCCATAGCTGTTAGTTCTTCTCCGTCTTGGGTATATATGGTATTTAATAATCCATATCTAAAACAAGTTTTTATTAAGCTTGGATTGGTTTTGGGTAGTGCAATTAGCTTGTTGTAACCTTGTAATTTTTGGGTTATATAGTTTGTGTTTGGTTCTTTGATATCTGTGGCTCTGGGGTTAAGGTTTAGGAAAGCTTGTACTCTATAAATATTTTCTATGTATTTTTGGGCTGTGTAGTTATAAACTTTTTTATCTTGGTTCAGACTATCTCGGTATGTGGTAATTTGTGGGGGTATGAACAAGGGGTCTTTTTGTGTTTTTGGTATAAATGGTTTCTCAAATATCTTATTCATATTTATATTCTGATATCTTTGTCTACTAACTCCTCTGCTTGTACCTGCAATTGTAGATTGATTAACATTATGGGTTTTATGGAGTGTCCCAACGTCTCCTTCTAGATCTGGAATTGCAATGTCTTCCGATCGACATAGCTCTGCACACTGCTGAGTTAGCTGATTTGTAGCTATAGACTTCAGTTTATCTTCATTAGTCTTTAGCTTTTCTATCTCATTACCCATACTGTCCACTTTTATTGAAAGCGTAGTTAGGGTGTTGAGTATTTTTTCTAGAGTATCTTCTTCTATGATATCAGTCTGTGTAGCTTTGTCTTGATATGTAATCTGCAATAACATTTTTGTTAGTACTAATTACTTCAATTGTAAATGTAAAATTTAATATATTCAATACTAGTCTCCGAATTTCTTTTGTTGTAACTGAATTTTGTATTTTCTTTGTTAGCCACCAACGTACCTGTGTATTATTTGTTCGTACAATAAACTTGTTATATATAATATATGGCTCAAATGCTAATAAACATTTATATAATGAGCATAATTCTTTTCTATTTATTTCCCATTTTATTTCTGTTTCATTAAATGTACCTGAGTAGTATCTACAGTGGTGTTCTAATTTTTCCTCTCCATATTTATATTTAAGTACTCCTCCGTAACTACATTCACTAGCATCTGCTTTTACTATATATATAAATTTTCTATTTTCATCTGGAAATTGTAACTTTGGTAATTCCTTACAAAGTATTTTTATTTTTTGAACTTGTTTTTTATCTTCTTCGTTATAATTATATTCTACATCTTTTTTTAATTTTTTCTGTAAGGGCTTTAGATTTTCTGCTAATTTTGGTATATATTCTCTAACTTGGTTTACTAATCCTAAAAATGATTGTAATTTCTTTTTTGTATCTAATTCTTCTTTCGAATTTATTATTTTTTGTACTATATGTTGTTGCATTTTTACTCCACTTTTACCTATTTGTATTCCTAAAAATTCTATCTGATTTTTCATAATTTCGGCTTTCATTTTACTTAAACTTATTCCCGATTTTTCTATTATATCCGTAAATTGTTCCAATAATTTTAAATGTCCTTCTTTGGTATTTGTATATAATAGTATATCGTCTATATATACTATACAATTAGGTAGTTGTTTAAAATAACTATCCATAAAATGTTGATATCTACCTGGTGCATTTTTATATCCAAATGGTAATACATTCCATTCATAAAATCCTTGTGGTACCGTAAATGCGGTTAATTCCTTAGATTCTTCTTCTAACTTTAGATGGTAAAATCCTGATAATCAAATTTACTAAAATAATTATATCCTTGTATCTGTCTTATTTTTAATATCTTATTTGGTATTGGGTAATTATAAGTTATTGTTTTTGCATTTAAATTTCTATAATCAATAACCATTCTATTAGTGTTCTTTCTATATATTCTGGTGCATCTATTACACTTATATTATTATCTAATAATTGTTTTGTCATATATCCTATCCATAATTGTATCGTTTTTTCTGTATCTATTACACAATCTAAGTTGAATCTACGCACCTAATCCGCAGCCCCCTATGAATGGTATCAGAGCCTAGTTATTTAAAAAATACAGAAGTAGTATACATGTTTAAATTTACGTGTTTATGAATTTAGATTGGATTTACTTGACAATAATTAACCAATATTAATTATGAGAAGACCATTTAAAAACATAGAAGCTTTTGCACTTCTCATGTTGCAGTAGAAATTATCATCATAAATATGCTCTTCTATTTGTAATTACTCTAGCTAATATGACTTCCTCACCTAGACACCGCGCATAGTGGTAGCTTTAGTGCACCGGGCTGCCCTTTTTTTTAATACGAGCACCTCAAGCATTGTGAAATCCCATGAATCACTGCATGTTGTACATGTAGACTATCTTCTGATTATTAATCAACATAATGAACGTGGGCATGGCTGTGGAAGATCCAACAGAGCCATGTGGAGTGAAACTTGTAATTGAGGACTATCCTTATGTAGCTAACAACCTTCTCATATGGTCTGCAATAAAATAACTAGTGGAGTCCCATATTCAGCGTTATTACGCTGACCCTGAATCTGTCAAGTCAGATGTTGAGCTTCAAGGTTGATGGAATGAGATCATGAACAAGGGTCACCCAGTGAAGTTAGAAAACTGAGTCGTGTTAGCCAAACCTTGCTTATAAAGAGGACTATCTGGCATACTTACCTCAATGATTTAGATTATTTCTGGTCACCATGTAGCTATAAACTTTGGACAGTATCTTTTTGCAGGCGACATGCTTCATCACCCGACATTTTTGTGGAAACTCATTCCTCAAGAAAAAGACCCTAAGTACAAGCAATTTCTTCTTGACGGAGCAGACCGCTCAACAATTTCTAGGTTTTTACTTACTATATACTAATGATGGTTTGATCACCTTATTGCCATTCTTCTATTTCATTATAGTATGGTAGATTCTGCTGATCTTTATTGTACATACAACAAAATTCAAATGTCTATTCTGGTATCTTCAACATGACTGCACATAATTGTTCAGCCCTGCATTTAGTTTACCCGACTTTAAAATTTTGTTGCTTCTGAAACAAAGTTCTAATTTTGAATGCAAGATATTTTGGAGAGAAAAGTAGCTCTATTCAGAAAATTAAGATGAGCTGTGTATTTTTATTCAACTTTTGATGCAAAGAACTTTTAGAAGAAGCAGACTCACATTATAGTCCTTGTAAGAAAGGATTCACTTTTGTTTTGTTTTTTGAACTGTCATATGGATCCCAGCACAGACTTTCTGCTGAGAATATGTAATGTTGTTGCCTTTCTTAAAAACAAAAAAAGGAGTTTCTAGTGAAGTAGTTCTTTTAAGAACACTTGCTGATCTTATGTAAATCTTATCCTAGTTTATGGATGCTCCTACACGCACCTGTTGGTATGCTCTTACAGGGGCTGTTCGCTCTACAGCCTTCTTGTCCATTTTTGTTGGAATCTTTCAGGTAGTTTATGTTTTTGATGCCTCATACATCTGGGAGTCCCTAGGTTTTTTTTGATGCTGTTGGTTGACTTGCTTAGCTTTACTGATTAATTTCTCTATCTCAATAAAAGGCTGTTATATGTGCCCACCGGAAGGTGGCGTCAAAGGACCATAAGCTTGTATATTGGGTAGCTGGGGATCTCTCAGGCCTCTCTATGTTTCTGGAGAAGAAAGCTAGATGTGGAGAACTTGCGTTGTATGTTCTTCCTCGAGTTGCAGATTTTTTGTGGTAGTATATACTAGTGAACCGTCATTTGCTTTCGGATATTAGCTATTAGCTACGGTTGGAATCACATCTTCATATTTCTCTTTGTGATACTCAAAGTATGCCTCTACAATCAGATTCTACAAAATCTGCTACTCAAGGATGAAAATCGACTCTTCTTTTCTAACTGATCAAAAGTATTCCTTTTGCCTAAATCAAACTTTTCATGTTTGTTTTGCAGTATGTTCTCTTGTATATTTTTTGGAACTGTGATACTGTCAATCAGTTATACTACTGTGATTTATCCACACTGCCTAATGGCATTGCAAGTTACAAAGGCAGAGGCGACGCACTTCCCTTCAGCAAGCTTATCGACAATTTTGATGCATCGTATGATTATGTTGCACATAATGACACTGTTTTCACTCTCCTGACTAACAAGGATGCTCCAAAGTACAAATTAGTCAGACTAAATCTGGAAAAAGTGGACTCAACAATTTATATATATTCAAAAGAAAGAAAAAATTGTTTTTTTGACCAATTCTTCTTGGAACAGAGCTCCATTTGCAGGTATTCGTGCCAAGCAAAGATGGGTGTAAAGATACCTATGTTTATAGTGGCTATAAAAGGAATTTCTCTGGATGGATGCAACCATTGTTTGTTATTTGGATTCAGAGGATTCAACGTTAGTATGACACCACATTTTTCTGCTGCTCGCGTTGTGCTTTCAAATATTCTTGGTGGTGGGGAATATGGGGAAGAATGGTACAAAGGTGGTACCCTTTCCAAAAAGCAGAATTGCTTTGATAACTTTATTTTTGCTGCTGAATATCTTGTAACTGCTGGTTATACACAACTACATAAGTTGTGTATTGAAGGTTGAAGTAATGGTGGAGTTCTTGTTGGAGCCTGCATCAATTATGTACTTCAGTAATCTATTCAACGAATTTAACTTATATCGACAGGCATTATATGAGATGGTGCAATCTCCTTACTGAAACTTCTGGTTTTGCCACTGTCTGGTAGTGTAAAAGGCGTTTACGTTGATGATTATGTTACTTCATAATTGCAGAGACCTGATCTCTTTGGCTGTGCTCTTGATCATGTTGGTGTTATGGATATACTTAGATTTCACAAGTTCACTATAGGTGAGTGTGTTTGTTTACAGTTATATTTTGCTGCTACTTTAGTTGTTGGTTCTGTATGTTACAAGAAGTTATTTTCTGTTTCTTCTTAGGCCATGCATGGACCTCTGATTTTGGTTGTTCTGATAACAACGTTACTCATCGTACTAACTACAGAGTAGGTTAATGATGAACAATTAGGTGAAACAATACACAATCTCATAACACCAGAGTTTAATGATTTGATATTTTTTTGTTACCACATTACAGTTTCAACATCAATCTGAGTTCACATGTTGGCACGTTGTGTAAATCTTTCTTCAACATGAGCACTTGAGGTTTCCCATTCGTGAGTTATTCATACACAAACAAACACTCAGTGCTTTATTGCCCATAAGGAACTCAATTGAAATTTGTTCAATGAAAATATAGTCATCATATGTTTAATTTTAGTGAATCTACTGCTTATTATCTTTTCTCTACAGTAATATACAGCAAAAGGTGTTCTGAAATTTTTCTTTGTGAACATACAGGTATTCACTCTCTTTTTCTTTTGTATACTTTGATTTCCTAAATGTTTAATTTTACTTGTTTGCCAGTTGTATTCAGGTCTCAAGTTTAACCGATATTCAGTCTTGCTCTCAACTCTATGATGGATACCCCTTTAGAGAATTCACCTTTTTGGAGGTTTTTTGTCAAAGGAGATAACATCATTTTCTAGGATTATTTGGCAAAACATTCTGTTAATATACTTAAAGATGTTAGCTATTTTGGGTGATGAATTGTGTAAATAGTATTGTGACTATAGTTTTGTATGTTGTACTTCTTGTGGGATGTTAATTCAAAGTATTGGTAGTACTATTGATAATTTTATTTATATGCATTTGATTATCTATAGTATAAGTCTTATATTGGTTTCCACAATTCTTTTTTTCCAAAAATCTCTTTTTAATTCATCAATTTTTTAATTCAAAATTGTAAAAATACTCCTTTACGGACCAACGTTGTATTGTCCTTAAAACTATTTATGGACTAGATTTTTGATCGTAAAGGATTTCAAGGACTAAGTAGTTAATCTATTTGGGATGAGATATACTGTCGCTAAAAGATAATTAGGATCAAGTAGTTAGTCTATTTTGGACGAGATATATCATTGCAAAAGGATAACAAGGACTGGATTTTTGGCCGTTTCTAAAAGATAATTAGGACCAGGTAGTTAGTCTATTTGGGATGAGATATATCGTCACAAAAGGATAACAAGGATTGGATTTTTGGTCGTCGTAAAAGGTTTTTAAGGACCGACTTTGTTGCATCGTCGCTATTGAGCATTAGCGGTGGAGCCTGTTTGGACGGGATGCGATTGATTTTTTTCCGTCCCAAAAGACCAATTGGGACGATATTTGGACTTTTTGGGATCAAATTCCCCTTCCTTATAGGCTATTTTTCTTGTAGTGAGATTTGTAATTCATGTTTCACGATTCATGAGAATTATATTTTAGATTTATTTAAGCCATGTGAGTCATTCATATATGCATGATGTTATAAAGAGTAATGATAATGTTTATTTAAATGCATACACCCCCTATACTCAGTACATTCCCAAGTATTGATCCACATATACGTCTATGTGTTACATTGTCTTATAATGTAGGTTCAGGTGCTCAGTCCCAGCATCGTCAGTGATTTCCGAGTACCTTTATCTACATCTCCACAGTGGTGAGTCCTCATGGTTCGAGGACCTCTCTTCAGACATTTCAGTATTTTAGTAGATATATTATTGCTTTCAGATCAGTTTGACTCAGTTGGGGGCCTGTCCCAATGGCTCTCTAGTCATGGAGTAGTAGAGGCTTTGTCAGATTAGTTATCAGATTGTTAGTATGTTGAGATTTCCAGTATTGTGGTCGTTTGGATCGAGTATTTTCTTCATATTTCCTATTATTTGATATGACAGTACCAATGTTTTGTTTATTTCATCTCGAAATAAGTTATTATATGCAGTAATAGGCTCAAAGGGTTAGATTGGGGCTACTTGTAGTCCTAAGCACCGTGTGATGCTTCGGGATGAGATTTCGAGGTGTTACAACTAGGTCCCTCGAAGAATACTAATTTTGATGAGATATTGAGGAAAACTAGGGTGATGCACAAGGCACCTACGAACTAAATCGCGGCTGGATATCCCGGAACTGAAGCTAAGACAAAGTGATTAGACCTTATGCACAAAAACTGAGACTATTGAAAAGATTTACGTGGGTGCTGAGCACAAATGCATAAATATATACTAACTTTATCTGATTAACTGAATAACTTATATTTGAATACTGGGCGTGTAAGACTGAACTGTACTTAGTTTGGATAGCTGGACTGAGACTATAGGGTATTATACATAGGAGGTAATGACTGACTAGGCAACATGAGGTAACTGAGCATGAGTGAGGGAAAACTGTATTACCTTAGGAACGCAAGACCAGGTGTCTAATCATGATTCAGAAATATTCTGTAAACTGAGGTATTGTAATACTAATAACTGAGTAACTGATGGCCATATGCTATGGTCGGGTAATCTTGAAACTGGACTGAGTTTCTGATCTGACTACTGGACTAGGACTGGGACTGAGATTGTAGCTAAGACAGTAATTGAGACTATAACTGTAACTAAGAAGGTAACTGAGACTGAATGTTGGTTTTCTATAACTGAGGGTTAGACTGGTACGGGAGTACTAAATTTTGATGGCTACTGAATATTGATTACTGAACTAACACTGTAACTGAGGCCTGCAGAATGAAACATTAACACTACAGATTCACCGAGGGATCTAAACTGAGGGTATACGTGGCATAATCTGAGTTTGACTGAACACTAGGAGTGAAGTCATGAATCGTGTAGGCTAAGCATACTGTAAAGCATGACATGAGTGCATGAGTCATGAGCTACACGAACTGGGTTTGGAATTTCTGAATTCGTGGAACATGATCCGCAACATTAGATGGACTTGGACTCCTCATACGAGGAACTTGAAACACACACTATTCTATGAAAAGCGCATGAATATAAGCTGTATTTGTGGGACTGAAACGGAAAGCATGCATAAGTATCATGATGGTTGAAGTACAAAACCTTGCACTGAGATAGAAATGGGTCGGGAATCATCTTCCCTTATGGATTTCCTACACATCTGGTATTACTACTGTAACCTGAAGGCCTGACTTTCAGAGATTTCATAATCGGATAGTTCCTGTATACCTATCGGGCTGTGTTAGACAAACTCACTGGGGTGGGGACTGGAAAAAGGTCCTGTCAACATTTGGTCTGACCTTAAAGTTGACTGCTATGCAAAGAATTACAAAAGAAAAAGAAAGCTCCTGAATCTGAAGAAACATGAACATGTAAATGACAGATCTGTAACATACCAGTGGTTTTATCAGAAGGACTCTCCTGATCCTGTCAGGACTGAAGTGCATAGATTTTGTTTGGACGTTGCTTATTGATAGCGTTGGAATTGGCACCCTGCTGATTCGGGGGACCGCGCTGAGTTGAAGAACAACCGTGCTTACTTCTAGGGCCAGTCCTTGGACAATCTCGGACCTTGTGACCTGTCTCGCCACATCCAAAACACACATCAATACCGGCTCTACATATAACCTTATGATGCTTACCACACTCTTCACAAAGTGGATGAGTAAAAACCCTGCTCTCACTACCCTGGGCCTTGGATCCTGGCGCCCTATCTCTACTGTCATTTTGGAACTTTGGTACTGGTGCACTAGCTGAAGATGGAACTGGGGCTGAAAACTTTTGTCTATGCTGAGAACGGTTACCACCTTCTGACCCCGGCTGAGAAAAACTATAACTACCAGTTCTAGCCCTCTTATTTTCCCCCTCCTTCTTCTTAAGTTTTTGCTCCACAATCTATTGAGCATGGACCATAAGCCTAGATATTTCCATATTCTTAATCAATATTGCAGTCCTGCACTCCTTAACTACTCTACCTGATATCCCAGACACAAACTTATTCATTCTACATCTACTGTTTGCTACTACCTGAGGAGCGTATCTGGCTAACTGAGTGAACTTGAGGGAGTATTCTTTTAGCTCATGCTACCTTGTCTAAGGTTAGTGAACTCTAAAACTTTGGCTTCTTTCTAATCTAGGGGAAAGAATCTACCTAAGAAAATTGTAGCGAACTCTTCCCATTCTATGGGCTCTGCATCTGCATCCCTGTCTACCTTCCACTACTTAAACCATGTATGGGCTATATCTTGTAGCTGATAAGCGGCTAACTCTACACTCTCACTGGAAGTCACTCCCATGATATTTGTGACTTTCTAAACCTGGTCGAGGAACTCCTTTGGATCCTCCTCAGACTTAGAACGGGAGATTAGGGGAGGATTCATTCGGGTGACTATGTTTGATAGTCCTGATTCTGATGGAACTAGCTGAGTTCCATACTGATTTGAGCGAATGTATCCGATAGTCCAGAAACTGTAGAACTAAACTGAGTTCTATTACTGAGACTGGATCCGAAACTATGACTGTGAGAGGTAATCTGACCGATATGCTCCAAAACTGAAATGGTGAGGTCCAACCTATAACCCTAGCTGGAAAGGTGTCAGTACCTTACCACGGGTAAAGACAAGCTATGAGTAAACCCTCTCTGACAGGGAGCTCATCTTTCAACTCCTTCAAGTAGGAAAAACTTAAATGAGTTGTATAATCCCTAAACTTGTAGGGTAAATCTCAACCTACGCTGTCTATGTAGTTCTAGAATGCAAGGATTACTTCTAAGGATCACACCCTCTACTAGCTAACAGGTGAGTCCCCATCCTTGGGTTCACTCGGTGCTGAATCCTACTCCCAACTGAAGAGACACTAAACTAATTTAAATTGAACAGAACTATTTCTGATAGTATCTTTTAGTTGATTTGAACAGAGTTCACTAAATTCTGTTGACTGATGGAATACTACTGAGATCGGATAACTTACTGAGATAACTGAGATTACTGAGTTTTCCTAAGTCATGTAACTGACTGAATTCTAATGATCACGGCTTGAATGGGAGTATCGTGAAAACTGACACTGGCTCTAGGCACACAGCTAAATTGTCGGGTATAAGTACCCCCAGGACTCGATAGCATGAAACTGACAAGACTTGACACTTCGTGAACGCATAACCAATATCAACAATTCATAATACAATAAGTTGGGGATTTCATGAAACACATGGTTGTCATAATGTTGTACATGGATGGAATTGCATATAGACATGTCATACTTTCATCAACCTAATCTCATGAACATTCCATCAAATACTCATAATCCACATAATATCATGGAAGTCAGTCTTGGTCATAAGGGTAAAGCATGCATTTATTATTTGAGTCACAATTGAGCTAAAATACCCAATTTCTATCCTTCTTGCCATTTTGTCAAACACCCTACATGCACGACTTAGGGCATAGGTGTAATAATCAAATTACACATCATAAACAACTCAATTCATGGATTTCATCTTGCATGCTAACGTAGTTTCATGAAAACACATAAAGATTCCAACTTGGGAATCATACAACAAGATAAAATTTGTTACAAACAACCCACAACATAAATATCTAGTTTTATAATTTGAAAGAGGGTTCTTAGACTTCATGGATGAAAAGAATCCATAAATCAACACTTGACATACCTTAGTTCCTGATTTTACAATGATTGACGGTGAGATTCTTGAATTTGAGTATTGAATTTGAATCCTTAATTGAAAACCCTAACTTTTTCTTGAGAGAGACTTGAGAGAAACTCTATATTTTGGGTAAAATATTTCTAAATCACGTGTTATTGGGTTTATCTATGGATGAGAAATTGACCCTTTTTCCCTTAAAAATGCGGATATTTAATGACTAAAAACTGGGTGCCGATGCTACAAGCGATGCGGCGCGCTGATGGCTGCGATGCGATACTCGACACGTCGCGCTATGATCACATCGAGCATCAGTAGTTTTGTCTCTGGTATCCTATACAAATGTTGACCAACACGATTGGCGATGCGGCGTGCCATGATCGCGTTGGTTCACTGTTTTGGTACTCCGAACATTATCTAAACATGTTCTGAAAAATTTGAAATTTGTCCGAGAACACCTATTGACCTTCTTGATCATGAACTAATAAAAATCTGGACCATTAAAGGACGTTAAGGTCGCGAAATGAGATTGCCAACATTTGAAGGCCAATAATTGGCTAAGTCTGGGAACCTAGCTAGAATTTTTCTAAGTCTGGGACCCCTTGACAAGCTTAAAGGACTGAATAAAGCTTTAGGATTTTATGAGGTCTTACACAAAGTTAGTGATTGTCCCCAGTCAGGTTCTCAGAGTCAGCATAACCATCCCCCAGCTCAGTCCGATCACCCGAATCAGCAGGGTACCGCATCCAGTGCCACCAGTGGGCAGCACCTAAATAGACTCTATGCTCTTCAGTCTTGACAGGATCAGTAATATTCTCCTGATGTTGTCACTGGTATGTTACAAGTTTATCATTTGCATGTTTATGCTTTGCTAGATCCAGGAGCTTCTTTGTTTTTTGTAACTCCTGATATAGCTATTGACTTTGGAGTCAATCCCGAAATTCTAGCAGAGCCTTTTTCTGTCTCTACCCTAATGGGTAAATCTATCATAGCCCGGCGGGTATACAAGAACTATCCGATTATGATATCTCAAAAAGTCACTTCAGAAGACTTAGTCGAATTAGAGATGACCGATTTTGATGTCATTCTTGGTATGGATTGGCTTTATTCCTACTATGCCTCAGTCAACGACAGAAATAGAATTGTCCAGTTTCAATTTTAGAATGAACCTGTCCTTGAGTGTAAGGGTAGTACTACAACACTTAGGGGTCAACTTGTTTCTTACCTCCGAGCGAGAAAAATGATATCTAAGGGATATGTCTACCATTTTGTTCTAGTCCAGGACTCTAGTTCAGAAACCCCTAACCTTGAATCAGTGTCAGTAGCATGTGAATTCCCAGATGTATTCCTGAAGATCTTCCCGGAGTTCCTCCCGAAAGGGAAATCGACATCGGAATAGACCTTCTTCCAGTCACTTAGCCCATATATATTCCACCATATAGAATGGCACCTGCAGAACTCAGAGAATTAAAAGAACAGTTGAAGGATTTCCTAGATAAGGGATTCATCAGACCTAGTGTGTCCTCGTGGGGTGCCCCAATTTTATTCGTACATAAGAAAGACAGTTCTCTCAGAATATTTATGGACTACCATCGTCTAAATAAAGTCATGATTAATAAACAAGTATCCACTTCTCAAAATCGATTACTTATTTGACCAACTTCAGGGTGCCAGTTACTTTTCTGAGATAGACCTCTGATCAGTCTATCTTCAGATCAGAGTCAGAGAATGTGACATTTTTAAAATAGCTTTCAGAACTCGGTATGGTCACTTCAAATTCTTAGTGATGTTATTTGGTCTTACTAATGCCCCAGCAACTTTCATGGACTTGATGAACTATGTTTTCGAGCAGTACTTGGACATGTTCGTCATAGTCTACATAGATGACACTCTTGTCTATTCCCGTAATGAGGATGAACCCGCTGATCATCTCAGACTCGTACTTCAGACTCTCAAAAAAACCATCAGTTATCATGATACCCATTCATGTTTTACATGGTAGCTATATGATCATAGCCTATACTCGTGCACGTTAGAAATCATGCACGCTTACATTTCCTAGTATAAGGAGTTCCAGTTCACCCAGTGTTACAAATCATGTTTCATAAATACAAAAACTCCAGACTCAAGCCATGCAGCTCATGACTCAGGTATCCATGTCATGCTATACAGTATGTTCAGTTCCCATGACCTATACTACACTCCTAGCAATCGGCTAAATTCAGATTTTGTCATGCATATCCTCAGTTTAGATCTTTTGATAAATCCATGGTGTTGATATTCTGTTCCTTAGACCTTAGTTAAGTGTCGAGTTTGGGATAGTATTCATGCATACCTCAGGTTCTCATGTTTTAACCCTTCAGTGGACTCTCCTTCCAAAATGATGTAGTTATAAGCAGTTTCTTAGAAGGGAGAGAGTAAATGTTTTATGTTAAGAAAAGATTATTGCATGCTAGTTTTACATAAAGCTGTAGTTATGAAGATAAACTTGAATGTCATGTTGATGTGTAAGTGGCTAAATGCATTTTGAAGATTTGAGTAGTCTTGAACATAGAGGGAGAATTTAGTCCAGATCAGACCTCAGTAGGTAGAGTTATCAGAACCCAATATTCAGTTCTAGTACAGTCTCAATTGCAGTCTTAGTTACAGTTTCAGTCACAGTCCCAGCACAGTAATTAGATAAGTAACTCAGTTCAGTTTTAGATTTGCTTGACCATAGCGTACATTTATCAGTATTTAAGTACCTCAGTTTATAGACTATTTTAGAGTCATGTTATACGCTTGGTCTTGCCTTATCAAATAATACAGTTTTCACGAATTTAAGTTCAGTTATCTTCTATTACACAGTCAGTCCTTACATCATATGCATAATACCCTACAATTTTAGCCCAGTTATTCAAACTAAGTACAGTTCAATATTACTTGACCAAGTATTCAGCTATCAGCCACTCAGATAAACAGATAAGTTAGTGTGGTTATGCACTCATGCTCAGCACCCATGTGAATATTTCAATAGTCTCAGGAGAAGTGTTGTACTAAGGTAGAGAGTATAGTTGAGAGATGTATTCAAGGGATATGTCTAATCTTGAAAGATTGTAGTTGCAGTGCATAAGGCCTAGTCACTTCATCTTAGATAATGTTTCATAGGCCCCGAATCATATTACAGAATTTTAGCCAGGATGTGATTTTCTTATTCAGCTATTTTATTCAGCCATGCCAAGACTCCTTGCTCCCTAAATCCACTAGAACTCTATAGAAAGGATTTCAAAGAAAGGCTTCAGTCGAATATAAGTTTTCATCATAAGTTAGTCCACAAAAGCAATTAAGTTTATCAGTTAGGCAGACAATGTTCGTATGGCTAGGTTTCCCATCCTTCCATCTAGTTACACTATCCGAAGCCTCATTAATGTAACTATTACAAGATGGAGCAACTAGGTAGTTGTATGTTCAGCTCAGTTCATGTATCATGTCCCAGATTTAAATCCCAGATATTCTGTCACGACTCAGTTCGGAAGTGCCCTATGCATCGTTCCATCTTTTCCTTAGTATCTCAGCCAAGTCAATGTTCTTCAAGGGACATAATGTCCCAAGGGGGCCCTCAAGTTCCAATCTGTCTTAAACCGCCCAATCTGTCTTCACGTAACGAATCTAGTTTGGAATAATGGGTACTCATGAGTGGGCCCTCAAGTTCCAATCTCAGCATTAAGCCATGTGTTTAGGGGCTCAGTTTAGTTCATGATATTCAGTTCATGTATCCCGTTTTAGTCTCAGTAATGTTCTCATATTCCCATTCATACATGTTTAGTTAATGATCTCAGGTTCATCAGTATTCTCAGCTTAAGGTAACAGTCTTTCTTAGATTGTCTTAGTCCATGTTCAGTTACAATTATAAACTTGGCATCCAGTACCGTGGCATATTCAGTCATGCATTCAGGAATCAGTTTAGTCATGTACTTATGCATCAGAAATGCATGTCCATTATAAAAGAAAAGATTATTAGTAATCCCAGTCATGCATTCATGAATCATGTTCAGCTATGTACTCATTCATCATCTATGCATGTTCAGTATGATAATTCAGTATATTAATAATTTTAGTCATGAAATCATGCTTCAGTTGAGAATATTCAGTGTCTAAGTCCAATCTATCAGTATTCTTAGTTTAATCAGTCTCATTCGAGGATGAATCTTCTCAAGGGGGAGATATTGTAAGACCCCGCAAAAAAATCCTAAGCTCAACTCAGTCTTTTAAGCTTGCTAAGGGGTCCCAGACTTAGAAAATTCTAGCTAAGTATTCAGACTTAGTATTATTTTGACCTTCGTAAGTTGACAACTCTATTTCACGACTCTTATGACCTTAAAATGTCAATCTTTAGGTTAATTCATGATCAGGAATTTCATTAGGTGACCCCAGACGAGTTTTGCATTTTTGGACCTCGTTTGAACCATGTTAGGAATCCAAAATAGTGCATCAACATAATCTTGGCGCAACACGGCGGCCATCGTATCAATCAATATTTTTCCTTAGCTCCCAGTGGTAATTTCTAATGAATTGAAGCAGAATCAATGCGGCGCATTGATTATCGCATTGATGCCAACGACGCGGTGCGTCGGCCTGCGCGTCGATAGTTTGTTTTTCATTCATTAAAAAGCTGCATCCTTAGGGATATTTGGGTCTTTTCCCCACCCTTATTCATCCCCCAAACATGAGATTCAGCCCCCATTGAGCAAAAGGTACTTACTTTATTTCAAATTGTTCAAGAACAAGAACCCTAGGTGATTTAATTTCAAGGCCAAGGCTCAAGGTTTCACTGTTAATTTTCAAGAATTTAGAAACCAAGGGATGTTAAGTGTTCATCCAACGGTTCTTTCCACCCTTGGAGTTCAAGAAAGTCTTTTAAACTTCAAGTAACTTGATTTCATGCTTTCCATGATTTGGATTCAAGTGTATTATGATTATAATATTGATTGCATTTTTATTCCATGATTAAGTACACGATTTATGTAAAAACAACTATTATGTATGTAGTATCATGTGAATTCATGTTAAAGCCTTGAAATTGTGATGTTCATGTGTTGATTTGTACTGTGTGCATATACAATGCCTTCAAAGTGTTTGATGAGTTTTTCATGAGATTTAAATAGTGAAATTATATCATGTTAGCATGTATTCAAGTTCATGTCATGCAAGTGTTTGCTAGAATGTCCAAATGAATAAATGATGATCAAGTAGTTATTTATCCTATTTCAAGATTGAGCCATGTCTTATAATTTATGTTATCGAGTCCTGGGGGTATTTAATACTCGATAATTTAGCTGATAACCTAGAGCCATGGTAAGTATGAAAATAGTATCAGTCATGTCACGATCAACAGTAATCTTAGTCAGTTACAGAACTCAGGAAAAATTCAGTAGATCAGTATCAGTCCAGTCTAGTTCAGTATTCAGTTTAGATTTCTGTAAATTTAGTCTGTTAACAAAATTCAGTAGTATTGTATTAGTCAATGGAGCTCAGTGAACTCAGTTCATTTCATTTAGACAGTATAATCAGTAAGAGTTCAGTCAAGCCTAGTATGAACTAGGAATCAGTTCAGTGTCTATTCAGTTGGGAGTAGGATTCAACACCGAGCGAGCCTAGGGATGGGGGATCACCCATTATCTAGGATTGGTTCCCTAGAAGCAATCCCTAATTTCCAAAACTATGTAGCCAGCGTAGGTTATGAGATGTCACCTATTAGATAGGACTGACATACTCAGGGATCACCCGCTAGTTTGGACTGATCTCAAGGGTCACCCGCTAGACTAGGGCTGACCCCACAGCTAGTTGTCTTTACCCATAACACGGTATGGAACCCTTCAAACTAGGGTTATAGGTTGGATCCCAATCTATTCCAAAAAGGGCATGTCGGTTAGATGATTACCTCTCACAGTCTCAATTTTAATTCTAGTCTCAGTAAAGAACTCAGTTCAATTCTACAGATTTAGGACTGTCAGATACAGTCACTTATGTTAAGTACGGGACTTAGTATAGTTCCATAGGATCAAGACTATTAGATACAGTCACTCATTTATCAGCTACACAGTATCAGTAAACTCAGATATCAATAAATCAATAACTCAGAACTCAGTATCCAGTGTTATGAAAATCTCAGTTACAGTTTACTTATTCATGCATGTACTCTTATTCAGTTATACTCATGTCATTCAGTCAGTATTATTCATGCATATGGACCCATGCATCTCAGCCTACCTCACTTAGTATACCAGTACATTCAAAGTACTAACGTATACCTTTCTTTTGCACTATGATGTCTTATATCATAGGTTAAAATACACGGGCTCCCGATCATACTTAGCAGCCTGATCTATCAGCAACAGACTTAGTGGTGAGTCCTCATAGTTTGAGGACAAACTTATTATTTCAGTATTTTAGTACTTAGTTTATTTCAATAGTCGGAGTTAGTTGGGGACTTATCCTATCAACTCCTTGTTCAGACAGTAGAGGCTTTTCAGACTAGAGTATTTCAGACAGATATATCAGTATTCAATTTTTAGTATTCAATATTTACTTTCAAGTTTGAAACTTATGGCAAGTTTTCACATAATTGCAGTATTATTATACAGTTATTGCAACAGGTACCAATCATGGGTTAGCTTGTGGTTCCTTAGGATTATGAGCACCATGTAGCATCTACGGTTCAGATTTGGGGCATTACAGTATAGCAGAGTCATGAAAGGTAGAGTTCCTGGGGGGATAAACACTGGAAACTCATATTTGTCGATATAAGGTTAGTCTTTGTGATTGTGTGCATGATGTCACACTTTATTTGAGGGATGTACTAGTAATACCAAGGGTTTATTACTTGGGCGTGTGGCTACATGCACTGGGATCCTTTCAACAGGGGAAGCTGAACCCATGTGGCCCGTGGTTGGTTTAGGATGGCAAAGATACACAATCCATCTTAAGGTTTTAAAGGCATGCTAAACCCGGTCCCCTTTCCTGACATGGTTATAATATATGTATGGTTGTGTGCATATGGATGGTTTTACTTGGTTTTATAAATGGAATTATCTTATCCTTATCCTGAGTGCATGCTAGTGTTCACCCACTAACCCATCTACTGGCGGTTGTATACCCACACTATGCAAGGACTGGCCATTCTACTTCTGTTGCTTAGTGATCGGATTCGGGGACAGTCCATTTTGGATTAAAGTGGCGATCTTCCATAGTTTGGAAGGCATCTTTTTCATGTTATGGGTTACTTTACATATCTATTGTCTTTCATAGACTTTGTTTTATTTTGGATATTGTCGGGGGCATGTCCCACTAGGTACTCTTTGGTTGGTCTAGAGGCTTTGCAGGAAAAATGTGGACTTAGATATGGTATGGATGGTTTATGTTATATATATATATACATATCTATCGAATTATTACAATTGGTTTTGGTTTTGGTTTTGGTTATTGGTATCCGCATTGGTTTGGTTGGTTGTTGGGAGGTTGGACTTGATTGAGTTAGTCTCAGTTATAGACTTATCCTAGAATCACCACATAGTAAGATATACTACCTTGTTATATATTCGAACTTTAACCAAGTCAAGGTATAAGTTTGGTGGATGGGATGGGTAACGGGGGCAGTCTCCGATCCTAGTTGGGCTTGGGATTGCCCATTACGACAAGGCCCTCATTCGGGTCGTGTCATTTAACAAGATTGTGGGAAACGATATGGCTTGTTATGTATATGGACCTTTCTAGACTCTCATGGATCCAATATCTTAGAAAGGACTGAGAATGGGGTGTATACCTATAGACATTAACCTTTGCATATTATTACATTACATCACTCATGTAATATTTTGAGTTTGATATTACCTATTGTATTTATTTTATTCTAAACTTTTGGGTCTTTTGCCTGCAGAGTTATTTTAGTATTCTTTACTTGTTAGAGTTGTTGCTTAAGCTCAGTTGGCCTATATTACCTGCTGAGCACTTATGGTTGTGCTAACCTCTAATTTTTTAGCACCTTATGATTGAGATCCTGATTCAACTAGACAGTGAGGATCCTAATCTCATAGAATATTCATTTGATCTAAAGTTGTGGTAACTGGAGATCATATCGGCTTCCTCTATCTTTTTGTCATGTCTTCTTTACAATTTTTAGATAGTGTTGTAATATTCAGATATGACATTCTATAGTTAGAGTCACTATTGTATTCGTGACATGAATATTTGGATGTTGTTAGAATCTACTATTTGGATTCCCTTTATTATCATATATCAGAGTTATTGATTTGATATTCATTGTTTTAATTTATTTATGAGCTTTACTTTAATAGAAATGTATGTTTGTGTGTTTGGAATTCCTACCATGGTGAGTTGAGGCGCCATCACGACTGTAAAACCTCAAAAATTCATGCCAAAATTAGAACCATGATTTAAGTTTCTGCAAAAATCAAACCTCATGTTTTGATAGTTTTATAAGTTATTTAGACACATATTAAGACCTCAAGTAGCTCCTAGCTTATAAACAAGTCAAAAACATCTCTTAGCGATTAAATTCTTATGAAGAACATAACTATTGTCATCTTCAAATGAGAATAACTTTAGGATTACTAAGAATTTTTTATCTCAAGACCCACCAACAGATAGATAATTGAATTAACTTTCTAACGATCCCAATTTAGTCTTAATCTGATATCGGGATGAAACGTTATGGCCAAATTACTGAAGCACTGTCAAAGCTGCCCAGCGACCACGACTCGTGATGAGACATCGCAAGTCATTAGGAGGAAATCGTGATCTGGGAAGTAGAGGCTGAAAATGAGTTCCTGACCACGACTCAACCCATATCTCACGAGTCGTGATCTAATTTGTCGAAACTACTTCCAGGCGACTTCTAGTCGATTTCTAAGGGATTTTTGGTCTTTTTACACTCTTTAACACAAAACTAAGTCGTTTAACCTATTTTAAGGTTGAATATAAGCCAAAATAACCCCAAATCCCTCATTGTCAACACAAAACCAAAATTTCTCAAGAAACATACGATTTTCCACTCTTTCAAAGCACGAAATTGGATTTTTCATCTCCAAGTCCAAATCTCCAAAACTTCAATTCAAGAATCAAAAGTAATCAGGTATGTGGGTATTCAGTAAGGATATCCTTTCATCCTCATGTCCAAATTATGATTTTACTCATGAATTTTATGATTTTCATAAACTAGGTATTTTACCCAATTGTTATTCTAAGGATCTACTAATATTTTTGGACCGACATCGAAATTGATAGCTATATACGGGGTTACAAAAGAAAGTGAGGCTCTTGGTCAAATAAAGAATAAACATGAAGATGAAAGACCTGTAACATACCTGTAACCACATCAACAAATCTTTCCTAATCATGATGGGACTGGAGTGCATACAATCTATTCTAGCATTGCCCATTGGTTTTACTGGATGCGGCACCCTACTGAGTCGGGCAACCGGATAGAACTGAAGGATGATTGGATAACCCTACTGACCACTCTTTGGGCAATCCCTGACTCTTTGAACTGGCTTGCCAAACCCAAGACACATATCACTATTGTCTCTACAGACACCCTAATGATTTCTACCATATTTTTGGAAAAGAGGATTAGTACGAACGTTGTTCACACTACCTTGGGACTTGGAACCTGCCGCTCTAACTTGATTGTCATTTCAGAACTTTGGCACTGGCGCACTAGCTGAAGATAGAGTTGGGGCTGAAAAATTCTGAAGGAACTGAGAATGATTACCACCCTCTGACCTAGGCTGAGAAAATTTAAAGCTACCTATTCTGGCCCTTTTATTCTCTCTTTTGTTCCTTAAGCTTTTGTTCCCCAATCTATTGTGCATGGACCATAATCCTAGATATGTCCATATCTTTAATCAACATAATAGTTCTACACTCCTTGACCACACAATTAAATATACTAGATGCAAACTTAGTTATTCTAGACCTATTATTAGCCACCACCGAAGGAGCATACCTCGCCAACTGAGTAAACTTAAGTGAATACTCTTTCACACTCATATTACCCTACTTCAAATTAATAAACTCCAGCACCTTATCTCTCCTCAACTCCAAAGGAAAAAATCTATCTAAAAAGGTCATGGCAAACTCCTCCCACTCTACAGGACCTACATCTGCACCCCTATTCTTCTTCCACTGCTTATACCAAGTATGAGCTACATCCTGACAATGATATGCCACAAAATCTGCACACTCACTCGAAGTAGCACCCATAATATCAGTCACCTTCTGAACCATATCAAGAAACTCCTACAGATTCTCTTCAGACTTGGATCCCAAAAACAAAAAGAGATTTATTTGAGTGAAACCCCAAATCCAAGATGCAGTTGTATTTTCCACTGGATTAGCTGGGGCAATAGCCTAATGATTATTCTGAGACCATTTACTGAATAAGATAAGATAGTGAAAGTAACTCAGAATTCAACATGAGATACGTGCTCATTCAGGGTATCTTTCTGAACAGGAGTAGGTGCAGGCTAGTTCCCCTTTCTTCCTCTATTATTATTTTTGGGAGGAATTTTTTGTAATGGAATAAAGGATGGATTAGAGATATTTTAACCAGATCTCATTCTCATTCGCATGACATGAATACTAATAAAATGGGAACTTTTCCTAAAATATCTCGTAGCCTCTTGTCCATAAGTGTGGCGTGCTTTACACACATGCACAAGACTTTACACAATGCGGATTTCAGACTCCCTAAGACACTGTAATACCTTAGGCTCTAATACCAAGTTTTATCACAACCTGGGCTGCCCCCTAGTCACGACAATGGTGCTTACGGTCACAAGTGACCATAAGCTAACCTATGGGCTGGTACCTGCTATGAACACAGAATAATATACTGATAATGAACATGTGTGGAAATAACTGAATAAAGTTATAAGGATCAAATACTGAAAATAAAATTTAAATCATAAGTCTGAATGCCTGATGACATACTAAAAAGAATGATCAAACAACTGATAAACTGACTAACTATCTAAATGACTGAAACATCATAAAGCCTCTAACTGATTGAAGAGTTGATGGGATAGGCCCCAACTAACTCTAAACTAAACTAACTGAAAAGAAATGCAAAACACTCAAATAACATAATAGGTCCTCGACATATGAGGACTCATCACAACTACTGTTGCTGATGGGCTGAACTATCTAAGTACGATCAAAAAAACTGAGCGTCCAAACCTATGATATTAAACATCATAGCACAAATAAAAGTATGTGATCTGTACCTTGAATGTACTGGTATATGAGATGAGGTTAAGATAAAATGCATGGGTTAACTGTGCATGACATAATGACTGACTAAATAACATGAAATAACTGAGTATGCATGCATGAAATAGTTCAGTAAAATACATAAGAGCTGTAAAATCTGAGAATGCATTAAAAGCATATATTATTTCTGAGATAATCTGTAAGCTGAAATATTGAAATCCAATAACTGAATAGCTGGTGATATGTATGCTTTGGTCAAGCAAACATAAACTAAATTACGTACTAAATACTAAACTGATAATGTGGGAGGTATCATCTAACCAACATGCCCCACTCTGAGCTAATTAGGCACCAAATTGTAACCTTAGTTGGAAGGGTATCAATACTGTGCCAAGGGTAATAACTCTAGCTTTGTAGATCCATTAAACTAATGTCCTGAAGGACTAATGAGTCTTCCTCGACTAGCAAAAGCTCTAGTGAGATATGTGTTACCCTTAACTAACAGGTTGATATCTTTAACCCACGTTGGCTATGTAGTATGGGACTCAAGGAGTACAACTAAAGGTCATACCCTCTATTGAATGGTGATCCTCCATCCCTGGGTTTGCTCGGTGTTAAATCCTACTCCCAACTGAATGTCACTGATTACTAGGTTGAGAGAAGATTAACTGAGCAAACAACTGATCATGATACTAACTGAATGACAATGCTCATGGTTTGTCTAAAATCATTTAAAAGATACAGAAAATATGTAAAAATTTATGTATTGGGTTTTCATAACCCTCCAACACTGAATGAAAATAAGAATAAGGACATATGAAGCTTTAAAAACCATAATAAAGGATCATTGCTCAATACCCAACATTTAGACGTTTTATCAAACACATGGGATTGATGAATTTAAGCATGGGAATGGGTAAAGCATGTGATTGAAAAAATAGTTACAATACTAAAACCATGGATTAGGGATTCAACATGAGGATTTTAACACTCAAATCATATAAGGGCTCATTCCATTTAAAAAATAGTTGTAACATAACTTGTAGTCAAAATCAATAATAACTTCATGGAGTCAATTCATAATAAACATGTAAAAACTCTTAATTTGATATCAAAAGGGGATTCTTGTACTTCATGGGTGAAAAGGGCCCATGGATGAACATCACACACACCTTAAATCCTTAAGCTTGAAAGAGAAACACAATCTTGATGCTTTTCTTGAAAGTTCTTTGATTTTGGGAACTTGATTTCTTGGTTTTCTTAAAGAGAAAGGAATGAAATTGATGAACTTGGGGGATGATTAGGGTTTGTTTTTGAGAGAAAAATGAAAAATATGGGCAAATAATGCCTTAACCGACGTTTTAATTTGTGTTTTTATGAATTGGGGCAATGGAAAAAGACGTAACTTCCCCTCAAGAAATTAAATATGCAACTGGAATGCAAATTGGAAAGCCACCGTGATGTGATGAAGGGCTCATCGCTATACCTACCACGATACGCCACTATCGCGGTAAGGTTCTAGAATCGAAATCTAAACATGACTCAATCCTCGTCCAAAAAATCTAAAACTTCTTTGAGATATGCTCCTTACACCCCTGAACATGAATTAACTCAAAAACCAACATCACGGGGTTGTAAAGACTCATTTAAACATCCTTGAATTTAATAGGACAAAAATATGACTAAGTCCCCAACACTTAGTGAAATTTTCAGGCTGTAAGCCTCTTATGCATGTAAATAGAAGCTTAACTGAGATAAGAAAAGTATGGGGTATTACAATATTTCTACTACTTCCCTATTTACAGAAATATGTCAGCTCATGATTTAGAATTTTCACTACGCCTTACAACTTTTACGTACAAATATGTTCTAAATGCATATTTAGCAAATAACTTATGTCCTTAGTTTTTAAGCATGTTTTAAGTATTTTTATGACTAATACATATCTCACATACTAAATACATTTAAAAGTACTGATAGCATACCTCTTCTTCCTACATCTTTCATATAATGTACTTTGAGGTACTTACTCTCAGTATCATAGTCAGCCAGATAACAACATTTAGCCAGTAGGTGATAAGTTCTCTTATTTCGAGGACTCAAGTTAGTTGCAGTTCTTATACTTATATTTTCTTATTCGTATGTATTGATTAGGGATAGTTAACGGTCATGTCCCGGCTATCTATAGCCAGTATTAGTAGAGGCTTCATAGATGGTCAGTCAGAGTCATTGTACATAGTTTAAGTTCCTCTTTCTTTCAAATTACACTATTTTAAACATTGAATAGAAATGAATTAAAAATATCTTACCTCGTGATTATGCTTCTGTTCATTCGGTTTATCTTTTATTTATGTTTTAAATCAGTTGTCATGCATTATGCCAGTACTATGAGTTAGCTTGGGATCACTAATGGTTATAATTACTGTGTTATGACTAAGGTGTTTCATGCATTATGCCAGTACTATGAGTTAACTTGGGATCACTAATGGTTATAAGTACTGTGTTATGACTAGGGGGTAGTCTCAAGTCTTGACAACAATCCTTTTTCATTTTAGATCATGACAAGGATGGAATCTCAATAAGTCAGAGGTTGTTCATTATGCACTCACATGATGGTATGCTAGATATAAGAAATTTCACAAATCATAACAACTCATTACTTTATTTAAATTATCATAAGTCCATCTTTTTCAAAGAGAAAACCTATTTTAACTTGGTGCATGATTTATGAAAATAAAAAGACTTTTCAATCTTGTGATTTTAAATTAAAGTTATGTCAATGGTACCAAAATACCTTCTAATCTTATGGTATTAAATTTGCAACATGGAAAGTTGGAATAAAAGTATTGCCAAAAAAGGAAAGGCCTATTCTTTTTTAAATAGACTAAAATGAAAATGGATTAAAAAGGAGAGTAGGTAATCCTATTTGAAATAGAGGGAGTATGTCACAAGGCCACTAGTTTTCAATATGTCTTTAGGATATTTCGTATACAACCAATGATATTTTAGCTACTAATTCTTAGCTCATGACCTAGAAAATCCGATATTCAGTTATCAAATATTAATTATTTCAATTTAGCTTTATTTCATATCGTTCATTTCATGTACTGACGCTATTTGGCATTACATATTTTGTAATGTAGATCCAGGTACTCTAGATTGTAGACATATATTTCATTAAATATCACACTCTCTCAACTTGTGGTGGGTCATCCTCATATTCAGAATACTTAGTTATGTCTAGTTTAGTTCAACAGATTAGCAGTCCAGCTGTTTGAGATATTATCCAAAAGATTAAGGAAGCTGCGATGAGAATGCTATAGTAGATGTGTGGGTGTATGAGTAAGGATATGATTAGAAATGAAGTTATTTAATATAAGATAGGATTGGTGTTAGTGAAAACCAAGATGCGAGAGTGAGGTTGATATAGTTTGGACATGTGATAAGAAGGGGCACAAATGCCCTAGCTTGGAGGTATAAGAGGTTGGTTGAGGATAGATTTAGGCGAGGTAGAGTTAGACCAAAGAAATATTTTAGTAAGGTGATTAGACATGACATGGATTAGCTTCAGCTTATCGATGATATGACACTATATAATATGGTATGGAGGAGATGGCTTAGAGTAGAAGGATAGTAAGAAGGGTTTGTAAGTGTTAGTAGGCAGGATGAATTTGTTTTGTTAATTGTGCTTGCCGAAATAGTATTAAGATTATTTCAGAGTGTGGTATTATTTGTCATATTACTTGGTGACTCTTTTTAATGACATTATTAGTTGTAGTTATTCCTATTGTTTTTTGTCTCTTTACTATTTCTTTTCTAGACTATTGTATATTGAGTCAAGATCTATCAGAAATAACCTATCTATCTCACATCTGAGGAAGTGATTTGGATATGGAGGGAGTAAAATAAAATAGGTAAAATTAATTTAAAATTATTTTGAGAATAAAATACTCTTCACAAAAAGAAAAGATAGTGAGTAGGATATTTCTATTGATGAAAAGATTTGACAACATTTGAATTTAAAATTTTAATTTTGAGCATGTTCAGGACTAAATAAATTTCTACCAAAAATATATATATTGTGTAACTACTAAATTACTAAGTGAAGGAGAATATTATTATATCAAATCAATCATTACATTTTACATATAAAAATAATTTGCAATAAAAGAATTATAACTCTTCAAATGTTTGATCAAATACATTTAAAATAGGTTTAAAAAATGTAAAAGCTAAAGTTAACAATAACATTGCAAGTGTAGAATATGACATGATAATAATTATAATAATAAGAATAATAATCATATAATAATATTAATAATAATAATAATACTTTAATAATGTGAATAGTATTTATTATTAAAACTTTTGATAAAAATAACTAAAATATTGATGGCTCGAATGAGAAAAATGATGAATATGAGAGTCAAAATTGTGTGTCAATGGTATGTTATTGTTGTTTGTTGTTGTTTATTGGCGTCATTAGAAAATTAATAGGGTTATTTGTCAGTTGTATTCAAGTTCGGTTGATTTAAAGTTTCATATTATAAAAGTCTATTGTACATTTTTTCAAAGTTATTTTCATGCTTTACATTTTGAGCTTTCGCATATCTTTCAGTTTATCTTTTAGAAACATGTCAGACTAAGGGTACACTTGAGTCACTAGTAGCTTCAGGTGCCAGCCATGCTCAAGATGTAAACTCAGGGCACGGCATTGTCTTTTTTTATAATTTCAGTTTTAAGTATTGTCATGTATCTATGATACAAATTGCTTTAAATCAATATCTACGATAGAAAGTTTGAATTGATCAAGAACAATTGAAGAAATAGAAAAGATTCAGAAGCTACCTTTTAATATATAGAAATACAATTGGTAAAGTTGATACAAATATCTTCTTCTTTCTTCTATGTATCCATTCCTTATGTTTCTAGAAAATTAGAGGCTTTCAAGTAGCTAATCTCAGCCAATAATATTGAAATCAAAGACAGAATTTGTACAGAACAGAGTAATTTTCATGAACAAAAGTTGAAAAAGAAAAAGATAACAGAGCAACAGAGGGAGAGCCAGAGAAAAATGAGGGATATCTAAAAAAAATTATGACATAGCCCGAGAGAGGTCAGTGAGAGCGGGGGAGAAGAGAAAGAGTTCTATAAAGTTCTAAGTATATCTATCTTAAGTATTATTTTAAAATCATAAAAAATAAAATGTTAATTGAAACAAAGTATAAAAGAAGAGAGGCAAAGAATCACAAAAATTCCAATCATGAGCTGAAAAATTAAATTCATTTTATCAAATTCCGAAAAGAGAAATGTTTTAGGAGTATTTAATAAGCTATTTATCTAAAATACTTTAAATAACATTTTTTTAGTCCAAAAAATAGGAAACCATTATAAAAATAGAGGGTTACATATCTTATTTATGTGTTATGCCAGCATCATCTCATCAACTACTATTAAATTATAGCTAGTTAGTCATATGTTTGGACTCAATAATAACTCTTTGAGACATTCCCTATACTTATGATTTTTTTATTATTTAAAGGAATAATCCATTTGACTATTGATTTTACAAACATTAATTATTTTTCTAATTTTAACATAATTCTGATGTCATTCAAGTGAGATGCAAATTATCATGGAAATCAAGATTTTAATGGTCATCTCAGACTACATCTACAGGCATGTTAAAACAGCTAGATGAATTGATGTAACAATGATCAAAATGAATCAATTTTTCACAAGGAAAAATATTTTTTTTGTCAAATAAATAAAGCTCATCAAAGAATCTCATTAATAAACAAGAATAAATTTAATTTGATTTAAATAAACAGATAAGACCATCTATGTTCAACCCTACTACACTTAAAAGTAGAGATCTCAACTACTATTTCTTTTTTAATCATACACTTAAAAGGAGAGATCTCAACTACTACTTCTTTTTTAATCATTGTACTCGTATACCTGCCCACTCATCACCCACCACTCAAAAAGGTAAAAAAAAAATTTAATTTTTTTTATGCATAAATAGAGCCACATGAGAGAGATATCAACAAGAAAGCAACTTTCTCTACTTCACCAAGCTTCTTCTAGGAAATAGAATTTGATCTCGATCGCTGTCACAACGATAACTTCTTTTCAACATTAGTGTTTCTTGTAGTATTTCCACTGCTGCTCGTATAATTTTTGTTGCTCTGGTTTTGATTTTTCTTGTTTTCGAATATTGATGATTTCTTTTTCTTTTTGTCTTCTTTGTTCAATCCAAGAAGTGTTCTTGCATTCTTCCTACTTCTGATTCTACAAGCATTACACAACGACTGCATTCACAAAAAAAAATATCATTAGATTAGGATCACTCTTAATGCACTAAATAAATAAATAAATGAGAAGGATAGATAGATGTTGTGCTGACCTTAGGACCAGCACGTCAAAGAGGATTTTTGGTGGTACCACAATCAGCACAAGTTTTCAGTTGGATTTCTATTGAAACCATTTCTGGGACTGCTGTTTAGCTGCTCTTATCTTAATATCCCGAAATCTAAAATTAATAATAAAAAAGAATCAATCCATACCAAAAATTGGTACATGAAAAAGAAAACCATGATCAAAGTTAAATGATGAATCTTTGATCACTCACTTTATCACTAGGATCCGTCGCTTTGATCACCAACCTTTGATCACCTAAACTTCAATGATCACTAAGAAAAGAAAAATAAAGATAGATAAATCCCAAAAATTAGTTGATCCCACTCAATTATCATCTAGAAAAGGACGAGATTAACAAAAAAATAATGAGTAGAATTTCAAGAAAACCAACATAAAGGACATAGATAGAAAGATAACAAGAGAGACTCTGCTAAGAGAACCAACGCCGAATTTATTTTGTGGCTTATCAAATATAAAAATGTGGGGTTTATAAGGGGCCTCATGAAAATCTTAGGTGTGAGGATCTGTGAAATGACCACAATACCCTTCGTTATGAATTTTTTTTTATCAAATAGTCCAACTGCCAAAAGTTCTTCTACACTTATTAAAAATAGAGTCATTAAGGACAATTACTTATGGTTTTTACCATTTTTAGATTGGGGCGATATTGGAATAGAGGGAAATATTTTTTGTCGTTTGCCGCCATATGTGAAAACAAGGGTTTCAAGACTTGTGTTAACAAAATTTGTTTAAGAATGATAATTAACTTTTCAAAAAGATATTAGCACAAAATATATTTTATTATTATCCACCTACTACTATTTTCAATATATGAAAAAATATTTTCTAAAATGTGTTTAATCAAGGCTTCACACCAAGAGTAGTTGCAACATTGCAATAACTAATGGATTAAAAACTTAGAATAATGTGATTCGGAATTAATAAATTTATTTTTTAAATGTGTATTTAATATTATTTATATAATTTCCTTTTTGTTTCACTCTCCCTCTCTCACACACATGTAAAAGTATCAAATTTATTAAAATAAATTTTTGGGTAAATAGTTATACTTTAAATCATAAAGTATAATATGTGAATCATTGAATGTTGATGACTAGTTTATACAGGTTATGATGATTGAATATCATCAAAATTTAAGAAATTAGTTTTTGTCATAATAATTTTAGTATAGTAAGAACAACTTAAAAATTTAATTAGATTCGTGTAATTTTTTTTTTACTTATTTTGATTTAATTTTAACTTTTATGAGATACAACTATTGAATGAAGTATCTCATCACACATGCACAGATATATATAGATGATATTCCGAATAAATTATTATTTTCATCTGATTTGATTGGTGCGTATATAATCCTACTTAGATGTATAGTAGGAAATTACATTAAAAGATATGACTCTCTAAATAAATTTTGTGGAAGATGCAGTAGGAAAAAATGTTATTAAGAAATAATGAGGTATCCTGAGATTCCTAATAGGACATTAATTTATTCAAAATCTTTTCTTTAGAACATATAAAATAGAAAACTCATCATTTAGTTTATGATATTTATATTATTTCTTAAAATGTATATATTATTACTATACAGATAAACTAACACAAAATAATCACATAATGTATATACCAAGATTTTTTTAAAATATCTACCTAGAATTTTGTGATACGTGAAAAAATACGGCATTTTAGTTAACATATATTATATCTTAAGAACTTCAAATTGTAATGTATACTAACTACTTTAACATTAACTTTAATTTTTTTAATGACTCATTAAAAAGAATCATTGGGAGATGATTTCTGTTGATCATTTACAAAATAAAAAAAATAGAAAATAATAGTTTTATATCAGTTTAAAAATTAAACATCGCCTAAATATAAATATTTATTAAAAAAAATATAAATTTATAAAAAAACTACCAAATTAAATACTTTAAAAAATACATTCATACATTTGTACATGTAGCCTGATGTGTGGGATACATATTTATGTAATCCACCCCACAATGCAACATTAGTAAATATAGACAAATCACATGGCATATTAAGATCTGAAGAAAAAAATGCACTCATAGAGGAGAAAGTAGAATCAGGATCAAATAATATTGATGTAGGTTAATGGCATATTCTGATAATACCTATGATAATTGCATTGAAGGACTCCGACTTGAATCTACTTTGAAAAGCATAAAACTGACTCTTATCATGTCTTGTCTGAACAACTCTTCTACCATCTCTTCAATCGACTGATGATGCACCTCTACTTGTCTAAAATCCACCCCAACCCCTAGTAGGGGAAGTTGCTGCCCTAATAAGAGCTCTAACTAAAGCCTGAGAACTCTCTTATGGACCTCGACCTCTAAGTCTAACGACAAACTCTCTTAAGATGCTTTGGACCACCTCTCTAATAACAATACATAAGGACCACTATATACGCGGAAGACCCCAAATAATAGAAATGGCCACTACTCCCCGAGTACCTCTGGGAAAAATCATTAGAAGCCTATCATGGACTAAAGGAGTCTCATCTGAAACACCTGATCTTGGATGCCTGGATAGCCCCATGAACAGTCCTACTATGTTGAGAAAGAAAGCTTCACATGAAGGAACCTCTACTCTAGAGGAGGTACCACAGAACTGACAAAAATATGAGGCCTCTTGTCCTTCAAATCACTAAACTACTCATGATGGATGAGCTAAAATTCCTTAGCTATCTCAACTACCCTTTGAAAAATAGCTCCAGACTAAGCTGTAGGGAACACCGCCTCTTAAACCCTGAAAGTCAATCCTCTCACAAATCTCCAAATTCTCTTAGTCTCATCTAATAGAATCTCCATGGCATGATGCATGAAATTAGCTTTTACATAATAAGATAGAAGAAAGATATCACGACCCAATTTCGGCCTTGATCATAATGGGTATCCCAAGTGCACAGAGGAACGAAGACCACCCACTTTGCCTGGTCAACTATAACACAATAAATTCTAACAACAGTGGAAGAAAGCTAATATAAAATGACACCCCACATGTTAGCCACAGGAAAATTATAAGTTTTAAACTCACTGTCCAACCTACGACTCACCATAGGAGTCGTAAGGTGTCTTGACAGGTCATAGAACCTCAGTCGCAGGGTGTCCAGTAAAGATTGTCTGAGCTATTTTTCTGATTACAACTTGTATGTTAAGAGTCATTAGGACTCGTTACGAGTCAAAATATTTAAATCATAGGATGACCAGTTTTATTTCCCAAAATTCATGTCCTAAGTATGATTGGACTATATGAGTCATAAAGACTCTTAACGGGTCATGGGGTGGAATAGAAAGATAACTAGTCCATGTACAAATAGGTTCTGTATTGATTACAATCAGGACCCTACAAGTCGTAAGGTCACTTAACGAGTAATATAGTCGACTTAAAGGGTTAACAATTTGGGTTTCTTGGGACACTTTCTTAATTTTGAGTCAAGGGCACGACTCGTAGCCAGTCGTTACGAGTTGTAGGGTGACCCGTAATGACTGGGTGATAAATTTCTTAGCTTTTCTTTAAGGGTATCTAGGTAATTTACCTCATTCCTTACTTAGACCCCACGTCCTTAAAACACCAAAGAGGGCTTATTTCCCACACTTAAACATATCAAAACTCTTTTTACTCTCAAATTTGTCATTCAAAGACAAGGTTAGGGTTTCAAGAAATTGGTTATTTAGAAGGTTAGGGTTTCAAGAAATTGGACATTTAGGGATCTAAGGGTGATTTCTTCTTTAAATGACTTAGTTATTAAGGCATGTCTCTCTCTCCTGAACATGTATTTTTATTTTGGCATGAATTAGTTTATATTCAAATGGTTTTGATATTGGGTTTTGAATAGTGGGTTAAGGGTTTTGGATTTAATTAGTTTAAATGCTCTTCCCATGATTATTATGGTTTTATTATACTTGAATGTTTGATTTGTACACTCATTGGGGTTCATGGGAAGGGTGAACGAAAATAGGGGTACAAGGATTCCCCAAGTAATTGGATTTTGGTTTTTAAATTGATTAGAACCCCAACACACTTGGATAACTAGTTTTTGAATGTTATTTATAAATTTTCTTATCCTATATCTTTAAAATTAATGCATTGCATAAATGGCTAATAGATAAGAATGATCTTGCAAACCTTGTGAGTTACAAGGATTCCTCCAAGTGAATGATTTTCTTGAAAAACTTATAGGGTACAAGGAATCCCTACGTTGATTTTAATAGTGGAGTCTGGGGTACATGGATTTCCAAAGTTATGCCTTAATGACATTTGCTTGCAAGATTTAGTCGGTATGATGATACCACTTCACAATGCCTTAATAATTGACTCCTTAGATTAATGGATGGGTTATGTGTTAAATATTTTAATTGGTCTTAAAGGATAGTGTATCTAGCCATGAAGGTGGAGGTCCTAAGGGACTGATACTGGAAACTCACATTTACCAATGTGAGGGTTGGTCTTGATAACCGTGTAATTATGTCACACTATAAATATATACATCATAAATGGCGTAGGATATGAGGATTCCCCACCCTTCTATGATATCTCTTATTCGTGTGGCTAACATGCACTAGGCTCGACCAGGGGGTACAACTAGACCTATATAAATCGTGGGTAGTTTTATGACGATCAACTTGTACAACCCAAGATAATATTTTAAAGCTCGTGTTAAGCCTTGTTCCCTATCCTTGTATGTGATATATATATATGCATCGAATTTTGTGCATTGGATTTCACTTATTTTTTAACTATTAATCAAGGCATTATTTTATCCCCTTATTCTTGAGTTACATAGTAACGCTAAACCAGCTAAATTTCTCCGGATATTGTATCCTTACATGTTGTAGGACACGGAGCCACTTCTACTTTTCCTGTATAGTAATAGGATTTTGGGGTGTTAGAAGTTAGCTTGAAGTGGTGAGCTTCCATTATCTAGAAGATATTTATTTCATGGATTTGTTTCCTTTGGTCATAGACTTTTCTTTGGACTTGTTTGTCTATCATCGTGGTCATGTTCCGACTTAGATTAATTTTTTGTTCGATTTAGAGGCTTTAGGGATTACTGTGGACTGGGTATTGATTGTTGATGTATCTTAGACTTCTTGATCTTACCTTAAACTATTTTTTTATATGTTCAAAATTTAGCCATTATTAGTGTGATGTGTTATGTTTGACCAGGAAAAGGGGGTGGTCTTTGATCCACAGAGAACTTGAGATGCCCGTCACGGCCAGGCCCTGCTTTGAGTCATGACAAAGTTTGTATCAGAGCCAGGTTCTTGATTAATTGGATGTTTACAAATCCCTATCAAGTAGAGTATTTTAAGGGTGTGTACCACACCACACTTGTAAGAAAGAGGCTACGAGGTATTTAGAAATATTTTCCTTTATTGTGTTCTATTTTTGAGCTATAGTCTAAGGTCTTTAAAACTCTCTAACTTCATATTAATTACATTTTAGATCATGTCTCCTCAAAGATCTGATGCTCTTAGAGACTCTTCCATATCGCTTGAGGAAACTAAGGATGGAACTTGTCCTACTTATGGGGTACATACCCGGCCTAAGGTCCCTACTTTTGAATTCCCTCATGGAGTTCGAATGGTCCCCATGATTCTTCTTCGACTGGTGACATTCATGCTTAGTCACCTCAAGAAGAGATCACTAATGTTGAGTTTCATCATTCTATTTATCTGTTAAGCCATCTAGTAGCCGCTTTGTCATGCTAGTCCAGTCTTATTAGTGGAATAATGAACCAAGAAAAGGTAAGGGATAGGTAGAGCAAGAAGCTCAGATATTTAGAGCAGGGTAAGAGTCAGTTACATAATGCTAAATATGGGAAACAGGGGACTAAGAAGGGAAATTGGGAGATTTCTCCTGCAGTTGTCGGTGCTTTTTATCCTAGGTCGTCTGGTGATCGTCTTTTTTGGGAAAACAATGGGTTTGGGACACAGGGTGCCCAGTCTCAGGCCAGTGGTGCTCAGTCATTCACACCCTATCCTCCTTGTTGGTTTTGTGGTAAGTTGTATCATAGTTTCTATAGTGAGGGGAGGAATAAGTTCTTAAAGTGTGGTCAACTTGGTCACATGTAGCGGGAGTATCCTTCAAGGGTTGCTATTAGGGATAATAAAGTTTTAGTTGCCAAGTCATTAGCTCCTACACCACAGGATGCTATTTTTTGTATCGATACTAGCCGAAATCATGTTTATACTCTTTCCACCCATCAAGAATTAAAGGCATCTCCTGATATCATCACTGGTACATTAAAACTATTCTCCCATGAAGTGTATTATTTACTTTATCTAGGGTCCACTCTTTCTTAGGTGACCACATTTGTGGCTACTTATTTTGGTTTTGGTCCTGAGTGCATTTCTTACCCTTTTTTTAACAACCTCGGTGGGTGATTTTTTTTTCACTAGAAGGATTTATAAGGGTTACGAGGTATCTATTTATGGTAAGGGGACCTTGGTAGACTCGATAGAGTTGGAGATGGTCGATTTTGATGTAATTTTGGGGATGGCTTGGCTCCATTCATGCTACAAAAGTTCTTAACTCCACTTCAAACTAAGTATTTTCTATGAACATTCATTACCTCAAAATCACTTTACACACTAGGCAAATGATCATGACACTTATATTCATATACATATTATTGGATTTGAGTTTATACACGTAGGAATAATGGTTTGAATTCTAGCTCAAAAATGCAAGGTGTTAAAAAGAGATTTTTCCTAAATCTCTATATCCTTCCAATGATTGTTAATGGACGTCTCTACACTGATCCACAAGACTCTACTATACTCAACTAGTAATTACTAGGCCAATAGATTATGGTCTCTAATACCAACTTGTTATAAATCAAAACTCAATCATGATGGCACCTACTACACCCCCCACAATAGGTAAGCAAACCCCAAAAAAGTTAGTAAGTAAGCCAGATAGTTCATGAAACAAACAAAATATATAATGCTAAGTCTCAAAATAAACCTCATAACAACATATGAATAATGAGTTATGAAAGTCAATAACCTAAGGTCTAGTATATGGGCAATAATAATGCTAGAAAGAGTCAACAAAGTGGGAGTGGGTAGGATTGGAAGCAATCTTGTAAATGCAGTGTGAAGAATGAAAGGCAAATGTGTTCAATTTGAATTAGAGTGACACAAGTATAAATAGAATTGTATCTCAAAAATAGAGTGAAAGTTGTGCCCATTCATGATTTCTTCTTCATTCATTATCTGTATGCTTTCTAGTATACCTAGATAAAATGATTAGAGCATGTGGAATGAATAAATGGTAAGCAATTTGTAATGACCTTTAGTTTATTTACTTTATTTTCCTACATTTTTAGTAGTTTGAGTCCTCCCATAGCATCTACATGTTATTTTCGACTTGTAAGAACTGTCGGTTTGATTATTGGATAGTTTATTTGAGTTTTAGACTAATTTCCTTATTTTTGATCTATCACAGTGAAATACCCTAGATTTTGGTCCTTTGAAATTTCCAGGGTTTGGACATTATGGACATCATAAGACTCACCATACTAGTCATATGGTGAGGGTACGGATCAGGTCACCCAGTTATATGTTGTCTAGTGTTAGGTGGTTGAGTTTCTGGAATGGGTACGACTTGGGTAGGTACGAGTCGTATGATGGGTAATGGGTCGTATGGTTGGGTTTTCCTATACTTAAATTTAAACTTGGTAACTTAACTTGGATCGGAGTACGAGTGTCTCACTATGAGTAGTGAGATAGGGTATGAGTGATATAGTCCAACTTGTATGTTGGACAGTGTCAACCCCCTTGATTCTGCCTAAGATATGGGTTAAGGGTATGTGTTGTATGCTTGGGTACGATTGGGGCTTGGTGGTTGTATATTGGACAGTGATAGGGGTCCAAGGGATGCCCATGGTATGAGTGGTGGGTACCACTCGTATCATAGGGTACGGATGGTATGGTGGAGTCGTACTATCCTGTGGGAAATTAATACAGTTTAATTTGGGGGTAATTTGGACATTTTCCCATATAACTCCTTAGGACCCAATGACATAAGAAACCTTTTTGGGGATGCATTAATACATTTACAATCAATCAAACACTCTAAACTCATTCAAAATCTCTCAAAGCTCTTGGGTTAAGCAAAAGCTAGAGTTTCCTTCAAGCTGGTCAATTGAGGCTCATAGGGGTGATTTATTCTCATATTCTTCTCAATCTAAGTCAATATACTCCTCCCTTATTGTTAGTTCCAGCTAAAGGTATGTTTTATGATTTATTTTTTCATGGCATGAATGATGTATGATTTTGAGTTTTCAAATATATGTTAGGGGTTTTGGTTATAATGGTTGATTATGGTTTTTCCATGTCTTCTACTTATGGTTTTCATATTAATATAGTGTTTTGAACATTTGGTAGCACTAGAATGGTTAATTGGTACTTGGTTTTGGCATTGGAAATACTATACCCCCAATATGTTTGATAAAATGCCTATGAGAATGTTTTGGTTAAATTGTTGAACTTTCATTAAACTATTACATGGTATAACTTGGTAATAGAACCCTAAATGGTATAAATGGTTAAATGGTAAGGTCTTGGTGGGGTTGGTCTAATTGAAAGCCTTATGGGGTACAAGGGAATCCCCCAAGCAAACTTAATAACAAACATCTTGTGGGGTATATAGGATTCCCCCAAGTTAACTTGATAATGTAATCTATGGGTACATGGGAATCCCTTATCTTTAAAAGGTTGGAAAAGGACAGTGCTTGCAAGCTATAGTCAGTATGACAATACCACTACTTATAGCCCTGGTTAATAATAAATGGAATAGTGGTTTGGTTGTGTGGTAATGGTTTTAGTTGGAAATAATGGCAGGGTGTGATAGCTAGCCGTGAAGGTGTGAGTCCAATAGACAGACACTAAAAACTCATGTTTATTGACATGAGGATTGGTTATGACGAACATATGTGATACTTACGGGGTACATGAAAGTCCCCTAAGTACACTTATACATATGTATCATGAAGAGCGAAGAGTACTTCTGAATCCCTTACTCTTATGGTATCTATGATTTGTGTGTCTACATATATTGGTGCCCACTCAAGGAGTTATAATGGACCCATATAGCCCATGGATAGATCTTAAACGGTTAAGCTACTCATACCTAGGTTAATGGTTTTAATGGCATGCTAAACATGGTTCCCTTTCCCAGCATGGTTATACATATATATGTATGGTTGTTAGTGCATATTATTAGTTTACTTGGTTTAAAGGTTGGCATTATTTTATCTTTATCCTAAGTACTTGCTAGAGTTCACCCGCTAACCCGTCTTTGGGCGGCTGTATCCCCATGCGATGTAGGAACCAACCATTCTACTCCTCCTGCTTAGTGATCGAATTTGGGGATCAGCTTGGTTGGATTGAATGCGTGAGCTACCATATTTTGGAAGGCTCTATTTTATATCATGGATGTCTTACATACTTTAGTTATTTCATGGATATTGGTTTTAGCTATGGTTGGGGGCATGTCCCAACCAGATATTGTTTTACTTTTGGTTAGAGGCTTTGTGGGACTACTATGGATTGGAATGGGGGGTGTCGGTATTGGTGTCAGCCTTAATATAGGCATTGGAATTGGGGCTAATACCAGTTAACTTTATTTGATTTATGATTGTTCCATTTCATTTTGGATTATATATATATATACAAATTGGCTATGCATTGGTTTGTGGTATGGTTATGGGTTGGATAATGTATGGTTCTACTTGTTTGGGTTGTTCATGGTTATAGATCTATCCCAGGGTCATGTATTATAGTAAAAGCTATCTTTTTTTACGTTTATAATTCATCTGACTCAGGTTATTTGTATTTGGAGGTTGGATTGGGTAATGTGGGCGATCCCCGGTCCTAGTTCAACATGGGATGCCCATTATGACAAGGTCCTAGTTGGGATCGTGTCACACAGTTAAGAAATTAGTATCAAACCAAAACACCTTGTAAACGATCTTAGATAAGAATTTTGACAGTGCCATCAGCCCTAGAATATTGATTTTAGACTAAGGGGCCCTTAGTTCAAGTCCCAAGGCTTTTAGACTTGTTTTGGCTATTGGTTGAATTTATTAAAAATTAAACTATAGGTGTGGAACCCACATTCAGTCAAAATAATCTTAGATGAAAAACTAGATAGTTCTATTGATTCAGAAATGTCAAAATAGGTATGGTAGCATAGTTTGTTTGCAGTACGGGTTTCCGAATGAATCCCAAGCACCCTATCTGAGTCCATTTGTACTTGAAAAATTTGATGCCTCAAGTTGTTGGTGCAGCCGCTTATGCGCTAAAATGACTACTTAAGTGGTAGTCTCTTTAGCGATATTGAGTCATTTTAGCGGCCTTGGCTATCTGGTTAATGGACGATTAAGCTCTTCTTATATGTTTTAGCGGTCGGGATACCTCTTTAGCGATCACCATTTTCCTTGCCCGACCTCTTAAGAGGACATATGCTGCTTAAGTGGTAGTCTCTTGAGTGTCCAAACGGCTGCTTTAGCGTCAAATAGAGTGTTAAATCCCCCCTTCTACACTAATTTTCCCATTTATTTCTCAACATTTCCCCCTTATTCTTGAGATCTTAGAGTGTGGAAAGTCCGAGAAATCATCTATTGAAGCTAAGTTAAGTTAGCCCAACATGATGGGATTCTTAGTCTAACCCTAATAATGGTGCATGAAAAAAACCATCTAAAATTAATCTTTCCCGATGATTATGACTACGATCTCTGGTGGGAATGACCCACCGGATGAGAAGACTAAGCAGTGTGGAGGAGGTGAGGAGAAAGTGATCTTCATGGCCCCAAAGTACGTAGATTTACTAAAAACTAAAACATATGTGCATGAAAATATTAGAGTTCTCCCAAAGCCTATTGTTATGATGCATGGGGAACCCACAGTAACGTGGAAATCTTTTGAGGTCAAGAACTTAATCATACAAGAGAACTTACAGTATGTAATAGTAGGCAAATTCTCATATGGAAAACGAGATGTGCAAGCATTACGTAAATAAATATTAATACAATATGGGGTAAGGGGAAAATTCAATATCGGAGTGATGGAATCACGTCATATACTGATAAGGTTGAACTAGTTGAAGGACTATGTTTAATTATTATCAATAGTTGCATACTATATCAAGATTAATGACATGTATTGGAAAATGAGAACACTGAAGGGGGACCTTTGGTTTGAGCCTGATGTAGAAACCATGACAGGAATTGCATGGATTTCAATGCCAGATTTTCCACCAAATATTTTTGCCAAGGATGCTATTTTCTCAATAGCTTCAGCAGTTGGGAAACCATTGATGGTGGATATGGCTCCACAAAATCATACAAGGCCTAGTTGTGCCAGGGTTAAAATAGAAGTGGATCTTGTTGCTAAAGTTCCACATAGAGTGGGAATTAGTGAAGAAGATGATGCTACTGGGGAGATAAAATCACAATAGATTAACATACAGTACGATTATAAGCCTAAATACCATAAGGAGTGTTGTCTACAGGGCCATAATGAGATGACTTGTTGGAGTCTTAACCAAAAAACTCTATGAGAAGACACAAAGTCAAAATGAAGAAGGCAAGGAAAGAAAAGAAGTAGAAGAAGTGCAGACAAAACAAATGAAAAAAAAAGGCTGCGAGCACCAAGAATCAATGGCTACAGCGAAGGAACAAGTACAAGAAGGACAAGTATGGGCATATTGTTGGAGTTGTGGAGGAAAAGGGGAAGGATATAGAGATTTCAAATGCTTTTGAGGCCCTAAATCAAGAATACAAGGAGATACAAGAAACATCAATCATGCAGCAGAATAAAAAAAGTACAAAGGAGTGGGTCAATGAGACTTTTGGCAAGGTACAAGAGAAGGCAGCAAAATAACATTCTCAAAGGTAGACACAAGTAGATAGTAACAACACAAAAAATGAGAAACAAGTAGAAGTGATAGAAGAACAATCACATGTACATGAAATGAAGAAGTCATAAGGGCAACAAAGAGTGAATGAATAAGGGTAGGCAACTAGCAATGAATTAATGTTTATTCTTCACAACAAGGATGACAAGCAGGAGAGGATAATAGAAGGAGTGAAACCCCTAGCAATGGATGTACGAAGTATGATGGAGGTGGTGAATAAAAATAATGAAGATATAGATGATGAAGATTTAAGGGTTAACAGTGAAAAGATAGCTATTAAAGGGGATTTATCTCCTAAGCAAAGTCAATCACTAAGTGCAAAGCATGGAAGGAAACAAAAGAAAAAAAATAAAAAAGGTAGTAGAAAGTTCAATACAGACAAGGAGTCAAGCCACCAAAACACTTTCACAATGAATGCATTAATTTGGAATATCAGATCAGTAAATACACAGAAAGTTTTTACAAGGCTCATCACAATGTAGAGAATATATCATTTTGGTTTTATTGGTTTGATGGAACTATTTTAGGATGGTCATCAAATAGAGGATTACAAGGGTAGATTAGGAATACAGTATGTTGTGGTTAACAGATCAGATATGATTTGGGCATTTATGGATGCATTCATAGAGTATAACATTATTAGAGATGAAAAACAGTTGCTTACTCTCAAAGTGGAAAGTCAGTTTGCAGATTTAGTTGTCTTTGTCACTCTAGTCTATGCAAAGTGCACTCAAAATGAGAAATTACAACTATGGAAGTCTTTAGGAGAATTGGATAGTTTAATCCAGGATCCTTGGATGGTAGGAGGAGATTTTAATGTTGTCAGAAATGGGGAAGAGAAGCTAGGGAGCCTACCAGTCACTATTGAAGAGACTAATGATTTTAACCATTGTATTAATACTTGTAACTTAGAGGAAAATACTTTTAAGTGCAGCAAGTATACATGGTGGAATGGAAAGATAGATGAGGATTGCATTTTCTAAAGGCTAGATAGAGTATTGGTGAATGATAAGATGCCACAACTATTTCATTATATAGAGGTAGAACATTTGATGTGGAGTGGATCAAACCATGCTCTAATGTTTCTATAATTTAGAACTTCAGGAGAGCAATTGATTAAACCTTTTAAGCTTCTGAACTTCTGTCTTAAAGAGGAATTGTGCATGGAAGTCATCTGGCAAAACTGGAGTACAGATTTTGAAGGAAGTCCTTTTTTAAAGTTCCAGAAAAAGTAAAGAATACTAAATCAGCACTGGCCAAGTGGAGTAAACAAACTTTTGGAAATATTTTCCAAGATATTGCCACTTTGGAAGAGGTAATAAAGATTAGGGAACAACAATTTGAAGAAGATCCTTCAAGTACAAAAAGAGATAAGATATCACAAGCACATGCAGAGTGCAATTAAGAAGGGAGGAAGTTTTCTAAAAACAAAAGTCAGGATTCCAATGGTTCAAAGATGGAGAAAGGAATACTAGATTTTTTAATACAGTAGTAAATGGTAGAAGGGCCAGACTAAGAATTCAAAGGATCCAAAATACAGAAGGAGTATGGTTAGAAAATCAAGATGATATTGCTGAAACTGGAGATTTTTTTTTCCAACAACAATTCCAAAATGAAGAGGCTGCTGAAGATTTCTCAAAGTTGGAGGTTCTTACAAAGCTCATAATAGAAATATAGAATGAAGAATTGAAGAGAATTCCTACCATGGAAGAAGTGAAAGTAGAAATAATGGGATTGAATAGAAACAGTGTTGCAGGTCCTGATGGCATGACATGTACTTTCTTTAGGATGCATGGAGTATAATAGAAGAAGATATACACCAGATGGTCATAACTTTCTTTTGTGGACAACAGATCCCAAGGTTTATTGCTCACACTAATTTGGTGTTACTTCCAAAGAAGTTAGTAGTAAACATATTTTTTGACCTTAAACCTATTTCACTTAGAAATTTGTTAATAATGTCTTTTCTAGAATTATTCATGAAAGGTTAAAGAGTATGTTTCCTGACATAGTAGCTGAGGAATAAGCTTAATTTGTGCAGGGTAGAAGTATAGCTGAAAATATTCTTCTAGTGCAAGAAATAGTCTCAGAAATTAGGAAGAGAGGAAAGCCACCCAACATGGTGATGAAATTGGATATGATGAAGGACTATGACAGGTTTGAGTGGATTTTTCTCACTAAAGTCCTGAGGAGGATATGTTTTTGTGAATAATTAATTGATATGGTGTTCAGATTTTTAGCCAATACTTTGTACTCTATTTTACTTAATGGGCAGCCTAAAGGATTTTTCAAGTCATCTAGAGGTTTAAAGAAAGAAGACCCATTATCTTCCACATTATTCATCATAGCAGGAAAAGTGTTATCAAGAAGCTTGAAACAACTATTAGTCAGAAAAGACTTCTAGTCTTTTGGCATGCCTAGAGGAAGTTCAAAGCTTAATCATCTTGCATTTGCAGATAATATGAACATATTATGTAAGGCAGAGGTAGATACATTTCAATTGGTCACAACAACACTAGATAAGTATGAGAGGATTTTAGGTCAAAAAATCAATAAGGAGATGAATGCTTTATATTTTCATGAGAATGTCTCACATAGAGCAGAAGTGGTAGCAGAGGTAGCAACAGGTATCTTGAGATAGGACTTTCCCTTCACATATGGGATGTCCAGTCTTTTATAAGATAAAGAATAAGTTGTAATATCAGCAGAGCATGAATAGAATTACAAATAAACTCCACGCATGGAAAGAAAAATTATTGTCATTTCGAGGTAGGGCGGTCCTAATTAAGCATGTGCTTCAAAGCATCCCTATACACTATTTGTCTATTATGAATCCTCCTAATAATGTTCTAAGTACTATTTAGAAAATCTTTGCTAAGTTTTTTTGGAGTAGTACAATAGGGGGAAGAGTAAGGCATTGGGTATCATGGAAGACAATGTGTCTTCCTAGGCAGAAAGAGGTTTGGGTTTCAAAAGGTTGGAAGATGTTTTAACAACCCTCTTTTGTAAACTATGGTGGAATTTCAGAACTAAAAAGACCCTCTGGAGTGAGTATATGGTTAACAAGTACTGCAAGAAGCTATATCCCAAGGAAGTTTGGTGGAAAGTGGGAGGGGGTTCTCAAGTATGGAAAAAAATATTACAGGTTAGACACATCATTGATCATCTTATTTTTTGGAAGGGTACAAAAGGAAATGCTCATTTATGTTTTGAAAATTGGAGTGGTTTGGGAGATTTTATTCTATCCTGCAAGACAGTAAAGAATGAGAACCCAATTTGCAAAGTGTAAAGGACTTAATGATTAAAGAGAGATGGAATGAAGAGCTAATGAAACAAGTGTTACCTGAGGAGATAGTGGAGCATGTGCTACAGAATGGAATAACAAGTCACCAACAAACACTATAGGATAAAGAAATATAGAGTGTGGAACAAAGAGGATGCTTTACTGTGAAAATAGCTTGGGAATATGTGAGACAAAGGGAAGAGCCTTCTGAGTTCTACAGGCAGCTGTGGATAAAAGGAACGCCATTTAAGATAGTTTTTTTTTTCATGTAGAGAATATGGAAAGGAAGAATTGTTGTGGATAATACAATTAGGAGATGGGGAATGCATGGTCCTTCCAAATGCTGGCGTTGTCATAATCCAGCAAAAGAGAACATAGAACATGTATTTTTGAGATCCTATGCTGCTAACAGGACATGGTCCTATTTTTCTGCTTTTGCAGGAATCAATATTCAAGGTCTAAGCTTAAGAGAAAAAATTCATGCTTGGTGGGAAGCTCAAGTGGAGTAGAGAGAGAAGATAAACTTTAGAGTAATACCAGCAATCATCATATGGGAGCCATGGATGAGAAGAAACACAATGAAGCATGAAGGTAAAATATTGATAGGTCGCAGGATAATTTATAATGTCACTAGGCACCTGAGAATGTTACTAAAGGTTAGAAAGCTAAGACTGGAGTTTCCTATAGCATGGCCAGCTATCCTACAACAGCTAAGCCAATTGAGACCTACTATCAGATGTAATCTAGTATTATAGGAGATGCCAAAACAGGGATGGTACAAGTATAATACAGATGGGGCATCCAAGGGGAACCCAGGAAGGATCTCATAGGTTTATTGTTTAAGGTATGAACAAGGCGATTTAGTTCATGCAGAAGGATCAGTCATAGAAGACACAGACAACATGGAAGCAAAAGCAAGAAAAATCCTATATGCAGCTAATCATTCCAAGCAATCAGGTCAACAAAGAGTCATCATCCAAACAGACTTTTTCTATATGCAGAACTTTATAAATCAGAAGTGGGAAGTTCCATGTAAAATAATTGACATTGTAGAACAGATAAAGCAAGCATTAAAAGGGAAGCAGGTAATCATACAATATATATTCAGAGAGGGAAATCAATTGGATGATTACTTAGCCAACTTAGCAATTCAAAAAGGTAACTTCACATTCACATCATTCATACTGCTACCAAGCCCAGGCAGGAAGATCCTAAATAGTGACAAGCAACAATGTACATATGTGTGACTAGTACCAATAAAGGGGTAAGGGACTAAAAGGGCTACAACAAGTTTCACATGCAATATTTACAATAGGAAAAGGTAAACAAAAAGGGTGGAATTGTTAATTAGCATATCTATACCAGCCAACAAAAAAGGAATCTCATCAGATAGGGGGTCTCATGGTCAGATTTATCTTAAGAAGCTAAGGTACTTAAACTTCTCCAACTATCAACGGGTCCGAGACTAAATAGAGAAAGAAAGATACAGGGAAAACATTAAACAAAAACTGCAGCTCAAACCTGTTACAAACAGGGAAAGAAAGATACAGGGAAGACATTAAACAAACACTTATACAGATCATACTTGGAGAAAGACACAAGCCTCAGTGGACTAGACCCGACATGTTAGAACCAAAATACACTGGCAGAATCCATAAATTAGAGATTTCAACTATAGATTTACCAAGCAAAGAAGATGAACAAAAGCTAATAGAAGAAAAATGCAGCAAATGGAGTAATGAGAAGGAATACTCACTCATGCAATCTGGAAAAGCTTCAAATCGATGCATCCATGGCACAACATTGACAACTCATAGCTTGAGAAGAGTAAACTCTTTATTATGTAAAGGGAACATGGTGGAAGAGGCGGTCTGAAGTAGATCTTGGGTATAAGATCGATTTGGAAAACCTACACTCTCTTTTATTTGTTAGTTGTTTGGGTCGCGTCAGCATGTTGGGTCGGTCCTCTTTTTACAGATTTTGTTTTTTGGTTTATAATGGATGGGTTGGTCCATCTTGACATTTTTTTTATTAATAAAATAACAAAAAAAGTTAGCCCAACATTCCTCGGTCATTTACCATTATTTTTCCTATCAAATTCCCATTTTTCTGCATTATAAATTATTAGAAATTAGGTCTTAAAATCCTTAGTCTTTAGGGGTTGATTAGGCCCTGGTTTCTGCTCCTCTTGTTCTCAACTTTTGAGCACACATTCCTCAACCTTCGAGGGACCTCGTGGCGAATTCAATTTTAGGTTTCATTTACAGGCCCTATAGGCTCGTGCTTGACTCAAATTCTGACACAACAATTTATATTGCAATATGGTCCCCATTTTACTCCTATTGATGTGTAGATTGTAATTTTGATAGCATAGTGGTATTTTTGGAGAGTAGAGAAAAATAAGGTAATTTATGGATGATTCAAGAATTGTGTTTTGGCATCGAGATAGGCTTCTGTCTACTTTTATTCATGACATAGTGTATAGTATAGATTGCATGCCATGGATGCAAAATAGGTTTTGTTTATGACTAGAATATAGTATCTTCGCTTATTTAGAGAATTTGGGGTAGAAATATGACCGACCCTTAGGATGAATTACTTATTATGTTTATATAATATTATCACCCAAAATTATAAGCATGTTAATCATAGATTGATATTAAGGAGCCTTTTGTTTAAGATTTACTATTTGACTTAGTGAACTAGATCATTATTTCCTAGATTATAGTATTACTACTATGCTAGTTATATACTGTTCGGACCAAGGCAATGGTTACGATACTAGTTGGATACCAAGTGAGTATTATATCATTATAATGGACATGTATTTAATATATATATACTTAGATGCCTATGGTTGTATTGATTCGATACTGTTGTTGGTGTGCATAGTACTAGGTACATTCATGCTCACTTAGTGGTATGATTCCAATCTAAACCATGATTTACAACCTAAAGATGATGTTTTAGAAATTAGATCAAGGTACATTCCGTCCATGGTTCATCCACTCTTTTACTACTACTATTTACTTTTGTCGGGAGAGATTCTGAGCTTTTCTACTCATTATGCTGATTTAGTCCCAAAGTTGATCTCAACCAATGGATTTATAGAATTACAGACTTTTAGCATAGTTTGAGTCCAGCACTTAGTATATATACATATCTCTGATATTGGATGTATTAGATTGATGATGATGATTGTTGAAAGTCTTGGATTAGGACTAGGCAATATGTATGGGTATTCTTGAATACCCTAGGAGCCCCTTCATCCATGAGCCATAGTGCTGGAGATGAGAGGTCATTGTAGGTCCTGCCTTTACGAGTTGTTAAGATGGAGTAGGTGCATACACTTAGTACATTATGGCACTGAGATATGATATATTACAATGGGTTTACTTTACATTAGTTAATTCATATGTAGTGCCTATCACCAGTATAATAATTGTGGCTTATATCTATCAGACTTATTGGGGTCGCATAAGTATAGGTTATGACTGCTATTTTCTGAGTGTTTGATTGAACCTTTTGGGCTTAGGGGGGCCAATTATGTATTGTTTATCTGAACTTGCCGATTATGTTATTGTTGTTGTTAGGTTATTTAATGGTAGGATGATTATGGACTGGAACCCGAGGTTATTGGTATGATTCTGATTCCTTTCCTTTTAATGGTAAATTATATTATTGATAGTTATTTGATGGTTGGACATTATGATTAGGGACCCTCATTATACTAGCCTTAGCTTGCTTGTCGGGTTATGATCCTCGACATGTTAGGATGGATCACTCAGGTTACTAGCTGGAGTTAGCCCTATATATACATGACACGGCCCAAGAAAAAGCCTAGTTGTGTCGGGTGCCTCAAGTACAGCCAGGACCAGACACCACCCCCAAGACACAACCATAACCTCCCTGCAACATATATCAAATGAATTCCGGACATATAATAAGATAGAACAAGAATAAATCAAGGACATTAAATAAAGTCTATAACAATAATCCAAAAACCTCAATCAAATATCCAACCGGAGTCAACCCTAATACTAATACCAATACCAAGGATGAAACAAATACCGACACCATTGATTCCCATAGTAGTCCTACAAAGCCTCTAACCGAAAACCAAGAACATCAGGTCAGGACATGACCCTGACCATAGCCAAAACCAAAGTCCAAGAAACAAAAAAAATGTATAGAAGTTAATGGCATGAAATGGAGCCTTCTGGAATATGGAAGCTCACCACTTCAGTCTGACTCTAAGTTGTCCCTAAATCTAAATCACTGAGTTGGAGGGTTAGTATGACCAGTTCCTGCATCGCATGGGGATTAAACAACTGAAGACGGTTAGCGGAGTGAACGCTAACATGTACTCAGGAATAAGGATAGAATAATTCCATTATTCAAAATCAAAGTAAATAACAACATGCAATTACATACATATATACATATATACCATACCGGGAAAGGGAATTGGGTTTAGCATGCATTTAAAACCTTTAACCTGGGTTGTCTAGCTTTACCATCATAATCCCCTCTTGCGCTATATGGGTCTAGTGTTACCCCTGAAAAAGCCCCAGTGTGTGTAGCCGCATGAACTAGAGATATCATAGCGGCTAGGGATTCCCGTGTACCCTTCGCCCTCCATGATGCATATATAAAAGTATAACTTAGGGGATTCCCGTGTACCCCACAAGCATATGGTCACCATGACCAACCCTCATGTCGGCAAACATGAGTTTCCAGTGTCCATCCATTGGACTCACACCTTCATGGTTAGATAACACAACCCATCATTATTGCCAATTAAAATATTTAGCACATAACCAAACCACTAATTTTCAGGAGTCAATTACTAAGGAATTATGAAGTGTTATCATTATACCGACTATAGTTTGCAAGAAATGTCATTAGCCAACACTTAGGAGATTCCATGTACCCCACAAGGTTTCCAATTAAAGCAGAGCCATGGCCACCAAGGCCTTCCCAATCCATTTAAAACCAACCAAACCAATTTAAGTTCCATTACCATATTATGCAATGCAAAGACTTCAAGAATAGTCAAGCTATGTGACAATATCATTCTCATTGGTATTTTAACAAACATGTTGGGGCATATAGTTTCCAAAACCTAAACCAAGCATCAATTGACCATTCCCATGTAACCACATGTTCAAACCATTATAACATCAAAAACCATAAGAAAAATATGGGAAAATATTATCCAACCATGAACAACAAAAAACCCCAACATCTATTTCAAAACCCCAAACAAATCCACAATAATACCATGAAAACCATTTATTAAAACATGGTTTTAGTTGAACTAACAATGAGGGAGGAGTAACATGCCTTAGTCACAAAATTTACGGAGAGATTTTGATCCTTAAGCCTCTAGATGACCTCCTTGAAGAAACCCTAGCCCAATCTTCTTAAGAGATTTTTAGAGAGTGTTTTGATCTTCTAAAGTGTGGAATGAGGGACAAAATAGTGTTATAAAAAGTAGGGTATTAAGGGCTTGGGTGGGAAATATCCAAAATAGCCTTTGCTTAAAAGCTATAAAAAGAATGCAAGAGGGTACGATTGAACCCCACAACTTGTATCCAACCATACGAGTGGTTCCCTCAACTTGTAACTTGATAAGAAAGTTGGACACCACATTGTGTCCACTACAAGAAAAATGCTTATTACCTGGGGATTTACCTAGGGATAATGTGGTAAAATCCCCAAGTAATTTGATTACCTGGGGATTTTCTTACCAATTAGAATCCAAAGGAAATACCTTCGTAGGTAATTATTACCTGCATATTTATAAATTTCCTAGGTAATTTAGCTGCAAAAATAAATCCGCAGGTAATTATTACCTACGAATTTATAAAATCCCTAGGTAATTTAGTTGTGAAAATAAATTCGCAGGTACGTTATTTGCGGATTTATTTTCGATTAACTATCAAAATTTTGCATGATTTTTTGGTAAAATTTCATAAAATGATATTTTATCTGCGGATTTTCACGAAAAAATTCATAAATTATTCCCCACAAAGATTCTCAAGTAGAGCTGAAGGAAATTTAGAGGTAAAAAATCCTAATTAACAAAAGAAAATTTCTTGCGGATATTTATGAAACTATTTCGAGATAAAAATCATATGAAATGCCCTAAGTAAATCTGCAAGAATATATTTTCTCAAAAAAAAAAATCATAAATATTTAGCATGTACATCCCCATGAAAATTTCCAAGTAATAATTCACACGTAAATTACTAGAAACATTTCACAATTAGTCAAAATTCTATTCAAAACCTCCAATAATTCTCAAAAAAAACATCATTCAATATAAGTCTAATGTAAACCATTACAACTAACAAAAAAAAAACATAATTCATAACACCCATATCAATAATGTATGATTCTTAATAATCCGAAACAAAATATTTAAACTTGAATCCTGAATAAAACTACCGACCATCAGGGTTAGAATCACTTTCATCCACATTATCAGGATTAGAATCACTTTTATTCACATCGTCAAAGTTATCATCACTTTCATCCTCATAAGCTTGTTTGTCTTCTTAAGATGGACGTTCATCATTTGAAAATGATTTCTTGTATACATGTTTCATCAACAAGTCCAATTACTTTCTCATCATTCTTCCACAATTGATGTACTTTGAGCAGCTAATATTTCTTGTTTCTTTCTTTCAAACTCATTCTGCATAAGAATATGTAAAATTCAAGCCATAAAAAGTGCTAAAATGCATTATTAGCATAAAATATGTGACATCATAGCATCAAATAAAATCATAACAATCAACAAATATAAACATGTATATATTAGCATATAAAGTATCATAAACTCAAAGTTGATTTTTCATATTATTGTGACTATTGTTATGACTTGTTCTATTAAGATAACAGAGGATAAAATTAGAAGAATAAGAGAACAAGAGGAAGGGTTCAAGTGGTGCCATGTATTTAATACATAATGTGAAGAAAACTCTTTTTTTATTTCATAAAAATCCATACACGATCAAATGAATTATACGAGGTACACTATAACGGATTATACATTGTCAAGGTACACTGCAATGAATTATACAAGAAGATTTACTCAATGGGAAATTCTCAAAGCAGAGAGATCTTTTCATATAACCAAACATATTTATTTTGTAACTATACTTAATATTTTCAAGTTATTAGTACACATTTCAAGTGACTATACTTAACCATTTTCAAGTCACAAGTTCACAATTTTAAGTAACTACACTTAACCATTTTCGAGTCACAAGTTTGCAATTTTAAGTAACTATAATTAATTATTTTCAAGTCACTACACTTAATAATTTTCGAATAACTTATTCACATTTCAAGTCACTAGTACACATTTCAGGTCACTACGCTCAAACCATTTTCAAATAGCTAATTGACATTTCAAGTCACTATACTTAACCACAAGTAACTACACTTAACCATTTTCAAGTCACTAGTACACATTTCAACTCACTACACTTGACCATTTTTAAGTAACTAATTCACATTTCAAGTCACCGCACTTAACCATTTTCAATTCACTAGTACACATTTCAAATCACTACACTTAATCATTTTCAAATAATTAATTCACATTTCAAGTCACTGCACTTAACCATTTTCAAGTAACTATTTCACATTTCAAATAATTATACTTACCCATTTTCAACTTGCTATACTTAACCACTTTCAAGTAACTACACTTTAACCATTTTGAAGTCACTAGTACTCGTTTAAAGTCACTATACTTAACCATATTTTCAAGAAAGTATACCTAACTATTTTCAAGTCACTACAGTTAATCATTCAAGTTACTATACTTAACCACTTCCAAGTAACTAATTCCTATTTCAAGTAACTACACTTAACCATTTTCAAGTCACTAGTACACATTTTAAGTCACTATACTTAACCATATTTTTAAGTAACTACACTTAACTATTTTCAAGTCACTAGTACACGTTTCAAGTCACTACACTTAACCATTTTAAAGTCACTAGTATACATCTCAAGACACTACATTTAATTATTTTCAAGTCACGAGTTCACAATTTAAAGTAACTTAGTTCACATTTCAAGTGACTACACTTAACTATTTTCAAGTCACTAGTACACATTTCAAGTCACTACACTTAATCATTTTAAAGTCACTAGTATACATTTCAAAACACTACATTTACTTATTTTCAAGTCACGAGTTCATAATTTAAAGTAACTCAGTCCACATTCCAAGTGACTACACATAACCATTTTCTAGTCGCAAGTACACATTACAAGTCACTACCCTACATTAAACTTTTGACAATTCACTCATTGCGTTAAGGTTGTGTTTGGACGCATACACCTTCTATGCACTGTCTATGTGTCCAACATTAGCACATTATTTATCTATGGAATGGAATATCAACACAAACAACCTTACTATCTGTACTCATATAATGCAAGGAAGAAAAAGAGCATCAGAAAATAGCAAACCTTATTTACTAGGGCAGCAAGCAATCGACGCTCTTGTTCTGGTTTGCACTTTTAGAAAAACATAAACTATCTACGAAATATAACTACACATATAAGTATTTCCCCACTTTTCTGGATAACATTAACTAAATGAGGTTATATTGCATCACAAAAACCCAAAAAATTCAAATAAAACTTTAAACTTCAAGAATCTATGAGACAATTAGCTAAAATTCATTAAATAAGAATGTGTTTTAAGGAGAAACATAGATAGGCAACTGTACAGATGAGCAATAAAACTGCCAATAAACAACCTTTAACGCCTTGTCTTTGAGTATATCTAAGACATCTCTGGATGCTTCCTCAAGAGTAATGATATACCGCTCGTATCTGAAACAGAAAATCTTATTTGGCTGTAGATCAACATGGTAACAAATACATAGGCATATAATAAAGTGAATTATTGGAAAAAGTTTCCAACAGTCTCTGAAGTTTAGACCAATCCTCAATTCAGGAAAATGATTAGAGCAAAATCAAAAGTTACACCTACAAACTTTCAACCATGATGTAGTAGATATGGGTAATCTTGCTCACTTACCAAAAGGAAACTATTCTCTTTCTCCAAATTCTGTTGCACACAAATTTCTTAACAATGTAAAATACATAAAGACCATGAATCAGAATCCCCTATATGATCGAACAGTCATACCAGAAAAAGTCCAACTTCAAATACAATCATCTTAATCTATGTTACATTGTTACTATAAAAACAACCCAAAATCTACAAAAGTCACCAATTTTAATTCATTTGTTGAATATGTTAGGAATTCCAGTAAAAGTATTTGTAGAAATTACCATTGTATGTGTGCAGCTTCACCAACATTTAGCATTATCTCCACATTCAGCACAAAATAAAATTTCCTACAATGACACGAATTTTAAATCACTAAAATCTTATGCAACAAAAAAAAATAATGAATTTACGAGCCACTACAGTTCAATTCACATTTTCTTCTACCAATTCAAACAAATTTCCTCTTCAATTTAGATAAAATTATAAGCACTTAAAATTATATCGAGAAATTGAGCTTTTGTCATTCGAAATTTTCTCTGGCAGAAATATTTTCTCCGCTATATTTTACTGTTAATCCTACCTTATAATCTGTCATAAAAGATGAAGCAACTATGAGGGTGGTTGTCGGTGTCTGTTTCACATGGTGGTGGTGCAGATATCTTGGCTCGCTTGTTGCCGGCGACGGCGACGATGATGAAGGTGACCTAAGAGAGCCAGAGAGAAAGATGTGGCGGAAGTTTTTAGAGTTAGATTAGGATTTTGGTATTTGGGTGTTTTTATAAGAAAAATAAGATTTAATATCAGTCGTCAATCTCATGAGATTGACGGCGGTGATTAAAATTGAAAATTGGTTTAAAAATGAACCAAATTGAATTCAAAAATAGGTTAAAATTGACATGTAGATATAAGTTTGGCTAGAATTTAAATAAAATTGAGAAGATAATTGAATTAACTTAGGTTGCTATTTAAATATAATAATAAATTTATAGTAATAATAAATTAAAAATATTATAAAAATTATTATTCTTAGAATAAATTACATTTGTCACATAGAAAATATTATATAAAAATTATCGATAATAAATTTGAAATAAATTGAGCATAAATATAATAATAATAATAATAATAATAATAATAATAATAATAAATCAATGTGACATCTTTTGATTGTTTTCTCTATGAGATTTAGAGAAAATGAATACAACAACTAACCCGATTTAGTCTCACAAATTGGGGTCTATAGTGTACAGTGTACGGAGACCTTACAGCTGAGGTAAATAGGTTGCTTCGAATTGATCTTCGGTTCAAGAAAAATAGTCTAAAGCTATCCAATTTCAAGAAAAATATTAGTGAAAATTGATTTAATATTGACCGTTGATCAAATATGATGAACAATTGAGATTAGAATTGAGGAGATGAGTCAAATTGGGATTAGATATTAGGTTTAAAAAATTGAATTGAAAATTTTGATTGGGTCAAATTAAACACAATTGACACAAATTGAGTATAAAATGGCTAGAATCTAATAAATTAGGAAAATTGAATTGAATTAGGTTGATATTTAATAAATATAGTGACTATATAAAATTAATATTAAAAAATAAATAAAATTATTATTTTTAATAATTGAGTAGGCTGCTATTTAAATGTAGGAAGGACGTAATAATAATAACAAAAACAACAACAACAACAACAACAACAATAATAATAATAATAATAATAATAATAATAATAATAATAATAATAGACAATGTTTGTAAATTATTGGCGTGTATAATCATGGAAATGATTTAATAAATATAGTAACTATATAAAATTAATATAAATATAAATTATTTGTTAATTAGTTGGCACAATAATCTACGAAAAAAACGACGGATATTAATACTTGATATAAATGTAATAATAACATAATAATAATAACGGAGAAAATAATAAGACTCGATATAAATTTGTTTTAAAAATGAATCAAACTGAATTAAAAAATCGATTAAAATTGATATCAATTAGATATAAGGTTGGTTAGAATTTAAATAAAATTGAGAAGATAATTGAATCAACCTAGGCTGCTATTTAAATATAACAATAATAAATAAATATTAATCAACGGCTGAGATCTAAAGATTAAGAATTTGGTTAAAAAAAAATTGAATGTAATTTGAAATTGAGTTCAATTGGACACAATTTGGGCTAGGATTGTAATAAATTGGATAAAATTAGGCTAAAATTATTATAAATTAGCAAAATCAATCTATAAAATAAATAAATTAGAAAAAATTAAATTGACTAAGGTTGCGGATAAATACAATAATAATAATAATAATAGTAAAATAAATAATATAATTATTCTTAGATTAGTTATGAATAAATTGTGTAAATAAAAATACGACACATAATATATTACTTAAAAATCAACGATAACAATAATTCAAAATCGACACCTATAAATTAAGAATATAAAATTTAAAAGTGCCAATAATAATAATAATAATAATAATAATAATAATAGACAATGTATTGGTAATTTACGAGTGTGAATACTAAATAAAATATTAACAAATTAGGTAAAAATATTACATTTAAATTGATAAATTGCAAAAAATGATAATAAAAGTAATAAAATACATTGTATATTTTTTAAATCATGGATGTGACACGTCAATATTTGTTTGATACAAGAATAATGTGTAAAAAAAATATTAATATTTGAAATTAATAATTTTGACAAAACAACGGCCTAAAAGGAGTATCGGACGGTCAAAATTGGGTGTCAACACACAAAATCAGAACCTTTGATTTCAAAATGATCGAGTGGGGACCTTTGCAAATGAAAAAAGTATCAAGTTTACAGTAGAAGCTAAAGAAACTAACCTCTGATTTCTAATATCACTCAAACAATTGAAACTTTAATTCCGGGTCTTCTCCTTGTCTTCTTAGAGAAAATTTAATTTTTGTTTTTATTTTTCGGATTCGGTTTTGGTTTTAAATTTTAGAAATTCAGTTAAAACGATTCAATTTTTTATTTTTCAGAAAAAAAATTGGTCAAACCAAAAAATCAAAATTATATAAATAATATATATAGTTTATTATATATGTAAATTTTATATATATATATATATATATATTATTTTATATATTCAATATAAATAATATTTTTCCGTTATTTTATTTCATTTCATCCATGTTGAGTTATTTATATTTGAAAAAAAATATTTTTTCAAAAAAAAATCACCAATTTTAAATGTCTGGTCATGAAAAAGAAAGACTCACTACTTTAATCTTCAAAATCGAAATAAAAATTCAAAATAACTTAACCGAATTTATAGAAATAGAATCAAATCAAATTTATTTTGGTTTGATTACGGTAGTCATTTTCATCAATCCGAAAATCAAAAATCGAAAAACCGATCCGCTATTAAACAAGCAAATCGAACAAACAAAATGCTCACCCCTAATCTCATCATATATATAATTCTGAAACTACCTAATACTTTCAACTCAATGTAAATAATTTTTTTTTTATTTCGTGATTTTTATACCTTATATCTCACACCAAACGACTTCTAAATGTACATTATATTGAAATATTATATTGTCGTGCGTAGCATGATGCCTTACAATTATATTTAAATTAACCAATAGAAAAAAACGCTCTATTTTAGCCTTGAGTCGTTCTTTGCCCTAGCTTAGGCCAACAAAATTTCACCTTTTATAATTTTTTAGTGATAACATAACGAGTCAATCTAAGGTTTATTCAGCTCGAATACATCTGTAATATCATCTATGTCAATAAATTAATTTTAATTTCTTGAGCATTTTTTGCTTGATTATACGTGTCCACTGATTTAATGCATAATTCTTTTTATTTTATGTTTTTTATTCTTCAAATGTATCCTTTTCCTATTTAAATTTTTCAAGTCACAAAAATCCTACGTAAATCCTCAAGAAATAATTTTAGCTAAATTTGTAGCAACACAATCCCCCAATAATTCTCAAGTAATAATTTCATAGTTAAATTCCTAAGAAATAATTTCAACTAAATTTGTAGCAACACAATCCCCAAATAATTTCTCAAGTAATAATTTCGCAGTAAATCCTCAAGAATAAATCCCCAGCAAAAATCACAGCACAAAATCCCCAAATAATTTTTTAGGTAATAAAACCCATTATATAAATTTTCACCAAAATATCTCTACATAAATTCGTAGGATAAATTACCTGAAAATTTTCCTATGGATTTAAAAAATATATATATTTGTCCATATACTTGCGGATTTACCTAGAGATAAAATACCCGTCAATACATTTTTCAGGTAATGTTGCAAGTAATAATTTCGCACGTAAATCCTCAAGAATAAATCCCCAGCAAAATTCGCAACGCAAAATTCTCAAATAACTTTCCAGACAATAAAATTCATTACATAAATTTCCACCAAAATATATCTACGTAAATCCATAGGATAAATTACCTGGAGATTTTTTCATGGATTTAAAATATATATATATGTCCATATACCTGCAGATTTACCTAGAGATAAAATATCCGCCGATACGTTTCCCCAGGTAATGTTGCAAGTAATAATTTCGCAGGTAAATCCCCAAGAATAAATCCCCAGCAAAATTCGCAGCACAAAATTCCCAAATTATTTTCCAATTTATAAAATTCATTACATAAATTTTCACCAAATATCTCTATGTAAATCTATAGGATAAATTACCTGGTGATTTTCCTATAGATTTAAAAAATATGTATATTTGTCCATATACCTGCGGATTTACCTAAAGATAAAATACCCGCCGATACATTTCCTCAGGTAATGTCGCAAGTACAAATTTTGCGCAATATGGAACCAAATTTACCTGCGGAATTTGTTGCAAATATATAATTCCGAGGTAATATATTTTAATGTTGAGGAATTTAATATTTTCGTAGGTAAATCCGCATGTATTTCCTGCAATATTATTTAATAGGTAAAATCCCCATGTAATTTACAGTTTTCTAGTAGTGGTCCAATATACGACTCTGTTGTCCTAACTCGTACCATCATCATATGACTAGTATCCTTCAAGTCATACCCTAAGCAGGACATCTAGGCTAGACGCTGGACAACATATAGTTGGGCACTATACTTCTCATATCATGAACGTACTACTTGTATGGATTCTTCTCGTACCAAGGAAAGAATTTGGCAAACATCGCACTGACCAACATATAACTAGAGTCCTTAGACCCGAGTTACACTATACGACTCGTATGGTTGATTGTTACAAGAACAGTGAGCTCAAAGCTAAGGAAATTTCTAAGGGCCGAAACCCAGGGTGTTTCAATTCTCCCCCATCATTCGTCCTCGAATGATGGAACAAGGCAGTACCCACACGATTTACACCCCAACATCTCTATTCTGACCTTTAACTAAGTTAGAAAACAAAATGCAAGGAAATCAATCTTTGTTTTAACTAAGTTAGAAAACAAAGATGGTATGACGAACACATACCTTCAGCACGAATTTTTGGAGCAAAAAATAGGAACATAGACTTTGAATTCATGTCCTCTTTGGATTCCCAAGTAGCCTCTTCGACCTTGTGGTTCCTCCATAGAACCTTTACCGAGGCCATATCCTTGGTGTACAACCGACGAACCTACAGATCCAAGATCTTAACCAGGATCTCCTCATAAGTTAGAGAATTCGCAATACCAATATCCTTGATAGGCACAATTTATGATGAATCATCCACACACTTCCTCAACATAGAAAAATGGAACAACGAATGAATGGAGCTCAAACTGCAAGGCAACTCTAAATCATATGTAACATTACCAACCCTTCTAAAAACCAAGTAGGGACCAAAATACTGGGGACTGAGCTTCCCCTTCTTCCCAAACCGCATCACTCTCTTCATGGGAAACACTTTCAAGAATACCTTATCCCCAACCTCAAAGTCTAACTTCCTTTGCCTCACATCCGCATAGGACCTTATGCGACTTTGGGAAATCTTAAGCCTATTCTGAATTACCTTCACTTTCTCCATATCTTGGTGAACCAAATCCGAGCCAAACATATCTGCCTCACCAACCTCAAACCACCCCATCGGAGACCTACACCTCCTACCATACAAGGATTCAAATGAAGTCATTCTAATGCTAGAGTGGTAGCTATTGTAGTACGCAAACTCCACAAGAAGCAAGTGCTCAAACCAACTACCACCATAGTCAATCACGCAAGCCCAAAGCATATCCTCTAACGTCGAAATAGTTCTTTCAGCTTGTCCATCTGACTACAGGTGAAAAGCAGTACTAAGACTCATCTTGGTCAACAAAACTTTTTGGAACGACTGCCAAAAGTGAGATGAAAACTGTGTACCACGATCTAGGATGACAGAAATAGGTATGCCATGCAATTTCACAATATCATGGAGTTACAACCTCGCATAATCCTCAACTAAGAAATTAGTACACAGTGGCAAAAAGTTAGCCGACTTTGTCATCCTATACACGATGACCCAAATCGAATCAAACTGATTTCGAAAATGAGAAAGACTGGTAATGAAATCCATATTGATCACTTCCCACTTCCATACAGGCAACTCAATTTCTTGATACAATCCTCCGAGCCTCATGTGCTCAACTTTCACTCGTTGTTACAATATGTATTTAGCCACATCCCACTTTATGTTGTTCCACAAATACATCTCCTTAAGATTATTATACATCTTCGTCGAACAAGGATGAACAACATAGCGCGACTCATGTGCCTCAGCCAAGATCCTCTATCACAAACCATCGACATTAAGAATACGTAACCATCCTTGGTACTTCAAGAAACCATCACCACTAATCTTGAAGGCTATCACCTTCTGCCCTCCTACATCACCCTGGATCCTTATCAAGACAGGATCTAACATCTAATTCTCCTTGATATTAGCACTAAGAGATAACTGTGCCACCTCTTGTATAAATAGACCACCCTCCTCAAAATCCAAGGGATAAACTCCAAGGCTAGCCAAATGGTGAATGTCCTTCACTAACTCTTATTTCTCCTTATTCGCATGAGCTAGACTCCCTATGGATAATCTGCTAAGAGAATCAACAACCACATTAGTTTTACCTGGATGTTAGTAAAGACTCATTTCATAATCTTTGAGAAGCTCAAGCCATCTCCTTTGCCTGAGGTTAAGCTCTTTATGAGTAATCACATACTAGAGGCTCTTATGATCAGAAAAGATATCCACATGTACCCCATACAAATAGTGATGCAAGATTTTCAATGCAAATACCATAGCTAACAACTCCAAATCATGAGTCGGATAATTTCTCTCATGTACCTTTAGCTGTCTAGAGGCATAAGTTATAACCTTACCATGCTGGATCAAGGACACAACCAAGCCCCACACGGGATGCATCACAGTAAACTATAAACCCATCAATACCTTCAGGTAAAGTCAAAACTGGAGCCGAAGTTAGCTTATCATTTATCTTCTCAAAACTACCCTCACAAGCATTAGACTACAAGAACTTTACCTTCTTCTGAGTCAACTTTGTCAATGGGGGATCTATAAAAGAAAAACTCTCCACAAACCTCTTGTATTAGCAAGCTAAACCCAAGAAGCTCTGAATGCCAGTTGGAGTCATGGGTCTAGGACACTTCTAAACCACTTTAACCTTGTGCGGATCTACCATGATTCCTTTACTAGAAATAACATGACACAAAAAAGTGACAGCTTCAACCAGAATTCATATTTCAAAAATTTGGCATACAACTGCTGCTCTTTCAAGGTTTGCAACACAACATGGAGGTGATCGACATGATCCACCTCACTCTTAGAGTACACAAAAATATCATCAAAGAATCTAATAATGAATAATCCATAAATTGATAGAAGACTCTATTCATCAAATCCATAAATGTCACTGGGGCATTGGGTAACCCAAAAGACATGACCAGAAACTCAAATTCCCTTACCGAGTATGGAAGGCAGTCTTATGGATATCCGTCTCCCTAATCTTTAACTGATGATACTTGGATAAAAGATCAATCTTAGAGAAAACTTAGCACTCTGCAACATATCAAATAAAGTACTTATTTTTTACCGTCACCTTATTTAACTGTCGGTAATCAAAACACATCCGAGGGGAACCATCCTTCTTACACACAAATAACACTGGTGCATCCCATAAAGACACACTAGGACAGATGAAACCCTTATCTAAAATATCCTTTAGCTACTCTTTAAGCTCATTTAACTCGGCTGGAGCCATTCTATATGAAGGAATAGAAATTGACGAGTGTTCAAAATAAAATCAATCCCAAACTCAATCTTCCTATCAGGAGGAACACCAGGGAGGTCATCAGGAAAGACCTCAGGAAATTCATTCACCACTGAGACAGAATGCAAAGAAGGACCCTCTAAGTTAGAATTTTTAATCAGGACTAGATAATAGAGACACCCCTTGGAGATTAATCTCTAAGCTCTAATATATGATATACGTCTCTACTTAGGAGTAGGTAACCACCCTCCTACTTAATAACTGGCTCATTAGGAAATTTAAAGACAACTTTATGGGTTTGAGAGTCTAGAGACGTCTAGCACAAGTGCAATTAATCCATACCTAATATTACATTAAAATCTACCTTATCTAATTCAAACAAGTCAACCATAATTTCTTTACTACCAACAGATACCACACACACCCTATAGACTCTTCTAGCAATCACAGAGTCACCTATCGAGGTAGAAATAGAAAAAGGATCTGAAACACACTCGAGACCAAAACCAAAATACACAGCCATATATGGTGTCACGTAAAAGAGAGTGGACCCCAGATTAAGTAAACAGTACACATCACAGGAAAAGAAATTCAACATACCAGTCATGATATCAGGTGATGCCTCTGACTCTTATCGGGTAGTGAGAGCATAGAGGCAGTTTCGACCAATGCCAGAACTAGATGGTGAACCCTTTGGTGTCGAAGCTGAATAACAGGCAACTGGAACCTTATTTTCCCCAAAGGCAACTTTACTAATAGGATAGTTTCTAAGTATGTGCCCTGGCTGGTTATAATTAAAGTACGTGTCCCTCCCCTTATCACAGAAACCCCAATAAAATCGACCATAAAATCTACAAGAAGGATATGATAGACATGGTTGGGCCCTACTAGCCTGAGATTGGGTATCCTGTGACCTATAGATATTGCCACCATGGAAATGCCTATCACTCGATGGCTTTGAGTAGGGAGCACTAGGAGTCGAGTAAGACCCAGAATTGCCCCACTTTTTTGGGGCCACCTTCCACCATACCTACCACTTTTCTATTGGCCACCACCCTGATCAGAAAATCTAGACTTCTTGATCTACCTCTCTATATCTCAGACTGCTTCTTCTTCTCTTCCTCAACCTGCTGCATGTATACCACCCACACCGATATATCCATGTCCTTATTCAACAAGGCATCATTACTCTCTAAAATTAATTATCTAGACAACCCAGAAGCAAACTTCCTCATCTTAGCTCTTATTCTAGAAACCAACTTCAGAGCATACTACGATAACTGGTGAAACTTCAAGGCATATTTCTTGACTAGCATCTTACATTGCTTCAGATTTACAAACTCTTCTGCTTTTGCCTCTCTTAACTCTTGAGGAAAGAAGTTGTGCAAAAAAGCATTAGAAAAATCGTTCCACAAAGGTGACTCAACATCGTCACCCCCCTCCTAATCCCATTCTTCATACCATGGGTACGCTAAATCCTTTTGCTGATAGGCAGAAAACTCCACGCCCTCCATGTTAGTGGCATGAATAACTCATAAAATTTTGTCCATATCATCCAAAAAAACTTGAGGATTCCCCTCAACCTTAACAACAGTAAAGGTCAGAGGATTTAACCTCATGAACAGCCCAATCCTTGTGGCCTCAGAAAATAGAGTGATAGAAATACCACACTTAGACTAAGAAGCTACCAAAAGTGCCAACATATGACTAGATTGATAAAACTGAGCATTTGTCATTTCAACCTAAGGAGCTCGAGAAGGAGTAGAGAGAACCAGTGGAACTCTAGGAGAACAATCAGTACCTAGACACCTAGACTGGGTATAGACCCTATAAGTAGAACGTGTCGCATGAATATTTTCCTCGGGTAGGACAGAGGATTTTTTAGGAGCTTCAGATCATCGAGGAGGCATAATCTGAAAAGTGAATAAACGGGAATTAGAGAAGATTTCAGGACTTAGACTCTATATCGTGAAAATAGAACACAAAAAATATAAACATTCTTAAATGCCTTACAGACTCTCTCATATGACTGTGGCGCGCTACACACCTCTAAAAAAGACTCTACTCGACACGGCTTTATGGAATCCTAATTGACCATAAAACCTGGCTCTGAAACCAATCTGACATGACATAAACCAGGGCCTAGTCGTATTGGGTGCCTCAAGTCCAACTAAGATTGGAGACCACTCCAAGACCCAACCATAACCACCCTGTACCTATACCGAATGAATTCCAAACATATAATTGATAGAACAAGAATAAATCAAAGACACTAAATAAAGTCTATAACCCTAATCCAACAACCTCAATCAAAGTTCCAACCAGTATCAACCCTAATGCCAATACCAATACAAAGAATGACACCAATACCAACACCGTCCATGCCCATAGTAGTCCTACAAAGCCTCTAACCAGAGACCAAGAACATCGAGTAGGGACAAGTCCCTGAACATTGCCAAAACAAAAGTACAAGAAACAAAAAAATATAAAGAAGTCCATGGCATTAAATGGAGTCTTCTAGAGTATGGAAGCTCACCATTTCATTCTGACTCTAAGTTGTCCCAAAATCCAAATCACTGAGAAGGAGGAGTAGTATGGTTGGTTCATGCGTCGCTGTGGATACAACTCCCGAAGATAGTTAGAAAATTGAATGATAGCATGTACTCAAGAAAAAGGATAAAATAATTCCATTATTCAAAACCAAAGAAATTACCATATGTAATTATATACATATGTACCATGTAGAGAAAGAAAATTGGGTTTAGCATGCATTTAAGACCTTTTACCTGGGTTGTGTAGCTTTACCGTCATAATCCACCCACAGTCTATATAGGTCCAGTGTTACCCCCTGAATGGGCCCAAGTGTTTGTAGCCATATGAATCGGAGATATTATAGAGGCTGGGGATTCCCAAGTACCCTTCACCCTCTATGATACATATATACAAGTATAACTTGAGGTATTCTCGTGTACCCCACAACCATATGGTCACCATGACCAACCCACATGTCAGTAAACATGAGTTTCTAGTATCCGTCCATCGGAGTCACACCTTTACGATCAGTTATCATAACCTGCCATTAGTACCCAATTAAAGCATTTATCACATACCCAAACCATAAATTTCTAAGATTCAATTACCAAGGAATTATAAAGTGGTATCGTCATACCGACTATAGCTTGCAAACAATGTAATTAGCCAACACGTTGAGGATTCCCATGTACTCCACAAGGTTTCCAATTAAACCAAAGCCATAGAAACCAAGGCCTTCCTAATCCATTTAAAACCAACCAAACCAATTTAAGTTCCATTACCATATTATGCAATGCAAATATTTCAAAAATAGTCAAACTATGTGACGAAATTATTTTTTGGCATTTTAAAAAACATGTTGAGGGCATATAGTTTTCAAAACCAAAACCAAGTATTAATTGACCATTCCCATGTAACCACATTTTCAAACCATTATAACATCAAAAACCATAAGAAAATCATGGGAAAACATTATCCAACTATGAAAAAACAAAACCCCCCAACATGTATTTCAAAACCCCAAATAAATCAATAATAATACCATGAAAACCTATCATTAAAACATGATTTTAGTTGAACTAACAATGAGGGAAGAGTAAAATTCCTAAGTCATGAAGATGCATGGAGAGATTTTTATCCTTAAACCTCTAGATGACCTCCTTAAAGAAACCCTAGCCCAATCTTCTTGAGAGGTTTTTAGAGAGTGTTTTGATCTTCTAAAGTGTAGAATAAGGGACCAAATAGTGTTATAAGATGTAGGGTCTTAAGGTCTTGGGGTAGTAAATTTCTAAAATACCCTCAGCTTAAAATTTATAAAAAAAAATGCAAGAAGGTATGGTTGGACCCCTCAACTCGTATCCACATCATATAAATGTACCCTCAACTCGTAACTTGATTAAAAAATTTGACACCATATTATATCCAATATACAAATCTTTTGTCCTAACTCGTACCATCACTATATGACTAGTATCCTTCAAGTCATACCCTAAGCAGCACATCTAGGCTCATTGGACAATATACGGTTGGGGACTATAATTCTCATATCATCAACATATGACTCGTATGGAGTCTTCTCATAACAAGTACAAAACTTGGCTAATATCATACTGACCAATATATGAATAGGGTCTCTAGACTCGTACTCACACCATACAACTCGTATGGTTGGTCGTTATAACAACAGTGAGCTCAAAGCTCAAGAAATTTCTAAAGGACAAAACCTAGGGTGTTTCAATATATATATATATATATATGTCTATATATGTTTGTTATTATCGTATATCCTTCTCTTCCTTTCCTTTAATGTCGTATATGTATTATTGGCCTTGTATATATATATATATATATATATATATATTACTTCACTCTTCCTTTGTATATTGATTAGTGATAAAAGGTAGTTCATTTTAGATTCATACCACTCTTAGTATAGGATAAGTTTATCCTTACTGACCCTCTATCTTTATTATGCATAGCTTCCTAGATAGTTTTCTATAGTTTATATTCCTTCTTTATATATTATTTATGCTTGCATTATCTTTAGAGCTCAGCTGGTCAATGCCTACTGAGTACCACGTGTTTGTTACTCATACTACACTGTCACATCCTGTATATCATAGTATGAGTTCTTACCATTGATATGCGCATTGTTTAGAGAAGCTATGGATTAGAGATTTGGGATGATCTCATGACGTTTGTAGTTTTCCTTCTCTTCCTCGTACATATTAGACTTATCCCTATTTTGTATTTTGGAGATGGTTTGTACATGTATATTTATTTAGTATTTCTCTTTGTACTTTAGTTGTAATAGAATCTCTTGTACTAACTTCACCAGGTCTTAGGGTTACATTATATGTATATATATATATATGTGTGTGTGTGTGTATATTAGCCTCTTGATGATTTATTTTTCTATTTCCTTTCATCTTTTTAATAGTCTATTACTAGAGATTCTTAACCATGGGTTGTCTTACCTACTGATGGGTTATAGTAGGTGCCATTATGACCTGAGAAATTTGGTTGTGACAAATTGGTATTGGAGTATAGATTTACTGGTGTGTTGGTACAAGAGCTATGTTTCTATTTAAGTCCTACAGATTGGTACAAAGACGTCTGTATCCTATCTTTGGGAGATTACAAGGTATTCTTAGGAAATTTTATTCTGGATTCCCTGTCATGTGTCTATATTTCTATGATCCTCTAGTACTTTCTTTGAATTTGTTTTGTTCCAGGTTAATATCATAAGGTTATTAATAGATGTAGATGAGACTTTTACACATGTTTTGAGAGCTTCAGCTGAGAATCGAGCTAGGAAGTTAGTCATCGATAGCAAACATCTTCAATGTCATCTAGGGGATTTGAGGCTAGCCTTGGATTTATTATGATCTATGACTACTTCAACCTTTCAAGATTTAGTATTGGGGATTCTGAGACTTTTTATGTATACCTCACATCTAGTGATGATATCCGATACATCGAGTAGTTCTCCGATAAGAGTTGGATATGTTGGTATTTAGTAGGGTCCCTTATCAGTTCTAGAGTATGATATTGGATTTATTGAGAGTGCCAAACATAATTCTATGTTATATCCTTTAGATTTTTATATGGTGTGTCTATTTATAGGAGGATTAGCATCTCAAAGGATTTCAGCCAATTAGTTCCACAAAGGTAGTATCTCAGACTATAGGTGGCTCTCAAATCAGTCATGGTGGTCATAACGGGTAGCACATTTTTCAGAATTTATGGAGTATTTGGTGTGTTAAGACTATATTCCATGTTGTCCATACTTGATCAGTAGGTGCAGTACCTCAGAGTATTCCAGGAGCTTGTTTTGGTTGGGCTGTAATTGGCTATTAGTCTAGGAAGTTCCCCAGATATGAGTTAGTTCTTCAGACATAGTTAGCTTGTATACCTCGCCAGCCTAGATCTCTTGAGGTGTGTTATGATTGTGGAGAGGATGACCATTTCAGTAGGGAGTGTCCCTGATGTTAGTTGTCAGCCAGTTGGGGTCAGCTCATGTTTCTCGCCTAATTAGTACTCTAGATATTTGTTACAACTATAGAGCATTTGATCATTTGTCTAGAAAGTGTGCCTGGGCATGGTGTTATTAGCCATTTGACTCATACAGATCTTTTTAATAAAGATGTGGCGCCTTCAGTTAGCAATAGTTCACTTAGTGCCTCAATTGCTGATTTAGGGGATCAATTCAAGTTCATACCCGCTCAGATTCATCCTCCATTAGGCATATTAGGTTTATGACTTTGGGTTTCCACCATGATAGGTGTGTCTCATAATTCCTACTTTTAAGTTCTATTTGATGTGAGTTGAGATTTTCATAACCATTAATAATTATACACCTTGGTATTTATATATTGGTTGTTTTATGCCATGGTACAAAGTTCATGATTGTGTATCTACCCCTGTAGGTGATTTTTTTATAGTGAATAGAGATTTTCACTATCTTATTTTCGTAGGGGTGTAGCATTTCGGTTAACGTTCCTTTACTTTTGTATATTGGCCTTCTTATGGCCCCAGAGAGGTACTTGTTATTGATTTTTATTTTGGTACCACCTATACTTTATACTAGTGTAGTTATTGACTTAGCCTATTTTGGAAATTTGGGATAGAAATGTGACTCGACCGTTAGGATGAACTACTTGTTATGGCAGTAGAATTCTATCACCCTAAATTATAAAGATGTTAACCATATCTCGATATTAAGGAACCTTTAGTATAACGTTTGCTATTTGTCCTTGTAAATTGGATCATAGTTTCCCTGATTATAGTATTACTATTATGTAAGTAATATACTATTGGGCTCGAGGCCATAGTTATGATACTAGTTAGACTCCAGGTTAATATTCTATCATTATAATGGACGTGGATTTAATCTATAGACACTTAGATGCCAATGGTTGTATTGTTTTGAATGGGTGATGGCATGCATACCTTTAGACTCATTCATGCTCACTTTGTAGTACGATTCCAACCAAAACCATGATTTTACTACTATTTCCTAGAAAAGATTTATTTAATCTTTTCACTTTTAAAATAGATTCTTTATAGTGGAAATCGTACCACCTTAATTAAAGATTTATGAGCTTTTGGAACTAAAGGTGATGTTTTGAAAATTATATTGAGATAGATTTCATCCATGATTTATCCACTCTTTTACCATTACTATTTACTTCGATCAAGAGAGATTCTGACCCTTTCTATTCTATTATGGCAATAGATTTAAAGACTTAACTCTTTAGTCACGGTTTAATTCTGTGCACTTAGTGTATATAAAACTCTCCGGTACTGAATAGAGTAGACTGGTGATTATGACTATTGGAAGTCTTGGATCGGGACAAGGCAATGCATACATATATTTAAAAATCTCCTAGGGTCCCCTTCGTTCGTGAGCCACAGTGTTGGATAAAAAAGGTAGTTGTAGGTTCTGCCTATGTGAGCTATTGAGCTAGAGGAGGTGTATATACTTGGTACATTATGGCACTCATATCTGATATTGTACTATAGATTTACTTTGCATTCATTGATTGATATGCATTGCCTATCACTAGTATATTGTTTGGTGCTTATATCTACCAACCTTATGGGGGTTGCATAGGTATAGTCTATGATTGTTGTTTGTCAATTGTTTGCTTGAACCTTTCGCGCTTATGGGAGCTCGGTTAGGTATAGCTTGTTCAGACTTATTTATTATTTTATTATTGTTAGTTCGTGGTTGGTTGATTATGGACTAGTACTCGAGGTTGTCGGTATGATTTTGATCCTTTTTGTTTTTATGGTAAAATACATTATTTGTAGTTATCTCATGTTTGGTCATTATGATTAGGGACCCTCATTATGCTAGTCTTAGCTTGCTTATCGGGTTATTACCCTCGAGATGTCAGGATGGATTCCTCAGGTTACTACCTTGATTTATTCCTATATATATGTGTGTGTGTGTGTGTGTGTGTATTTTTAGCGTTGCTTATTAGTATATAACTTTTCTTCACACTTCCTTTATATAATTGACTAGTGATATACAACATAGCACTTTAGATTCTGACAACTATTAGGATATGATATATTTATCCTTATAGACCCACTAGCTTTAATATGTTTAGCTTACGGAATAGTTGTCTATAGTTTATATTCCTATTTCGTATGTTGTTTATGCATGTATTATTTTTGAAACTTAGTCGGTCAATACCTACTGAGTACCACATGTTTGGTACTCATACTATACTTCTACATTCTTTGGATTATAGTACGAGTTCTCACTGTTGATGTATGCATCGTATGGAGTAGCTATGAATTAGAGATTTGGGGTGAGCTACTGACGTTCGGAGTATTTCTGCTTTCCTTTGTACTGATTAGACTTATCTCTATTTTATATTTTAGAGATGGTCAGTACATGTATATTTATTCAGTATTTCACTTTGTACTCTGATTGTAATATTTATATATATATACATACTCGTGTTTTCTTCTTGTCTTTGATAGTCCGTTACTAGCGGTTCAGACCATGGGTTGGCTAACCTACTAGTTGGTTATTGTAAGTGCCATCATGACCTGATAAATTGGGTTGTGACATAATTGTTGCAAATATTTAAACATGATGCAATTTCTTATTTAAACCATGAGCATTTGCCTTAAGACGGCAAGGATGATGTATTAAAATATGATGTCTTAGGGTCATGATAAGCAGAAAGTAATTCCTCAGACCATGAAATGATGTGTTTAGGCCATGAAGATGATGCCTTTAGACTATGAATCACTCAGATCATGATAAATAAAAAATAACTCCTTAAGCCATGAAAGGATGTCTATTAGACATGAAATGATTCTTTTAGACTATGACGCCTTTGGAGCATGATAAGCAGAAAATAAATCCTTATGCCATGAAATGATGTCTGTAGGACATGAAAATAATGCCTTTATACTACGACGCCTTTGGAGCATGATAAGAAGAAAGCAAATTATTAGGCCATGAGATGATTTCTGCAGGCGATGAAGATAATACCTTTAGACTATGAAACTTTAGGTTAAGTATATGATGATTAAAGAAAACATATATCTCTTGAGTAGATAAGGTATTGCTGGGTGATTGTCCTGTAGTATTCTTATGTGATTCAGAAACTTGATGTAATTTTTATGCAGGATGCAGATTTTGAGGATGCAATATTATATGGACTCTTGTGGGAGCCATGTAATGTATACTTTGTAGAATCCATGTAATGTAGATTTTGTAGATATATTGTGATATGGACTCTTGCGTGAGCCATCCAATGTTGACTCTTATGAGAGCCATGCAATATAGATTTATATAGATGCACTGCGATGTGGGATTCTATGGGATCCATGCAATGTGGACTCTTATGGGAGCCATGCAATTTAAATTTCTATTGATGCACTATGATGTGAACTTTTGCGGGAATCATTAAATGTAGGCTCTTATGAAAGGCCTGTAATGTCGTTGTTGCGAATGAATTGCAATGTGGACTCTTGGGGGAGCTATGCAGTGTTGAATCTTGTGGGATCCATTCTATGTAGATTCTACGGATGTAATACAATGTGGACTCTTACCGGAGCCATGCAATCTTAACTTTTACAGGAGCCATGCAATGTAGATTTTTACGGATGCACTACGATATGGACTCTTACGAGAGTCATGAAATGAAGACTCTTATGAGAGCAATTCAATCTAAATTTCTACGAATACACTGTGATTTAGAATCTTACGGGAGTTATGCAATGTAAACTCTTATGGGATCCATGTAATGTAGATCTCTGTGGATTCACCGCGACATGGATTCTTGCGACAACTATGTAATGTTGACACTTGGGGGAGCCATATAATTTAGACTTTTTGGATGCACTATGATGTGGACTATTGCAGAAACCATGCAATATAGACTCTGCAGAACCTTTCAATGTTGATAAGTAAATAAAGTATCTTAGCCTTTTTCCCATGTTGGAGTGTAGTTTGGGATATTTTGTTGATGATTGTTTAAGAATTTCGAGATAGTTATTGCATTTGTACCTGTTATTTTGGAACTAAAAAAATTGTAAGTTCTTGAAAAGCAGGGTTGACTCATACTTTTACTTTTCTTGATTCCTTTTCAGTTTTTTGATTTGCTTGACGGACTTGAATTCCATTATATATGATTTTTTTTTAGGATCTTCAAGAAATTCTGCCCCAATTTAGAATAAATATATTTTTTAATGTCCTCATTAATTGGGGTGTTGTTTTCCTATGGAATTTTTGGAGTTTCCTCAAAAATTCTGCCGTTGTTTTCACTTATGGAGTTTTAGACTCCTGCTACACTCAACAAAAAATATTAGTTCAAAATAAAAGATTGTCGTATATTTGAATCTTGAGGTGTTAATTTTGAATCTGCATTTTGCCAATATGAAGGTCATGAGATGAACCAAACTAAATTAAATTTATCAGATAGAAGGCCTTGTAAAAAGCTGACATGATTTTGAAATTTTAAATGCCATAAGGTGGATGAATGGAGCGGAATGATATTTTTCTTGTGATGATATTTTGTGAGTAAAGACTACATCAGGAGATAAAGTCCAAAAGTATTTTGATTGGACGAGAAGAACGAAAACTAGAATTTTCTTGGATATTGAACATATTTGTTATATTGTTGATTCTCAATTGAATCAATGTTCAAATGATAGACAATCTTTAAACAAAAAATAATCAGATAAAATAAGGATTAGTATACACAAAATTTATGGTACCAATATCAAAAGATGAGTTACTCCTCAAAGAGGACTTTAGGACAAATGGATGAATTAGAACTTAAGCTTAAGGAGTGAATCAATATCAAAAAGTAGAAGATAGATTCTAAAATAGACTTAGGTACTAGTTCGTACTTAAAGCCGATGGGGTGAACAAGTAAATAATGATAAGATATTTAAAGATGCATATAGAATATTTAAAAATATTTTATTTAAAAAAAATGGGACGGTTGAAGATTCAAAAAGTCTTATTTTTAAGATTTAGAGAGATTTAGTTATAAACATTTGAGAATTTGAAAGACTGTGAAATCATTTGATAACCCCAAAAATACTCTAGTTTTCACCTTTATGAAATTACGAAAAGGTGTAAGAAAGAGAGAATATAAGATTTGATAGAAAAAATATTTGAATCATAAAGATTTCTTTACAATTTTAAACACGAGGATGTTTTAAAAAAGAATTAAAAAAAGGACCTCATTCTTATAAAGAATTGTCTATGTATCTTGTTGGAACAAGAATCAGGTCAGACGTAGTACAAAATTTGAGATATAGAAAAATTTAAATTACAGTTGAAGACATAGGAAAAGTCGAATGACAATTTAAATTAGGATAGAAAACACATAGCACATAATGGATAATGTATGCATGACTTCGAATTTTCTAAAATTTAGGTAGACACGAACTGGGGGGATTCTTAAGCGAGAAGGTACGTGGCCTCTGAAAGTAAAATTGTTCGCTCCACCATGTCTTAGTCGACTCTCTTTAATAATTTTTTGTTACGAAAAAACTCAGAGAAGTGTGAAGGCATAACATCCAAGTATAGTTTATAGTGTGTGAAAATGGAAGGTTTTCAAGTCGAAAAAGTATGAACAAAATGTCAATTTATATAAAGTAATAAGAAGTAGCATATAATGAAAAACAGTAACACAATACGTAATAAAAAAATTTAAATATATAATAAAATGATAATGACTAAATACATAAATAAAGAAGTCATAAGATACGTCAAATAAATAAAGCATACCTAGAAATATTCTAAACAAGAAAACATATAAGGGATAAGAAAAGGGTTTTTTCATGAAATGAAATAAGAAAATGGATAAGTACTAAGTAAGAGACAGAACCTAAAAAAATACAAATTCAAACAAGAGACATATAGAGGAAATATGGAAAAGGACCATTAAGAGGACAAATAAGTTAAAGAAAGAAACCAATACAAGAAATAATTAGTCAAGAAAGAAAACTAAAAAAGAAACAAATAAAAGAAATAAGGAAAGAAACATACATTAAATTTAAAGAAATAATATATTAGACATATTGATGTATTATAATGCACATAAGGTATGAAAGTGTTCTTTTAGGATTATGAAATTCACTAAAACTTAGGGTAAAAATTTTCTTAACGAGACATACTAGGGATGCATTTTTCTTAGTATAGGAATAAGTTGTCAGGATCTAGGAATAAGAGAGGTTTCTTGACATGATTCATCCAAGCGGACAAATTGAGAATGGAAAAGTTCGTGACTGTCGATGCACTACTGATTGACCAATATATGAGACATTTTTTATAAGGTATTTTAGAAAAATGAATGTCCATGCAACTACGCAATCACTTTTAAAAAATAAAAGAGATTTCATGTGGAGGAAGATATTAGCGGGATGCCAGTTATATAAAGTAGTAACGCATAACACATAATGAAAAGTAATGACACATTGAACAATATAAGAAATATAAAAAAATAAAAAATAAATAAATATACAATTAAAGAGATATCGAGTAAATAAGAAATAACACACAGGCAAGCAAAAGGGAAAAGGGAAGAGGATGGACATGAAAATATACACTATTTAGGAAACAAATAAAGAGAAAGTAAAGGAAATTAACATATAATAAAGAAAAAAGCACCATGTCAAAATAACTATTCAACGAAACAAATAAAAGAAAAAGGACCAGGATAATGGGAAAAGGCATCGTTTTCACCCCAAACTATACCCGAAAAGTCAAAGCCACACCTAAACTATACTAGTGACCTATTACACACCTAAACTATAAAAAAGTGAAATTATTTACACCATGTCAGGCTACCACCACTTGCATGTGGTGTAGTGTTTTACACGCACTGCCACGTCAGCACCACGTCAGTAAAAAGTATCACTTTTTTATAGTTAAGGTGTGTAATAGGTCACTTATATAGTTTAGGTGTGGATTCGACTTTTCGACTATAGTTTGGGGTGGAAACGATGTCTTTTTCCTTAATGTTTTTAGCCGTTAACTTTTGTTATTTAATAGGCTGGACGCGCCTAAAATAAGTGTAACACACGCGCCTTAGAATGGGGGTCGCGGGGAGGTAATAATATCACTTTTATATAGTTAAGGTGTGTAATAGGTCACTTATATAATATAGGTGTGACTTAGACTTTTCTTGTATAGTATAGGGTGGAAATGATGTCTTTTCCCTCAGGACAATCATCAAAAGGATGAACATAAGAAAATAAAGTGCATACAAATGAAAATCTCACATAACACACGAATTCATAGTCGTTAAAATCTAAGTATCGCCAACAGAGTCACCGTGTTGTTGCACACGTGATAACTCTTTTTAGGAATGATTTAAAAGAGAATAGTCGCCACCTAACAAATTAAGGTGGATTAGAAAACCATTCTAAATTAATTATGAATTATTTAATTAGTGTACATCATCAAAAATCAGGCAAGATTTCAGGTTACTTCGAAAGAAAGGTGTTAAGCACTTTTCGAAGTCCAGAAATATGGATTCCAATAAAATTCATATATTATGCAGGGGATTTATGTTACAAGCAAAAGATCAATTGATTTTAATAAATTAATATTACTTAGATATTTAAACATGAAACTTGTATTTTGATTATAAAGAAATTAGGAAAAAATCGATTATTATCTAATTAATACAGATCTAGGTGAAAAATATAATTAAACATGATTCTTAGTCAACAAGTAAGATTATATATTATTTTGAACAAATAAGAGTTTAAACGTATAAGCCATTATGATGCTATAATGAGTAAGTGGTACTAATTAAACTACTCAGTTAATCAAATAAAATCTAGAAAATATACAGTTAGTAAACAAGACTAGTAACTTAAAGGGATGGAGGCCTACCTATTTACTTTTGACATAATAGTTTAAAGAGAAAATGTTTCGTTTCTATCCTAAACTATACACGAAATTGCTGAGACATACCCAAATTTTAGGAGGGTCCTATTACCCCTGGACTAGCTAGATTTCACAAAATGTTTTGTCTCTTCAAAACTTTATTCAAGCTAAACAAGTTCATAAGAAAAATTATCATATTAAAAGGATGAAAAAAAATTCCAACAGTAATTAATTATCATGGATTCATGTGGGTAACACAACTAAATAAGACACGAGTAGAGAAGTGAGCTTTTTATGGGAAATTAAAGCTTTCACTAAAAAATTTTGAGTCAACATGAATTATCCAAATATTAACATGCAACCAAACTCAATAAATGAAACTAGCTGGACTTCACAAAATATTTTGTCTCTTCAAAACTTTTAATTCAAGTCTAACAATAATTCAAGATTTTTAGTCCTTATAAAATTGACTAAAATAAACTGATAATATAGAAAACTAATCAGTCAACATCATAAGATTCAAGAAAAGCAGCCACATATAAGTACAGAGAAAGATACAAAATCAAATGGACATCATCCAAATATAAAATGGAGTAATGCTGGAAACCGAAGGACGAGCAGAGTTGGAATTGAAGAATTTTAGACCCAACGCAAAAATATTGGTTAAAGACCATCGAAACGATGCCATCTTGAAAATTTGTTGGGGTGGTTTGAAGTTGCTATCACGACAATAATTGAGTAATGTTATATGAGTTATGATGGAGGAGATCGTGAGTTGTGGTGGTTCTAGAAGATTTTCTATCAATATATTATGTGAAGATGTGTATGTGTATGTTTATATTTATGGGTAATTGTTTTGGATTGGTGACTAAGTGATTCATGAAGATGAACTAATATTTCATCTCCTCCTCTTTCTAAGAACTAATGCTTGATCTTCTCCTCTTTCTAAGGTGAATTTGATAAAGAAATGGACTTTGGGCCTAACTCAATATCAAAAGCTAGCTCATGAGGGGAGAATTGTCCAAGATCATATAAGGAGATCAAGAACCCTTTAACCTACTGATGTGGGACTCCAACACCCCCGCACACCCAAGGCTGGACATCTGGAGCGTGGACAATATAAGATGGGGGGCCCAACATCGGAAATAATAAACTGGGTGGGCCCGACTCTGATACCATGATAAAGAAATGGATCTTGGGTCTAACTCAACCACAAAAGCTAGCTCATGAGGGAAGGATTGCCCAAGACCATATAAGGAAACCAAAGACCCTTTAATCCACCGATGTGGTACTCCAACAGAATTAGTGCTAAGTATGTTTACAAAAAGAATAAAATGTTAAGGAGAGTGAGTTCAAGATGGAAACAAAATATTTTCTCCTTGTAATGGGATGATAGGAGGAATTATTTTAGAGAAAGTAGCATTCTTTCTTCTAATAAAAAGATATTTTAATTTTGTAGTGGATTTTATGAATATGGAGGGAATTAAATAAAATAAGTAAAATTGAGTTGAAATTATTTTTCGAATAAAAATACTCTTCACAAGAAAGGAAAGACAGTACGGGGGATTTTATACTTATTAAAAGATTTGACAATATTTAAATTTAAAATTTGAACTTTGAGCTTGTTTAGGACTAAATTAATTTCTACCAAAAATATAAAAAACGGATAATTATTAAATTAATAAGTGAAGGAGAATATTACTAAATTATCAATTAAATCATTATATTTTATATACAAAAAATAATTCACATTAAAAGAATTATAACTTTTAAAATATTTGACTAAATATTTTTAATATAGGTTAAAAATAAAATGTAAAATATATAGTAAACAATAACTTTGCAAGTAAAGAATATGACATGACAATAATAATAAAAATAAAAAAAAAATAATAATTAAAAAATAATAATCATATAATAATAATAATATTTAAATAATATGAATAGTGTCTATTATTAAAACTTTTGATAAAAATAAGTAAAATATTGATGGCCTCACAAATAAAATAGACTCTCGAATGAGAAAAATGACGAATATGAGGATCAAAATTGGGTTTCAATAGTATGTTGTTGTTTAGAGGCTTCACCAGATAATTAGTTGGGTTATTTGTAGATTGTATTCAGGCTCATTTGATTTAACATTGTAGATTATAAAAGTCTATTGAACTTTGTTTCAAAGTTTTAGTTAATTATATACATTTTGAGCTTTGGCATATCTTTCAGCTTATATGTTAGCAACATGCTAGACCAAGGGTACAATCGAGTCACTGGTAGCTTTGAGTGTCAACCATGCCCAAGATGTAGACTCTGGGAATGACATTGTCCATGTTTTACAATTTTAATTTTAAGTATTTTCATGTATCCATGACACAAATTGCTTTACATCTGTATCAATGATTGAAAGTTTGAATTGCTCAAGAATAATCGAAGAAGTAGAGAAGATTCAAAAGTTGTCTCTAAAGATTTAGAAATACAATTGATAAAGTTGATACACATATCTTCTTCTTTTTTCTATTTATCCATTCCTTATGTTTCAAGAAATTTGGAGGCCCTCAAATAGCTAATCTCAACCAGTAATGGTGAAATCAAAGACAGAATCTGAATAGCACAAAGAAATTTTAATAACCTGACAAAAAAATAGCAGAGCAAAAAAGGGAGAGTCGGAGAGAAATAATGGATATCTGAAAAAATTATGACATAGGCTAAGAGAGGTCAGTGAGAGAGGTAGAGAAGAAGAGGAGTTCTATAAATTTATAAGTATATCTATGTTAGGTAATATTTTAAAATCTTAAAAAAAAATATTAATTGAAACAAAGTGAAAAGCAAAGAGGCAAAGAATCACAAAAATCCAGTCATGAACTGAAAAATTAAATTCACTTTATCAAAGTCCAAAAAGAGAAATGCTTTAGGAATATTGAATATATTATTTTTTCTAAAATACATGAACATTCATCTTTGAGTTCAAAAAACAGGAGACCACTGTTAAAACAAAGTGTTAAATATCTTATTTGTTTGTTGGGTCAATATCATGTCATCAACTACTATTAAATTTTAGCTACTTAGTCAAACGCTTAGACTCTATCATAACCCTTTTTTACATTCCCTACTGATGAGTATTTTGATTATTTAAAGAAATAATCCATTTGAATTTTGCTTGTACAGATATTAAATTTTTTTTAATTTTAGCACAATTCTGATGGCATTCGAGTGGGATCCAAATTATCATGAAAATAATGATTTTAATGGTCATCTCAAAATAATATACAAGCACGTTCAAACAACTAAATGAATTGATGTAATCATAATCAAAATGATCGATTTCATAAAAAACTATATTTTTTCATCAAATGAATAAGGCACATCAAGTAATCTCATTAATGACCTAGAATGAACTTAATTTAATTTTATATAAAAGGATAATACCAATCATTTTCAACTCTACTACACTCAAAAGGAGAGCTCTCAACTATTATTTCTTTTTTATCATTCTACTTATACACCTGCCAGCTCATCACTCACCGTCCGAAAAGGTACAAAAAACTTATTTTTTATACAAAAACTGAGCCACATGAGAGAGACATCAACAAGAAAGCAGCTCTCTCTACTTCACCAAGATTCTTCCAGTGAGTAGAATTTGATCTTGATCGTTGCAGCGATAACTTCTTTTTAACATTAGTGTTGTTGGTACTATCTCCATTGTTACTCGTACAATTGTTGCTGCTTGGTTTTTGATTGTTCTTATTTTCAGATGCTGATGATTTCTTTATCTTTTTGTTTTCTTTGTTCAATTCAAGAAGTGCTCTTCTTTTCTTCCTATTCCTGATCCCACAAGCATTACACAACGACTAAATTCACAAACCAAAAAGCATCATTAGATTAATATCATTATAACACACAAAAAATCTAAAAAATAAAAAAGATAGATAGATATTGTACTGACCTTAGGGCCAGCAGGGCCAACACGCCAAAGAGGAGTTTTGGTAGTACCGCAATCAACACAAGTTTTTGATTGGATTTCTATTGAAATCATTTCGGGGGTTGTTGTTTGCCTGCTCTTATCTTTACATATCGATACCTAAAATTAAAAAATAGAAAAATATTCAATCCATACAAAAAATGGGCAGAAAAAAAAAAGCATGATCAAAGTTAAATGATGAATCTTTATCACTCACTTTATCACTTAGATCCATCACTTTGATCAACAACCTTTGATCACCTAAACTTCATTGATCACCGTGAAAAAAAAGAACAGATAGATAAATATCAAAAATCACTTGATCACACTCGATTATCAACTAGAGAAGGAAGGATTTAGCAAAAAAAATTGAGTTAAAAAAAACTTACATGGAGGGCATAGATAGAAAGATAGCAAGAGAGACTGTACCCAGAGAATTGAAATTAATTGGTGTTGTAGCTGATCAAATATAAAAATTTGAGGTTTATAAAGGGCCTCATGAAACCCTAGGTGCGAGGATCTATGAAATGACCACAATACCCTTCGTTACGAACTTTTTTGATCAAATAATCCACCTGCAAACTTTTTTTCTTCTTTTTATTAAAAGTAACATCATTAAGGACAATTACTTATGTTTTTCCCATTTTTAGATCGGGGCAATTTTGAAATAAAGAGATATATTGTTTTGCCATTTTCCACCCAATGTGAAAACAAGGGTTTCAATACTTGGGTTACCAAAATTTTTTTAAGAATGATTATTAACTTTTGTAAAAGACATTAGTACAAAATATATTTTATTATTATATCCACCTACTACTACTTTCAATATATGAAAAAATATTTTCTAAAACTTGTTTAATCAAGGCTTCATGCCAAGAATAGCTATAACATTGCAATAACTAATGGATTAAAAGCTTAGAATAATGTGATTCAGAATTAAGATAATCACTTTTAATATGTGTATCTAATATTATTTATATAATTTACTTTTTGGTTCTCTCTCCCCCCCCCCCCCCCCATATATATATTAAATTTATTAAAATAAATTTTGTGAGTAAATAATTATACGAGAAAGCATAAAGTATAATATGTGAATGATTAATGTGAATCATCAAATAGTGACTAGTTTATAGAGGTTAAGATGATTGGATATCATCAAAATTTAAGAATTTTGTTTCTGTCATAATAATTTTAGTGTACTATGAACAACTTAAAATTTTAATTTGATGCGTGTGATTTTTCTTATACTTGTTTTGATTTATTTTTTTAGATTTTATGAGATACATAATATTGAACGAAATGTCTCATCACACACGCGTGCGCGCGCACACATATATATATATATGTATGTATTCAAAAGATGATATTGTGAATATACTATTATTTTATCTATTTTGATTGATGCGTATATAATCCTACTTAGATGTATAGTAGGAAAATACATTAAAAGATATTACTCCCTTAAAAAAATTGTGGAAGATTCAGTAGGAAAAAATGTCATTACTAAATGATGAGGAATGTGAATCCACTATCTGTTTTAATTTTGAGATGCCTAATGGACATTAATTTATTCAAAATCTTTTCTTTAGAACATAGAAAATAGGAAACTCATCATTTCCTTTATAATATTTATATTATTTCTTAAAATGTATATATTATTGCTATACTGATAAACTAACACAAAATAATCACACAATGTATATACCAAGATTTTCTTTTTAATATCTACCAAGAATTCTTTGAGACACGAACAAATACGGCATTTTAGTTAACATATGTCATTTCTTAAGATCTTCAAATTATAACATATACAAACAAATTTAACATTAGCTTTAATTTCTTAAATGGCCCATTAAAAAGAATCATTGGGAGAGATTTCTTTTGATCATTTACAAAATTAAATAATAGAAAATAATAGTTTATATAAAGTTAAAAAGAAAATCACATAAATATTTATTTTAAAAAATATATATTTAATTAAAAATAAATTTATAAAAAAACTACCAAATTAAATCTTTCAAAAATGCACTCATACATTTGAACGTGTAAAATGATGTGTTGAATACATATTTATGCAATTGTAATGACCCTTATGGTCATTTTCATTATTTTCGTATATTTTTTGGGTTTAGAGCTTTTCTAAAATTGCTCCAAGTTATTTTAAAATTTTAGTAATACCAAATATATTGTGGAATACTTAATATCAATTAGCATTTGGTAGAAACACAATTTATTACTTTTCTTTATACTATATTTATATTACTTTATAATAGTTTTTATAGTCTATTAGTATTTTAAGTGGAGATAGTTAATCTAGAAATATTAAATTATCATTATTATATAATAGAAATTTTATTAAAAATAATTTTCTATTAATTATAATATATTCTAAATATTATATTTATTTTACCATGAATCTATACAATATCCGAGTACAAATATAACAAAGAGAAGAGGGTAGTGTTGCCACACACTCTCCGCATGAAACCTTTGTAAAGGACACCACATTAAGTGGTGTCATCAGGTTATATTATAAATGACAAGTCATGCCAGATATGAGCATTAAATACAAGCATTCCTATATAAATGCAAATTTCATTCAATATTATGTTTTAAAAATATTTTGTTTGTGGAATTTTTTTTTAAAAAGTTTGATGTCAATAAATTTTTCATTCATGCTTGATTGCATCATGAAGTAAATTTTAATATACTTCTACATTTATTCAATTTGGGTTCTAGTGGTACGCTCCGGAGGCTTCTTTTAGAGGTTTTTAGCTTTGGCGTCCAGGTAGGTTTGGTCTATCCTACCTTTAGATTGAGCTTATTTATGATAATTGTATACTACTATGCTAGTTTTGGACAAGTACTTATAGTTTGCATATCATTTAATATATATATATATATATATATATATATATATATATATATATATATATATATTTATATATATATACACCATGTCTTATTTATCTGGTTAGGACCCCGTTCTAGTAAGTTTTGATATCTTATCTTTTAATATGATATAACATCTATCGCCTTAGGGTGTGAAATTAAGTTGCAAATTTTGAATTCGTCCCTTTTTAATTAAGATATGCGAATAGTTAATTAAACACATTTTAATTTTGATTTAGGTTCAGCATATACATTATTTTGTCATTGATTGTGAATTTTGGCACCACTTTAGCACTGTCTATGGCATGGTTTGGATTTTAATTTTATAGTTGGTTATGGTTGCTATGAGTTTCGGTTCGAGTACGACATCTGGGTATGGTGATTTGGAAGTTCTTATACTGATTACTATTGTTTTGAGAATTGTGATTTTGCTCCAGTTCAAGTCTGGAGTTTCCGTTCGAGTCTGACATCTAATTATGAGTTATGTTGTATATCATATATGTGGCTTCTCGTTATTATCCACTATCTTCAATTCAAATCCGACATATGACCTCTTTTAATTATCCATCACCATTATTTTGAGCCCGGTGTTTAGCCTCTCGTTACTATCCAGTGGTGTCAGTTCAATCTCGGTGCACATCTGGATAACTACTATGATTTCTTGGGATCGGCTCAGATTATTTACGTTTATTTTCTATAATTACTTTTTTGTGTCCTATCGTCTTATAGGGGTACGATTGGGTTAACTGTCTTTTTCACTGTGCCTAGAAGGCTTATGGGGGCCCAATTAAGTTGTGTTTGATTTGTCTATTATTACTGCATTATTTATTTTATGTATCGCTGATATTTGTTCCTTTGTCGCATTTCCGTAGCGTGGTAGTTGTTTACCTTTCCATACCTGTTTACTATTGACTTAGATTACACCCTCGCATTTTAGTTATACTTTTCCTGCATTGAGCTTAGTCGGTCGATGATACCTACTGAGTACCCATTGCTTCATACTATACTTCTGCACCCTTTCCCTGATGCAGATCCGATTACTAGCATCCGATGTTGACGTGATTCCTACCTTTCCAAATTGATTCAGAGCATGGTGAGCTTACTATCGTCCGAGGTTGATCCTCATCTATCCACTCCAGTTTAGTCTTTTGTACTCGAGACTTCTTGTATATATTGTGTATATTTTGGATTCTGTCTAGTACTTTGGTTATGTTTTAGTAGTGGCTCTAGTACCGACCTTACCAAGTCTTAAGAGGGATTCATTTGTATATTTGGTCCTTTTCCATTCTGTCGTATTGATATATTGTATGTGTTTCCTTTCTATTTATCACTTATTATTACTACTACTGCTATTGTTATACGCAATCTTCTCTGATTTCGGCCTGTTAGCCTGTTATTTGTTATTTTGGGATATAGCTTGGATTGCCTACTAGTGACACAAGGTAGACGCTATCATGACTTGAGAAATTGGATTGTGACAGTAATCCATGCCACAATGCAAATTTAGTAACTATTATACGAATCACATATCATATCAAGATCCAAAGAAAAATATGCACACATATAGGAGAAAGTAGAACTAGGATCAAATAATACTGTAGCAGGCCGATGGCATATTGATACAATAACAATTATAACCGCATTGCAGGACTCTAGCTTCAATCTACCTATAAAAGCATAACACTAACTCTTATAACGTCTTACGTGAACAACTCTTCAATTACATCGCCGATTGGCTGATGATACACCTTTACTTTTCTAAAATCTACCTCAAACCCTAGTAGGGGAACTGTTTCTCTAATTAGAGCCCAAGAACTCTTTTGTCGACCCCACCTCTAAGTCAATGACAATCCCTCTTAAGATGCTCTGGATTACCGCACTTATAACATGACTTGAGAACCACTATCTATAGGGAAAACCCCGAATAATCAAAATGGACACCACTACCCGAGGACCTCTAAAAAATCGTAAGAAGTCTGACAATCCCTCTTAAGATGCTCTGGATTACCACACTTATAACATGACTTGAGAACCACTATCTATAGGGAAAACCCCGAATAATCAAAATGGACACCACTACCCGAGGACCTCTAAAAAATCGTAAGAAGTCTATCCCGGATTAAAGCAATCTCATCTGGAACACCCATCCTTGGTTAGCTAGATAACCGCATGAGCTGGCCTAATGCAAGACCCCTTAAAATTTTGATCATTTTATTTTTTACTTTCTCACATGTATCATATCAATTTTTGACTTGAATTGTGTTTAGGGATGTTAAAGGGGTGTTTGGGAAAAGTTTTGGAATTTCCAAAAGGAGTTTCAGATCATTTTGGGACCCGGAGGCAGTGATGATCCGCGATATCATCGTGCCATGCCAAGGTGTAGATTTCATCCAGGTTTTTTTCACTTGGGGGTGAGGGTTTTTTGGTCTTTTCATCCTTTTCACGACTTATAAATATTAAATGGACCCTTTTTCTTTTTATTTCAAAGATCAAACTCTACTTTATTTATCTATAACTCTCCACCAAATAAAGCTCAAGGAGTTTCACGAAATCACTAATCTGAGCTCCAAACTTCAAATTGACTTCAAATTCTTTTTGTTTCAGGCATGTTTCACTTCCTTAAACATTAATTTTATATTATGGCATAAATTACATGGATTTTTATGTGATTAAATTGGGGGTTTTGAAATTGTGTTGAGGATTTTTGGTTGTTACTAATTTAATTACTTGTCCCGTGCTTTGAGTTGATTATTCATGCTTTAAATTAATATTCTTGGGACTCAACTAGTACATTATTTAAATTGTTGGAATGACGGACATGGGTTTTCCAAAATTCGATGAATTTTGGCTTGAAATTGCATGAACCTCAACCCACTTTGTGAATTTGATTTTTATTATGGAAAATTGCATGGGTTAACATGATTTTGAACTCAATGCATTGCATTAATGGATAAATTGATATAAAAATAGATTTGGATGGCCTTGGTGGCTATGATTTGGATTTTAATGGAACTTAGGAGTCTAATTTGGTTGTATGAACTAGTTTGGCATAAATATATTAGCTTGAAAGCATATTGGTATGACGTTACCAAGTGGTAACTGCCATAATGAATGACTCATGGGTTAAATATTGTAATTATATGCAAAGTGATTTTAATTCGAGATTAAAGAGGGTTGTTTAGCTCACCGTGAATGTGTAAGTCCTAGGAGGACGAACACTAAAAACCACGTTTGCTGGCATTAGGGGTCTATATAATCATGTTCTTGACACACACTTGATATACATATATATATATATATATATATATATTTAGGATGGTTATTACCCATGGTGGCTTCAGTTTTCCCTTGGATTTTTCTTTGGTTCATGCGGCTAACACACACTATGCCCTTTCAGCAGGGGAATCTGAATCCATATAGACCATAGGTGCCTTTAGGATGGATTGAGATATACATTAAAGGTTAATGATTTTAAAACTCTCATGTTTATAACCCTTACCCTATCTCGGCATCCTATATATGTATATATGAATATGTGCATATGGTTTTGACTGCTTTTAGACATGGCATTATGTATCACTTTCCTGAGTTACATGCCAGCTCTTATCTCACTAGCCATCCAAGGACGCTATATTTTTTCATAATGTAGGGTTCGAAGATGATTTTATTGCCCTTGTGTAGCATTAGGTGGTTAAGCACATTCATTAAGTTGTTGTGAAGAGGTGATCCTCCATCCTTCGGAAGGCTTTCTTATTTCATCATTCTTTCCTTATTGATTCAATACTTTGGATTCTTTTAGGTCATAGTTGGGAGCATGTACCGACTGAGTTACTATTCTAAATTTAGAGGATATTGTGGATAGATGTGGGTTGGTTTGTTATTGATTAACTCTTAGTTTTCATAGAGATATCTATTCATTATTTTTTCTATTTAATTGGCTTTCACTTTGTTATTATTATTATTATTGTTATTATTATGCTCTTGAGGTTAGGTTAAGAGAGTGGTCTCCAATTTATGGTGGACTTGAGATACCCAACACATCTAGGCCCTAGTTCGGGTTATGAAAAGCTTGGTGTAAAAGAACGGTTTAGAGATATTGGGTGTCCACAAACCCGTGTTGAGTAGAACCCTCTTTATGGGTATGTAGCGTGCCACACTTATAACAAAGAGACTACAAGGCATCTAGGAATATTTCCATTTCTTGTGTTTTATTTTTTGCTATAGAGTCTAGCGTTATGAAAATTCTCTAACTCCTGGATTTCTCACATTTTAGATCATGCCTCCCTAATGATCTAACTTTCATAGAAATTCTGCTAGGAACTCTTTCCTACTTGAGGACAATGTCGAGAGGACTCGCCCTATATATGTAGTGCAGACCAACTCTAGGGTCCCTTTTTCCTGATTATGCCACCTTACTTGGAGTTCCACCTATCTTTCTTGAGCTTCTTAGGGTGGTGATGCTTATGATTAGCCGCCTCAGGGGGATATATCTAATGTGGAGTTTAACCGGTCTATTTATTTGCTTCCCTAGTTGGTGACATCTCAGTATTACCAGTTAAATTATGTTGGTTTTGTTGCTCCTTCGCCTGAGGTCACTTGAGTTGGTCAGTTCATGAGGTTGAATCCCTCAACCTTTATAGGCTCTAAGTTTAAGAAGGATCCTCAGTGGTTTGTTGATGAGATAGAGAAGATTTTTAGAATAATTCATGCTATTGATTTTGAAGGTGTAGAGTTTGCTGCATATAGCTGAAAGTTGTAGCTTATCAGTGGTATGAGGAGTGGTATCAGTTGAGGGGTGATGATGCAAAGCCAAAATTATGGGATGAGTTTTTGGGTGTTCTTTCCTCAAGATCCGAGGAAGCTAAGGCTGAGGAGTTTGTGAATCTGAAGTAGGACAAGATGAGTGTGAAGGAGTATGTCTTGAAATTTCTGTAGCTGTCTTGTTATGCTCCAGAGTTAGTGTCTAGCCAGAGATCTAAAATGAGGAAGTTTGCTTTTGGTTTGTCCTGTGACTTGGTACTGGAGTGTAAGGCTACAATGTTTAACAATGACATGGATATCTCCAAGACTATGGTTTCTATGCAGTAGGTAGAAGATGAAAAGAATAAACAGGTGGAGATTGAAGAGAGGCTGAATAAGAAGTTTAGGTATTCAGAGTAGGGTGAGGTTCAACAAAATAGTGGGGAAAATGGTAGACAGTGGACCAAGAAGAAGAACTGGGGCAATTCATATTCGTTTGCTAGTGCCCCCTATCCTAAGCTTTCAGGTGATCGTCATTCTCGAGCTAGCAATATTCTTAAGGGCACACAATCTAAAGCTAGTGGAGCTGAGTCAACCCTACCTTTTCCTTCTTGTGATTTTATAGTCAGCATCATCATGGTTATTATAAGAAGGGAAGAAATCAATTTTATAATTGTGGTCAACTTAGTCATATACTGTGAGATTGCCCTTCAGTCAGGGTTACCACTGGGGCTAATAAAGTTTTGATCACCACATCTTGGCTCCTGCGCTAAAGGGCACTACTTCTGGTACCGACATTGGCTTAAATCATCTCTACGTATATGCCACTTTCTAGGAATCTGAGGTATCTACAAATGCTATTATTGGTATTTTATAGCTCTTTTCTCGTGAAGTTTATTGTTTGCTTGATCCAGGTTATACCCTTTTTTATGAGACCCCTTATGTGGCTGTGCATTTTGGTTTTGGTCCTGAAATAATTCTCAGCCCCTTTTCTATGTTTGCTCTAGTGGGTGATTCTATTGTTGCTAGAAAAATCTATAGGGGTTGTGTGGTGTCTATCTTTCATAGAGAGATATTAGTGGATTTGATTAAACTGGATATTATGGATTTTGATGTTATCTTAGGGATGGATTGGCTTCATTCGTGCAATGATTTTTTTGGGTTGTAAGACCCGAAAGGTCATTTTTCAATTTCCTAATGAGCTGGTAATTGAATGGGAGGAGAGTTCTGTAGTTTCTAAAGAGAAGCTTATCTCTTATATTAGAGCTCAGAAGTTGATTTCAAAAGGGTGTCTGTACTATCTAGTTCGGATCAAGGATTCTGACTTTAAATGTCCTTCTTTGTAATCTGCCCTTGTGGTTAATGAATTTCTTGAAGTGTTTCCTGATGATCTTACTAGAATCCCTCCCGAAATGGAAATAGATTTTGGGATTGATCTTCTACTGGATACTCGACCTATTTCCATTCCTCCTTATAGAATGAATCTGACTGAATTAAAAGAGCTAAATGAGCAATTGAAAGATCCCCTTGATAAAGGGTTCATTTGTTCTAGTATTTCTCCGTAGAGTGCTCTTGTGCTTTTCGTACGAAAGAAGGATGGGGCCCTTCGGATATGTATAGAATATCATCATCTAAATAAGGTGACAATAAAGAATAATTACCCTCTTTCTAGGATTGATGACCTTTTTAACCAGCTTCAGGGTGCTAGATATTTCTCCTAGATTTATCTTTGTTCGGTCTATCATCATTTAAAAATTATGGAGGTTGATATTCCCAAAATTTCTTTCTTAATATGATATGGTCACTATAAGTTTTTGGTGATGTCATTTGAGTTGACTAATTCTGTGGTTGTATTTATGGATCTTATGAATCGAGTATTTAGGCAGTTAATAGATCTATTTGTGATAGTCTTCATTTATGACATCTTGGTGTATTCTAAGAGTGAGGAGGATCATGTCAATCACCTCCAAATTGTGTTGCAGACCATTAAGGAGCAGAAATTGTATGGAAAATTTTCTAAGTGTTAGTTTTGGTTGAATATTATGACTGTTCTGGGGCATATTGTTTCCAGTGAAGGGATCAAGGTGGATCCACAAAAAGTTAAGGTAGTTAAGAAATGGCCTAGACCTATGACTCCAACCAACATTAGGAGTTTTTAGGGTTTGACTAGGTATTAAAGGAGGTTTGCAAAGAATTTCTCATCTATTTCTACTCTGATGATGAGGTTTACTCAGAAAAAGGTAAAGTTTTTATGGTACGATGCTTGTGTGGGTTATTTTGAGAAGTTGAAGGATAAGTTAACTTCTGCGCCAGTTTTGACCCTGCCCAAAGGTACTAATGGTTTTTTTGTGTTTTGTGATGCGTTCCATGTGGGAATGGGTTGTGTCTTAATGCAGCAAGATAAGGTTGTTGCCTTTACTTCTAGACAACTTAAGGTTCATGATAGGAATTATCCAACTCATGACTTAGAATTTGCAGTTGTGGTTTTTACGTTGAAGATTTGGCGCCATTATCTAGATAGAATATATGTAGACATCTATTTAGATAATAAGAGCTTACAATATGTGTTTACTCAGAAGCAGTTAAATCCCAGGCAGAGACAATGGCTTGAATCCCTCAAGGACTACGACATGATCCTGCACTACCATCTAGTTAAAGCTAATATTGTTGTTGATTCTCATAACAGATTATCTATGGGGAGCTTATCCTATGTTAATGAGGAGAAATGAGGATTAGTGAAGGACATTCACAGTTTGAATAACTTAGTTGTTTTTTAGACTCTGAGAATGGGGGAGTGATTGTACAATAAGTGGTTAAATCATCTATTGGTGCTGAGGTAAAGGAGACACAGGATTTGCACTCCATACTTATGCAGATTAAGGATGATGTGGGTCAGCAAAAGGTTATGGCTTTTAAGATTGGGGGATATTATATTCTGAGGTACCAAGGCAGGTTATGTGTTCCTAATATTGATGGGATACGAGAGAGGATTTTAACTGAGGCTCATGAGTCTAGATATACAGTTCATCAGGGATCAACTAAGATATACCATGACTTGAAGGAGATCTATTGGTGGAATTATATGAAGAGGGATGTAAAAAATTTCATGGCTATGTGTATGGTTTGTCAGAAAGTTAAGGTTTAGCACTTGAGGCCTGGTGTCATATCTTAAGAGATAGAGTTTCCCATGTAGAAGTGGGATATAATCAATAGGGACTTTATTATGGGTCATCTGCGGTCTCGCAATCAATATGATTTGATTTGGGTCATTGTGGATAAAATAATGAATTCTGCTCACTTCTTGCCTATAAAGACTAACTACTCAAGGCAGGATTATGCAAAGTTGTTCATTCAGGAGATTCTGAAGTTGCATGGTGTACAATTATCCATTATTTCAGACCAAGGTACACAGTTTTCTTCTCACTTCTGGGTCTCATTTTAGAATGGTTTGGGTACTCAGGAGAACCTTAGTACCACTTTCTATCCTCAAATAGATGGATAAGAAGAACAAACTATTCAGACTTTGGAGGATATGCTAAGGGTATGTGTGATTAATTTTTAGGGTAGTTGGATTGATCACTTTCCTCTTACTGAGTTTGCATACAACAATAGTTATTATTTGAGTATTCAGATAGCTCTTTTTGAGGCTCTTTATGGTAGAAGATGTAAGTCTCCTATTGGATGGTTTGAGGTTGGTGAGGCTAGGTTTTTTGGTCCTGACTTGGTTCACCAAGCCTTGGAGAAGGTGAAGGTGATTAGAGAAATACTCATGACTACTCAAAGTCGATAAAAATCTTATATGTATGTGAGGAGAAGAAATTTAGAGTTTAAAGTAAATGATTGGGTATTCTTGGAGGTGTCTCTTTTAAAAGGAGTCATGAGGTTTGGGAAGAAGGGAAAGATCAGTCCCCGTTATGTTGGTCCATACCATATTTTGATAAGGATAGGCAATGTCGCATATGTGTTAGATTTGCCTTTGATTTTGGGCTCTATTCATCTCGCGTTTCATGTGTCCATGCTGAAAAAGTGTGTGGGTGATCCTTCCTTGATAGTTCCTGTTGTGGATGTTAGCATTACAAATTCCTTGTCTTATGAAGAAGCCCCGTTAAAAACATTGGATAGGCAAGTTTGTAAATTGAGGACCAAGGATGTAGCTTTGGTGAAGTTTCTTTAGAGAATCCAAAAGGTAGAAGAGGCTACATGGAATGATGAGGAAGATATGAAGGCCAAATACCCATTCTTATTCCTCGGGTTAGATGAATGTGCTTATCGTATGAGTTTTATTTTCCTCTCATCACTTTCCAAATCTGTCATTTGATTCTGATGTGTTCTTGCTATTCTCGTGCTAAAAGTGTCTTAACTCATTATTTGGGGATGAATGATCCTGAGGGAGGGGATAATATAAGACCCCTTTAAATTTTGATCATTTTATTTTTGACCTTTCCGCGTGTATAATATCAATTTTAGACTTGAATTAGGTTTAGGGATGTTAAATAGGTGTTTGGGGAGAGTTTCAAAAATTTTTAAAAGGGTTTGGGGTCATTTTGGGAACTCGAGGACATGAGGGTTTGCGATATCACTGTATTAAGGAGGTTACCCTCTGGTATATTAGCGTGGCACGGAGGATAACCTCTACGATAATATCGTTCCACGCCAAGATGTAAATTTTATCAAGTTTTGGTTTTTTCACTTAGGGGTGAATAGCTTTAGGTCTTTTCACCCTTTCCACAACTTATGAGCATAAAAGGGACTTTTTTTCCCTAGTTTTTAAAGATCAAACTCTACTTTATTTATCTTTAACCCTCCACCTAAGAAAGCTCAAGTTTTTTTCAAGAAATCACTAATTCGATCTCCAAACTTCAAATTGACTTTAAATTCTTGTATGTTTCACGCATGCTTCTCTTTCCTACACTTTAATTTTACATTGTGGCATAAATTGAATGGAATTTCATGTGATTAAATTGTGGGTTTTAAAATTGTGTTGAGGTTTTTTTTATTTTTACTGATTGAATTACTTGTCCCATGCTTTGAATTGATTATTCAAGCTTTAATTTAATGTTTTTGAGACTGAATTGGTACATTATTTAATTGGTTGGAATGGGGGACAAGGGTTTCCCCAAATTGGATGAATTTTGTCTTGGAATTGCATGAACCTCAAGCCACTTGGTGAATTTGATTTTTATTATGGAAAATTGCATGGTTTAACTTGCTTTTGAACTCAATGCATTGAATTAATGGATAAATGGATATAAAATAGATTTGGATGGCCTTGGTTGCCATGGTTTGGATTTTAATGAAACTTGGGAGTCCAATTTGGTTTTGTGAATTGGTTTGGCATAAATACATTAGCTTGCAAGCGTATTGGTATGAAGATACCAAGTGGTAAATGCCATAATGAATGACTCGTGGGTTAAAGATTTCAATTATGTCTAAAGTGATTTTAATTTAGTCTTAAAGAGGATTGTGTAGCTCACCGTGAAGGTGTAAGTCCCAGGGGGACGAACGCTGGAAACCACGTTTGTAGGCATTGGGGGACTATATGATCGTGTGCTTGACAAATACTTGATATATATATATATATATATATATATTTGGGACGGCTACTGCCCATGGTGGCTTTAGTTTTTTCTCAAATTTTTCCTCGGTTTGTGCAGCTAACACGAACTGGGGACCTTTCGATAGGGGGAGTTGAACCCATATATCCCATGTGTGCCTTTAGGATGGATTGAGCTACACAGTGCAGGTTAATCGTTGTAAAACTCTCATGTTCATGAACCTTACCCTATCCTTGCACCCTATATATGTATATATGAATGTGTGATTGTAGTTTTGACTAATTTTGGATATGGAATTATATTATCACTTTCCCTGAGTTATATGTCAGTGCTTATCCCACTGACTTTCCTAGGACGCTACATCATTTCATGATGTAGGGTCCAAAGATATTTCTTTTGCTCTTGTACAGCTTTAGGTGGTTGAGCACGTTCATTGAGTTGTTGTGAACTGGTGAGCCTTCATCCTTTGGAAGGCTTTGTCATTTCATAATTCTTACCTTATTGGTTCAGTACTTTTGGATTCTTTTTGGTCATAGTTGGGGACATGTCCTGACTTAGTTACTATTTAGGTTTTAGAGGCTATTATGGATAGGTGTGGGTTGGTTTGTTATTGATTGACTCTTAGTTTTCATAGAGTTATCTATTCATATTTTTTCTATTTAATTGGCTTCCGTATTGTTATTATTATTATTGTACTATTGAGGTTAGGTTAAGGGGTGGTTTCCGGTCCATGATGGACTTGAGATACCCATCACGTCAAGGCCCTGGTTCGAGTCATGACACCTACTATGTTCTGGATGAAAAGTTTGCTTGAAAGAACCTCTACCTCTAAATGAGGTACCACTGAATTCATGAAAGTGGTATACCTCTGGTCCCTTAAATCACTAAACTCCTTATGACACAGAGTTAAAACTCCTTATCTACCTCAACTACTCTTTGAAAAGTAACCCTAGACTATGCGGTAAGGAAACCCGCTTCGTGAATCTTGAAATTCAATCTCTAACAAATTTCCAAATCCTCTCAGTCTCATCCAGTAGAATCAACATGGCATGAAGTATGAAATAAGTTTCACATGATAAGATAAAGGAAAGAGATTTTCTTAAATCTCTGTATCCTCTCGATGATAGATAGTGGGCATCACTACACTGATCCTCAAATATCTACTAGACTCAGCTAGTACTTATGAGGTCAATAAATAATGGGACTTGATACCAACTTGTCACAAATAATAACTCGATCATGATGGCACCTACTACACCCACCATAATAAGTAAGCAAGCCCCCAAAAAGATAGTAAGTAAACTAAATAATTAATGAAAGATGTAAAATAAATAATACTAAGTCTCAAAATAAACCTCATAAAAACATATGAATAATGAAATTTGAAAGTCAATATACTAAGGTCTAGTAGTCATAAGTCCAAGCCTCTAAGAGTAAGAAAATATAATAAATAGTCTAACACTGTCTAAAATGAAAAATAAACCATACAAACAAGAATAAAAGAGAATTTGGTAATCACTAAGATCAACCATCACTACCTTGGAATCTTTGAGAAATAGATTTCCAAAAACCACATAAATCAACGTTTAGGGACCACCAGCTAAGTATCGATATGTAATGTGCATAAAATAAAGAGTCATCACTAACCAATGTGTATAAAATAAACAAGACTAAGTATCAACCATATGTACTCAGTTGCATTGTCTTCATAGTGATGGAAAAAACTATCTAAAACATTGATCCTACTATAATCTTTGAAGCACCTGCACACAAGAAGGCCACAAGTAAACTAGCAGATAACAACAATAATAAGACAACTACTACTACCCAAGTCCATAGGTTTTAAATCTAACACAATATCAATGATTCACCAGTCACGGTATACAACATCAGCAACAACAAAACCAATAAATAGAACTAATGATATTAGTTCAATATGATTCCACGAATGCTACAATATACACCCCTAGTGTTATAGCTAGTTGGGACCTATAAGAGACTCGCGAGGTCTTTATACCTACCTAAAATAATTTCTCATTAGTCATGCAAATCATGTATCCTCCTGAAACTATTTCCCATTTTTTCATCTGGCCACCTAAACAATTTCCCATTGGGTATGCAAGAATCTACCCAGAACACTTTTACATGGAGCATACAAGTCATAACTTGTAAAATACACTAGATACTTTCCTATGGCGTATGCAAGTAATATCAAATTAGTCTTTAATATCATTTTTACATAATTAAAATATAACTATGAGTGAATATGCATGCAACATAATAGTAAGAAATAATACAAATATCTCAAATCAAAGCTCATGAGGCCAAATAACACAGTTATCTCAAATTTAGGCTCACAAGGTCAAACAACACAAATGTCTTAAATATGGGTTTATAAGGCCATACATTACTCAATAACACTGGCTACAAGCTAAAATTTATCAATATGGCTCAAATGAATTAAATCATGCTCATAAGATGATACACCACCAATACTTGTAACTATTAAGTCCTATAGAATCATTAATCTACTTTTGACATCACAACTAAACAATCAAGAATAGGAGAATATCCAAAACAACTTATTATTTCTATCTTGATCCATTTGTAATAAACATGCACCTACATCTATGATTGTCGTCACATCTATATGGGACCCTCATTCCCCATTACTCTCCATACAAGTAAAAAATAGATAAGCACTTTGAAAAAGAGTCAAAAAAAGTCTCAACTTGTCATAAGTAAAGACCCATAAAGTCAAAGCGGCCTTTCCCTTTTGAATCACCTCTGAATAAGACTAATACATTCAAATGCAGATTCTAAATAGGAGTACAAAAACTCTAGAAATATTTATTGCTAGCCTTAAATTTTGGATATGAAAACAACCACGAGCCCTTTTTAATGATAGGTAGGCCAAAAGCCTATTTTATTAAATAGTAAAAACTAGAATTTTCATGAAAACCCCATTTACCCATAACTTAAGGAGTTCAAATCTGATATTTCATAAAAAAATATAGATTTAAAATTGATCTTGAAATAATTCAGATGTCATTCTTTAACTTTACTATAAGCATTATACTTCATAATGTGGTGTAATTCGGGCTACATCAAATTTTGGCACTATTGTTGGAGAATATGATTTAGGATTAGGTCGAATGTGCTTATTTAATTGTTAGTGATTATTTCTTAATTATAATATTTCTATTATTTTGGTTTTTTTAAGGTGAATGTATGACACTCGAAGTCAAGGTAATTCCCTAATTTCACTTGATCTTAAAATTGAAAGAACGTTGAAGAACTTGAGGAAAATGAACAATCAAGGCATTCAAGAGACTCCAAACCAAGCAATAAATATGATGATAGCTGAAGAACAACAAAGAAAAAAAGTAGTGGGCCGATAGGTGGCTGCTGATGAAAAAGCTCGATAGGAAAAAGTAGACCTTTTAGTTGTAGCTGATGAACAAGCTACGCAAAGAAGGAGTAGGGGCTATGAGAATCCCCATTGTTATGTCCCCTAAATTAATGATAAAGATAATAATGTTGACCAAGATGATATAGTTGAAATATATGCTATTTTTCCACCCCCACAACCATTTAAGACAAAGTTCAACATTACCAGAGCAATGCTACAATTGTTAAACTTAAAAAGAGTATTCACTGACCACGCTACTGCTGATGCAAATATGCATATAAAAAAATTTGTAGGGATTTGCATATCCTACTAGATACTTAGGCTCCATTTATTTTTTTAAGATTCAGACGTCTGAATCTGAATGTACATCTGAATGATTAAAATGTTGTCTTTAGATCTGAAAACTGAATGATTAAAACTATTTGTTTTTCAACATCTGAATGTGTAAAAAAAAATTATTTGTATGCATAATAAAATAAAAAATAAAAAATTAATTATATATTAAAAAGTATGTAATTTAATACAATAAAATTATTAGTATTTAATTGAGAAAAAACATTTATGTTTGTTAGTGATAGTGGAGATGGCCTATAATGGTGGTTACAGTGAGAATGATTGATGTTAGAGATTAATATTGTTGGTGGTGATAACTATGATGGTTGGTATTGTAGTGACTGTTATGATGGTGGCGATTGGTGACGTTGCTTGATGTTAGTAGTTTAAGGTGTTGATTGTGTTGGATAAAATATGAATGCATGATGATTGACGATGTGTTGGTGCTAGTTGGAGATGTTATTTGTTGTGATGGTGAAGATGGTTGTTAGTAGAGTTAAATTTTAGCGATGGTATTGGTTGAAGTAGTGGTAGAGGTGGCATTACTAGTGACAATAATGGTGGAGGCCAAAGAATGTGTAGAGGTTGTGATGTATTAGTGGCAGTGCTAGTTGTAATAGATGAGTTGGTTAGTAGTAGGGATTGGCTGCTAGTGGTTGCTGATTGTGGTTTTGTTGACAGCGGTGGTGGTGGTGAGTATAATTAGAATAAAAGAGGTAGTAAGTGTGGTAGAGGTTGACAATTGTGATTAGTAGCGGTATTTTTTATCGATGGTGGTTGTGATGGTGGAGGTGGTTGGTAGTGGTTGACAATGGATACGGTGACAGAGGTGGTTAGTAGTGGTAACTGCTGATTATGAATAGAGTGGTGAATATTATCCAACACCAGAATATCCTTTCATACCTATTAAGACTTGATTCTAGATCTGAATGATTAAGACCTATTAAGACCTATAAAGAGTTAAAACCTTAATAAAAAATAAATACACTTAATGGTCTAAAGTCTGAACCTTTCAAATTCAGACCTCCATTAAGTGCAAACAAATGAGGCCTTAGTGTGAAACAAGATAGTATCAGATCACATTTGTTTTATTTCTCATTGACTGGTGAAGCTACTCTATGGCTAGTTGAGTTACCAAGAGAATAAATAACTAACTGGAAGAAGATGAAGATGGACTTCCTAGAAAGGTTTTTCCCACTATCATAAATATTTCAAATAAAATATGAGATCTACAACTTTAGTAAACTATATTTAGAGGAAGTGTGCGAGACATTTTTGAAATTCAAGAAAAAGCTACAACAAGTCCCAAATCATAGAATACCTAAACATAGTTTTCTTGAAATCTTTTATAGTTCATTAAATTCTATTAATAAACTTGTAACGAACACTGTAATAGGAGATGGATTTATTAGTATAACTTGGGTGGAGGCATCAAGATACTAGATAGAATCACCAAAACCAATAGAGGTTAGACCACATGAGAATTTGATGTTCCCACAGGTACTTATGCAATATAAGCATTCACAGTAAATAATAGATGATGGGCTCACTCCAGAAGTAGCTCAGATAAATATTGAATTAAACTTGAGTGTAAAATAGTTCACAATAATGAGGATAGAAAACTGTTATATCTTTTTTTGATGATGATCAACTATCAACAAGGGACCAGGTCCTTGGGTCCCCATGGACATATACAGTTGTCACATGGTCTGCATAGTTTTCTTATTTAGTGAAACAAACTGTGCAGGTGAGATGTTTACCAATCATGACGCTTGCCCCAATCAAATTTCTACCTTAATCATTATTCCACTATAAATAGAAAAGAATGTTTCTCAATTGATGAGTTTTTGCAAATCAGAACATAGACGAGGGAAAGAGGTAAAAATTCAACTTTACAACATTGCTCAAGTTATTAATTTTTGTATGTACTAAAAGAGTGAGTGTTTTGGAGTCATGTAATGGTATGTAATTGAATTACTCATGTTATATGAGTAATGCTTTATTGGTATTCATGAGAGTGCATAGGAAAATTTAACTGAGTTTTATATTGGTTAGATTTTATCAATATCAAGGTGAGTTCTTGGCACAGTTGTGAAGGTAGGTTTGTAATAGAGTTGTTACAAACTAGTTGATCCTAGAGTAGGTTCATATTGAGTGTGTAATCAAGATTTTAATTATAGTGGATTATTGAGCGCTTGTGAGGGCAATGGTTTTTCTTCTCTTGAGTAAGGAGGTTTCCATGTTAAATCATTGTGTTATTTACTTTCCTGCAAGGTTTTAGTTTCTCCATGCTTTACTATTTTATTGCCTGTGTCAAACACTAAGGGATCTAGTCCCTCATAGTTTGGTGCAACCCCTTTATATTTCAACAATCGGTATCAGATCCAGGACACTCTAAAAGGTTCATACCTAGAGTGATTTATTGATCATTGTTGCTCCACCTAATCTAGAAGAGTTGCAATATTCCACTTGACCACCTGGTTTTAATGGGTAGTATTATAGGTGGTAGAAAACTAAGATGTATGACTTTATTATGGCTGAGGATATTGAGCTAATAGATATAATTCTTGATGCTCCACATGGGCCTGTTAGAGAGTTATTAAAAGAAAGATATAACAAGGATGGATGTTATAACCAGGAGAGAGTTTGATGATGAAGATAGAAAGAAGGTTGAGAAGAATTACAAGGCAAAAAAGTTGCTTGTCTGTGGAATAGGACCTGATGAATATAATAGAATCTCTGCTTGTGAAAATGCTACGAAGAACCGAGATTACCTGAAGACTGATGACTTCTAAGCAACACTTCCTATTAGATGATGGTACGGTCGTTTTCTAGATATAGTAACCCTACTAAGGTTGGGTCAAATCCCAAGGAAAAATGTGGAATTGCAGTTATCATTGGTTGTAGTCTATGGGCAGTAATGGAAATTAAATAGGGGTTTTGTTTGTAGTAATCTCAAGCAAGTAACAATATTAACTTTTGTTGTAATCAGTTGTAGGTGAACACTAGGATTACGTTCCCCCTGGATTCTCAACTCCGTAGGCTTATCATGCTATCTTGAACTAACCCAATACCTTACATGCAGAATGGATAACTTATGTACCTTCTACAGTCTTTTGGACAAGAAGAAGGATTTTTCCCTTTACCTTTTGAGTCTCAGGATGTCGCATTACTAACCCCTATCTTGATCCCATTTAACTATTACCTTCTGAGTCTCTAGTTATTAGATGAAAGATAACCATCTTACTTAGATATTACCTAGTAGTGTGGATTGACAGTTAAACCTCAAATTACTATTGTCACTACATTTTCCTAGTCACCACTCCTTTTTTGGAGTAAGTAGCAATATCTAGGTGGGATCGTAACATTCACAACTGCTAAGACAACTATTATATTGAAGTTAATGCAATGCATGCCCTGGGTATTAGTTCTGTTCAATAATCGCATTTTCCCTATTTCGTCAATCAACCAAGGTTTGGACAACCCTTGCTATGGGTTTTTAGACACTCATGCTTGTGAGGAAATCAATGACATTCAAAATTTAAATCTTAGATGAAATTACAATGATAAGATGAATAAAACCCAAAATCGTAACTTGATTAATCAACTGCAGTTAATACAAGGCAATCCCAAGATCAAAGATGGATCTTGGTAGCAAAATATGTTTTTGTGTATCAATAGTGTGTAACTCCTACTATAAAGTACATAAGGGGTATTTATAGTACATGAGAAAACCCTAAAACAAAGTCAAAACAAAATAAGAGAAGACAGGGTCAGTGGCCACATATGGTCTGCACCTGTCGTTTGGTCACAGGCGTATGTTGTACCCATGGTCTGGCTCCGGGCACAGGTACGGACCACAAATACCGGATGGTAAAAAATCTTACAAGTCAGCTCTTGGGATTTTAGACTTTTGGCACCTACTTCGTCTACCTGTAGGCTGTAGGTCCTACCTGAGGTCCGTGGGTTAACTTAGTAAGTTTTGGGAGTCAGTTTTTCAGCTTTTCTTTGATTCTTGAGCATGCTTTGATCACGATCAAGTCAGAAAACATGCCGATCATCCATAATGCTCCAATAAGTAGCCAAAAACACCTTTTTTCTCGAACATAGCATCAAAAATATAGTTTATGCAAAACATACCCAAAACAGATCATATCTAACAAAAAGGACTCAGAAACTTGCATATTTTCCTTGTTTTAAGCGTCGAAAGTGTTATATTTCTATAACACATTAACACCCTCAACTTAGAACATTTGCATGTCATCAGGCAATAAAAACACAACAAAACAAAAACGACACTTAACTAGGAGAATCTAAGCTATTCAAGGCAGTCAGTCAACACTTAAGCTCAAAACACAACAACCCCTCTCCAATCTCAATTTTCAAAATCATGTAAGAACATGAAGCATAAATGTGACACAATGGGATAAAGGTATGACAATTATATTAGTAATAGACAACTACTCCTATATACAAATTACACTACCCGACAAGTAAATAGCTGCCAATATGACTCAAGTGACCTCACAACAAAGATGTCCTACTCACTTATATGAAGTAATGCATGTCAATGCCGAGACAGTCAAGAGACACTCACACTTAACAAAGAAGTTCCAATTTATGCATGTCAAATACCATAGGCTTTCCCTTATTTTCTTTACCTTAGCATTCATATAGTTAAGTTAGGATCACTATAGGAATTTTCTCGGCTTGTAATGTAGTCTTGGGGTATCATATTATATATATGGACATGTAACGTGACTAAGCTTCCTTGGCACTATTCTAACTTTGGGGTCTCACTTACTAACCATTTTCTTTTTATTCTACCCTTATTTCTCTCTTTTATTCTTTTATGCACATTCAGGTTGGGTGTGGTTTTTTATTCTTTCTTTTTCTCCTTTTCACACAATTTTTTCTTTTTTTTTTCTTTTTCTTTTTTTTCTATCACACCCAACCCCACTAACTTTTTCTATTATTTTACCCTTCTTCATACCCATTTTACACTACGCACCCCTGTGATAGCCACCTTTAACTTAGGCACTTTGCCTGTGTTGAGGTGCATAATGTCTAAGGAGGACCTAGGTCAAAACAGGTAAATTGAAATACAAATGGAAAGGTGAATAGTAAAAAATAAGAAAATTAAACGACCCGACTCGGGGCCTTGTCGTAATGGGCGTCCCAAGTTCGACTAGGACCGGAGACCACCCCCGCTACCCAACCCAACCTCTAGCTGCATGCCCTATTAACATTGTCCCCAGATGGGACTAAAGAGTTTTCTTGTGTTCCATATCTACAAGGCACGATATAAAAGATGAACAAAAAAGGATTAGAGGAGATTTCAGGACTTAGACTCCAATCTTGAATATAGAATATCAAGAAAGTGAAACATTCCTAATTGTGCTATAGCCTCTCTCTTATGAGTGTGGTGCACTACACACCCTTAAAAGAGACTCTACTAGACACGGCTTTGTGGAATCCTAATTGACCATGAACCTAAAGCTCTGATACCAACTTGACACGACCCTACCTGGGGCCTTGTCGTAATGGGCATCCCAAGTCCTACCGGGATCGAAGACAACCCCCCTACCCAACCCAACCTCCATCATCATGCCCTAAGTTAGCTGAATTTCAATCACATAACAAGATAGCATTATAGCTCACATAAAGACTCTGGGATAGGTTCACAACCATGAACGACCCAACCGAGTCGACCGTCCTATACCAACCGTCCAGCCATACCAAGCCAATCAAAAATCATAAATTTGATCGTAGCAAAATAAGTTCCATTAATAATTAAATAATTCCAAAATAAAATACGATGGAATAGTAAGAAATTTTTTCCAATGTGGTCAGCCCTAATACCAATGCCAATACTAAGACTAACACCAATATTGATCTCTCCCATTCTAAGCAGTAGTAGTTCCACAAAAGCCTCTAACAAAAAAAATACAATTATCCAGTTGGGACATGACCCCAACCATAGTCAAAACCAATATCCATAATTAATCCAAAGTATGAAATGACATCCATGAAATGGAGCCTTCCGAATAGATGGAAGATCACCAATTCAATCCAAAGATGACCCCCAAATGTCCGAATGCTAAGCAGGAGGAGTAGAACAGCCAATTTCTACATCGCATGCGGATACATCCACCCAAAGATGGGTTAGCGGGTGAACGCTAGCATGAACTCAGGATAAGGATAAAATAATTCCAATTATGAAACCAAGTAAAACCATCCATATGTACAAAAACTATACATATATATAACCATGTCGGGTAAGGGAACCAGGTTTATCATGCCATTTAAAACGTTTACCTGGGTTGTGTAGCTCTGCCATCCTAAGCCTCCCACGGGCTATATGAGTTCCGCTCCCTCTGCTAAAAGGGCCTCAGTGCGTGAAGATGCACGACCAGGGAAGAAAACTTGGGATGACTAGTACATCTCCCAAAATATAAAGTGTGACATCGTGCACACGGTCATTAGGACCAAACCTCACAGCGACAAATATAAGTTTCTAGTTTTGATCCCCCCGGGACCTCCACCTTCTATGGCTTCACTACACACGACCCTTCTTTAATCCGAATTAAAACCATTTTCCAACAAAACCATTATTCCATTACTATTAACCAAGGCTATTAGTAGTGGTATCGTCATACCAACTATAACTTGGAAGTATTGTCCTTAGCAAATCCTTAGGGGATTCCCATGTACCCCACTTGATTTCCATTTAAACTAAAACCATGGCCACCAAGGCCCTTTCAATACATTCCAAACCATTTAAACCATTCATACCATTTAGGGTTCCATTATCAAGTTTAAACCAAGAATAAGTTCCATTGAAAAACTGATATTATAGTGAAAACATTGTTATGGGCATTTTATCAAACACATTGGGGGCATTTTCCAAAACCAAAGTCCATTACCAAAGAAACATTCCCATGCAACCAATTACCTAAAACCACCATTAATGCATATAAAAGCACAATTAAAACATGGGAACACCATAACCAAGCATTTATAGCCAAAACCCCCAAATCATATTAGGAAACCCAAAATCATACAACATTCAAATCATGTAAACATTGTCTAAAACATGCCTTTAGAAGGAACTAACAATGAGGGATGAAAACGTGCCTTAAACCAAGATAATGAAGGAGAGAAATCACTAAGACAAGCCCCAATTTACTCCTTAAGATAAAACCCTAGCTTTCTTTGCCCAAGAACTCTAGAGAGGATTTAAGAGTGTTTTCCAAGTGGTTTAGAATAGAATAATAGAAAAATAACCCCAATAGAAATATAAGTCATTGGACCTCATTAGGATAAGTGGGGAAATGTTCAAATTGCCCTCACTTAAACTGCATTTAATTCCCGTCATAGGGTATGACTAACCCTTACGATTTGTACACATCTTGTACGAGTGGTACCTACCTCTTGTAACCTAGGATTTCCAATCCTTGGACCCAACACTGTCTAAGGTTCAATACACCTAAACCCAATTCGTATCTGAGTGTACGACTAGTACCCATAAACCGTACCCTTAGCAGAATAGAATCCAAAAGGGTTTATCACTGGAAACCAGACGAGTCTTGGGTATGACTTATACCCTGGCTTACGACTCATGGTGAGCCACTCGTACTCAGATCCAATTTAAGTTTCCAAGTCTAAGATAAAGTGAAGTACCCAAACAACCCGTACCCAACTATATGACTTGTACCATCCAAATCGTACCCATTCTAATAACTACATCAATCTCACCAACCAACACTGGTCAGCATACGACAGGACCATACCACTCATACCTAAGTGTGGGACTCATTCCCCTAAGTTGTATCTTGCCCAGAAACCAAAAATCAAGGTAATTTTCTAAGGCCCAAAAACCAGGGTGTTTCGGAAAATATAGGCTTACAAAGCTCAAAGAAAGGATAAAGGATGGGATACTATTCACACATGAAAGGTCATTTAGGCTAAAAGTGAACTAAAATCAAAATGGCCAATGCTCCTTTCCTAACAAACTATCCTTTAACCTAGTCAAGACTAACCAGGTAAGTTCTGAATTCAACACAAAAAGGGAATAGGTAGTATCTCACACATACATAGCACAGAGTCAATATCACCAACTAATACCTATCAAGTTCATGCAATTGTTAAAGTGATTATCATGTCCCTAATCCTAATTCCATAAAAAGTTCCATAAAGTTCACACATATATACATCGACACGGTTCTAAAACAAATTTTCAAAGGGGTATAAAAAAATAATCAAATCATGACTACTGCACTAAATACTTAAAAATCTCCTAATTACACAAAACATCATAAAACAAAACACAATACGCCTAAACATGCCGACTTTACTAGGAACAAAACTACGAGGAAAAGAGGCATGGCAACAAAAACCCCAAGAAGACATCAAGACCCGAAACCAACCCCACCCTAAGTGAAAATCATGCATTGTCCCCAATACATCAAACTAAAATAACAGAGTGAGAAATACAAATATGGCACCATGGGTGAGAAGATCCAGTGTCAATCACGCAATATGAATAAAAAAAATACCTTGGGTTGCCTTCCAAGAAATACCTGATTTACTGTCTTGGCATAACACGGTTCCCTAGGCTACTCAGACTTCACCTATGTCTATCTCAGCACAAACTCTAACTTCTTCCAGGTTTCCCATGTAGTGTTATACTCGCTGCCTGTTCACTTTAATCGGGACATCAACATCACTCTTTACCTCAATAGCAACATATGAGAACACCTTAACCACATTGAATGGTCTGATCTATCTTTATTTCAGCTTTCCAGGAAACAAACATCGTCTTGAATTATATAACAAGACCAAATCACTGAGTTTGGATATTATTTTCTCAATATTTTTATTATCGTATAACTTTATTCTTTCTTTGTGTATGGACAAGCTATCATTAGTAAAGATTCAGAATTCATCTAACTCATTCACCTTGTGTAACCTCAAGTTCATTGCATCATGCCACTCAAAATTTATCCTTTTCAACGCCCAAAGTGTCTTATGCTTAAGCTCAACTAGTAAGTGGCATGCTTTTCCATACACCATCTGATATACGGAGGCACCTATAGGGGTCTCATAAGATGTTTGGTAGACCCACAATGCATCATCTTTCTTTCTAGACTAGTTATTCCGATTAGCATTCACACTCTTTGCTAAGATGGAGTTTATTTCTCTGTTGGATACTACTATTTGCCCGTTTGTTTGAGGATGGTAAGGTGTTTCCACTTTATTCCTAACACCATATCTATCAAGTAGGTCCTTGAAAAGGTGGTTGGATTAGTGAGAACCACCATCACTAATAATTGTACGTAGAGTGCCAAATCTTGAAAAAATATTTCTCTTAGAAAAATAGTGACACTTCTGCCTTTATTTTCTTGAAGTGCAACTACCTCCACCTATTTTGATACATAGTCGATCGCTACCAGAATATATCTCATGCCATAGGAGCTCATAAATGGACCCATGAATTCAATCCCCCAGACATCAAATAGCTCCAACTCCAGGATAGGTAAAATGGGGTGTTCATGGCGTTGAGAAATATTTCCTTGATGTTGACATTGGTAACAGGACTGTGCAAAATCATAAGAAACCTTATAGATTGTAGACCAATAAAACCCACATTGTAGAATTTTATGGGTTGTCCATGTACCACCATGATGACCCTCAACTAGTAATGAATGACACGCCTCTAGAACGCTCATCATCTCTACCTGTGGTATACATCTGTGAATTACACCATCGACAAATACCCTAAATAGATATGGCTCATCCCAAAATAATAATCTTACCTCATGCATAAATCTCTGTCGCTACTGGAAGAATAAATCTTCTAAAATGAGATTGTTTGCCAAGTAGTTGTCAAAATTAGCAAACCAGGGGATCATATGATGAGATGCCGCTAATAAATGATCATCTAGAAAATGATTATATATCTCAAGATTATACCCTAGTGACACGAATTGAATGAGGGCATTGTCCTAATGAGCATCCCAAGTCCAACAAGGACCAAAGACCACCCCCGATACCCAATCCAACCTCCAGTCATATACCTTGAGTTGGATGAATTCTAAACATATAACAAGATAGAGAAATTATCAACTCAAAGACTTGGGGATAGGTCCATTACCGTGGCCATCCCAAATAAGTCAAACTATTCCGTGTCAACTATAAACCATGACCAAACTGAAATAATAACCAAATCTATATCCACGCCATAATAATATGGAACAATCATAAATTAAATAAAGTTATATGGTATTAGCCCTAATACCAATACCAATGCCAAGGCTGACACCACTATCGATACCACTTATACCAATACCAATGTCAAGCCTCTTAGAACCACTATGATTCCTCTTTTCTTTGGAAGGCATTGAATTGGGCTAATCCGCTTGCTGTCTGCAATAGGAAAAACCAACCCAACATCTAACCACTTGATTATCTTCTTTTCAACACTTCTTGCATGGGAGGGTTTAATCATCTCTGATGCTCAATACTGGGAATGCTATCTGGCTCAAGATGTATCTTATGTGTACATATACCTGGTGGGATCGCAATAATGTCTCCAATGGTCCACAAAATAGATCTCTTGAACTTTTGTAAGACTGATATCAAAGCCGTCTCTCATTCTCTTTCCAAATCTGCCATAATAATTATAGACAAGGTATTATTGGACCCCAAGAATGCATAATTCAAGTAAGGAGGGTGGGCCTTCAATTCCAATATCTATGGTTCTTCAATTGATGGTTATTCATGAGGTATAGTTTTGTTATTCAAGTCAAGATTCATATTATTAGAGGCATATTTATAAGAGCCTATGCTATGTAATGCACTAGCCATCTTATCATAGTCTGGTATCACATCACTCTCAAAGTTTATAATCACCGCAGTTAATGTTTCTACTTCCAATCTCTCCTTAATAGGCACATCAACATGATTATGACATCACCCACCATATCTATAACTGCCACTACTCTCATGTCATTCGACTGTTGTATGGTCATACATATATTTAACACAACTTGATAATCACTCCACTTGAAAGTGAACTCTTCCAAATCTATGTCAATTAACTCTCAACCAATAGACAAAAAGGGTCTACCCAATATGATCAGAGAATGGGTATCCGCTACATACTCTAAAATTATAAAATCTATGAGATATGTGAATTTTTCTACTCTTATTTCTATGTCACGTACTATACCCACTGGCTCCTTTATAGATAAATCATCTATCACAAGCCTTGTAGATATAGGATTGAGTTCTTCTAACCCCAATATCTTATATATCACAAGTGGCATAACATTTATTCCTGCTCCCAAACCAGATAGTGCTTGATTAATATCATAAGGCCTAATAAAGCATGGAATGGTCACTGCACCTGGGTCCCCTTTCCTTTCTACCCATGTTGCTTGAAAGTCTCAGCTAAATAGTTGTACTATGTTTTGGATCTCTTCTCCAATCTAGTCTTCATCGCAATAACTATCAAAATCATCATCACTATAGGTCAACTTCTCAAACTCTACCTCAGGTGGCTCATCAACATCAATGTCCTTTTTCTAAGGCCCATCAGTAGTAGCCAAAAAGTACTCTTTAGGTGAGGAATCATCCTAAGTGTCAATAGCCATATAGTGAAAAAGTGTTGGAGAATTCTGCACTTTGTCATCATGTAACGCTTCTAACTTTCTCTCAGCCAAAGTGATAGATTTTTCCCATACTCCTACTCTAACTGCTTAATAGTAATTGCATGTGCTTCAACCTTTTAGGGTAATCCTGATATTTTAGCTTTAAGTTCTTTTAGGCAAGCCTATTGGCTCTCTTAAGCCTTCATTAACATGGTCAACATCTCTTCTATTCTGGACATGTCCTCATGTCTGCCAGGTAGAAGGTACTTATCTCTCTTATTATGATAGTTCCAACCTTGATTCCCTTGGCCTTAGGCTTGGAAACTCACTAACTAACGATCCACAAGTTTTGCCTCCTCAGATATCCTAAATTTATGCACTTTAGAAGAATTTATAGTTGCAAGTTATTTGACCAACTCACTAATTTCTATCCGTAAAAGTAATATCTCCTGAGCTATAATATCCTCAGTTGCTCTCTATTTACTAAAAGCTCTAACAACATAAATATGAAAACCTCTATCAACCTCCTGAGTTTGCCACCCTCAGTTAGTTAATGATATCTGATCCATAATACCTTCAGCTATCTCTCATTGCAATCTCATAAAGGCTCCTCCAGAAATAGTGCTTGCCATTGCTTTAGAATTGGTAGTCAAGGCACTATAGAATATCTCAACAATCTTGTCTCTGATATCCGGTGGTTGGGTACCATTTTGAGTTTTTTTTTGAATTGGAACCATGCCTCATACGTAGAATCTAACTGGAGCTACCTAAAATTATAAATCTCCTCCTTGAGCTGTAATACACTAGAGAGAGAAAAAAAATTATTCAAAAATTATCTGTGTAGATCATTCCATATGGTAATGGACCCTTTTAGCAGTTCCCCAAGCCATAATAATGATTCTCTAGTAAGTGAAAAAGGGAAGATCCTCAGTAAAGTTTGCCAGATAAGGTATATGAAGCGCAAATCCCAGTAAAGTTTGTCAGATGTATATTTGCGCCATTTGTAGGCAACCCGACAAATACACTTTTCAAGTATAAGAGATGGATCATAGCACTAGAGATATTGAAATTAACATCTAGAGTTAAAGAAAAAAGGATAATGGCTCCTATATAAGTCGGATCATCATATCCCAAATCTTCTTCATCATCAACATATGGCTGGACATACTAATATACTAGGATAACTTGAGATCAAACTCTATTTTAATTTCCACCGAGTACTGCTCGGTGGTCTGCTATCCATCTCTTCTTAGATAACTCCATTTGAGATAACATCTCACCAGTTAGTCTATCAACAACCTCCTAAACTCCATCTTTAGGAAGATTTTCCCTTTTCGACTTTGATATCCTACTATGTGATTATAGGATCCTCTCTAAAATCAGTAGTAGTAGGGGATTGTCTTTACTTTAAGTGTTAGAAATACACCAGCGTATGCCCAACAAAGAATAAAAAAAACTGCAATGACTTTTATCCATAAATCAACACCGCACTCCCAGAAACAGCGCTAATTTCTTGATGACGTCCAAGCAACACCTTCTATTAAATAATGGTATGGTTCCTGTTAAGATATTGTAACGACCCGAGAGTACACCCTGGGCATCACACAGTGCTTACAGTCCCGAGGGACTATAATCTAACCCATGAGCTTGTACCTATTGTGACCACTAAATAATAATATCATAATTGCAGAAAACATCTGATATTGACATAAGGTTTTAACACTGAATCAATACTGAAATATGAATCTATAGAAAAACTGACTGAATCTGATTAAATACTGATAAACTGACATGTCAACTAAAAATACGAATACTAAATAACTGATTCTAATATCTGAAAAGCCTCTAAAACTGACTGACTGGATATGATTTGATGGGAAAGGCCCCCAACTAACTCTAGTAACTACTAAAATGGAGATATGAAGTAAAATAATCTATCCTTGAATAATGAGGACTCACCACTGCTACTGTACTGCTGATAGCCTTAGGAGTGAGGTCTAAGCACATTCTGGGAACTGAGAGTCAACACCTATGATATGATACATCATAGCGTAATAGAAAGGTTTGCGATTAGTACCTTGAATGTACTAGTATGCTAAATGAGGTAGGCTGATATGTATGGTTTCATGAACAAAACTAATAATTAACTAAATATGTATGTAAAACATAGAGTACTGAGTAGAGAATATGGAATCTGTAGCTATTGAAAATATGGAGAATCTGTAAATATCAAGTATGCATGATAGTCTGTAAATACTGAAGATACATGAAAATCTGTAGACACTAGGGATGCATGACCAAGCATATAACATGGACTGAGTAAAATCTGTAAACTGAAATACTGACAAAATACTAATATCTGTATACTTTGGTCAAACAACTCTAATACTGCATAACTTAACTGCGACTGTAACTAAGACTGCATATAAGACTATGGGAGGTATTATCTAACTGATATTCCCCAATTTGAGCTAATCTCGTCCAACCTGTAACCCCAATTTGAAGAGTGTTAATACTGTGCCACGGGTACTGACTATGGCAATGCAGATCCACTAAACTGATATAATATCCAAAGGACTAAGGGTGTTAAGCCTGAATTGACAGTTGACCCCTGCGAGATAGTCAATCCTAATCTGATGGGTGACTTCTCATATCCTACGCTGGCTATGTAGTTATGGAGTATATGGACTGCTACTAACGACTCTACCTATATGATGAGGAAGCTTCCATCCCTATACTCGCTCGGTGCTAAATCCTACTCCCAACTGAAAGACACTGAAATACTAGACTGTTCTGAGTTTAACTAACTGATATTCAATAATTTTGATAATGCTCATAGTATGTTATAAGGACTATTCTGTAATGTACTGAGACTAGACTAAGTAAACAACTATGGATTTCGGGTATTCAATACCCCCAGGAATCAAAACAATTATATTAAAATGACACTAAAGCTTAAAGGATAAAACATGAAGGTTTTTATTTAAATCAATCACTCTTGTAGGCATTTTATCAAACACTTGTAGTTCAGGGTTTAAAATAATCATAAGAATGTCATGGAACTTACAAAAATAGCATGAATTCAATATAATAGTACTAAATCATGGTTTAATTCAATAAGTAATAATATTAAAACATGGAGAATTAAATAGTAACAATAATTTCATGGTAACATGGTATAAAATCAATAGTGCATGGAGATTCATGGATGAAATCATAGTTTAAAACATAATAACTTGAAAATATTATAACTTGGTTATTAAAATAGGTTACTTGGGCTCCGTGGATGAAAGGAATCCATGGATGAACATCTAACATACCTGGGATAATTAATTTCTTGAAGTTCTAGGTGAGTTCCTGAGGATTGGTCTTGAATTTAAGAGCTAGGGTTTCTTATTCTTGGAAAAGGGGATCTTTAATTTGAGAGGAAGTTGAATAATGAATGATTATTTAGGTCAATTGGGGCTAAATTTCATGTTTTAGGATGAGTTTAGGGCTTAGTAAAAAGACCCAAATACCCATAAATGGATTTAAAACGTAAGCTGAAAACTAACCATCCCAATTTTTAGCCTTGGCGCGACGCGCCACTATCGCGCCAAGCCACTGAAAATGGACATTTGGGACCCGGACAAACACTATGATGTATAGCTATTATGGTAAGCCTTTTGAATGCCAATTTAGCCACCTCCACGATACACCAACATCGCAGAGGCCCACTGGAAATTGCCAAATGGAAACTTAGCCTGCTCCGCAACATACCATGATCGCGGAGTCATACTGGAAATTTACAATTATCATTTGGAATTTCTCCACGATGTGCTAAGGGTTAAAATGATGGGGTCTAATGACTGAAACTTAAAATCACCATAAAATCTTACCCGATTATAGGATTTGGGTGAATTTTATATCGTTGGAAAGCTAATTGAATTTCCTGCACAATTAATGGGTCTAAATTGAAAAATAATGAGTGTTTTGAAATTTTTATATGAATACTCATGTATTGGGACTTAGATTATGCTAGGGAAATACGGGGTGTTCCAGATATAGTTACAAAAGTAAGGTTGGGGTTGAATCCCAAGGGAATACGTGGAATTGTAGTTATCAAGAGTTGTAGTCTACGAGAAGTATTGAAAAGTAAATGGGGGGATTTGTTTGTAGTAATCTCGAGAAAGTAACAATATTAACTTTGGTTGTAATCATTTGTAGGTGAATACTAGGATTGCGTTTCCCCTGGTTTCTCAACTCCGTAGGCTTATCATGCTATGTTGAACCAACCCAATACCTTGCATGACAATTCAATAAGTTATGTACCTTCTACAATATTTCGGACAAGTAGAAGGATTTCACCCTTTACCTTTTGAGTCTCAGGATGTCACATTACTAACCCTTATATTGATCCCAGTTAACTATTACCTTTTGAGTCTCTAGTTATTAGATGAAATCTAGCCATCTTACTTAGATATTATCTAGTACCATAGATAGATAGTTAAACCTCAAATTACCATTGTCATTATCTTTTCCTACTCAATAATCTTCTTTTTGAGTAAGTAGACATATCTAGGTTGGATCCTAACATTTGCAACCGCTAAGACAACTATTATACTAAAGATAATGCAATGCATACCATGGGTATTAGTTTCATTCAACAATCGCACTTCCCCTATATCATTAATCAACCAGGGTTTACACAACCCTAGCTATAGGTTTTTAGCGCTCATGATTGTGAAGAAATCAAGTACATTCATAATTGAAAGGTTAGATGAAATCCCAATGATAGGATGAATAAAAACCCAACATCATAACTTGATTAATCAACTGCAGCTAATACAAGGAAATTCTAAGATCAAATTTGAATCTTGGAATCAAAATATGTTTTTAAGTATCAAAAGTTTGTAACTCTTACTAAAAAAATACATAAGGGGCATTTATAGTATATGAGAAAACCCTAAAAACAAAGTCTGAATGAAATAGGAGAAAACACTATCAGCGGCTGCATGTGGTTTGCTCTTGTGGTTTGGTCATAGGTGCAAGATGTACCTGCAGCCTGGCTCCGGGAACAGGTACGGACTATAGGTACCAGATGTGAAAAATCCTGGAAGTCAGGTCTCGTGATTTGGACTTTTGGCACCTACTTTTCTACCTGCGATCCATAGGACCTACCTGTGCTCCGTGGGTTAACTTAGTAAGTTCCAGGAGTTAGTTTCTCAACTCTTCTTCAATTCTCGAGCATGCTTTGATCACGTTCAAGCCAGAAAACATCTCGATTATCTAAATGCTCCAAAAAGTAGCCAAAACACCTTTTTTCACCTTTTTTACAAACTTAGCATCCAAAACATGGTTTCCCACAATACATACCAAAAACAGATCATAACTAACAAAAAAGCCTTAGAAACTTGCTTATTTTTCTTGTTTTAAGCGTTGAAAGTGATATATTTATATAGCACATCAAAGACATCTCATGAAGGAACAACTGATGTGAAGGATTGAAAAGTTGACATGCTAACTACTCAGTATGAAACTTTTTTATAAAGGAAGGAGAGATAATTCAAGAAATGCATACAAGATTCACTTCTATCACAAATAAGCTACACTGCTTAGGAGAAGTTATTCATTTGTATAAGCAAGTGAGAAAAATTCTAGGTATTCTACCCAAATCCCTAGAAAGAAAAGTGGATGCTATCACTACAGCAAAGAACCTAAAAACTCTAATTATGGATGAACTTATTGGTAATCAGAAGACACATGAACTCAAAAAGAAGTAAGGGCAAGAGAAGAAGGAAGTAAAAAGGGAAAAACTCTGACGTTGAAGGCTTCTAAGTCAGATTCAAGTGAAGAAGATACAAATGTTTCCTATTAGGAAAAAATAATTATTAGATCACTGAAGAAAAGTGGTCAGTTTCAAAGAAGAGAAAGCAACAACAAAAAGAGAAGCACTGTTGAGGTTTGTTACAAATATGGAAGTCCTGAGCATTTCATTAAGGACTGTATAATGAATAATATGGATTATTAGGAATATCTCAAGACTGGAGGTGACAAAGAAAAGAACAGGGACTAGGTCCCTGCAAAATCAAAAAGAAAGGTAGTAGCTGATTATTCAGTGCAGCAGGCCATAGCTGTTTGGGGAGATTCCTCTAGTTAATCAAATGAAGCTGAGAAGAATGGAGATATGTCTATGCTATTTGTGGAAGATAGTAAGGTTATCTATGATTATTTATTTTCTCTTATGTAAAACACTTGAGATAAAGAATAAAATGAGGTAACTCTCTCTGACATTAAGAGAAACTGAGATAACTACTCTGCTAGAAAGATAAAGAAGCTAGCAAATGTGTTGATTGATTCTATGTGTAAACTTACTATTGAGAAAAATGCTCTAGAAGAGGAAGTAGAGAATCAAGATCTTGAATTAAATCCTTTAACTCTCCATATATCTTAAGCTGAGGAACAGGTTGCTAAGTTAAAATCTAAAAATCTGAGTTTAGTGAGTCAACTAGAGAAAGTAAATGATACTGATGATAAAGGGAACAAAGAATCTTCAAGGCTTAAAATTGAGCTTGAAGAAAAATTAAGGGATTCTAAAAATCAACTTATAACTATCCTCTATAAGAATGAAAAATTAGAAAGGGACTTGGTTCGTATAAGAGAAGAACTTAACAAATCTCTATAATGGACCACATCCTCTCAGATCCTTTCTAATTTAATTGGTCAGAGTTTTAATAATGGTAAAGGTCTTGGATATCAGTATCAAACCCAATAAATTGGGTCACAAGAGAAATTTATTCATGGTATTAGTAATAGGGTCCATAAACCTCTATGCACTCATTGTGAAAGAGATGGTCACATGAAGAAAAATTGTCAAAGCTTGTTTAAAGCTAGAATTAACAATGTTAGACATATCCAGTAAGGGAATACCTATCCTGAGGGTTCCAAACCATTGGATAATATGAAGAAGATCTGATTACCTTGATGGGCTAAGAAATATTTAATTACACCCTTGTCTTCCTACTGGGAACTCAAACTCAAATAGGTTCCCAAATCTAACAAAAGACTTTATTTGTAGGTAGGAGAAAGAGATTGCAGTCATAAATGTTGTATTGATAATGGATGTTTAAAACATATGATTGGAAAGTCTGACTATATTATCTCTCTCTAGATACTTCAAGATGGAGGTATCTCATTTGGAAAAGATAATAAGGTTAAGTTCTCATCTAAAGGATGCACTGTATCAAGCTTGAAGTCTGGGGGAGTTATTCCCAAAGACGAGAGGATAAACAATATGTATGTGGTTGATTTGTAGTCTATGGCTGATGAGGAATTAACTCACTTATGTGTTCAAAGTGAAGATGCTTTATGGTACAAAAATCTAGGAAATGTAAAGTTCTCTTTACTAAAAAATTGATTTCAAAGGACCTGGTCCTTGGCATACCATAGCTGAATTTATAGAAAACAAGGTTTGTAATGCTTATGTAAAAGGAAAACAACCATGTCTTCCATATAAGCTAAAGAAGCAGGTGATGATGAAGATTTAGAAATTGAAGAACTCATTTCTATTCAAAAGGATGATATTGCTGAAGATGATGGTCAAGAACTAAATTATGTAGATGAGAATGATGAAAGTAATGGTGATCTAGCATCACAGTCACAAAATACAACTCTAGTAGAAGAATAACAAGAAGGGCCTAGTAAAAATTCACAGAGATCTAGTCCCAGTGGAACTCATCTCAGAAGGACAAAATGGAGACATAGAGCCTCTCACCCCCTTGATAATCTAGCTTCACCTCTAAAGACTAGAGTCCAAACAAAATCTCAAACCAAAAATTTCATGACATTCTCAGCTTTTTTGTCTCAAATTGAGCCCAAAAATATGAAAGAATCTTAGAAAATGCTGACAGGATTAAAGTAATGAAGGATGATATTCAACAACTTAATAGAAGTTAAGTCTGGGACCTGGTTCCTAGACCTATTGAGAAAGAAAAATTTGGATTAAAGTGGTGTACTGAAAAAAACAAGTTGAGACTAGGATTGATCAAATTAACCTTACCTACTAGATGAATTATTTTTCTCTACAAAATTGTCTATGATTAGGAGATAGGTATCCTTGTTAAGGTGGAAACATATTGGTCTAACTCAGTACCATACCTTTATAGGTATACACCAATGAAAACAACTTAGGAAGAGGACAGATGTGACTTGTACAAATTTGAGGAGTCACTCAAGAAAAAGAGAGACATGGTCCTATCTCTAAGGTTAGTACCAAATAAGTGTGCCTTAATAAGCATAAGATTCTATCTAAAAGCCATGTATATTCTCTTATCTGAGAAAAAACTATCAATTCATAGCAATGTGAAGAGTCAAACCTATTATAGTCAGACATGTCATTCTAAAAAGGTACCTTTAAAATAAGAATGGTCGTATCCCTTAATTACAAAATCAAACCCTTTTTATTTCACTCTTCTCCAAATTAATTCAAACAATCTTCTTCAATCATCTATCATCTTTAAACCTGAACTGGTCCCATTTTCTCTCTCACAAAAAATTCAAAATGGCTGATATTTCCACTTCCTTAGCCCCCATTAAAGATCCTAAAATTGATAAATCTCCATAAAATCAATTAGAATAATCCAAAATTGAACCTTATAACCCTTTAACACCCAAAACCATAGAAGACATGCCCTTAAGTCCTCAAGAAGAACCTCTATCAACTTTACCTTTTGAACCCTCTTAAGAAATTCCAGAATCCCTAAATATGTTTGTCTATGTTGAAACATCCTCAACCATCAAAATTTCTGTTAAATCTACCTTGGTAGAGGATCTAAATCAAGGTTTAGGTTCACTAATTGAACAAGAAACTTCTTAATCCAAAATTCCTCCTTCCTCAAAAGAACCAAAATTACCTAAAGATACTCAAATTTCTATTTCTTTTGAAGAACCAAAAATTATAGAACTCTCATAAACCTTACTAATATCCGGTTCCCTTACTCCCTATGAGTCAAACCCCATCTTTACGCAACTGTGTTACAAAAAATACCAGTGTAGAGGTCTGATCTTTCCAAAAACGTAGATTCGGTAGCTAAAAATTTACTTTTTCTTGCATATGATACCAAGGAAAGCTCAGTTAGTATAGAAGAGAAAATAGTTAGTAAAAAGGATGATGTGATAAAGGATGGAGAAATTATGATACCTCTAAGTAAATAGGATGAGGATGAATCACCTATGAGGTGGTCAATGATGAAACAAAGGGGAAGCAAAAGGAAAGAAAAGAAGTTCTTAGAAGATTCTATGAAATCTAGCAAGTCTTCTACTATTAAGAGAAGAAAGTTGTTATAGTGGAGGAGGATAATATTGAAGTTGTAGAGGTTAGAGAGGATAAGGACATTGATCCTAATGGTTCTACTAAAATTGAGAAAAGAAGACAAAAGTTTTATGTCATAGGAAGGACTAGGTCATCCCATTCTAAATCTAGTAGCCCTGTAGAAATAAAGTATAAACACATTGCTGTGAAAAAAAAAGTCTCTGAGGGACTTGGTCCTAAAAAGATAAAAGATGTTGAAAAAGAAATAAGCAGTGATTCCAAAAGAAAAAAGGAAGAAAAGAAGGATGGTTATAGACAGCAAAGGAATAAAATTTTGAAAACTCAGAAAGTATTATTTAGGAGAGTGTTTGATCCCGAGATTTATGAGAAACCTAGCATGGTTGAGTTAATGGAATCTGTTAAACATTAGGGATGGTTACACGACCTAGAGGAACCATCTCCCATAGTTTTTGAAGGAGAAGTAAGAGAATTCTATTGTAAAATAGATTTCTCATATAATGCGTTGAGCTTCACTGCCCAGGTGTAAGGAAAAGAGATAAAACTGGATGAAGAAGCACTGGGAAAGATTCTAGACATGCTTATTATAGGTGTGCGGAATGTTGTCAAACAACAGGCTTCAACTGAGTTCATGATTAATGCCTCAAAGATGGGAGGGACATCAATATCTGGTGTGAGAAAGAAATTTCTCACAAGTGAGTTTCAATTAGTGTTTGAATTTGTAAACAAGGTCCTTTTGCCTAGGTTAGAAAAAAGGACCATTGCCTCTACTGTCGATTTATTTTTCTAATTGAGTGTTTGAGTAAATTTGAGTCAATAATTCTTCCTACTCTAATGTTAGAGCACATGCATAAGATGATCCATGAGAAGGAAGAAAAACATGGGATGCCTTATGGGTAATTCTTGAACAATGTTTTTTATTATTTTGGAGTGATTGGGACAAAAGAAACTCCTAGAACAGTCAAACAAAGGTTTAGTCTTACAACATTGGTGGAAAATGAATGTATTGAAGGAAAGGTGAGAGTTGTCTCCCAAGTAACAGAACTATTGACTGCTCATGAAAATTTAAGCAAGGAAGTGGAGGAGATGAGGATTAAGTTAGCTACAAAAGATACTGAAAAATTCCACTTAAAGATGCAGAATCAGAAGTTATCCTTAGAGGGACCAAGTGATACTGAGGAACTTGCAACATAAAATTCAAAGCTCCAGACTAAGGCTGCAGAACTTACTTAGGAGGTTCAAGGTCTAAATGTAGAAGTTAAATACCTCACTATGCAATTGTTGAATTCTCACGCTACAGAGAGTTATAGAATGGAGTTGTTTCTAAAATCCTTCTCCCCTAAAACCCCCTCTGCCTAAGTCCTATCATCCCTGTGTCACTATGTCATCCCTATGTCAATTTTCAGTTCTAGTTTTAAATGTGGCTTTTGAACATAGTTTTTTATATTTATTTTGGTATGACTCTACTGGTACTGATCTTACTTATCAATGAATGAATCCTTTGTCTGTGTGTCTCATCTATATCTTCTTTATATTTAAAGTTGTTCCTCATGTTAGTATTACCCTAATGACTATGAGTTAACTAACTTGTGATTATTTTACTCTTGGTTTATGGTAATTACTTTTCAATGATTCCAAAAGGGGGAATACTAAATTCTTGTTGTAAGGACCAGGTGAGATATGTATTACATGATGTGTAAGGGACCAGGTACCTGGAGCATATGTGTTAAATGCTGGTAAAGTATAATGATATATTGATCGGGGGAAGATGTTGAATATTGATGGTGCATGTGACAGGTGGAACAATGAACTGAATGAACATTGATGAGTATAGGTATATTGATAAGGGAACATTGAAACATAGTGAATGAAGGTTGATGTCAATTAATAACAAGGGACCATATCCAAAAGTTGCATAATATATTAGAAGGGCAAGCAAGGTGCATAGTGATAAGGGGAACATTCACGGACAGTAGTGGTAATCACTCTGACTCAATAAGGTGAATGTGTTTGATGCTCCTAGTTCTGTGGTCAAGTTCTGTGGTTTGTCATGATCAAAAAAGGGGGAAATTTCTATATCTTGTTTTGATGATGATCAGTTGACAACAAGGGACTAGGTCTCTAAGTCTTCATGGACAAATACAATTGTCACATAGCCTGCATAGTTTTGTCATCTAGTGTAACAAACTACATAGGTGAGATGTGTACCATTCAGGGCACTTGGCCCAATTACATTTCTTCCCTAATCATTATTCCACTATAAATTTAAAAGAATTCTTCTTAATTGGTGAGTTTTTGTTAAATCGGAACATAAAAGAAGGAAAGTGGTGAAAACTCAACTTTACAACATTGTTCAAGTTCTTAATTTCTATATGTACTGAAAGAGTGAGTGTTCTTAAGTCAAGTCATGGTTTGTAATTGAATTACTCATGTTATAAGAGTAATTATTTCTTTTTTTCTTGAGAGGGCTTAGGTAGTGTTACCTAAGTTTGATATTGGCTAGAGTTAATCAATATCAAAGTGAGTTCGTGGCAGAGCTGTCAAGGTAGGTTTGTAATAGAGTTGTTACAAACTAATTGAGCCTAGAGTTAAGTTCATATAAAGTCTATAATAAAGAGTTTGATTATAGTGTATTGTTGAGCGCTTGTGAGGGCAAGCCATGGTTTTTCCTCCCTTGAGGAAGGAGGTTCCATGTTAAATCATTGCGTTCTTTACTTTCCTTCAAGGTTTTAGTTTCTCAGGGCTTTACTATTTTATTGCATGTGTCTAATTCTAAGGGATCTGTCCCCTTATAGTATGGTGCAATCCCCTTTACGTTTCAACAAAAAGGTCAATGTAGTATTTCTCAAGGTAAAGAATTGATACATGATGATTCTGATTCTAATGAGGAGGCAAATTATTTAAATGATCAGGTGGTGGGTTTTCAAGCAAAAGACTAAGGGTGTAATCAAGACACATGGTGCTTAGGTTAAGAGAATCAAGGTTAAAACTATTATAAGGATATCAACTACAATCAATTGAGGTATACAGTTAGGAGTAGAGGTAGATATAATGATTGGAATAGAGAGATGGCTACAAAATGAAAGAAGTGATTTTTATATTCCTCTCGAAAGTTGCAAAATTGAGTCAAGGAATGTTAGAATAGATGAGGGGTGTTTTGTAAGGTGTTGAAAAGGGTAGAAAATACTGATGACAACCTTAAAATTATTTGAGAAAATATATCTAGGATGAGATAAAAGGTGGAGTCACATGCTACTATTATTAAGCAACATGTGCAGTAGTTTGGTAAATTTTTTGTTGCTTTGAACCAACAACAGAAAGGTACACTTCTGAGCAACGCTATCTAGATCTAAAGAATAATGATCACTTCATGGATATGAAAAATAGATGCGGTAAGAGACTATCGACCCTCATATGCCAATATTAATTGATGAAGAGGCCAAATACAAGATGATAGATGTTGAAAAGTTTGTTGAATTTGAAGAACAAGTTTTTGATAATAAAAATTCATCAAAAAAAACTATCTCCAGTTTCTAAAAGGAGAATATATCTGGGAGGAAAAGAAGTTCAGACAGATTTTGACTCCTATTTCATGACCCCTCCACCTTTCCTGCAGATATTGAAGAAGAGAACTGAAGAAGTGAAGTATTATAAACTTATTTTGATGTTGAAGCAATTGTTTATGAACATCCCTTTAGTTGAGAACTTGAGAAAGTACTGGTTTTGTCAAATTTTTGTAGGATCTTGTTAAAAAAAATAGGACCATGTCCAAACTCCAATTAAATCCTAACCTATCTCAACCAATGAACCCAAGAGCAACAACCAATGAACCCAAGAGCAATCTAGTCCGCAAGATTTTTTCCTTTCCTCTCAACCTTAGAATGATCAAACTCTAAAAATAAACAACAAAGAGTAAGAATTTCCTTAAAACATCAGAATGATCAAATTCTAAAAATAAACAACAAAGAGTAATTAACACCTTTCTCTTTCATTCTAAACCTTACGGATTAAAATCTATTGAGTTTAACCTTTCTCATGACCTAAACCCTCAATTTTGGGGTTTTCACCCATTAAATTATCCTAAATCCATATAATTTGCATTTAAGGGAAGAAATTCGATTCTAGGAAGTGTTTATTAACAACCTACAATCTTTATTAAACAAACTCTTACCTACCCATATGGTTTTTCAACAAATATCATGAATTTAAGGCTTAAACCAAAAAACTCTAACATAAACCCCCATTTTAATTATTCTACAAATTAATGATACTAGAAGGGAGTAATAATTTTTCCTTTTTCAGTGTAAATCACCCTAAAGTAATACAAAATTTCCTCTCTTAAGCTTAAATACAAACCCTTCACTTTTTAGAAATAAAATACTGAAAAATTGGATGTTGGAGTATTAAACAGCCTGATAGACACTGCAGTGGGCACCTGGCTGCTACTATAGGGCCTTGTGCCCCGCCACGATAGTGTACACAGCTTAAATGAAGAGGCACCTTAGTTTTTGTAACTATAGAAATACGCTTTTCTCGCAACTTATAACCTAAGAAGAAAAAGCTCAAAAGGTGACTTTTCTGATGGACAGAAAAGAGGATACATATGACCACGCCCTCAAAATTCAAACATGAGGATCATCAATAGTGATCACTGAGAATTAAGATGATAAATAAGAGAACCAATCCCTTACTCAGGATAAAATTTCTTTATTCTGAACCACTATGTATGGGAAGTTGACAAACTTTTTGCAGAGTCTAACCTTACAAGGAAAATAGGATCAGTCATTAGAACCTTAGGCTTATATGAGTGGTGTTACTCCATCAGTCGATGTTGGCATGGTAAAGGGATGGTAAAAGAGAGTTACAAAAAAAGTACTATTATAAAACACTAAGATCACTATGATTCATCAGACGAGGCAAAAAAATTGGCAGCCATTGCAGTGGAGAAGAATTCCAAGATGTTACCTACAAATACTATGGCGATGGGCACTTCTTCGATTATTATAATTGGTTATCAACTGGCAGTAGGTCCCCAATCGGTAATAGAGTTTGAATTAGCTATAGGGTCCCAATCATGGTTTTAGACTTAAAGTAAGACTATGGAGATTACTGGTAGGGTCAATAATTCTTGAGTTAAGACCCTAAAAAGTTGGGATAGGTTGCTCCTCAACTTTGGAAACTGTTCCCAGAATCACACATATAACAAGAACTAGGAGATAAATAAAGTAAGAAGTGCAGGAATATAGTAAAGTATGGACACAAGATTTTTACGTGGAAACTCCTTGCTCAAGGGAGAAGAACCACAACCTGCCTCTAAGATTTTAAGCTCCACTATATTCATTCAACCTCTTGAATACAAACTCCAAGGATTAACCTCCTAATCCTTTATTTCCAAGCAATAACTTTATTATAAGGAAACCAAGTAGTAACGTTACTACTTCCACCTCCAAAAACTCTAACTTTACTTCTCAAGATAACTCTAGCTTGGACTATCACCTAACTCTAGCTGATTTACAAGAGATTGTAACACCACAATACCTACTATAATCATAAGAAGATGCAAGTAAGCATTTAAGTACAAAATATAAAGACTCAACTATAACAAAGTAATAAAGATACAACTCGATGAACAACATAAACCCTGTTATAGTTCCAGCCTTTGATGCAGCACTACAACACTTCAGAAAGATCTTTAATTGTGAGTATATGGAAGTGTTGGTTTTCTTGTTGAGAAAGAAGAGCATTATATATTATGACACAATAAAACCTAGAATCAATCTCGTTGGTGAGACAAAAAGGTGGCAAACAAATTTTTATCAACTTTTGTACCTTTGTCAACTGGATATTGACTGTGACAGCTACAAGTAAGCCCAACCTGTTCCCCAATGCATAGAAGCCTTTGTTATCACAACAACAACTTTAGGGTACAAGTTCCAAGCTATGAATTTGTCAATAATCAAAACCATAGACTTAATAATTTCCCCTATTTTTATGATGACAAACCCAAACAATCAGATAAACATACTTAGCATCTTCAATCAACTTCTACACAAAATAGCCTAAACCTCAACATCACAAATTAAGCCATACACCACATGCCAGACCAGTTTTTCCAATGCTTTACCCTATCACTAATGCCTATTAGAATGCAAGCATCCTCTACTTTATTCCCCTATTACTAATTCCTTTAGAAACATAGGCATCCTCCACCTTATTCCCCCTATCAATGAGCATCAAGTTTCCCATGAATGGGAGAACCCTTTAGTATACTACATAAAAGAGAACCTCTATCATCAATACATAAACTATAGGCTAATTTCATAAACTCAACCTTTCACCTTCCAGACTACATATCAAGTTTACGTTATACAATAATTATTTCCCCATTTTCACATCATCAAAAAGGTTAGGCAGTAAACTAGGAATAGATCAGTCTTACATGTTAATTTATGGACATTGAGTCAACATTTACATGAGTAATAAAAGATTAAATATAAGCGAGATATGATGGCATAAGTAAATCATCATTTAGAAATTAACATGTCAATCACCAAACAGTTAGTACCAAATATTTTTCAAAACTAAGAATCAAATAAAATAAAAACAATTGTTCCTATCACTCTAGAACAAAATAAGGTTAAAATAGAGTAGGGTACCGTAGGGCTTAATGAGAGAGATAGGAGTAAAGTAGCAAGGATCATATTGGAATGAATTAGGAAAAAGTTCTTATAGATCAATCCTACTACCTGAGGAGTATGTTTATTCTTTCTTGTTCTACAGTGTTAGCCTTGAGAATTTATTGTGTTAGATCTTCATTTATCTTAGTCAAGAATTCAACTCGAGCTTTAAACTTCTTCACCTTCTTATGTAGGGCCCATTTTCTTCTTACTACTCTCTACTAGAATTGGCTCCCTTATCTACTTATGTACCTGATCCTATCCTCAAAGAAATAATCTCAACACCATTTGGAGCTACTATTCTTGTCAGGATAAGTACCTCTTCTGTAAGCCTCTTTTGCATCTCAACCAATTCATACACAAAAGACTTAGGTTTCCCACTCTCTCTCTTTTTACCCACTCAAGGACGATGTGGATAGAACTCATTCCTACTTCTGACTATCCATGTAGAGTTCCACCAGTCCCTAACAGTCCTCCTCGGGGTTCTCAAGCTAATGATTTTCATGCTCCACCACCCCAAGGAGATATTTCTAATGCCAAACTCCATAAATTTATTTATTTTCTGAGTCTGTTAGTGACTTCTCAATCTCGTTAGCCTGATAATATTAAGTCTGTTGCTCTATCTTTTGAGGTTAGTAGAGTTGGACAGTTCATGAGACTGAATCCTTTGACCTTTATAGGCTCTAAGGTTGAGGAGGATCCTCAAGGGTTTGTTGATGAAATAGAGAAGAAATTTAGGGTGATGCATGTTAGTGATGTGAAGGGTGCGGACTTTACCGCATATCAGTTGAAGGATATGACATACTAGTGGTATAAGAAGTGAGAGCAGTTGAGGGGTGATAATGTTGAGCAGGTTATATGGAGGAATTTTCTGGTGCTTTACGTGATCGCTTTTTTCCTCAGAAGTTGAGAGAGGATAAAGATGAGGAGTTTGTGAACTTGAGGCATGGTAGTATAAGTGTGAAAGAATATGCCTTGAAGTTTCTTCAGTTGTCTCATTACACTCTGGAGTTGGTGCCTAGCATGAAGGGCTAGCATGAGAAAGTTTGCTTCGGGGTTGTCTCGAGACTTGGTACTAGAGTGTAAGGCGGTGATGTTGAATAATGACATAGATATATCTAGGCTGGTGTGTGTATGTAGCAAGCTGAGAATGAGAAGAAGAAGAAGAAGAAAACCAAAATAGGTAAATGGAAGAGTAAGAAGTTGTAATACCCTAAAAATCCAAACCAATGCTAGAGTTATGTTTCAAGGTCATGCATGGAACAATATGGTTCTTTGATAGTTTTACGAGTCAGTTTGACGTATATTAAGGTCTAAAATAACTCCCAGCTGTTAGATGAATCAACATAATCCTTACCGATTGAATTTCGTATATGAATGTTGCATTACTCAACTTCAAACTAGCATATCTTTTTCTATACTCAGAATTTTCCAGCTTACAATGCACCAAATGGTAGGAAATTGAATTACCTTTCCAATGATACCAATTTTTCCCAAATTCAATACTCGGGTGAGAAGTTATGGCACTTTTGGTGCAAAATAGTGGCCCAATGCGATAAGTCTGTGTCGGGGTGATGGCCATTTTCACGTTCGTCCTTTTCCAGTGTGTCATCATGATAAGCACCGCTTCACACCAAGGGGTATTTTCATAGTTGTCAATTTTCAATAAGGCACCGCGATAGACATCGCGTCGCACCAAAAGTCCAGTTGGGAATAGTCCATTTCTAGTGGAACAACGCGATAGCACCGCGTTGTGCCACTGGGAAAATGGGGTTTGTCAATTTTCCAGTGGCCCAACACGATTTCACTACATCGCATCGGAGCCAAAAATTGGTATTTCCTATTTCTAATTCTGAGTTTTAATTTTCCCAAGGGATTTTAAGTCTTTTTCCTACACCTTATTTAGTCCAAACACGGGATTTAAGTCTCTAAATACCACTTTTACTCACTTTTAATAATTTTCCCTAAATTGAAATCTCATTCTCTCAAAATAATAAACCCTAGCCTTCAAAATTCAAGATTAAATTTCAAGAATTCACGATCAATTCTCACAAATTCATCAACACAGGTATGTTAAGTGTTCATCCATGGGTTCCTTCCACCCATGGAGTCCAAGTATCCTTTTTTAAATTTAAATTTGTGATCTTTATAAGTTATTATGATTTTAAATTGTTATTTTAACCATGAACTCCAATGAATCAAAATTCTATACCATGTTTACACAAAATTGAGGTTGTTTATCAGACCCCACATGTTTTCATGTTGTTATTTACTGAATTAAATCATAATTAAATGTTATTGATATTGAAAGCATGCTATTACTCCAAGTTTCCTACTATTTCCATGATTAGCTTAAACTATGAATATCAAGTGTTTGATAAAATGCCTACAAGAATGAATATTTGACAAAAGCTTCCGTGTTATGTCCTCCAAGCATAAGTACTATTTTACTAATATTGCTATTGAGTCCTGGGGGTTATGAATACCCGAAAACATAGCTATTTACCTAGTCTCAGTATCTTCATAATAGTTTCAGAACATGTTATAAGCATTATCAAAATTAGTTAAACTTAGAACATTTCAGCATTTCGAGTCAGTTCAGTTAAGAGTAGGATTTAGCACCGAGCGAGTGCAGGGATGGAGGCTTCCCCATCAGATTGGAAGAGTCGTTAGTAGAAGTCCCTGTACTCCAGAACTACATAGCCAGTGTAGGATATGAGGAGTCACCCGTCAGTTTAGGCTTGACTACCTTGTAGGGGTCACCCATTAGTTTAGGTTTGATACCTTTTATCTTTCGGGATAGTACATTAGTATAATGGATCCACATAGCCAGTGTTAGTACCCGTGGCATGGTACTAACACCCTTCTAACTGGGGTTACAAGTTGGACCCCAATTATCTCAGATTGGGGCATGTATGTTAGATGATACCTCCTACAGTATCCGTCCAGTAATCAGTTCAGTAATTTAGTTTTAGTTGGTTGACCATAGCATATAGATATCAGTGATTCAGTTATTAGATTTTAGTAGTTCAGTATTTACAAATTATATTCAGAACATGTTATATGCTTGGTCATGCATCCTTAGTACTTACAGAATTCATACATCCTCATTATTTATAGATCTCACGTATCCTCAGTATCTACAGATTTTATGCACTATATTCAGTACTTTATGTTATATATATATATATATATATATTCATATTCAGATAGTTATTATTAATTTTTATGAAACCATGCATATCAGCCTACCTCATTTGCATACCAGTACATTCAAAGTACTGATCGCATACTCTTTTCTTGTGCTATGATGTATCATATCATAGGTTCGGACTCCCAGTTCTCTGATCGCGCATAAACTTCCCAAACTAGCAGCTATAGAAGTGGTGAGTCCTCATACTTTGAGGATAGACTATTTTATTTCATGCTTTCAGTTCAGTAGTTAGTTGGAGTTAGTTGGGGCCTATCCCATCAACTCATATTTAGTCAGTTTAGAGGCTTTCGGACACTTTAGATAGTCAGTTAGTTTATCTTTAATTTATCAGTTTCAGACAGTTGTTCTCTGGATTCATGATTTAGTATTATTTTAAGTTGCTAAAACCTTGTGGCTTATCAGTTGTTCTTACACATATGTTATTATATTATTCACTGCTCACAGCAGGTACCATCTCATGGGTTAGCTTGTGGTCTCTCGAGACTGTAAGCACCGTGTGACACCCAAGGTGTACTCTTGGGGCATTAGAAACTTAGTATTAGTGCCTAAGATCTTAAAGTGTCTGAGAAAATCTAAAAGCCGTATCAAGTAGAGTTTTGTGCATGGGTGTAAAGCGCACCATACTTATGAACGAGTGGCTACAGGGCATTTTAGGAAAAGTTTCCCTTCTTTCAGTATTCATGTCGTGCGACTGAGCATGAGCTCATGTTAAACTCTCTATCTAGTCTATTCTTTCTTTGGTTTACAGAATATACCTCCCAAAAAGACAAATGGAAGAAGAAATGTAAACCAACCAGCACCTCTGCCCATTCAGAAAGAAAGATCCCCTGAATGAGCATGTTTCTTATACAGAGTTCAGGGATGCATTCATTACTCTATCCCATTCTATAGTAGATCAGAATGCTCAGCTAGCCTCTGTTCCATCCAATCCAGTGGCCAATACTGCCACAACTAGGATTCGAGACTTCACCCAAATGAATCCTCCTCTATTTTTGGAATCCAAATCTGAAGAGGATCCGCAGGAGTTCTTAAACATGGTCTAGAAGGTAACAGATATTAAGGGGGTAACTGCTAGTGAGAGTGTTGATTTAGATGCCTATCAATTTTAAGATATGTCTCATACATAGTTTAAGCAGTGGAAAGTAGATAGAGGTACAGATGTAGGGCCTATAAAATGAGAAGAGTTTTCTACTACTTTCTTAGATATATTGTTCTCGTTGGAGCTAAGGAAAGCCAAGGTGTTAGAGTATACTAAATTGAGGTAGGGAAACATGAGTGTGAAGGAGTATTCAATCAAGTTTACTCAGTTAGCTAGGCATGGTCCTCATGTGGTAGCTGATAGCAGGTCTAAAATAAGTAAGTTTGTGTTTGGTATATTTGACAATGTGGTCAAGGAGTGTAGAACCGCAATGCTAATTAAAGAGATGGATTTTTCTAGGTTGATGGTCTATGCTCAATAGATTGAGGAGCAGAATACTAAGAAGATAGGAAAGGAGAATAAGAAGGCTAGATGGGTAGCTTTAATTTCTAACAGCCAAGATCAGAAGGTGGTTACCGTTCTCAGTAATGTCAGAAATCTTCAGTCCCAACTCTATCTTCAGCTAGTACCTCAGTACCCAAGTTCAAAAATAACATCGGGATAAGGCACTAGGATCTAAGTCGCAGGGTAGTGTTAACAGTGCTCTGACAAATTATCTTTGCCAGAAATATGGTAGAAACCATCAGGGTGAGTATAGAGTGGGTAGTGATGTATGCTTTAGGTGAGGCAATCAAGGATATCAGATTCAAGAGTGTCAGGTAGTCGCTCAAAAAGGTAGGGATTTGCTTCAACAGGGCCAGTTCCATCAGTCATCAGTTCCAGCTGGCCGCCGAACTCAGCATGGTTCCACTTCCAGTGCTACCAGTGGTCAGTGTCCAAACATATTGTATGTGCTTCATCCCCAACAAGATCAGGAAAATTCTCCTGATGTGGTTACTAGTACTTTACAGGTCTTTTGTTTACATGTTTATGCTATATTAGACCCTAGAGCTCCTCTTTATTTTATAACCCCTTATATAGCCGTCAACTCCAGAGTCAGTCGTAAGATCCTAGCAGAGCCTTTTTCAGTGTTCACCCAGTAGGTGTATCTATTGTATCAAGGCACGTATACAGGAATTGTGCGATCACAATATATCAGAAAGTCACTTCAGTTGATCTTGTGGAGTTAGATATGATGGATTTTGACGTCATTATTGGCATGGATTAGCTCCACTTATGTTATGCTTCAGTTGATTGCAGAAATAGAGTAGTTCATTTTCAGTTTCCAAATGAACCAATCCTCGAATGGAGGGGTAGTACTACAGCTATTAGGGGTCAGCTTGTTTCGTACCTTAGAGCGAGAAAAATGATATCCAAGGGGTGTATTTATCATCTTATCTGAGTCAAAGACTCTAATTCTGAGACTCCTAACCTTGAGTTAGTTTTAGTAGTGAGGGAATTTCTTGATATGTTCCCTGAAGATCTTCCCAGAGTTCTTCTTGAAAGGGAAATTGACTTTGGAATAGACCTTCTTCCAGATACTCAGCCTATCTTTATTCTTCCATACAGAATGCCTCCAGCCAGACTTAAAGAATTGAAAGAACAGTTGAAAGATCTCTTAGATAAGGGATTCATCAGGCCCAGTATTTCCCCATGGGGTGCACCAATGTTGTTTGTATGTAAGAAAGATGGTTCTCTCAAATTGTGTATTAACTACCGGCAGTTGAACAAAGTCACAATCAAAAACAAGTATCCACTTCCTAGAATTGATGACTTGTTTGACTAACTTCAGGGTGCCATTTATTTCTATAAGATAGACCTCAGAGCCTACTATCATCAGCTTAGAGTCAGAGAATATAACATTCCAAAAATATCTTTCAGAACTCGGTATGGTCACTTCAAGTTTCTAGTCATGTCCTTCGGTCTCACAAATAGCCCCATCAACCTTTATAGACTTGATGAACCAAGTTTTCAAGCAATACTTGGACATGTTCATCATAGTCTTCATTAATGACATCCTTGTCTACTCCCGTAATGAAAATGATCATGCAGACCACCTCAGAATAGTATTGCAAACTCTTAGAGCCCATTAGTTGTTCGCTAAATTTAGTAAGTGAGTATTCTGGCTAAGATCAGTAGATTTCCTTGGACATATTATTTCTGATGATGGCATTAGAGTGGATCTTCAAAAGATCGAGGTGGTAAGAAACTGGCGCAGACCCATCTCTCCATCAAATATCAGGAGTTTCTTAGGTTTGGCTGGCTATTACCGATAGTTTGTTGAGGGATTTTTGTCTATTATGTCCCTTGTGTTTAGATTGACTTAGAATAAAGTTAAGTTTCAGTGGTCAGATTCTTATAAGAAGATTTTTCAGGAGTTGAATACTCGACTCACTACAGCCCTAGTTTTAACATTGCCAGATAGTTCAGATGGGTTTATTGTATACTGTGATGCTTCCAGAGTTGGGTTGGGATGTGTTTTAATGCAGAAGGGTAAGGTTGTGGCCTATACCTCTATACAACTTAATCCCCATGAAAATAATTACCCTACTCAAGATCTTGAGTTAGCAACTATTGTGTTTTCCTTAAAGATTTGGAGACACTATTTGTGTGGGTGCATGTTGATGTGTTCACAGATCATAAAAACTTGAAGTATGTGTTTTCACAGAAGGATTTGAATCTAAGCCAAAGAAAATGATTAGAATTGTTAAAAGACTATGATATAAGTGTTTTGTACCACCCGGGCAAGGCCAATGTTGTGGAAGATTCCCTAAGTAGATATGCTCATGTCGAGGGCGATAAGAAGAAGTTAGTGCAAGAAGTTCATCATCTTGCCAAATTAGGTATTTGTTTGGTTGATTCAGATGAGGGTAGTGTTTAGGTTTAGAATAGTTCAAAATCTTCTTTGGTTGCTGAAGTGAAGGAAAAGCAAGATAGGGATCCTAGTCTAGTGAAGTTGAAAAAGTCAGTCAGAGATCAAAAAGTAGAGGTTTCTCCCAAGGGGGAGATGGTGTATTGCATTGCCAGGGTAGACTGTGTGTGTCGTGTGTTGATTAGTTAAGACTACAAAATCTTGCAAAAGTGGATGGTGCACGTTACTCTATTCATCAAGGAGCCACGAAGATGTACCGTAATTTGCAGGAAATCTATTGGTAGAGTGGAATGAAATAAGATATTGTAGAGTTTGTAGCTAAGTGCTCCACATATCAGCAAGTTAAAATTGAACATTAGAAGCCAAGTGGGTCTATGCAGGAGTTCAGTATTCCAACTTGGAATTGGGAGGAAGTGAACATGGGACTTTGTGATAGGTTTGCCTCGTACTCGTAAGTAGCAGGATTCAATTTGGGTCATTGTGGATAGAATGACCAAATCAGCTTATTTCCTGCGAGTCCATACTTCTTATCCCACCAAGTACTATTCCAAGCTCTATCTCATAGAGTTGGTTAGGTTGCACGGTATTCTGTTATCTATCATCTCAAATAGAGGTACTCAGTTTACCTCTCACCTTTGGAAAGCTTTTCAAAAGGGTTTTGGTACCAAGTTCAACTCAGTACAGCCTTTTATCCTCAGATAGATGGTCAAGAAGAAAGGACCATTCAGACTCTTTAGGATATGTTGAGAGTGTGTGTAGTCGACTTTAAGGAAAGTTGGGATAATCACTTGCCTTTGATTGAGTTTGCATATAATGACAGCTATAATTCCAATATTCATATGGATCTATTTGAGGATCTCTATGGAAGGAGATGTAGCTCTTTGATTGGTTGGTTTAAAATAAGGGAAACCACGCTAGTAGGGTGTAATACCCCAGAAAATTTTCTTCGTAAAGATTTTGTGAGAAACGTATCGAGTTCTACGCTTTAGAGTGATCCATTAATTTTTTGTGTAGTATTTCTAAAATGTTGACCTACCATTGCGTATAGTATCAAATAATCTTTCCAACGATATGTAGATCATCAAAAACGGACACTCGAGCGATGAGTTACGACTATTCCGATCGAACTACGACCATTCCGATCGAACTGTGAACAGTAAAACATGCAGGAAATTAAAATTACTGCAGCCAGGCGAATTTCAGGTTCAACTTCAAACGATCATAACTCCTTGTACATAATGATATGGGTTATCTACTATATATCAACGGAAATCTCTTCGAGTCCTCTTTCTAATGAAATTGGTTTCATCCAATTTGTCTGTCGGAGTAAAACGTTATGGTCGATCTACTTCAGCCTATCAAAACAGTCCACCAAAGGACAGATTTGACATTATTTGAATTTTAAGGGTATTTTGGTCATTTCACATTCCCCTTCTTGGACGAAAATTCTTGCATATAATCCATATTTGGATCATGAAATTTATATTATCATCAAGTTTTGGAGGAGAGGAAAACCCTAGGTCAAATTTTAGCTTCAAAAATCTTTAAATTGAACCATAGAAATTTCAAATTGATTTGGGATTCGAGTTGATCATGTTAAGGTCTTCGAGAAGCACCCTTCATTTTTGTGAATAAAGTTCCGGAGTCAGAATTTCATATTCATCTTCCATATTAAGGTATGTGGGATTTTGAACAAGAGCAATCTTCCGTTCTTGTGCCCAAAGCTTTAATTTTATTATGGTTTTACATGATTTTGCAAGTGAGATTATGTCTAAATAATTCGATTATGAGATTATGATGGTTGAATGAATAAACTTTGATTTATATGATTATCTCAATATTTTCATGATATGATTTAATAATTATCATTGCGAATTACAAACTTTTACCACAAGGTGGTATTTTGAATGATTTTGGGACGTACGTCGAGATGGTATTTTGGAATAATATTTTGAGATATGTGTCAAGCTTTATGCTTCCCAATGATGATTTGAATTATTGAATATATATTTGAGACATGACATGTCTTGATATCTATAATTGTAAATTTCATATTTTTATTTTGAATGATTTCGAGATATATGTTGAAATGGTATTTTGGAATGATTTTGAGATTTATGATAAGCTTAAAGCTTCTTATGACGAAATTGAATCATTGAGCATATTGAGATATAACATTTGAGATGTTACCATGAGTCTTGATATTTTCTCAAAAATATTGATGTTGTCATGACTTGATAAATTGTTACATTTTGACATTTAAAAAGGTTGAGTTCTATTATTGAAATTTCATGATATTCGAAAATGGGTATACACTCAAATTACTTTATGAAGGATTTATAAGACTTTGAATTTTTTTCCAATATGGATATACATGATTACTTCATTACTCTACTTCTTAAATTGAGAATTTATGCTATGAATTGCATACTACTACAATGAATTGATATTTCTAAAGGCTTTCGAGATAAAAGTCGTGATTTGAGTTGTACTACGGGATATGTATTCTTATTATGAATTGAAGGTCTCAAGTGCTTTTCAAAAGATGTTGTCATGATTTAATTATCGAATTGAAAGAATAATCATTTGAGTACATTGACCTTGAACTCGCAGAGTCGAGATGATTTTGACTATGAGAAAGATTGATTTTGATATAGATGTTGAGATGAATTTTGGTATATTTTCGGATGATTTTGATGAGTTGAATTGTTGAAAATATTACGTATTGAGTCTTCATATCCTTGTCCAAATGTCGAGTCGGTTATGGTTCAATAAATTGATACCTTGTCGATGTTGAAAAAGATTAAAATGTTTTAAGTCAAAGTTGGGGCTAGGAATCCACAAATTATTGATGAATTATAAATTGAGATATTTATTTTGGTCTTTATGATAGACCCTTGTGATTATGATGGTGGATTTTCTAACGCGTTCTGAGCTTGTCGGGGAGTAGTACTTAGCACCAAGAGGGAAATTTGGTATTTCCCTAAACGTATGTGCCACCGTAGGGTTGTTTGATGATGATATTATTGGACAGAGAGCCCGATTGTGATTATAAAAGCTTTAAGGTTGTACTCCCTGGCAAGAATACAACACTCCCGCCAATGGGAGTGCTCTTCCTAGGAGGGAAAATGTTGGTATTCCACGTGGCTCACGTGGGGTTGTCGGTTATAGGAAACTCCCCTGTCCATAAAAGTCATGTTTCTTGAATTACCGAGTCACTCCGAGATTTGAGTAAAATAGATGAGATTTTATGATGATTTATGATGATTTATCATAATTTATGATTTTTGATGATTTACATGGATTATGAGATTTTACCATTTGAACTATTTATTATGAAAGTATGAAGAGTATGATTTGATATAACTCAAGCCAAGTGAGTCATCATTGTCTGTATGCATGTTTTCATGAAATTGATGATGTTATTTAAAGTGTTGTATGCACCCCCACATACTCAGTACATTCTCTTTGTGCTGACCCCCATTTACTATTCTATTCAGTTGCAATTTTCGGTCAGCAGGTAAAGAGTCCTCACAATTCAGGGACTTAGGTCAGTTATTTTAGTTTGGAGCATTGTATCTTCTTTCGTCGGTCATATTGAGTGTGGAAGTTGGGAGTCATAACTCGACTATGTATAGACAATACTAGTAGAGGCTTCATAGACAGTAGTAGTGGTTGATGTATTCAGTCTCCTTCTTGTATATGTATATGTGTTAGTAGAATTGTCATCTTGTAATTCCAATATTGTACTGAACAGATTTTGTATTAAAACATTTTCAGCTTCATTCTCTCAGAATTATGTTTTAATCAGTTGCTTTTGAGTTATACCGATGAAAAGGGTTAGCTTGGGGTCACTTGTGACCCTAAGCACCGTATAGCATCTCGGAACTCAATTTTCGGGGTGTTACATAGGTCCATACTTGGTGTTTGATGCTTTAGAGAAAGTTCAGATAATCAGGGAAAGGCTTAAGGTAGCCTAGAGCTGACAGAAATTATATGCAGATGTGAGAAATAAAGATATTGAGTTTAAGATTGGTGATTTCATATATCTAAAGATCTCTCCCATGAAGGGAGTGAAGATGTTTGGTAAGAAGGGAAAGCTTAGTCCCCGGTATGTTACCCCTTTTAGAATTTTGAGCCATTTTGGAAAGGTGTCTTATGAGCTTGAGTTGCCTGCAAACTTAGCATCAGTGCACCCAGTATTCCATATCTCCTTGTTGAAGAAGTGTATTGGAGACCCAACTGTAGTTGTTACCTTAGAGAGCATATATTTTCAAAATAGTCTTTCCTACGAGGAAATTCCTGTCGAATTCTTTATCGACAAGTTCATAGACTAAGGAACAAAGAAGTTCCCCTCGTCAAAATTCTTTGGTGGAATCAGTCCATTGAGGGCGCCACTTGGGAAGCAGAAGCAGATATGCAGACCAAGTACCCTCATCTTTTCTCCGCCAACTCAGACTCAACTTAAGGTAACAATCTCCTTAGAATTTTTCTTTTTCCATGCTCAGTTTCAACTGCATATCATTCTCATGTCAATCAAGCATTCATAGAACTAGTTCAGTCATGAATCATGTTTCAGACTCAGTCATGTAATCATGTTTTCATCACGTATATTCAGCATGTATTCTCAGTTCCCCACTGCTTTCAACTCAACCAGTCTTATTCGAGGATGAATGTTCCCAAAGGGGAGATATTGTAATACCCCAAAAATCCAAGCCAATGCTAGAGTCATGTTTCAAGATCATGCATGGAACATTATGGTTCTTTGATAGTTTTACGAGTTATTTTGATGTATATTAAGGTCTCAAATAACTCCCAGCTATTAGATGAATCAAAATAATCCTTACCGATTAAATTTCGTATAAGAATGTTGCATTAGTCAACTTCAAATGAGCAAATCTTTTGCTCTACTCGGAATTTTCCAGATCACAACCCATCAAATGGTAAGAAATTCAATTAGCTTTCCAACAATATAAATTTCATCCAAATTCAATACTCGGGTGAGAATTTAAGGCACTTTTATTGCAAACAGTAGCCCAACGCAATAAGGCCACGTCGCGGTAATGGCCATTTTCACGTTCAGCCTTTTCCAGTGTGTCATCGCGATAAGCACTGCTTCATGCCAAAGGGCATTTTCACAGTTGTCAATTTCCAGTGAGGCACCGCGATAGCCATCACATCACAATAAAAGTTTAGTTGGGAATTGTCCATTTCTAGTGGCACAACGCAATAGCACCGAATCGTGCCGCTGGGCAAAATGGGTTTCGTCAGTTTTCTAGTGGACCAACGCAATGGACCGCAGGCGTCAGAGCCAAAATTGGGATTTTCAATTTCCAATTTCGAGTTTTAATTTTCCCAAGGACTTTTAAGACTTTTTCCTACACCTTATTTAGTCCAAACACGGAATTTAAGTCCCTAAATACCACTTTTACATCACTTTTAACAATTTTTTCCAAATTGAAATCACACTCTCTCAAAAGAATAAACCCTAGCCTTCAAAATTCAAGATTAAATTTCAAGAATTCACCACCAATTCTCATGAATTCATCAACCCAGGTATGTTAAGTGTTCATCCATGGGTTCCTTCTACCCATGGAGTCCAAGTATCCTTTTTTAAATTTAAAGTTGTGATCTTTACAAGCTATTATGATTTTAAATTTTTATTTAATCCATGAACTCCCATGAATCAAAATTTTATACCATGTTTACACAAAATTGAGGTTGTTTATCAGAACCCACATGTTTTAATGTTGCTATTTACTAAATTAAATCATAATTAAGTGTTATTGATGTTGAAATCATGCTATTACTCTAAGTTTCCTACTATTCCCATGATTTGCTTAAACTATGAATATTAAGTGTTTGATAAAATGCCTACAAGAATGAATATTTGACAAAAGCTTTCATGTTATGTCCTCCAAGCTTAAGTACTATTTTACTACTATTGCTATTGAGTCCTGATGGTTATAAATACCCAAAAACTTAGTTGTTTACCTAGTCTCAGTATCTTCAAAATAGTTTCAAAATATGTTATGTGCATAAGCAGTTCAGTCAGTCATCAAAATCAGTTAAACTTAGAACAGTTCAGCATTTTGAGTCATTTCAGTTAGGAGTAGGATTTAGCACCGAGCGAGTGCAGGGATAGAGTCTTCCCCATCAGATAGGCAGAGTCGTTAGTAGCAATCTCTGTACTCTAAAACTATGTATCCAGCGTAGGATATGAGGAGTCACCCGTCAGTTTTAGCTTGACTACCTCGTAGGGGACACCCCATCAGTTTAGTCTTGACACCCTTAGTCCTTCGGGATAGTACATTAGTATAGTAGATCCACATAGCTAGCATTAGTACCTGTGGTCCGATACTAACACCCTTCCAATTGGGGTTACAGGTTGGACTCTGATTATATCAGATTGGGGCATATCGGTAATGATACCTCCCACTGTATCAGTCCAGTAATCAGTTCAGTAATTCAGTTTTAGTTGCTTGACCATAGCATACAAATATCAGTGATTAAGTTATCAAATTTTAGTATTTATAGATTATATTCAGAACATGTTATATGCTTAGTCATGCATCCTCAGTACTTATAAATTTTATGCATCCTCAGTATTCACAAATTTCACGTATCCTCAGTATCTATAGATTTCATGCACTCTATTTAGTACTTCATGACTAAGCATATAACTAAGCATATAAATATATTCAGACAGTTACTATTCATTTTTATGAAACCATGCATACCAGCCTACCTCATTTAGCATACCAGTATATTCAAAGTACTAATCACATACTCTTTTCTTGCACTATGATGTATCATATCATAGGTTCAAACGCCTAGTTCCCGAATCGCGCATAGACTTCCCAGACTATCAGTTGTAGCAGTAGTGAGTCCTCATACTTTAAGGACAAACTATTTTATTTCATGCTTTCATTTCAGTAGTTAGTTGGAGTTAGTTGGGGCCTGTCCTATCACTCATATTTAGTCAGTTTAGAGGCTTTCGAACACGTCAGACATTTTATCTTTAATTTATCAGTTTCAGATAGTTTTTCTCTGGATTCATGATTTAGTATTGTTTTAAGTTGCTAAAACCTTATGTCTTATCAGCTGTTCTTACGCATATGTTATTATATTATTCAGTTCTCACAGCAGGTACCAGCACATGGGTTAGTTTGTGGTCCCTCGGGACTGTAAGCACCGTATAATGCCCTGAGTGTACTCTCGAGGCATTACAAAAGTTTAGCTACTTATAGCAGGGTGGATGCCAATGGAACAGTGGTAGAGATCGTAGGCAGTCGAGCATGAAGAGGACTTCGAAAACTCAAGTTCATATTCTACGGATAGTTCTCTATATCCTAAGCCATTTGGTGATTGTCGCTTTAAGACTGACAGTGGGTTTAAGACCTAGGATGCCAAATCACAGGCTAGTGGAGCCCAGTTATCTCCATTATATCCTCCTTACAAATTTTGTAGGGCAGTTACATAGTGGTTTTTGTAATGAGGGGAGAAATAAATATTTTATATATGGACATCCTAGTCATATTCAGAGGAACTTTCCTTCAGGAAATGTTGCTACTAGAGCTAATAATGTTTTGATTTCTACTTCTTCAACTCCTGTGCGAAAGGGTGTTACTTCTAGTACCGGCACTAGTTAAAATCATCTTTATGATCTTTCTGCCCATCGGAATCTAAGGTATCTCCTAATGTCGTTACTGGTTTATTATTGCTTTTATCTCATGATGTCTATTTTTTGCTTTATTCGAGCTCTACTCTTTCTTATGTGACCTAATATGTGGTTGTTCATTTTGGTTTTTACCCTGAGTGCATTTTTTATCCTTTTTCTGTGTCTACCCCATTGGGTGATTCTATTATGGGTAGAAGCGTCTATAGGTGTTGTGTTGTATCTGTTGGTAATAGGGAGACATTGGTGAATCTGATAGAATTGGATATGATAGATTTTGATGTGATCTTAGCAATGGATTCGCTTCATTAGTGCTATGATTCTCTAGATTGTCGGACACAAAGTATCAATTTCCAATTTTTGAATAACTGGTAATTGAGTGGAAAGGATTTCCCTAGTACATAAGGTAAGTTTTATTTCTTATCTTAGATCCCAAAAGTTAATTTCTAAAAGGAGTCTATACTATCTAGTTTGGGTTAGCAATTCTAGTTCTGAGGCTCCCTTTCTATAATCTATCCCTGTAGTAAATGAATTTCCTAAAGTTTTTCCTAATGATATTCTTGGTATTTCTCTCGATAGGGAAATAGACTTTGGGATTGATCTACTATCGGATACTCATCCTATCTCTATCCCTCCATACAGAATGGCTTAATCTGAGTTGAATGAACTTAAAGAGCGATTAAAGAATCTTATTGATAAGGGTTTTATTCGTCCTAGTGTTTTTCCATGGGGTGCCCCTATTTTCATCGTGCATAAAAAGGATGGTTCCCTTCAGATGTGTATAGATTATCAGTAATTGAATAAGGTGATGGTGAAGAATAAGTATCCTCTTCCAAGGATAGATGATCTCTTTGACCAGCTTCAGGGTGTTAGGTGTTAGGTGTTTTTCTAAGATTGATCTTCGGTTGGGTTATCATCAGTTGAAGATTAGGGAGGTGAATATCCCTAAGACTGACTTTGAAACCTGATATAGCCATTATGAGTTTTTGGTGATGTTGTTTGGGTTGACTAATGTTCCAGCTACATTTATGGATTTGATAAACTGGGTATTCAGAATTTCTTGGATTTATTTGTGATTATTTTTATTGATGACATCTTGGTATATTCTAAGAGTGAGAAGGACCATACCAATCACCTCTGTATAGTGTTGCAGACTCTTAAGGATTAGTAATTATATGCTAAGTTTTGAAGGGTGGGTTTTGGTTGAATCTTGTGACCTTTTTGGGTCATGTTGTGTCTAGTGAGTGGATTATGGTGGATCCACATAAAGTTGAGGAGGTAAATAAGTGGCCTAGACCCACGACTCCAATTGACATTTGGAGCTTCTCGGGATTAGCCGGGTACAACAGGAAATTTGTGGAAAGTTTATTGTCTATTGTTTCTCTGTTGACTAAGTTGACATAGAAAACGGTGAAGTTTTTATTGTTCGATGCTTGTGAGGGTAGCTTTGAGAAGATGAAGGATAAGTTTACTTCTGCTCTGATTTTGACCCTGTTCAAGGGTACTGGTGGGTTTGTTATTTACTATAATGCATCGCGTGTGGGACTAGGTTGTGTCTTGATGTAACATAGTAAGGTTGTGGCCTATGCTTCTAGACAGCTGAAAGTTCATGAAAGGAATTATCCAACTCATGACTTAGAGTTAGCGGTTGTTGTATTTGCTTTGAACATTTGGCATCATTACTTGTATGGGGTTCATATTGATATCTATCCAAATCATAAAATCTTGCAGTATGTGTTCACTCGGAAAGAGTTGAATCTCAAGCAGAGGATATGGCTTGAGTTGCTCAAGAACTATGAGATGAGTCTTCATTACCATCCAGGTAAGGCTAATGTGGTTGTTGATGCTCTTAGCAGGTTGTCCATGGTTATATTGACTCATGTGGATGAGGAGAAGCATGGATTAGTGAAGAACATTGACTGATTGGCTAATCTTGGAGTTCGTATTTTGGATTGAACAAGAGGTGGTGAAGTCATCTCTTGGTGTAGAGGTGAAGGAGAAGCAGTTTTTGGACCCCATCTAGATGCAAATTAAGGATGAGGTGGGTTAGAAAAAAGTCATGGCATTTGAGATTGGTGGAGATGGTATCTTAAGGTACCAAGGTAGATTATGTGTTCCTAATATGGATGGGCTATGGGAAAGAGTTTTTGTTGAGGCTTATGAGTCGAGGTATACAGTTTATCCTATCTCGATGGAGGTGTATCATGAACTAAAAGAGATTTATTAGTGGAACAACATGAAGAGAGATGTAGCTAACTTTGTGTCTAAGTGTATAGTGTGTTAACAAGGGAAAGTTGAGAAATTGAGGCCAGGTGGCATGTTTGAAGAGATAGAGTTGCCTGTGTAAAAGTGGGAGATGATTAATATTGACTTTTTTGTGGGTCTTCCTCAGTCTCACAATCTGCATAACTCAATTTGGGTTATTATAGATAGGATGACTAAGTCTGCTCACTTCATACCTGTGGGACTACTTACACTGGAGAGCATTATGCGAAGTTGTTTATTTAAGAGATCGCCAAATTGCATGGTGCTCTATTTTCCATCATTTTGAATCGAGGTACGCAATTGACTTCTTATTTTTGGCATTCGTTTTAGCCAGGCTTAGGCACACGACTGAACCTTAGCACTCCATTCCACCATCAGATGGATGGACAAAAGGAAAGGACTATTCATACTTTGGAAGATATGCTACGGGTCTGTGTGATTGATTTTGGTGTTAATTGGGTAGATTATTTACCTCTCATCGAATTCGCTTATAATAATAGTTATCACTCAAGTATTGAGATGGATCCTTCTGAGGGTCTTTATGGTATGAGGTGTAGATCTTCTATCGGGTGGTTTGAGGTTGGTGAGACCATATTGTTCAGTTCGGATATCATTTACCAAGCCATGGAGAAGGTGAAGGTGATTCAGGACAGACTCTAGACTACTCAGAGTCACTAAAGGTCCTATGCAGATGTGAGATGAAGGGAGTTAGAGTTTGATGTTAGTGATTGGGTATTTTTAAAGGTGTCTCTAATGAAGAAAGTGATGAGGTTTGGAAAGAAGGGGAAAGTTAGCCTCCATTATGTTGTTCCATACTTGATTTTGAGAAGAGTGGGGAAGGTTGTTTATGAGTCAGATTTTCCTTCAATTTTGGGTTCCATTCATCCGTTTTTTCATGTTTCGGTGTTGAAGAAGTGTGTGTATGATCCTTCTACCCTTATGACTATTGAGAGTGTTAGTATTTCAGGTTCCCTGCCTTATAAGGAAGTCCCAGTGGAGATTTTGGATAGACAAGTCTGTCGTTTGAGGACTAAGGATGTGGCTTCGGTAAAGGTTCTATGGAGGAACCACAAGGTTGAGGAAGCTACTTGGGAAGCTGAAGAGGACATGGAGTCTAAATATCCATTCTTGTTCCCCGGATTAGACAATCATTCTTAAGGTATGTGTTTTCCTTAACATCTTTATTTTCTGACTTTGTTAAAGGAAATTATGGTTGTGTTTCGGTCTTTGAATTATGCTAAGGGATACCTTGACTCATCATTTGGGGATGAATGATCCTATGGGCGAGAATGTAACACTCAAAATTTCAGCCTTTGAAAATTTTGATATTTGAGCATACTACTCAAGCTACAACTCACCCAACGAATCATAAGGTCTCCTTACAAGTCGCAGGGCTCGAGTTGTAGTGTGACCAGTGAGGTTATCCATGTCTTCTATCTGTACCACGACTCCTACCTAACAAGCCTTAAAAACTCTATACGAGTTGTATAGGTGCCATCCATAACCAAACCAGTGTAATAGCTAAGGTTTTTGTTGTGACTACGACTGGGATTATTGGAACCTCAGGGGGGTGCACTAAACAGTAAAGGACCAGGTCCCTCAAACTCAATCACAACGATTGAACAGTAAAGCAACTATGAGGTGCTGGAAAAACAAATGCAGTGTAGGAAGGTAAAAACATAAGAATTTTACGTGGAAACCCAAGAATATAAAAAACACGACTTACCCTCACTAGCACCAAAGAAATCCACTATAACCAACCTCCTAATTACAGTCTAGATTTTATCCTACCTCTAGGATCCTTTCACTTGTAGAAACTCTACTACAAGCTTATCTTGGTAACTCTACCAAGGACTTCCCTACTTATTACCCCTAATCAGCAACTAACTTAGGTAACTCTACCTAAGCACTCAAAAAAGAAGCACTACTCTTATAGCAGGAGTAGTTCAATTACAAATCAGTACTTACTCAAGAAAAATTTCAATTTAAGCTTACATAGATAGCTAAGAACTTGAGCAGTGATGAAATGGGGGTTTTGCTGCCTTTCTTCGCTCTTTGTAATTGTCAAAAACTACTTGATGAAGAGGCCTCTATTTTTTTATAGCTAGAGATGATTAGGGCTAAAAGATTATGGGACCATCTATCCTAATAAGTATAAAATAGCACTTGCAAGTTTGTTACACAAGATGACAACTGTGCGGACTAAGCGTGCCAGCTGTACTGTATCTTGCACATCCAAGGACCTGGTACCTTGTAGTTAGCTGCTCATCATCAAAACTACATACAGCAATTTCCTCCCTTTTTGACGATGACAAACCAACCATTCATCTTTGAGAATTAGTGCACATTCATCACATTTAATCAGTGCGATTACCACCTGAAGATGAATGTTCGCCAACCATCATGCTTCCTCTATCATGAAACATAAGGACCTGGTCCCTTGTTGTTATTTGCAATAAAAACTTATAGTTTCTTCCCCCTGTCATCATGCACCTACTTTTAATGTATTTGCACACTTCCCCCTGTCGACATGGCTCCATTCTTTCATCTATTTAGCACATCACTTACTCCATTCATTAATTTCATGATACTTGGTCCCTGCACATCACTCCTAGCCCATACACACTCCTTACACACAAAGTGAGTAGTACATGTATTCCCCTTTTTTACATAATTGAAAAGGATTGACAACAATCCAAGAATAAAGATAAGTTCAATTTAATTAATTCATGGTTACTAGGGCAATGCTAGCATGAAGAGCATCTTAAAAAGTAAAGAAAAGAGATGAGATACGCAAGCTAAATTTATTTATTTTCAAAATAAAGGTCATTACCTGTACAATTAAACTAAAATAATGCATAAAACAAATTGTATTCAAGATCCAACACAGGATGCAAAATATGAAACTGACACTAGGTTAATTTGAAGACAGGGATAATAAGACTTAGGTGGAGGATGGTTTGGGGGGAAGAGAATTAAGTAGCATCTCCATTCTTTCATTCTCATCATTGTAGGCATCCAATAACTACTTGGTGAGAACTTTCACATTAGCATTCAATCCTTGAATTTCACTATTCAGTTCGACCACTTGTGCCTGAAGTTTTGTATTTTCAGCTGCAAGTTCATCATGGTGCCTGGTCCCTCAGAAGACAACTTCTAATTCTGCAACTTCAGATACACTATCTCAGTATCTTTGGTAGCCAACATAATCCCTAACTCCTCTATTTCTTTGCCCAACCTTTCCTGAACAGCTAGAACCTCAGACACTTGGGACACAGATCCAACTTTGCCCTCTATGCATTCATTCTGCACAAGGGTTGTCAGACTAATCATCTATTTGGCTATTCCAGGTGTTTCTTTAGTTCCATATACATCATAGTGTTTAAACACCTTGTTCAAGAGATATCCATATGGCATCCATGTTTGCCTTTCTTTTCAGAAATCACTTTATGCATATGCTCTATCATTAGAGATGGAAGTATTATCAATTAAACTTTACTGAAGTATTCAATCAAGAACAAATCAACAGTGGAAGCAATTGTTCTTTTTTCAGATCTTGGCAACAAGACCTTACTGATGAACTCAAATACCAGTTGATAGTCACTTTTTAGAAACTCTTTTTCACTGCAATTTTTGAGGTTACTCCTACCTTTGATGGCTTAATCATGAACTAAGTGGTAGTATAACGCCCCGAATCTAGTACCCGAAATGCTACAGGTGCCCATGACCCCAAAGAACCACAAGCTAACCCATGACTGATATCTGTAAACTGAGCACTGAATAATAGTAATAATATCATAAATGCAGAAACATGAACTGATAGTCCATAAGGTTCAATACTAGTACATAACTGAAAAATATGGTATAACAATACCAAAATAACTGAGATAATAGTTTAAACATACTATAGTCTGAAAACCTCTAAACTGTCTGAATAAGGAGTGGATGGTACATGTCCCCAACTAACTCAAACTACTGAAATAAACTAAAAATTGAAATAGTAATGTGATCATCAAGTCCTCGAAGGATGAGTAGTCACTGCTAACTCTGATCACTGAACCGGGATGCTACTGGTTCTCTGGAGCTCGTGTTTCTAAACCTATGGTATAAGACACCATAGTGCAAATGCGTCAGTACTTTGAATGTACTGGTATGCAAGTAAGGTAGGTTGAATGCCATAGGTTCATATGCATGAAAAATACTAACTAACTGACTAACATGAACGTGAGAATACATACATGCATACGTAACTATAACTGAGATCACGATAGGATTAAATACTGAGTTCTGACTACTGAGTCTACTAACATTGATATCTGATTCACTGATGAGTGAGAAACTGATACTGTATTACTGAATACTGAGGGACTGATACTATGTTATTGATATATGGATAACTTTGTCTGACAGTTCTGATTATGAAGACTGTTCTGGTTGAATATATCTGAAGTCCTAAAGCTGAATGCTAATAACATAAGTTCTGATAACTAATATAACTGATAACATGAGTGACTATATCTGATAGTCTTGAACCTGATGGAACTAGCTGAGTTCCATACTATATCTGAGTAACTGAATCTGAGATCAGTCATATCTAGCGGGTGATCTCTACATCTGATAATATTGATACTGATTGACCATAGTTGAGATCAGTCCTGTCTAGTGGGTGATCCTGGGGTCTATTTATAATGATAAGGATTGACTGTATCTGAAAGTTCTAAATCTATACTACTGAGCTGAATTGACTGTATCTGACAGTCATGATCCTGTAACTGAAATTGTAGGATGTAATCATTTAACCGATATGCCCCATACTAAGCTAACTGGGGTCCAACCTCTAACTCTAGTTGGAAGGGTGTCAGTACCACGCCACTAATAAAGACCACTGTTGTGGAGTCAGTCCTAATCTAGCAGGTGACCCCTGGGATCAGTACTATACATTTAAATGTGCCAACGGGTGATCCCTGAGTATATCAGTCCTATTTAATGGGTGACATCTCGTACCTACGCTGGCTACGTAGTTCTAGAACTTAGGGATTTCTTCTAGGGATCTCAGTCCTATCTAGCGGGTGAATCCCCATCCCTAGGCTTGCTCGGTGGTGAATCCTACTCCCATTTGAAAGACACTAAACTGATTAACTGAATAGAAGTGATTATCTGAATTGAGCTGATACTTATGATATTGTTTAGCGGAGCTAAACTAAGTTTACTGAGTTTTCTTGACTGACAAAATGTACTGAGTTCTGAAGACTGACTAAGAGTACTGAAGTTACTGAGATTGACTGGGAATACTGAGGTTGCTGAGATTACTGGGTACTGAGATCACTGAGATTACTGAACTATTGAGATTACTGAGATTTCTGGGTTTTCCTGAGTCACATAACTGACCGAGTTCTATGTATTATAGCTTGACTGAGAGTATCTTGAAAACATGCCATGGCTCTAAGCACACAGCTAAATTGTCGGTTATAAGTACCCCCAGGACTCGATGGAAAGAAACTGACATAGCATGACTTACATGAACACATGACTAACAACACAATTCATAATTCATATATTGAAACACTTCATCAAACATGTGATATGCATAAACTTTTACATAAATGGGGATATCATAATGTCATGATAGTTTGGCACTTTTCCTTCATATAGGCACTTAATCAAACACATGATAGGCATAGTATATGTAGACACCATTATACAACAATTACACATCATGATTCAACATCTAATTTCATCATCCTAGAGTTTAATCATAGATTCACATGAATATACATCTATACAAATTAATTCCACATCACATTAATCACCCAACATGGATTTGAATTCAATTGATCATTCTTAACATAAATAAAATAAACCCAACATGAAGTTCATAAAGAAAATCTAAAATCTCGACTTTAGAAAAGAGATTCTTGGGCTTCATGGACGAAAGGAGTCCATGAATGAACACTATGCATACTTGGGATGTTATTTCTTGACGGTTGACGGTGAAACCTTCTTGAATTTGAATCCCCAATAGAAACCCTAGCTTGTTCTTGAGAGAAACTTGAGACAAACTAGTATATTTTGGGTAAAGAATGACTAAATCACGTGTTATTGGGTATATATAGGGGTGGAAAAATTGACCCTTTTAACCCTTGATGCATCTTTAATTTCTGAGAAAGTTTTCAGATTTTCATACTTGGCGCGACGCGCCACTATCGCACCAAGTCACTGGAATGTGAAAAATGGGAAATTGCATGGTGGCGCGACGTGGAGCTATCACGTTGCCACCTTTTCTGCGACCTGGAAGTTTGGTACGACGCGCCATTATCATGGAGCAACACTGGAAATTGACAATTGTCATTTGAGTTATCTCCGCGATGCACTGAAGGCTCAGGTGATACACTGTCTCACTAAAAAGGCTCTAACTCTTCACCCGGGTGTCGGATTTGGGAGAATTTGGTATCGATGGAAAGATTATTCGATTCCCCATATAATAAAAATTTAAAATCTTAAAAATACCACATGTACAAAAAGTGGATTAATCTTTCAAAGAAAGCTTCTAACATTCTTGGGAAACTTTTCAAGCTAGAAAAAGTATGGGGTATTACAATATCTCCCCCTTGCGAACATTCTTCCTTGAATGATACTGAGTGAGAGGGAAAAAAATACAAACTAACGTACTTACTGTACATGACTGACTGGAACATGATTTCATGACTGACATGACTGATGGCTGAATATAACATATTGAACATGCATATTTGATGCATGACTAATAAGCTTAATTCATGCATATTTGATGCATGACTGATAATTGACTTATGAGTACATGACTGAATATTTTGATGAACTGAATTTCTCAAAGTGAGAATGCATGTCTAATGCATAATTGCATGCCTAAACTGATATATGAATGCATGGCTGAATATGCAAGGGTACTTAGTACCAAGTTTGTGATGAATAGTGAACATGAAATTGAGTAAGAGTAAGGAGAACTATTATTTTAACCGGAAATGCTAATGAATCCGAGATCATCTTTACTAAACATGCATGAGAGGAAATACGAGAACCTAACTGAGTCTATTCTGATACGTGACATAAGAACTGAACATCATGAACAGAACTGAGCCTCTGAATACTTGGACCAAGGCTGAGGTTGGGACTTTGAGGATTAACATATGAATACCCTCTACTCTAAACTGGATTCTTTATGCGAAGAGAAACTTTATTTAAGGAATGAGAACGTTGAGGAATAATGGGGTATCTCCCCCTTGGGACACTATGTCCCTTTAAGAATGCTCACCTTACTAAGATACTGGGGTGACGCATAGGGCATCCACAGACTGATTTATGACTGAATAACTCATGCTAAAAATCATATGCTAAAATGAGAGCAAGAGGTCTAGCAATGCATATCATGAGTATGAAGGACCTATAACGTACCCGAATCTATGTCGGGGGAATTTTCTTGATCAAGGTGAGTCTGAAGAGCATAAAATATGAAGGACCTATAACGTACCTGAATCTATGTCGGGGGAATTTTCTTGATCAAGGTGAGTCTGAAGAGCATAAAACCTATTTTGATGCTGACCATTAGTGGTACTGGAAGTGACGCCCTGTTGGTGTAAATCTTTTCCATTCTGAGACCTTACTCTACATTCCCGTAGCCTGTGGCCTGGCTTACCACATCCATAACATACCTCACTGCCTGCTAAACATACACCTAGGTGATTCTTACCACACTTTTCACAAAGCAGATATGTAAGACTCTTGTTCTCACTATCCTGGGCCTCGAATCCTGGTGACCCATCACGACTATCATTCTCGAGCTTGGGTACTGGTGTACTAGCTGAAGATGGAGTTGGGACTAAAAATTTATAACTATACTGAGAACGGATACCACCCCCTAACTTAGGCTGAGTAAAACTAAAACTACCTGTCCTTGGCCTCTTATTCTGCTTTTCTTCATCTTAATATTTTTCTCTTCTATCTGCTGAGCATGGGTTATAAGTCTGGCTAAAGTCATGTCACTATTTATCATGGCAGATCTGCACTCATTTAGTACACTATCATTCACCCCTGACACAAACTTGGCCTTACTGTCTGCAACCACATGAGGGGCATATCTGGCTAATTGAGTAAACTTAAGAGAATACCCTTTCACTGTCATATTTCCCTACCTAAGGTTGATGAAATCTAGCACCTTGGATTCTCTAAGCTCTAGGGAAAGAATCTATCAAGGAACGCGAAGGCAAACTCTTCCCACTCAACTGACCCTGCATCATCTACCCTCTCTGGCTTCTACTACTTGAACCAAGTGTGAGCAACATCCTGCAACTGGTATGTAGCTAGCTCAGCACTCTCAACAGTAGTCATCCCCATGATGTCAGTCAACTTCTGAACCTGATCTAGAAATTCCTGAGGGTCCTCATCTGACTTAGACCCAACAAAGGATGGAGGGTACATTCGGGTGAAGTCCCGAATCCTGGTTGTAGCTGAATTGGCCATTGGGTTGGTCGGAAAGATAGCTGGTCATTCATTATGAGTAGCAACTGGTTGAGCAAGAGTAGTGAATGCATCCTTGAACTCCGCATGAGAAACATGTTTTCCTAAAGGTTCTTCGGACTAAGGGGCTAACTGATTCCCATTTTACTTTTTAGGAGGCATGTTCTGTAGAAGAAAGAGAGAAATGGATTAGACTGAGAGTTTAACTTTGAGCCTATGCTCACTGGCACAACATGAATACTGAAAGAAGGGAAATTGTTCCTAAAACTTCTCATAGTCTACTGCACATAAGTGTGGTGCACAACACACGCTTGTACAAGACTCTACTAGATGTATCTTTTCAGACATCCTAGGACACTGTTGAACCTTAGGCTCTGATACCAAGTTTGTAATGCCCTGAATCTGGTACCCGAAACACTATACGATGCCTATGACCCCAAAGGACCACAAGCTAACACATGACTGATATCTCTAAACTGAGCACTGAATACTAGTAATAATATCATAAATATGGAAACATGAACTGAAAGGCCATAAGGTTCAATACTAGTACGTAACTGAAAAATATGGTATAACAATACCAAAACAACTGACATAATTTTCTGACCATACTGTAGTCTGAAAACCTCTAAACTGTATGAATAAGGAGCTGATAGGACATGTCCCCAACTAACTCAAACTACTGAAATAAATTGAAAAGTGAAATAGTAATCTGATTATTATGTCCTCAAAGGATGAGGACTCACTGCTAACTCTGATCACTGAGTCCTATCTAGCGGGTAAGTACCCATCCCTAGGCTCTCTCGGTGCTGAATCCTACTCCCATCTGAAAGACACTAAACTGATTAACTGAACAAATCCGATTATCTGAACTGAGCTAATACTAATGATACTGTTTAGCGGAGCTAAAGTTAGTTTACTGAGTTCCGTTGACTGATGAAATATACCGAGTTCTGAAGACTGACTGAGAGTACTGAAGTTACTGAGATTGACTGGGAATACTGAGGTTGCTGAGATTACTGGGTACTGAGATCACTGAGATTACTGAACTATTGAGATTACTGAGATTTTTGGGTTTTCCTGAGTCACATGACTGACTGAGTTCTATGGATCATAACTTGACTGACAGTATCTTGAAAACATGACATGGCTCTAAGCACATAGCTAAATTGTCGGGTATAAGTACCCCCAGGACTCGATGGAAAGAAACTGACATAGCATGACTTACATGAACACATGACTAACAACACAATTCATAATTCATATATTGAAACACTTCATCAAACATGTGATATGCATAAACTTGTACATAAATGGGGATTTCATAATGTTATGCTAGTTGGGCACTTTTCCTTCATATAGGCACTTAATCAAACACATGATAGGCATAGTATATGTAGACACCATTATACAACAATTACACATCATGATTCAACATCTAATTTCATCATCCTAGAGTTTAATCATAGGTTCACATGAATATACATCTATACAAATCAATTCCACATAACATTAATCACCCAACATAGATATGAATTCAATTGATCATTTTTAACATAAACAAAATAAACCCAACATAAAGTTCATAAAGAAAATCTAAAATCTTGACTTTCGAAAAGAGATTCTTGGGCGTCATGGATGAAAGGAGTCCATGAATGAACACTATGCATACCTGGTATGTGATTTATTGAGGGTTGATGGTTAAACCTTCTTGAATTTAAATGCTCAATAGAAACCCTAGCTTGTTCTTGAGAGAAACTAGTATATTTTGGGTGAAGAATGACTAAATCATGTGTTATTGGGTATATATAGGGATGGGAAAATTGACGTTTTTAACCCTGAATGCGTCTTTAATTTCTGAGAAAATTTCTGAATTTTCATCCATGGCACGATGCGCCAGTATCGCGCCAAGTCACTAGAATGTGACAAATTAAAAATTGCACGGTGGCGCGATGCGGAGCTATTGCGTTGCCACCTTGTCTGTGACCTGGAAGTTTGGAGTGAAGTTCCCCTATCGCGGAGCAACACTTGAAATTGACAATTGCCATTTGAGCAATCTCCGCGATGCGCTAAAGGCTCAGGTGATACACTGTCTCGCTAAAAAGGCTCTAACTCTTCACCTGGGTGTTGGATTTGGGTGAATTTGGTATCTATAGAAAGATTATTTGATTTCCCACATGATTAAAAGTGAAAATCTTGAAAATACCACGTGTACAAAAAGTGGATTCATCTTTCAAAGAAAGCTTCTACCATTCTTGGAAAACTTTTCAAGCTAGGAAAAGTACGGGGTACTACAGGTAGGCTGTTGATTTATACAGTTTTAATCCCTTCAACAAGTACATCTAGGACTCTTCCTAGTATTTTTTCATCCAGCATAAGAACTTTTCCTTGTACCTGTGCAGTCAAAGGCAAACTATCCTTTGAGAATTCCATGGAGTGGTACAATTCTCTCACTTCTCCTTCTAAGACAATGGGAGGTTGTTCCTCTAGAAAGTGCAACCATCCCTGGTGACTTGCATACTCTACCAGTTCTACTATCCCTAGTTTTTCATAGATTTTTGTGTCAAATACTCTCCCAAATTGTACCTTCTGTGTTCTAAGGTTCCAATCATTCCTTCTCTGGATATGTGATTCAGTTCTTCATTATTTTTATTTCTCTTGGTCTCATTACTTGGCTCTTCTTTTTCATCATTTTTTCTCTTCATGGAACTGGGTCCCTCAGAATCTTTTATTTTCTTGATAGTTATGTGTTTCGGACTCATTCCGGTGGAGCTACCAGTCTTTCACTTAGAGGGCCTAGTCCTCTCATTATACTCAACTTCCAATTTTTCTTTCTTTAATAGCAATAGCAACTACTGAATCTATGTCTTCTTCTTCTTTCTCAACCTCCACAACTTCCATATTTTCTTCCTCTTCTACTGCTATTGATTTCCTCAGCCTCCTTTTCATAATTGAAGTTTTTTTGGCCTTTATGGCATCTTCCATCATCTTTTTTTATAACCTCTTATAGAATAGGTTCTATCTACTTCACTTCTGAGTTTATAACTTTCTCCATGCCTATACTTCTTCTCAGTTTCTTTACCGACCATCTTAAATGTATGTCATCCTTATCCTCTTCATTTTCCTCATATGGTGGTAACAACATATCCTCTCCCTAATTCCCTTTACCTTTATCATTCAATTCATGTTCTTATCTAGTTACTAAGTTTTACTTGGTATCGTATGCAAGTAGGACTACATTCTCAGCTACCCAATTTTCATTGTAGTAAAGAACGACCCTTTTCACCAGAATTTCTTCACCAAACAATGAGGCAAAAATAGAGTTTAAATCTAAGGGTATAGGAGAGTCAGTCGGTTGTTGTGTTTTAGAAGGTTCATGATTTTTGGATTTTTTGGAGGACTTAGAAATTAGGAAGATTTCAGGTAGTTTTAAATTTCCTGGGGAAGAGGGAGTTTCAGGTTGAGATGTTTCATGTTCTATTGGGAATCCAAATCTTTGGTTTGGAGTTTCAATAATGATAGACTGGGCATGAGATTTTGAGATTAATAGGGAGTATTTAATGGAGACTTACTTAATTAAGGGTTCTGGACATTCTAAAGAGGATTCAGTTTGTTATTGAGGACTACAGATGATGTTTTTCATGATTTCAAATTATGAAGAATCAGGATGTTCAATTTGGGAAAGTCTAGTTTGACTCCCTAAAGTATTGTCTACTTCAGAGTTTTTTGTTGGGTTTGAGGAATTAGTAGTGATATCTATTTAATTTGGGGAGGCAGAGATGAGTTGGCTTCGTTTTAGGTTTAGAGAAAATTTATAGGTTTGGGAAGGTTATTTGGACTCGTTGAAGAATAAAGACAAGAAGGTCTGACTTAGAAATTTTAAGCGGTTACCAATGTCCTTAAAAGCGGTTCCTATTGATTTGACATATCTAGACCTAAGAAGTGTGACTTATTATTTTGCACAGAAATTGATACTTTAGAGGAGAAAACATATTTGGCTTTTTCAAACAGCATTTTATGATTATTTTAAGCTTCTTGTATAGGTACTGACCTGAGTGATGGGACCAGGTCCCTCACCCTTTTGACTGAATTCAATACTTGCATTGGCTTCAACTCTTCTCCTTCTAAGCTATTCTCATGAGTGTATACCTGGAAAGGTATGGAGCTGTGTTAGAATAATAAGCACCTATTCTATAAGGATATCTACCTCCTTAACATAGCCAATTCTTGGAGTTACACTGATTCACATGCCAGGTTAGGTTGGCTTGATCAATCCATGATTTATTTTTTTGCTGAAACTTTCTCTTTTAAGATGAGTCTTCTGAGGACCAGGTCCCTTGAATCTAACTATTTCAACATAAGACATATCCACCTTAGAGTTCCTTGAGAGAGAGAAAATACAATTAGATCTTCTAAGAGTATGCTCTAAACACCCACTTTTGATAATTATTCCTGACTGTAATTCGTTTTCTCTAACATAGACCCCTGATCACTTGTTTGATTTGGAACCTACTTGAGTTTGAGCTCTCAGTAAGAAGACAATGGTGTGACCAAAATCTTCTTGGCCCAACTAGGTAGAGAGTTTTTTTACATCTTATTCAAGTACTTGAATCCGCTTTGATGTGTATTCTCCTGCTGAACATATCTGAATTCGTTCATTTCTTCACTTTTCCAGCTTTCACAATTCCCTTAAGAGTTCCCATTCTTTCTACAATGATTGTCCATCGATTTGGAAGTCTTCTTTCTAGAACCATTGAAAGTCTTTCCTTGCCACCCAGTAGGTTGGAATTCTCCTTGATAGCCCAGTCTTTTGCCACATTAGCCCCTTACTAATCATATTAGAAAGAATGTGTGAAGAAGTCGTCCATTTAAGAGACTTATTCAACACTTCTCTTAAGTGGACCAGGTCCCTCTCTAATATTTCATTCCTATGAAGTGTAGTTATCAGGTGTTTTGGGGAATCCCTTAATTTTTTCTCTCTATCAACTTAAAGTCTTGAGGATTCTATCATCTCTTTTTCCATCTTTATCATTTATCTTCTTCAGATTACTCATCGACTCAAATTTTCAGGTTACATTTTCGTGAACAATTCTTTAGTTTCAGAAATTTGGAGAGTTAAGCCAATCATTCATGCTTTTGATTATCTATTTTTTCTTCTAAGGCATTCTTCTCAATAGTTAGTTCACATAAAGAGTCTATCAATACACTTGCAAGCCCTTTTATCTTCCTAACAGAGTAGGTATCTAGGTTTTCCTTAAAGTCAGAAAGAGTTACTTCTTTTTCTTCTTTATCTTCTAAGTTTGCCATGAATGCAAATAACGATTCATAGACAACTGAATTGTCTTCCACTGCTAGTATAGAAACATCTCCAGTTTTCTCATCTTCATCTAAGTCACTGAAAGAGTCCTCCCATGTTGCCAATATCTTTTTAATTACACGGCTAACAGCATCCTTTCTTCTTGACTTCTCAAGATTTTGGTTTTTCTCTTGAATTTGGTAGTTCCTCGTGAATTCTTTGAGCTACCATTTTCGTAACCACCTTTAATACTAGAATTTCATTTTCTAAACTAACCACCCCTTTTTACAGCTCTAACAATTCTTGTTGCCAAAAGTGCAACATCGGTGTCTTCTTCTCTTGTGTCAGACTCTAAAGCCTTCAAGGTCAGGAATGTCTTTTTTTAGCAACCTTTCTTTCCAACCCTAGTTCAGTTATAGCAGCCATGATGAACAGAACACTCTAGGTATAAACCTTTTAGAGTAAACCTGGATCTGCTACCAATTCTTGGAACCTTTGGGGGTTGCGCCACACAGTGAGGGACCAGGTCCCTCAAAGTCAATCATAAGTGATAGAACAGTAAAGCAACTATGAGGTGATAGAAATACAAATGCAGTGTAGGAAGGTAAGAACACAAGGATTTTATGTGGAAACCTAAGAAGGGAAAAACCACAGTTTATGTAACGCCCCAAAAATTGAGTCCCGAGATTCCACACGGTGCTTAGGGTTACAAGTGACCCCAAGCTAACCCTTTCATAGGTATAACTCAAAAGCAGCTGATTTAAAACATAATTCTAAGAGAATTAAGCTGAAAATATCTCAATACAGAATCTATTCAATACAATATTGGAATTACAAGATGACAATTCTACTAACACATATACATATACAAGAAGGAGACTGGATACATCAACCACTACTACTGTCTGTGAAGCCTCTACTAGTATTGCCTGTACATAAATGGGTTATGACTCCCAACCATCCCACTCAATATGGCCGACAGAAGAAGGTATAGTGTCTCTGAACTGAAACAACCAACACAAAACCTTGAACTATAAGGACTCGTTTACCTACTGACCAGATGTTGCAACTGAATAAATTAGTAGATGGGGGTCAGCACAGAGAGAATGTACTGAGTATGTGGGGGTGCATGCAACACTTTAAATAACATCATAAATTTCATGAAAACATGCATACAGACAATGATGACTCACTTGGCTTGAGTTATATCAAATCATACTCTTCATACTTTCATAATAAATAGTTCAAATGGTAAAATCTCATAATCCATGTAAATCATCAAAAATCATAAATTATGATAAATCATCATAAATTATCATATCGTCAAAATTCATCATAGGTAGTCATAATTCATCATAATATCTCAACTCTTTGACTCAAATCTCATAGTGACTCGGTAATTCAAGAAACATGACTTTTATGGGCAGGGGAGTTTCCTATAACCGACAACCTCACGTGAGCTACGTGGAATACCAACATTTGAAACCCCCGTTGGCGGGAGCATCATACTCTTTGCCAGGGAGTACGACCTTAAAACTGCAATAATCACAATCGAGCTCTCTAGCCAATAATATCATCATCAAACAACCCTACGATGGCACATAGGTTTGGGGAAATACCAAATTTCCCTCTCGGTGCTAAGTACTACTCCCCAACAAGTTCAGAACGCGTTAGGAAATCCACCATCATCATCACAAGGGTCTATCATAAAGATCAAAACAAATATTTCAATTTATAATTCATCAACAATTTGTGGATTCCTAACCTCAACTTCGACTTAAAACATTTCAATCTTTTTCTACATCAACAAGGTATCAATGCATTGAACCATAACCGACTCGACATTTGTACAAGGATATGAAGACTCAATACGTAATATTTTCAACAATTCAACTCATCAAAATCATCCGAAAAAAAATACCAAAATTCATCTCAACATCTATATCAAAATCAATCTTTCTCATAGTCAAAATAATCTCGACTCTGCGAGTTCAAGGTCAATGTACTCAAATGATTATTCTTTCAATTTGACAATTAAATCATGACAACAGCTTTTGAAAAGCACTTGAGACCTTCAATTCATAATAAGAATACATATCCCGTAGCACAACTCGAATCACGACTTTTATCTCGAAAGTCTTTAGAAATATCAATTCATTGTAGTAGTATGCAATTCATAGCATAAATTCTCAATTTAAGAAGTAGAGTAATGAAGTAATCATGTATATCCATATTGGAAAAAAATTCAAAGTCTTATAAATCCTTCATAAAGTAATTTGAGTGTATACCCATTTTCGAATATCATGAAATTTCAATAATAGAACTCAACCTTTTTAAATGTCAAAATGTAATAATTTATCAAGTCATGACAACATCAATATTTTTGAGAAAATATCAAGACTCATGGTAACATCTCAAATGTTATATCTCAATATGCTCAATGATTCAATTTCGTCATAAAGAAGCTTTAAGCTTATCATAAATCTCAAAATCATTCCAAAATACCAATTCAACATATATCTCTAAATCATTCAAAATAAAAATATGAAATTTACAATTATAGATATCAAGACATCTCATGTCTCAAATATATATTCAATAATTCAAATCGTCATTGGGAAGCATAAAGCTTGACACATATCTCAAAATATTATTCCAAAATACCATCTCGACATACGTCCCAAAATCATTCAAAATACCACCTCGTGGTAAAAGTGTGTAATTCGCAATGATAATTATTAAATCATATCATGAAAACATTGAGATAATCATATAAATCAAAGTTTATTCATTCAACCATCATAATCTCATAATCAAATTATTTAGACATAATCTCACTTGCAAAATCATGTAAAACCATAATAAAATTAAAGCTTTGGGCACAAGAACGGAAGATTGCTCTTGTTCAAAACCCCACATACCTTGAAATTGACTTCTTGATTACGGAATCCTGTTCGGACAAATAATGGGTGCTCAAGTCTTGAAATGAGGAGTTCGTTTATCGGATTAATTTTGGATTTCTACGGTGAAATTGAAAGATTTTTGGAGCTCAAAATGGACCTAGGGTTTAGTTCTCTCAATATTTTTTATGGAAGAACATTAATTTTATGGATCAATATAGGTATAAATGGACAATTTTCGTCCATGAAGTGAAGGCATAATGACCAAAATGCCCTTAAAAAAACAAATAATTCTCGAATTTGTCCTTTGGTGGACTGTTTTGATATTCTGAAGTAGATCAACCATAACGTTTTACTCCGATATCCAAATTGAATGAAACTAATTTCATTAGAAAGAGGACTCTCATATCTTTCCTTTGATATATAGTAGCTCACCCATATCATTGTGTACAAGGATTTATGGTCATTTGAAGTTGACCCTGAAATTCGCCTGGCTGCAGTAATTTTTTTTAATTTCCTGCACGTTTTACTGTTCACAGTTCGATCGGAATGGTTGTAACTCATCTCTCGAGTGTCCGTTTTCGATGATCTACATATCGTTGGAAATTTTATTCGATACTCTACGCAATTGTAGGTCAACGTCTTAGAAATACTACACAAAAAATTTATGGATTGCTCTAAAGCGTAGAACTCGATACGTTTCTCACTAAATCTTTAGGAAGAAGATTTTCCGGGGTATTACAGTTTGCCCTCACAAGTACCAAAGAAATCCGTTATAATCAAAATCCTGAATACAATATAGATTTTATCATACCTCTAGGATCTTTTTTCTTGTAGAAACTCCACTACAAGATCATCTTGGTAACTCTACCAAGGACTTCTCTACTGATTACCTCTAATCAGTAACTAACTTAGTTAACTCTACCTAAGCATTCAGAAAATAAAAACTACTCTTATAGCATGAGTAGATCGATTACAAATCAGTACTTACTCAAGAACAATTTCAATTTAAGCTTACATAGATAGCAAAGAATTTGAACAGTGATAAAATAAGGGTTTTGATGCCTCTTTTCTCTCTTTTTAATTGTCAAAACCCACTTGATGAAGAGGCCTCTCTTTTCTCTTATAGCTAAGGATTATTAGGGTTGAAAGATCATTGGACCAACTTTCCTAATCAGTACAAAATAGCACATGTAAGTTTGTTACACAAGATGACAAAACTGTGTAGACTACGCGTGCCAGTTGTACTATATCTTGCACATCTAGGGACCTAGTCCTTTCAAAACTACATATAGAAGGGATGTCACAAGTCGTAATGACTCTTTATGAGTCGTAGGGTGATTTTTATGGTCTACCCAGTGAGGAGGATGACACAACCCGAACTAGGGCCTAGTCATATCGGCTGCCTTAAGCCCAACCGGGACTGGATACCACCCCTAATACCCAACCAGAACCTCCCTACACCTTAAGTCAGATGAATTTTGAACATATCTATATAACATAACAAAATGGAACAATTATAAATCAAATACAGTCAACTGGTATCAGCCATTATATCAATACCAATGCCAAGGCTAACACCAATGTCGATACCACCCATAAAAATCCATAGTAGTCTCACAAAGCCTCTATCCAAAAGTAAAATAGTATCCGGTCAGGACATACCCCCGATCATAGCCAAAACCAAAGTCTAAGAAATAACCAAATTATGATGACAAGACCATAACATGAAATAGAGACTTCTGGAGTAAGTAAGCTCACCACTTCAATACAACTCTAAGAAGTTCCAAAATCCAATCACTGAGCAGGGGGAGTAGTATGGCCGGTTCTGCATCACGTGGGGATACAGCGCTCGAAGATGGGTTAGCGGGTAAATGCTAGCATGCACTCAAGATAAGGGTAAAATAATGATAATATTTAAAACCAAGTAAATAACTATATGCATTCACGTCTATACATATAGATATAATCCATTACGGGTAGGGAATCGGGTTTAGCATTTATTTAAAACCATTAACATGGGTTTATTTAGCTTAGTCATCCTAGAACTACCCATGGGCTATATAGGTCCAGTGTTACCCTCTAAATGGGCCCCAGTATGTGTAGCCGCATGTACTAGAGATATCATAGGGGAAGGGGATTCTCGTGTATCCTTCACCCTCTATGATACATATACATAATTATAACATAGGGTATTCTTATGTACCCCACAAGTATATGGTCTCCATGACCAATTGTCATGTCGGTAATCATGAGTTTCTAATGTCCGTCCATTGGACTCACACCTTCACGGTTAGCTATCACAACCCACTATTATTAACCAATTAAAACCATTAGCACACAACCAAACCACCAATTCCATGTATTATTAACCAAGGATATAAGAAGTGGTAGCATCATATCGACTATAGTTTGCAAGCAATGTCCTTAGCCAACATTTGGGGTATTCCCATGTACCTCATAGGTTCCATTATTAAATTCGCTTGGGGGGATTCCCGTGTACCCCACAAGGTTTAAAATCAAAGACATGGTCACCAAGGCCTTACCATTTATTGATTAAAACCATTTAACCAATTTAAGTTCCATTACAATAGTATACCATGCAAAGTTTTCAATGAAAGTCCAACAATGTAATAAAAGCATTCCTATAGGAATTTTAACAAACATGTTGAGGGAATATAATTTCCAAAACCAAGTACCAATTGACCATTCCCATGAAACCACATGTTCAAACCACCATTATAATATGAAAACCATAAGTAGAAACATGGGAAAACATAAATCAACCATTAATAACCAAAAACCCCCAATATATAATTCAAAACACAAACCATATCACAATTAATCCATGAAAACCATTCATAAAACATGCCTTTAATTAAACTAACAATGAGGCAGGAGTAACATGCCTTAGATTGCGAAGAAGATGGAGATAAATCACCCTTTAGAGACTTAATTGACCACATTGAAGGAAACTCTAGCCTTTGCTTAACCCAAGATCTTGAGAGAGATTTGAGATATTTTTTGAGTGTTTATGATTAGAATAATAGGGTAAGTGAAGTCCCAATAGTGTTTTAGGTCGTGGGGTCATGATGGGTTAAGAGGGGAAATGTCCAGAATACCCCCAACTTAAACTGTAAAAGAATTCCCGTAGTGGGTACGAATACCCCACCCAAACCGTACCATATCATACAAGTGGTACCCATCACTCGTACCCTATGCAGCCACTTGGAACCCAACACTATCCAATATACAATCACCAAGACCAACTCATAACCAAGTATACGACAAGTACCCTTAACCCATACCCATAACATAATCAAGAGGGGTTGGACAATGTCCAATATATGAGTTGGACTATACCACTTGTACCCTATCCACACGACTCAGGGTGAGCAACTCATACTCAGATCCAAGTTAAGTTACCAAATTTAAGATTAAGTGAAGGATCAACCAACCGACCCACCACCAACCATATGACTCGTACCCACCAAACTATAACCACACCAAAAACCAACCCACTAAATACTGGCCAACATATGAGATGGTTTACCTGACCCGTACCCTCACCATACGGCTCATATAGTGAGTCACATGATTAGCAGAAGACTCAAAACCTAGGAAATTTTCCAAGGACCAGAACCTAGGGTGTTTCAACTCTCCCCCACTTGGATAATTCATCCTCGAATGATGGACAAGGAAGTACAAGCATGATTTAAACCTCCACACCCCTATTCTGACCTTTAACTAAGTTTAAAAACAAAGATATAAGGAATCAATATTTTTTTAACTAAGTAAGAAAACAAAGATGTGATAAAGAACACATACCTTCCGCATGAATCCCTGGAGCAGAAAATAAGAATGGATACTTGGACTTTATGTCCTCTTCCCAAGAAGCTTCTTCAACCTTGTGGTTTCTACATAGACCCTTAACTGAAGCTACATCCTTGGTCTGCAATCAATGAAACTTGATCCAAGATCTCAATCGGGACCTCCTCATAAGATAGAGAGTCTGAGATACCAATATCTCTAATAGTCCAGATTTAAGACAGATCACCCATACATTTTCTCAACATAGAAACATCGAATACCGGGTGAATGGGGCTCAAACTAGAAGGCAACTCTAACTCATAAAAAACCTTACCAACCCTTATCAAGACCAAGTAAGGACCGACATACCGGGGACTGAGCTTTCCCTTCTTACCAAACCGCAGCACTCTCTTCATGGGAGATACATTTTGGAACACCTTATCCCTAACATCAAACTCTAACTCTTATCGCCTCACATCAACATAGAACTTTTTATGATTTTGGGCAGCGTTAAACCGATCCTGAATTACCATCACCTTTTTCATGGCTTGGTGAACCAAATCTTGGCAAAACATCTCCGCTTCACCGACCTCAAACCACCCAAATGGAGATCTATATCTCCTACCATACAAGACTTTAAATGGAGTTATCCCAATGCTAGAGTGATAGCTATTATTGTAAGCAAACTCTATAAGAAGTAAATGCTTAACTCAACTACCACCATAGTCAATTATACACACATGAAGCATATCCTCCAATGTTTGAATGTTCTTTCCTACTTGCCCATTCGACTGCGGGTGAAAAGCAGTACTGAGACTCACCTTATTCCCCAACCCTTTCTGAAATAACTTCCAAAAGTGAGATGTAAACTGCATGCCACGATCAGAGATGATAGAGACAGGCACCTCATGTAGCTTCATAATCTTATAAAGATACAAACTTGCATAGTACTTAGCCAAAAAGTTAGTCCTCACTGGCAAAAAGTGAGTCGAGTTGTCATCCTATGCACGATGACCCAAACTGAATCAAACTGACTTTGATATTGAGAAAGAACGGTAATGAAATCCATGTTGATCACTTCCAATTTCCATTCAGACAATTCAATTTCTTGATACAATCCTCTGAGCCTTATTTGCCTAACTTTCACTTGTTGACACATGTTACATCCTGGGTTTTGGCTTTACAAAATTTTCCTTGAAATCCACTCTCCATACCCAATATGACTCCAGGGTACGAGCCGTATGCTGGGTTACGAATGGTATGGTCTTGTCGTAAGCTGACCAGTGTTAGTTGGTATGATGGTTTTTATCACTAAAATGGTCATGACTTAGGGGTACAAGTCATAAGTCTTAGTACGAGTCATATCGGTGACTTGTATGGTGGGTAATGTTTGATCCTCCTGGTAATTCATTCTTCCAAGGATACGGATCATGGGTATAGATCATATGCTGAGGTTACGACTTGGTTGGGTGAGTCATATATTGGACAGTGTCTGATCCAAAGGTTAAGGCCTGGGTATGACTCATGGAAACAAATCGTAAGGAAGGGTACGACTCATAAAAGGGTCAGTCGTATCCCTGTGATGGGTTTTTAAGGGACTTAAGTGGGGGTATTCTGGATATTTCCTTACCCTAATTATGGACCATGACTTCTAATACACTTTGGAGGTTATTTACCCTATTATTCTATTCATTAACACTTAAAATCTATTCTAAAATACATCATAATTCTCTCAAAAGCTTTTGGGGCAAGAGAGCTAGGGTTTCAACTTAGGGATTGCTTTGGTGATTTTCTTCCATCATCTTTCTTGGTATAAGGCATGTGTATCTTTCTTACTTATTACTTCTAAAAATTCATGGATTTTATGAATGTTTTCATAGTTTATGGTTTTCAACTATTAATTGGGGGTTTTGTTTATAATGGCTTGGTTATGGCTTCCAATGGTTTAATTATACTTTTATATGCATCAATGATGGTTTTGGTCAATTGGATTACATGGTAATGGTTTAATGGTATTTGGAATTGGTTTTAGTTATATTATGCCCCCAAGGTGTTTGATAAAATACTTATAAAGATAGGTTAATTGCATTGACTTCTTTAAATAGAACTTTTGCTTGTTTTCAGCTTATATATGAAACTATAAATGGTTTAAATGGTTTACAAAGGTTAAAGGCTAATTAATTATGCTTGTGGAGAACATGGTAGTCTCCCAAGAGGTTAATATGATAAACGGAAAGGGCACTTGAGAGACCCCTTAACCTAAATGGTTTGGCTATGGATAAATCTTGCAAGTATGGTTGGTATGACGATACCACTAGTAACTGGCCTTGGTTAATAAATGGTAACTGGGTTGTTTGGACGTGGTTTTAATTTGGGCATTAATGGCAGGATGTGTAACTAAGCCGTAGAAGGTAGAGGTTCTGGAGGGACAAAAATTGGAAACTCATATTTGCTGATATGAGGGGTCTTTGATGACCATGTACGAGTGTCACGTTTATATTAGAGGTATGTACTAGTCATCTCATGGGATATTTCCTAGTCGTATGGCTACACTGGGAATCTTTCAGCTGGGGGAGCTGAACCCATACGGCCCATAGGTGTGGTTAAATAGCAAGGTTACATAGCCCAGGTAAAAGTTTTAAATGCATGGTAAACCCAGATTCCCCTTCCTAGCACTTATATAAATGTATGGTTGTATGCATCATGGATGGTTTTACTTGGTTGTTTAAATGGCATTACTTTATCCTTATCTTGAGATATATGCTAGCGGTCATTTGCTAACCCGTCTACTGGAGGTTGTATACCCACGGTATGTAGGAACCAGCCATTCGATTCCTCCTACATAGTAATTAACTCGGGGACAGCATTTGGATTGAAGTGGTGAGCTTCCATCTTTTTGGAAGGTTCCATTTCATAATATGGACATTATTAGATTTTTTTTTTTATTTTGGATATTGGTTTTGGCCATGGTTGGGGGCATGCTCCAATTGTATATTTATATTCTTTTGGATAGAGGCTTTATGGTACTTCTGGGGGTTGGTATGGGTGGGATCGGTATTGGTGTCGGCCTTGGCATTAGAATAAGCTGGGAGGCTGGCATCATCGGACATGATTTCTTACTGTTCTATTGTATGATACTTTGGGTTTAATTATCATACTATGTTTTGATATTCTCTTTGGTTTGGTATGATTGGATGGTTGGTTTGTCACGGATAGACTCGGTTGGGTCGGTCACGGTTGTGACCCTATCCTAGAGTCTTCATGATAGCATTTACACAATCTTGTTATAAGCTTAAAATTCAGCTCTTCTAGGACTGTGAAAGGTGGTTGGGTTGGGTTAAGGGGGCGGTCCACGATCCTGGTTGGACTTGGGATGCCCATTACGTCTAGTCCTTGGTTTGGGTCGTGACAATACACCATGCACTTGGCCACAAAGTCAGCCACATCCCTCTTCATACTATTCCACTAATACATTTCCTTAAGGTCATTATACATTTTCATCGAACTAGGATGAACAATATAGTGCGATTCATGCGCCTCAGCCAAGACCCTCTTTCACAAACCATCAATGTCGGGAACACAAAACCCTCCTCGGTACCGCAAGGTACCATCACCGCTAATCTCAAATACCATCACCGTTTTCTCCCCTATATCACCCTTGATTTTCACCAAGATAAGATCTAATATTTGTTTCACCTTAATTTCAGCACTCAGAGATGACTACGCCACTTTCTAAACAAACACCTCACCATCCTTAGAGTCCAGGAGATGAACTCCAAGGTTAGCCAAACGGTGAATGTACTTCACCAACTCCCATCTCTCCTTATCCACATGAGCTATACTCCTCATGGACAACCTGCTAAGAGCATCTGCAATAACATTACCTTTAACAAGATGGTAGTGAAGACTCATGTCATAGTCCTTGAGAAGCTCAAGCCATCTCCTTGGCCTGAGGTTAAGATCTTTCTGAGTGAAAACATATTGCAGGCTTTTGTGATCAGAAAAGATGTCCACATACACTCCATACAAATAGTGACGCTAGATTTTCAGCACAGACACCACAGCTAACAACTCCAAATCATGAGTAAGATAATTCCTCTCATGCACCTTGATCTGCCTAGAAGCATAGGTTATCACCTTACCATGCTGCATCAAAACACAACCAAGTCCTACACGGGTGTATCAAGGTAAACCACAAACCCATCAGTGCCTTCAGTCAAAGTCAAAATCAGAGCCGAAGTTAGTTTATCCTTCAGCTTCTCAAAACTACCCTCACACATATCAGACCACAAAAACTTTACCTTCTTCTGAGTCAACTTAGTCAACGAGGCAGCAATAGAAGAAAAACTTTCCACAAACCTCCTGTAATAATCTGCAAAACCTAAGAAGCTCTGAATATCAACGGGAGTTGTGGGTCTAGGTCACATCTTAACCACAACAATCTTCTGCAAATCTACCATAATCCCTGCACTAGAAATAATATGACCCAAAAAAGTGACAGCGTTCAACCAGAACTCACATTTAGAGAACTTGTCATACAACTGATGTTCTTTCAAAGTCTGCAACACAACTCGAAGGCTATTGGAATGATCCACCTCACTCTTAGAATACACCAAAATGTCATCTATGAATACAATGATAAATGAGTCCAGAAACTGATGGAATACCCTATTTATAGAATCCATGAATGCCGTTGGGGCGTTGGTCACACTAAATGACATCACCAAGAACTCATAATGCCCATATCGGGTATGGAAAGCTATCTTAGGTATATCCACCTCCCTAACCTTAAGTTGAGGGTACCAGAATCAAAGATCAATCTTAGAAAAGAATTTGGCACCCTGCAACTGATCAAATAAGTCATTTATCCTTGGAATAGGGTACTTATTCTTTACCATCACCTTATTCAATTGTCGTTAATCAATACAAATTCAAAGAGAACCATCCTTATTGCATACGAACAACACTCGGGCACCCCACGGGGATACACTAGGATGAATAAACCCCTCATCCAGATGCTCTTTAAGTTATCTTAACTCATCCGAAGCCATTCTTTAAGAAGGAATAGATTTTGGACGAGTGTCTGAAACCAAATTAATACCAAACTCAACTTCCCTAACCGGAGGAACACCAGGAAGATCATCCAAAAAAAACTCAGGAAACTTATTTACCATCGAAACCGAGTGAAAAGTATCCTCCGAGTAAGAACCTTTCACCTGGACCAAGTGATATAGACACCCCTTGAAGATTAATCTATGAGCTCTAAGATATGATATACACTTCCCCTTAGGAGCAAGGGAACTACCCTCCTACTCAATAACCAGCTCGTTATGGAATTTAAAGACAACCCTACGGGTCCAACAATCTAAGGACGCATAGCATGAGTGCAACCAATCCATCCCCAAAATAACATCGAAATCCACTATATCTAATTCATAAAAATCTACCAAAGTTTCCTTACTACCAACAGATACTACACACCATGTATAAATTATTTTTTGCAATCACAGAGTCACCTACCGGGGTAGAAACAGAAAAAGGGTCAAAAACACACTCTGGAACAAAACCAAAATACACAGTTACAAATAGGGTCACATAAAAGAGAGTGGACCCCGAATCAAGTAAACAGTACACATCATGGGAAAAGAGTTGCAACATACCAGTCACGACATCAGATGATTCCTTAGATTTCTGTCGGGTAGTGACTGCATAAAGATAATTTCAACCAGTGTTGGAATGGTGCACCCATTGGTGCTAGAGATGAAGACAAAGCAATCAAAACCTTGTTTGACCCAGAGAAAACCTTACCAATAAGACAGTTTCTAAGCATATATACTGGCTTTCCACAGTTAAAGCACATGTCCCTTCTCTCATCACAGAATCCCCTATGTAGAAAACTATAGAACCTATAGTAAAGACACGATGGAGCCGACTGATCCCCACTATCATGAAATTGGTCACCCTATGCCCTGAAACTGTCGCCACCATGGAAACACTAATCACCCGATGGATTTGGGTAGGGAACACTAGCCATCGAATAGGACCCAGAATTGCCCCACTTTTTCTTAGGCCACTTACCACCATCCCTGCCTCTCTGCTGATGGACACCGCTCTTCTAAGAGAATCTAAACTTTTTTCCCTACCTCTCACTTAATTCATCCTGCTTTTTCTTTTTCTCTTCTACCTGTTGTGTATAGAAAACCAACCTAGAAATATTCATATCCTTGATCAGCAAGGTAGCCTTACATTCAAGGACCAACTCATGAGACAGTCTCAAAGAAAACTTCCTCATTCAAGCCCTCATATTAGACACCATCTCCAGATCATACAAATACAATTGGTTAAACTTTAAGGAATACTTCTTGACCTATATCTTTCCTTATTTCAGATTAACAAACTCCTCTATTTTTGCTTCTCTCAACTCCTGAGGAAAGAAGAGGTCCAAAAATGCATTAGAGAAATCCTCCCACAGTGATGAAATATCAGTGTCACCCCTTACCTAATCCCATTCCTTGTACCATTAGTACGCCACATCTTTCAGCTGGTAGGCCGCAAACTCCACCCCTTCCGTATTCATGGCATGCATAACATGAAAAATCTTTTCCATCTCATCTAGAAAACCCTAAGGGTCCTCCTCCACCTTAACATTAGTAAAATTCAGAGGATTTAACCTCATGAACTGGACAACCCTTGTGGCCTCAAAAAATCGAGTTGAAGATGCACCACGTTCAGCCCGAGAAGCTACCAACTGAGCAATCATATGAATTAACTAACGAAACTCAACATTTATCACGTCAACCTGAGGAGGACTAGAGGGAACTGGTGGAATACCAGAACAATTAGGAACTGGACCCCTAGAACGAGTACGGATCCAATGAGTAGAGCGTGTTCCATCAGCATTGTCCTCAGTTGGGACGGTGGAGTTTTTGTGAGCTTCAGATCATCGAGGCATGATTTGAAAAGTGAAAAAATAAGAATTAAAGTAAATTCTAGGACTTAGACTCCAAAGGTTGAAAATAGAACACAAGAATGAGAAATATTTCTAAATGCCTTGTAGCCTTTCTATTATTAGTGTGGTGTACTACACGCACTTAAAAGAGACTCTACTAGACATGACTTTGTGAAATCTTAACTGAACATGAACCTAGGTCTCTAATAGCAATTTGACATGACCTGAACCAGGGCCTAATCTTGTCGGGTGCCTCAATCCCAACTGGGACCGGAGACCACCCCTAATACCCAACCATAATAGCCATACACCTTAAGTCGGATGAATTTCGAACATATATATAACATAATAAAATGAAACAATCATAAATCAAATATAGCCAACTGGTATCAGCCATAATACCAATACCAATGCCAAGGATGACATCAATGCTGACACCGCCCATACCGACCCATAATAGCTCACAAAGCCTCTATCTAAAAATAAAATAGTATCCAGTCAGGACATACCCCCGACCATAGCCAAAACCAAAGACTAAGAAATAACCAAAGTATGAAGACAAGACCATAACATGAAATAGAACCTTCCGGAGTATGGAAGCTCACCACTTTAATCCAACTCTAAGTTGTTCCAGAATCTGATCACTGAGAAGGAGGAATGGTATGGCCGATTCCTGCATTATATGGTGATACAATGCCCGAAGATAGAATAGCAGGTGAATGCTAGTATGCACTTAGGATAAGGGTAAGTAATGCCAATATTTAAAACCAAGTAAATAACCATATGCATTAGCATCCATACATATATATATAATCCATATCGGGAAGAGAACCGGGTTTAGAATTCATTTAAAACCATTAATATGGTTTTGTGTAGCTTAACCATCTTAGAACCACCCACGGGCTATATGGGTCAAGTATTACACCCTGAACGGGCCCTAGTTTACGTAGCCGCACGTACCAGAGATAATATAGGGGCAGGGGATTCCCATGTACCTTTCACTCTCTATGATACATATATACAAGTATAACTTAGAGGATTTCCATGTATATCACAAATATGTGGTCTCCATGACCAATCGTCATGTCGGCAAACATGAGTTTCCAGTGACCGTCCATTGAACTCACACCTTCATGATTAGCTATCACAATCTGCCATATTGCCCAATTAAAACCATTAGCACACAACCAAACCACCAATTTCATGTATTATTAACCAAGGCTTTAATAATTGGTATCGTCATACCGATTATAGCTTGCATGTAATATCCTTAGCCAACACTTGGGGGTTTCTCATGTACCCCGTAGGTTCCATTATTAGATTTACTTGGGGGATTCTTGTATACCCCACAAGGTTTTAAATCATAGACATGGACACCAAGGCCTTACCATTTATCCATTAAAACTATTTAACCAATTTAGGTTTTATTACCATATTATACCATGCAAGACTTTCAATGAAAGTTCAACTATGTAATAAAAGTATTCTCATAGGCATTTTAACAAACATGTTGAGAGCATATAGTTTCCAAAACCAAAACCAAGTTCCAATTGACCATTCCAATGCAACTACATGTTCAAACCACCATTATAATATGAAAACCATAAGTAAAAATAGGAGAAAACATAAGTCAACCATTAATAATCAAAAACCCCAACATATAATTCAAAATCCAAAACCATATCACAATTATTCCATGAAAACCATTCATAAAACATGCCTTTAATTGAACTAACATTAAGGGAGGTATAAAATGCCTTAGATTGTGAAGAAGACAGAGAGAAATCACCCTTTAGAGCCTTAATTGACCACCTTGAAGGAAACCCTAGCCTTTGCTTAACCCATTTGAGAGATTTTTTGGGTTTTTAAGATTAGAATAATTGGGTAAATGAAGTCCCAATAGTGTTTTATGTCATGGGGTCATGATGTATTAAGAGGAAAAATATCCAAAATACCCCCAACTTAAACTATAAAAGAATTCCCGCAGGTGGGTATGACTACTCCACCCAAATCATACCTGCTAAGTTGTGGGCTATAGCATGTTGGTGTCGAATGTCCAAGTGTAAAGGTAATTCTAATGGTTTAATGAGAAATATAAGTTTAGAGATATGATATTTGTAGGCTGTGAAGGTAGTTAGTATGGTTCATTAAAAGCTTGAGAATATCCATGTTAAGCATTAGAATCTAAGTTTGAATCTTTGAGGATTGAGCTAATAGAAAGGAGGACTAAGAATTCCAAGTTAGTCAGTGGTTAATTTCTTATATGATGATTGTTTGGGATATAGAAAGCTAAGAATTGTATATCATAAAGAAGTACCAGCAGTGGGTCTTACATTATCAGGTATAGTATTTCAGGGTAAGTATAGTGTTTGTGTGCATTATTCTACCCCAGACTCTAGAGTAAAGTGGTGACAGTTCACTTTAGAGTTATTGATTAAGTAGTTCACAGACTTAGAATGATGGCTTTGATCCAAGGGGGAGATGGTAGAATAAGTAACCAAGTCTGGCCCTCAAATCCTAGCAGTGAGGCCAGTATGGGTAGAAAGTAGTAGGAAATAAGATGCACGACCCATGCTTATTTCAGTATTTATACTTCGGTTATCACGATATCTACTCATGCCTTACATGCCATCTCTATGATCATAGCTCATATTTGTGCACATTATAGAAAATCATGTACTTTTCCAGTCCCTAGTATGAGGAGTTCCAGTACACCCAGTAGTACGAATCATGTTCCATGAATTCAAAAACTCCAAACTCAGGTCATGCAATTCATGACTCATGTATTCATGTTTTACAGTCTGCTCAGTTTCCATGACTCATGCTACACTCTTAATGATCAGCAAAATTTCAGATTTGTGTCATGTATGCCCCCAATTTAGATATCTTTAAGGAATTCATTTCGTTTATACTCTATCCCGCAGGCCCCAGTTAAATGTCCAAGTTATGCATGGTATTTCTTCCATGCTTCAGGATCTCATGTCCTAACTTTTCAGTGACCTTCACTTATGAAATGATGGTGATGGTGAGTAATTTATTTAGATGTGAGAAAGTAAATGTTCCATGTTAAGGAAAGATTGTTGCATGCTGGTTTTACATGAGGCTGTAGTTATGAAGATAGGCTTAAATGTATGTTGGTGTGTAAGTGGATAAATGCATTACGCGTTAGTGAATGGCTAGTTACATGAAAAGGCCATCCTTAAAACTTAATTACATAAATAATAGTATTTTTTGAATATTATAATTTTTTTTACATACATAGCCACTTAAAAAAGTCAGAAAAGATAATTATAATTTCTAATTTAATGTTATAACTAATTATCAATTCACCTTAATTTAACAGATATATTTTCAGTATTCAAATTAAAAATAGAAAAGATAATCCCTGTTTTCAAATCTCTCTCTTATATTCAAAATTCAAATATTTTAAATAAACTAAGTATTTCACTATTTGCTTGTGTATGTTTCATTTTGTTTTCATGTATGTTAATCATCTAGGATTATTTTATTATCGTGTATTTTTAATTCTAATATAATGGATTAACCATAATTTTTTATGGATAAATATTTATGAAATAAAAATCATTATGTTGGAAGTACAGATATACCAGGTATGTTTGTTGTGTAAATATAATTCACATCAAAGTTAAATTATTATTATATTTTTTATATAATTTATGAGATAAATATTTATGGTATATCTCATTATGTCGGAAGTACTTTTCTTGTTAAACAATTATTTTTTAAATATAAATATATATTTCCAGTATTACACGGTATAAACTTTTTATATCTAAAATATACTCCCTCCATTTCAAAAAGAATGACCTACTTCGACTTGGCACAAAGTTTAAGAAAATAAAAAAGACTTTTGAATCTTGTACCCTTAAATTAAAGTTGTGTCAAATGTACCAAAATGTCCTTTAATCTTGTGGTCCAAAATATGCCATGTGGAAAGTTGAAATTAAAGTATTGCCAAAAAAGGAAAGGAGTCACTCTTTTTTTAAAAAGACTAAAAAGAAAAGTAGGTCATTCTTTTTTAAACAGAGGGAATACAATATATGTTTATGGTATAAATATAATTTATAATGGTATATATATAATTTGTATGGTATAAATATATCATGTATTTTTATGATATAAATTGTAACGCCCCAAGAACCTATCCCAAGACGTCACATGGTGCTCAAGACCACAGGTGGCCTCAAGCTAACCCTCTAAGCCTGTCATCACTTTCAGAACTCATTACGATGCAAATTATGTTAATATAAGGAGGAACAACCATGTCATGAACATACTGAAACACGAAGTAATACTGCCTTGTACAAACAAAATACTGAAATCTCTGAACACGCTGGTACACTAGTCTGACAAAGCCTCTACTACATAGGACTGAGGAGCCATTGGGACAGATCCCCAACTGACTCGTACAGAACTGAAAGCAAACAACCATCTGTTAAAAAGACAAAATTAGAGACACAGGTTCTCAAACCATGAGGACTCACCAACCGCAGAAATGTTGATGAAGGTACACAAAGATCACTGTCACTGCTGAGACTGAGCACCTGAACCTATATCATAAGGAAATATAGAATACAAAAGAGTATGGGAGTCAGTACTTGGGAATGTACTGAGTATGTGGAGATCGATGCAACATTTTAAATAATATCATAAATGTATAATAAAATCATGTATGCTGACAATAATAACTCTCTTCGCTTAAATTATCTAAACATCATTTCCGTAAGTCATTAGTGATAACATATAATTCATAAATCTCATAAATCATTTAACTCAACTTAAACTCTTTGAATCATGACTTAGAGTGACTCGGTAACTCATGGTACTTAGATCATTATGGACATGGGAGTTTCTTATAACCGACATAACTACACCATGTGAGCCACATGGAGTTCAATTGTTTTGCCCTCCTAAGAAGAGAACCCCACATTGGCAGGGGTGTCGTACTCTTGCCAGGGAGTACAACCTCAATATCGTTATCACAATCCCATACTCGGCCTATGGACCACAATTATCAACATCAATCCTACGGTGGCACGTAGTTTCGGGGAAATACCACATTTCCCGCTCGGTGCTAAATACTCCTCCCAGACTCAACTCAGAACACGTTAGGAAATCCACCTTAATCAATATCAACTCAAGGGTCTATTTTAAAGACCAAAACATAAATATATATCTCATCTGTAAATCATAAACATCTTGTGGATTCCTAACCCGAATCAACTCGACACAATCTTTCTCAACATCAAGTACATTTGTTTTTCGAATCATTTTCAAATATCAAAAGCTTCAAGGAAACATCATAAGACTCATTCTTGACTTTCAATCTCAAATATCGATATATATTCAATAATCAAATTTCTCATGGAAAGGCATAACTCATGACACTTATCTTAAATCGCTTAGAAATCATCAATACATAATGACAATATACAACTGATGGAATAAATTCTCAATTTAAGAAACATGATGGTGAAATAATCATAAATATCAAACTTATTCAACTCAAATCTCATAAATCATAAATAAAGAAATTTGGGTGTAAACTCACTTGCAAAATCATGTAAATCAATAATAGAAAGTAAATCTTTAGGCACAAGAACGAAAGGAGTGTTCTTGTTCAAGCCCCACATACCTTGGATTGTAATTTTTGGAGATGTAGAAACTTGTTTGGAACTTCTTCCTTACATTTTTTATCTAAGATCCTTGATGCCTTTGACTAGGGGATCTTAATTCTTGGACAACTTGGAGAAATCTATGGAAGATCCTTGAATTTCTTGGAAGGAGTTTTGATTCTTGGGTAGAGAGAAACCCTAGTTTTCTAGAAAATTCTTGGAGAAATTAGAGAGAAATAGGAGAAAATGATCTCCTCTTTACTACTTTGATGTATATATATAAGGCAACAAGGATCAAAAATGACCAAAATGCCCTTTTGAAAAAGCTGAAATTCGCTGATCGGGGCCTATGACGGTCGATCTGACGGTCCATCAAGTCTCCTGACGGTCCACCAGATCGTCCGTCACTCGAGTGCCAAAACTGGAACGTTCTTCCTCGACGGGACGGTCGAAGTGACGGTCCATCAGGAAACTGACGGTCCACCAAGTCATCCGTCACTCGAGGGCCAGAAACGAGACATTCTGTCTCGACCTGACGGACCCCTTGACGGTCCGTCAACTTTTTGACAGTCCACCATCTTGGCCGTCACACGGTGACCAGGAAGAGGGTTCACTGCCTTGGCTTGACGGGACACTTGACGGTCCACCAAGGACCTGATGGTCTGCCAGGTCGACTATCAGACCTGGGCGATCGATATCTCTGAGTAAAACGGCTATAAATCCCTCATCCGAAGTCGGATTTCAATGAAATTGGTATCGATGGAAAGCTTATTTAATGATCTACATAACAAAAAGTATAAATTAGAGAAATACAACATGGTTTAAACATAAATCACTTTGGAAGTCATACATATCCACTCAAAAGACAGATTTAGGCTTAAGAAACGATCGGGGTATTACAATATCTCACCCTTGGACACATTCGTCCTCGAATGTTGCCAGATAGGCCAATAACAAGAGAAAATGAGGATGTATACCTGGAATGACTCACATCTAAGGGCTCACTTTACTCTATACTTTTGAGTACTTCCCCAAATGCACGAACCATAGAGAGAATAACCATATAGCTGAATACATTAGATTAGAAGGAAACTGAATTAAGGGAATAGTACCTTCAGCTTGATTCGAACTCGTGGAGAAAAGATGAGGGTAACTGTCTCGCATATCTGCTTCTGCTTCCCAAGTGGCACCCTCGACTGATTGATTTCTCCACAGAACTTTAACCAAGGGAACTTCCTTGTTCCTCAGTCTACGGACTTGATAATCTAGGATTTCAACCGGGGTTTCATCATACGAAAGGCTATCCTGAACATCACAACCTTCCGACGGATCAACAACAACAGAGTCTCCAATGTGCTTCTTGAGCATAGAAACATGAAACACAGGATGGACAGCTGATAACTCTGCAGGCAACTCAATCTCATAAGATGTTTTCCCAACACGATTCAAACTCTATAAGGGACAACATATCTGGGACTCAGCTTTCCTTTCTTTCCAAATCTTTTCACCCCTTTCATAGGTGAAATTTTCAAGTACACCATATCACCAACTTCAAACTCAAGAGCTCTTCTTCTCACATCTGCGTACGACTTCTGACGACTCTGGGTTGTCTTCAACCTCTCCCAAATTAACTTAACTTTCTCCATAGCCTCAAATACAGCATCAGGTCCAATCACAGCAGCTTCACCCACTTCGAACCAACCTATGGGCGATCTACATCTTCTCCCATACAAAGTTTCAAATGGAGCCATTCAAATGCTAGCATGAAAACTATTGTTGTAAGCAAATTCAATCAACGGCAAATGTTTATCCCAACTTCCTTTGAAATCAAGAACACATGTCCTCAACATATCCTCCAAAGTCTGGATAGTCCTCTCAGCCTGACCATCTGTCTGCGGATGAAAAGCGGAGCTAAGATAAACTTGGGTGCCAATACCCTTCTGAAAGGCTCTCCAAAATTGAGAAGTAAACTGAGTACCTCTATCGGAGATGATAGACAACGAAACTCCATACAACCTGACTAACTCTCGAATATACAGCTTAGCATAGTCCTCCGCGGTGAAAGATATATGTACTAGTAGGAAATGTACTGACTTAGTCAACTTTTCTACAATGACCCAAATAGAATCATGATGACGACGAGAGAGAGGTAAACCGGTCACGAAATCCACATTCACCACTTCCCACTTCCAAGTAGGAATGTTAAATTCTTGCATCACACCACCGGGGGCCTCTGGTGCTCTATCTTTACCTGTTGGTAAGTTGTACACTTTTCTACAAACTTCGCTATATCCTTTTTCGTATCATTCCACCAATAAATTTCTCACAAATCGCGGTACATCTTGGTATCACCAGGATGAATAGAATACCGCGCGCCATGCGCCTCAGCCATAATTCTCTGGCTCAGATCATCAAAATCAGGCACACATAATCTATTCCAAAATCTCAATACACAATCTCCCCCTTGGGAGAAAACCTCCACCTTTTGGTCTTTAACTGATTCTTTCAGTTCGACCAAACGAGAATCCGTATCCTGCTTCTCCTTCACTTCCAAAACTAAGGAAGATTCGGAACTACTTTGGACCCAAACATTACCCTCAGCTGAGTCAATCAATCTAACACCTAACCTAGCCAAACAATGCAGTTCACGGGCTAAGTCCCTCTTATCTTTCTCAACATGTGCTACACTACCTATGGACGATCTGCTAAGGGCATCTGCCACTACATTGGCCTTTCCTGGGTGGTACAACACACTCATATCATAGTCCTTCAGTAATTCTAACCATCGCCTCTGCCAAAGATTCAACTCTCTATGAGTGAACACATACTGTAAGATCTTGTAATTCGTAAATACATCAACATAAACACCGTACAAATAGTGTCTCCAGGTTTGCAAAGCAAAAACCACTGCAGCTAACTCGAGGTCATGGGTTGGATAATTTTTTTCATGAGGTTTCAACTGCCTGGAGGCATAGGCTATAACCTTACCCTTCTGCATCAACACTCAACCCAAACCAACTCTGGAAGCATCACACAATATACCACAAAATCATCTACACCATTAGGCAGGGTCTTCACAGGGGCTGAAGTGAGTCGAGTCTTCAACTCCTGAAAACTCTTCTCACAAGAATCTGACCACTGGAATTTAACCTTCTTTTGGGTCAACCGGGTCAAAGGAACGGCAATGGAAGAGAAACCTTCGACAAAACAACTGTAGTAGCCATCTAGACCCAAGAAACTCCTACTATCAAACTGGTAAATAGGTCTAGGCCAATTCTTCATAGCTTCTACCTTTTGAGGATCAACTCGAATACCGACAGAAGAAACAATATGACCCAGAAAGGCAACTAACCGAAGCCAAAATTCACACTTGCTAAATTTGGCAAACAACTGCTGATCCCTAAGGGTCTGTAAGACAATTCGAAGATGATCTGCATGGTTGTTTTCACTCTGGGAATATACAAGGATATCATCTATAAACACAATAACGAACATATCTAGGTAAAGTCTAAACATCCGATTCATGAGGTCTATAAAAGCTGCCGGGGCATTCGTTATCCCAAAGGACATGACCAAGAATTCAAAATGATCATAACGAGTGCGGAAAGCCATCTTTGGAATATCACACTCTCTGACTTTAAGTTGGTGGTAACCGGATCTCAAATCTATTTTTGAGAAGTAGCTGGCACCTTACAGCTGATCAAATAGGTCATCAATTCTAGGAAGAGGGTACTTGTTCTTGACTGTGACCTTGTTAAGCTGACGATAGTCAATGCATATGCACAATAAACTATCTTTCTTTCGCATGAATAGAACGGGTGCACCCCAGGAAGACACACTGGGCCTTATAAAACCCTTATCAAGAAGATCTTTGAGTTGTTTTTTCAACTTCTTAAGTTCTGCGGGGGCCATACGATACGGAGGAATAGAAATAGGTTGTGTATCAGAAAGAAGATTAATTCTGAATTCTATCTCTCTATCAGGAGGTACCCCTGGGAGATCTTTCAGGAAAACATCAGAAAACTCATTGACAACACTAAGAGACTGAATAGTTGGAGTCTCAGACTTAGTGTCCTTAACTTGGACTAAATGATAGATACAACCCTTGGATATCAATTTCCTAGCTTTAAGATAGGATATGAAATGACTTTTAGGAGATACAAAATTTCTGGACCACTCAAAGACTGGCTCATTGGGAAACTGAAACTTGACAACCCGGGTACGACAGTCTATAGAAGCATAACAAGAGTGAAGCCAATCCATACCCAGAATAATATCAAAATCAACCATGTCTAGCTCAATCAAATCTACAAACATGACCCTGTTAAGAACAGTGATAGGACACTTCTTATATACTTTCTTAGCAACAACAGATTCACCCACTGGTGTAGAGACTAGAAAAGGCTCGAAAATCTTTTCAGCACTGATTTCAAAATTCACAGCCACCAATGGAGTCACAGAAGAAAGAATTGATCCAGGTTCCATCAACACATACACATCGAAATAAAATACACAAAGCATACCAGTAACAACATCTGGTGAATCCTCCTTCTCCTGGTGGGGTGGTATAGCATAAAAGCAATTCTGGCACTGACCACCTATAGTACTAGACGAGGCACCCTAAGGAGGAGTAGGATAAACTAAAGGGGCTGGAGAACTAATAGACTGACTCTGGGAACGAACATCGTGACTCCCCTGTCTAGCATAAGGGCAATCCCTGAACTTGTATCCCAACTTACCGCAGCCAAAACAACCCCTTTGACCGACTAAGCACTCACCGGGATGGTCCCTACCGCACTTCGGACATGGGGGAGGACGAGGTCTGTTACTCATACTATCCTGGGACCTGGACATAGTAGGCCTACTACCCTGCTCCGGCCTCATTCTAAATGCAGGAGTACTGGCTGATGAAGGTGCTAGCACAAGAGAACGGCTCTGGAACTGAAAGAGGATCCCTCCAGAAAATCTAGTCTGACTATACCCCTGTTTCTCTGATCTAATTCTCTTATTCCCTCTCACTCACTCTCTCTCCTTTACTTTGTCCGCTTCAATTTGCTGAGCATGAATTATTAGTCTTGAAAGGTCCATGTCCCTATTAATCACAGCGGATCTACACTCTTTCACAATATAACCAGATACATCGGCCAAGAACTTACTCATACTAGTTCTAGAATCAGCCATCATACCGGGAGCATACTTAGATAACTGGTTAAACTTATGGCAATACTCCTTAACTGTCATGGGGCCCTGTCTCAAGTTCAAAAATTCTTCTAATTTTGCTTCCCTCAGCTCCGGGGGAAAGAATCTGTCTAAGAAGGCATCTTGGAATAATTGCCAAGTCACAGGAGTATCATTCTCCCCTCTACTCTTCCTCTACATCTCCACCCAATCATAAGCAACATCTTTCATTCGATAAGAAGCCAATTCAACACTCTCTTCCTCCGTCACGTGCATAATCTGAGTGATCTTTCTCACTTCATCTAAATACATTTGTGGGTCTTCACCTACTTTCGACCCAAAGAACTCAGGTGGATTCATTCGCATAAAGTCATGAACCCGGACTGCAGCAGAATTATTCCCTTGTGGAAGTGGAAAAGTAGCCTGGGTGTTGGCTTGAGCATTGGCGGTGACAGCCTGGGTTAGCGCTTGGAAAGCTACTCGGAATTCAGCGTGGGACACCGTCTCACCTAAAGGATCAATGGGTTGAGGTCGTTCGTTGTTTCTGCGAGCTCTACGAGGAGGCATTTTCAGTCATAAGAGAGCACAAATTAACAATAGAGAGAAACAGCCATAGGCACGATAGACTCTTGAAAGAAAGAAACAACTTTTCCTAAAACGTCTTGTAGCCTCTTGCTCATAGATGTGGCATGCTACACACCGATGATCAAGACTCTACGTAATGCGGCTTGTCAGACTCACTAGGACTCCTTGAACCTTAGGCTCTGATACCAAGCTTGTAACGCCTCAAGAACCTATCCCGAGATGTCACATGGTGTTCAAGGACACAGGTAGCCTCAAGCTAACCCTCTAAGCCTGTCATCACTTTCAGAACTCATTACGATGCAAATTATGTTAATATAAGGAGGAACAACCATGTCATGAACATACTGAAACACGAAGTAATACTGCCTTGTACAAACAAAATACTGAAATCTCTGAACACGCTGGTACACTAGTCTGACAAAGCCTCTACTACATAGGACTGAGGATCCATTGGGACAGATCCCCAACTGACTCATACAGAACTGAAAGCAAACAACCATCTGTTAACAAGACAAAATCGGAGACACAGGTTCTCGAACCATGAGGACTCACCAACCGCAGAAATGTTGATGAAGGTACTCAAAGATCAATTTCGCTGCTGAGACTGAGCACCTGAACCTATATCATAAGGAAATATAGAATACAAAAGAGTATGGGAGTCAGTACTTGGGAATGTACTGAGTATGTGGGGGTGGATGCAACATTTTAAATAATATCATAAATGTATAATAAAATCATGCATGCTGACAATAATAACTCTCTTCGCTTGAATTATCTAAACATCATTTCCGTAAGTCAGTAGTGATAACATATGCTTCATAAATCTCATAAATCATTTAACTCAACTTAAACTCTTTGACTCATGACTTAGAGTGACTCGGTAACTCATGGTACTTAGATCATTATGGACGTGGGAGTTTCTTATAACCAACATAACTACACCATGTGAGCCGCATGGAGTTCAACGTTTTGCCCTCCTAAGAAGAGAACCCCACATTGGCGGGGTTGTCATACTCTTGCCAAGGAGTACAACCTTAATATCATTATCACAATCCCATACTCGGCCTCTGGACCAGAATTATCAACATCAATCCTACGGTGGCACGTAGTTTCGAGGAAATACCATATTTCTTGCTCGGTGCTAAATACTCTTCCCAGACTAAGCTCAGAACGCATTAGGAAATCCACCTTAATCAATATCAACTCAAGGGTCTATTTTAAAAACCAAAACATAAATATATATCTCATCTGTAAATCATAAACATCTTGTGGATTCCTAACCCGACTCAACTCAACACAATCTTTCTCAACATCAAGTACATTTGTTTTTCGAATCATTTTCAAATATCAAAAGCTTCAAGGAAACATCATAGGACTCATTCTTGACTTTCAATCTCAAATATCGATATATATTCAATAATCAAATTTCTCATGGAAAGACATAACTCATGACACTTGTCTTAAATCGCTTAGAAATCATCAATACATAATGAAAATATACAACTCATGGAATAAATTCTCAATTTAAGAAACATGATGGTGAAATAATCATAAATATCAAATTTATTCAACTCAAATCTCATAAATCATAAATAAAGAAATTTGGGTGTAAACCCACTTGTAAAATCATGTAAATCAATAATAGAAAGTAAATTTTTAGGCACATGAACGAAAGGAGTGTTCTTGTTCAAGCCCCACATACCTTGGATTATAATTTTTGGAGATGTAGAAACTTGTTTGGAACTTCTTCCTTACATTTTTTAGCTAAGATCCTTGATGCCTTTGACTAGGGGAGCTTAATTCTTGGACAACTTGGAGAAATCTATTGAAGATCCTTGAATTTCTTGGAAGGAGTTTTGATTCTTGGGTTGAGAGAAAACCCTAGTTTTCTAGAAAATTCTTGGAGAAATTGGAGAGAAATAGGAGAAAATGATCTTCTCTTTACTACTTTGATGTATATATATAAGGCAAAAAGGATCGTAAATGACCAAAATGCCCTTTTGAAAAAGCTGGAATTCGTTGATCAGGGCCTGTGACGGTCGATCTGACGGTCCGTCAAGTCTCCTGACGGTCCACCAGATCGTCTGTCACTCGAGTACCAAAACTGTAACGTTATGCCTCGACATGACGGTCGAAGTGATGGTCCGTCAGTAAACTGACGGTCCACCAAGTCGTTCGTCACTCGAGGGCCAAAAACGAGACATTCTGTCTCGACCTGACGGACCCCTTGACGGTCCATCAACTTTTTGACGGTCCACCATCTTGGCCGTCACACGGTGACCAGGAAGAGGGGTCACTGCCTTGGCTTGATGGGACACTTGACGGTCCACCAAGGACCTGACGGTCCGCCAGGTCGACCGTCAGACCTGGGCGATCCGATATCGCTGAGTAAAACTGTTATAACTCCCTCGTCCGAAGTCGGATTTCAATGAAATTGGTATCGATGGAAAGCTTATTCAATGCTCTACATAACAAAAAGTAGAAATTAGATAAATACAACATGGTTTAAAAATTAATCACTTTGAAAGTCATACATATCCACTCAAAAGACGGATTTAGGCTTAAGAAACGATCGGGGTATTACATAAATATAATTTGTATAATATATAATATACCTTTATGATATAAATATATCATATATTTTTATGGAGGCAACGTGAAAGCAGGAAATAAAAATGAAAAACATAAAATTTTGATATAATATATGAAAAAATGAATGAACAAAGGCTTTCATAAAAATAGGAAATAAATAAGAAATATGAAAATTTAATATATAATTATTTTTCTATATATTAGACTCTTTTATAAAAGTAAATATTTTATATGCCGACAACCAACTGTAATATTTTTTTAAAAATGGCTATTTATGTTGTTTTTCTTTTTATTTATCAGATCAATTTAGAATGACAAAAAATTGATATTGTGCACTATTTATTTGGTTAATATTAATAAAAAATGATAGAAATTTTATATAGTTTAATAAAGATAAGTTGTGGTATTATATAATTTTTTTTTTTAAAAAAAGGACAAAATAGCCCCAATAGGTAGACGGAAAGGGCATTTTAGGCCCAATAGGTAGACAGAAAGGGCATTTTAGGCCCAATAGGTAGATGGATGACATTTTTGCACCATTTCACATAGTTGAAGGGCATTTTAGACCCTTTTTCGTAATTAAAATTCATAATCTCACTTATCAATTAAATAAAATTTATAGTCTTTTTCCTTTATTTTCTTCCTTAATATTCTCTTTTTTGGTTTTTTATTTCTATTTCTTTTTTTTTCTTTTGCAATTTTTTCTTTTCTTTTCCATTTTTTTCTTTTTCTTTTTTTTTTCTCTTTTTTTTGTTTCTTCTTTCCTTTTCATTTTTTTCATTTTTATTTATTTTCTTTGCAGTTTTTTATTTAATTTTTCTTTTTTGTTCTTGTTTGGATTTATCTTTTTGTCGTTTCTTTTTTTTTATATATATATTTTTTCCTCATAGGTTTTGCTGTTATTTTTTACTTTTATATTTATTTATATCATATTATATATTTCAAGTAAATTTATTATTTGTATTTTAATAATTTAACTCTAAATATGTATAATTTACCATTTGTATTTATACTACAAATAAATATATATATTAATTGTTTTTGCTTGAGTCTTAAACATACAAATATACAATGTATCATATAATATAAAAGTATCATTAGTATTTGTATGGCAACAACAACAATATACCCAGTGTATTCCCACATAGAGGGGTTTAGGGAGGGTAGAGTATACGCAGGTCATATCACTACCTCGGGTGAAGTAGAGAGACTGATTCTGATAGACCCCCGACTTAGAACCGATAACAGTATAACAAACACAAGATATAAGTGCATAAAAGTAGTACGGTACGCAAAATAAATTAACACCGCTGGCCACAAGATAATACTAAGAATTATCTTACTGAAATCATAGACATCACACAACACCACGAACAAAAGATTACAGACACAAAAGAACGCTCCCTTACTGTTACCGACGTACTCTCACCCTCTAACCCTCTACCCTAATTCGCGTCCTCCACACCTTCCTATCACAGGTCATGTCCTCCATATTATTTGTATTGTTCAATTTGTATCAATAAAATACAATTCGTATCAATGAATATAAATACAAGTGTTTGTAGAAAGAAAAATAACAATTAATTTTTAATTATTTAAAAATACAAATTTTGTTGTCAACCACAAATTCAAATACAAATATATGAAATTACAAATACAAATATAATATGTGGTCAACTTACAAATACAAATGCAAAATAGTTATCTAAAAATACAAGTGCACCGAAAAGTAGAATACAAATACAAATATAAACAAAATGAAATCACTAAATACATATACAATATGCAATCAACTATAAAAGTATAAATTCAAAATAATTCTTTAAAATACATGTGTGAATTGTATAAAATATAAACAATGGGTGTGCCCTATAAAATATAAATATAAATTCGAACTATAAATATAAATACAAATACTAGTGTGAACTGTAAAATAAATACAAGTACAATTATATCAATGAATATGAAAATATAAATGATTGTACGAATACAAATATAATAAGTGATTGCGGTATTTTCATAATCATCTATGGCTTATACTCGACAAGTCATATTTTTTAAAAAATACAAAAAAATGAGAAAGAAAAAAAAATAAAAAAAAAAATAAAAAGAGAAGCTAAAGAGAAAAGAGAGGGAAAAAAAATAGGGAAAAAAAAAGAGAGCCAAAATAGGAAAAAACAAAAAAGAAGAAAAAAAAAACAAAAAAGAAAAGGGAAAAAAAATTGAAAAAAGGAGAGAGAAAAAAATACAAAAAGAATGAAAAAGAAAAAGGTAACGGAAACAGAAGTTAGAAATAGAAAAAAAAAAAAAAAAAAAGAACCGAAAAATTGGAAAAAAAAAAAGAGTTAAAAGAAAAAAATGGTGAATACAAATATGAGTGGTTATAATGTTTCCGTTATTATCAATAACTTATACTCAACGTAATCATGTTTTTTCAAAATACAAAAAATAAAAAATATAAATACAATCAAAAAAAAAAAAAAAACAGAATGGAAAAAAGAAAAAAGAAGAAAAAATAAAAGCTAGACATAGAAGAGAAGAAAAAAAAAAAGATAGGCTAGAAATAGAAAAGCAAAAAATAATTAAAAAAAAAAACTATGCGTTGTAATTTTAAAAATTAGGCTAGAGACACTCTCATTCCTCATTCTATTGAAACAAAGTCTATTTTTAAAAAAATAAATGCCCCTATAATTCAAATAGTTATACTTGAAAGACGAAAAAAGAACTACTCCCTCAATTCCATTTTATTTGTCGTCAACTCGTCATTTGATCGATCACGAAGTTTAAGAAATAAACGATAACTTTGTGAAGTTTACAAAATTATCCTCTTAAAATCACTTTAATATTTTACTTTTTAGTTGTTGTTTTTATTAAGTGAAACCCAGTAAAGATAAAATGAAAATGATATTATCAAATAATTGTCAAATAAGGAAAGGTGATATTCTATAATTGTCAAATAAGAAAAGATGACATTCTTTTTTGAACGAATCAAAAAGAAAATAACGACACATAAAACGAGATGGAGTGAGTATAACTATGATACAACAACAATAGCATACCCATCTAGTGGGGTCAAGGGAGGGTAGAGTATACGCAGACCATACCACTACCTCAGGTGAAGTAAAGAGGTTTCTGATAGACCCCGACTTAGAACCAATAACAGTATAGCAAACACAAAACATAAATGCATCTAAACTTGTACAGGCAAAATAAACTAACGCCGCTAGCCACAAGATAATACTAAGCCACAAGGGTACTACTAAAAACTATATCTCTGAAACCATAGACAGTACTCAACCCACGAACAAGAAACTTTAGACACAAATAAAGAACACCCCTCTACTGATACCAACCCACTCCAACCCCTATCCTATCAAGGGTCATGACCTCCGTAAGCAGTAACTACTTCCTAATCACCACCCTTCAATATTTCTTCAGCCTATCTCTACCTCGCCTATAGCTATGATAAAGAATTAATAATCTTCTAAATTGATTTCACATTATTGAGATGGTAAACACCACTGATTTGATAATAGCGCACATTTAAATAGTCGAACACAAACAGCTTCCTACATGAGCAAAACGCAACAAGCCAAAAACTTGCATACCTAACATCATGATCAAAACAAAATGCACGTATAATTCAAGTGTTAGCTAATTCTTTGTTGATCACAGACCACATGCATTTTTTAATCAAAATAATATGCACAGAGAACTCGGTGAATTCAGTAGCTTATTTTTTGAAAATCCGAAACAAAACTTATACCCCAAATTTCATATAAACCCGCAAAACTGATCCAAGAAATAAGAACTTGGTTTGGTTTTTCAGTTTAATCAAAAAAATGCACACCCCACTGATTTTTGAGTAACTTATTTGCAATATACAAAAATTTCATAGGAGGCAGGCAATTCATCTGGTTATCTATGTTGCCAGTTTCTAGTGTGACTTGAACTTGAGCAACCAAAATTAAGGACAAAAAGAATAATAAAAACTGCTCAAACGTGTTCAATAGCAATATTTTATAAGAAATGACTCAAAAGTATACACATTCACTCGGCAACTCGAAAGTAATATGGACCGACTCTTTCAGATAGACTGAAGATACATCTCATGTGCTAATGGGAAAAAGGACTCCGCACTCTGAAATGACTGATAATACTAACTCTCAATACTTATCACCAAACACTACAAGCATGCACAGGAATCGTGTATGAAATTCCCAAGATGCCACTGCTTTTACCTCTTAGACTCTTCACGCAGTCTTATTTACGACCATCATTTGGAAGACTCCCTTTCGGCACCTCCTCAACCACGACTGACTCTTGACCCGAACTGACCAGACTCAGGGAGGGTGATCTGACTCGACTTGACATGACACCAGCACCAACATGTCATCTTTCAAACTGCACTTCTCATCCACCATACACAGCCTGCACATTTTAACACTTCAGATGAGCATATAGGATTCACAAAATACCCTCCCAAGTTTTTCGACTCAAAAAGAGCATGCAAACAGGAATCTGATCAAATGTTTCGAGTGCAATGTTAACCACCTGTTAAGGGAGAAATTGGTGAATGGATATGTAATAGGTTTCAACCAAACTTGAATCCACCAGATGGAAGCTGAATATCATTTCCACCAAAATTGAACTCGTTTTGTGTTCCATCACCTGCCGGCAATGTTTCATCCTCCTCCTCCAACCAGTATGTCTCCAGTATTTTAACAGCCTTCTCATATATTTCATTGTTATCATGACTCTGAAGGTTTTCAATCTTTTCCAATCCCTCAGCATCATCGGTCAGCTGAGCATAGTAATTAATGCCTCCAGTGTTGGCTTTTTCTGCTTCCCCAACCTTCAATATGTTTTCTAATCCTTCTAGACAGACGGTGACAATCCTTGGATCAGGGCAAACAAGCAAATCACACAGAGGCTTTATGCAGTTCTGACTCACCAAGAACCTACAGCCAAAAGCACATGAAAACACTGAATTCAGTAAGAATATATCATCAATAAGAGAGATGATTACCCCAAAGGAAGTAGTAACATACTTGATCTGCTCATGAGTCCCACCGGAAGTAGCATTTGAAATAGCCCAGGCAGCCTCTTTTTTTATATCAAATTCTGCAATCTGAAGCAAATTGACCAGAGGACTAATTAATCCAGCCGCAATTACAGCCTGCACAAAAATAAAATTTATTAGATGCCATGTGGTTTCTTCAAATGTAAGGTCGATAAAAATAAAGAAAACTATGGGTGCAGCGAGAGATGGTGGTGGTATGACAAATCAACTCAACAACTAAAATTTCCATTTCAATTTCCAATTTAACCACCCATAGATTTATATAACATGCTAGAACTTATAAGATTTGCAATGTATCCAAGAGCTGACTACAAAACATAATTAGCTGTTCTTTATATCTTGAGGACATACCTGTATCTGTTCCTTGTTCCCAGCAGTAATATTTGATATAGTCCAGCAGGCCTCTTTCTTGATGCTCTTCTTGTGATTGTGTGTTAACAAGCTCAGCAGGCAAGGAAGGGCACCATGTTCAATAATGCACTGGGTTGTGAAGATAGTTAATATTAGTAACCAAAAAAAAGTAAAATGCACGACTAGAGCAGTTACATTATAACAGAAGATTTAAAGGAAAGAAACAAAAAAAATCATTTTCCAGGGTGGTTTTTGCATTCATCCATACATTGAAGGAAGGATGCTATTATAGAAGGTGAACGGAACAGTAAAGGAAAACATAATTCATGATCTCCAGCAAACCAATCTGAAGACACTAGCAATCTACGAGGGTGACTAAAATTTCTTCCCCATTTCCAGTGTGGTCTTTGCACAACGCGTTCATCCATACATTGAAGGAAGGATGCTATTATAGAAGGTGAACAGAACAGTAAAGGAAGACATATAATTCATGATCTCCAGCAAACCAATCTGAAGACACTGGCAACTAAAATTTCTTTCCCATTTCAACATGTGTTATGCAAGAACTAGATGGGTAGAACATCAAAGGACGGAACCCGTCGACAAGACTGTTGCAGAAAAAAGTCAACTAGCTAAAGAAAACTCTTCAAGTACCAAATGGACTATCGTTTCAAACAATACCACATAACTTCAAGCTCAATCTTTACAAAACAAACTCCACTAGCAACACCGATCCAAACAATACCACATAACTTCAATCAAGCTCACACTTTACAAAACAAACTCCACTAGTAACACCGATCGAAAAGCAGAGAGATTGCGAAAAACTTGTTGAGCATCTTAAGATTCGCATAAACGTACAAGGACTTTATAGCACCTCATGATAATTTACAGAAGTATAAGGCCCCAAATAAGAGTTTTCAGCCTAAATCAAGACAACTTGAAATTTCTGTCACCGAGATTTAAAGGATTCATTAAGTTAGTGAAACACTAAAAATGCACCAAAATACCTGCCCAGCCAAATGCTTTATTCAACCCCAAAAACACTAAAATTGCCTTGAAAATAACGTAGCAAACAGCAACCAAGTGCAGCCAAATAATTCCCATAATTACTGTTCTTGTTTTCAGAATCCAGTAGTTACTATTTTTAAAGAGTACTTGAGAAAAGGCACTTCGATACAGCATAGTAAAATTCAATAAAATACCAAATCTATTTACAACATTCCAATATCTTCTTCATTGTCCTTGTAGTAGTTCTATTTTTGGGACAAACAATCAGTCTTAACTGTTCCAAGTGCCAAGAATTATTTTCCATTTCTTAGCCCATAGTGTCCATTAAATTATTTGAAACAGAGTAATTAATAACTTCTCTACCTCACAAAGGTAGGGATAAGGTTTTCTCATCGATGAGAATCTTGTCCCCTTTTGAGGCTTTAGCCCGCTTCTTGTTTCCTTGTTACTGAAAAAATGGCGTGCGTACAGAATGAAATCAAGACCAGTAGGTCGGTTCTCTTCCCCCACCCTCCACAGAACACACAAACACACACACTCAGAGTATGTTGTTGTAGTAGAGTAAATATCTTCTGTGCGAAAAATTAAAGAGCCTCATCTAATCAGTTTACTCTTAGTTTTAAGAAAAGGATCCCAACAGTCAACAAATAGAATAGCCTACAACAACAACATCGTATTCCAACAAAGTGGGGTCTGGGGAGGGTAAAGTGTACGCAGTCCATACCACTACCTCAGATGAAGTCGAGAGGTTATTTCCGATAGACCCCCGGCTCAGGACAGATAAGTAGATAACAGTATAATCAAACAAACAAACAAAAAACATAAAAGCACACAACAAAAATGAGATACACACTGCTAGATAATAAAGATAACAAGACACCCACAAGATAATACTATAAACTATCAACCAAAAGAATTTAATTTGAACTATTTGAAAATTATCCATTTTTCCCTTTTGACTGATCAAAAAAAAAGATGGCTGCCGGCCTACATTGCCATTGGGATATGTCAGTGACATTTCATTGTAGCACCAAGCACAAAAGTTCAACTTCATATCAGGTATTTATTTGGAAAATGCTTGAATACGAAGCTTATTATTGGAATGACATGGAAATCACATCTAGCCGACAATTAGGCCAAGCTACATGCATACATATTATAAATCTTAGTTTATGCCTTCATCACATGCACCATGTCAAGTAAGGTGAAATAAAATACTAGAAGTTTGTTTCTGGTAATCTACACAAAGGTACTTAACTGCCGAAAATTATAAATGTGGTAGTCTCACTTCAAATCCGGGATTGGATAGTCACTAATTTTGGATGTAAAGATAAAAATAATAATTTTTCATATTTCTTGCTAAACAGAGAAGTTCACTGTCCACCACTAACACAGCCGCTTTCAATAATTGTAGAATTAAGTATGCTACTGACTATTCATACTACAATAAATAAAAATAAAATTATCTTGTCCGCAAAATTGTATAGAGCAACTGTGTAGGTAATAAAAATGACAGCTACAATTGTAGTTTGGAGAGATCGGTCGGATGCAAAGAGGAACCATACCAAGTGGAGGAGGGAATCAAGCATGACGGTGTAATAAATGAGAAATGGACTAACAAAAACAACCAAATTTGATGTTGTTTCTAAGAATGCTGAAATATCTTCTCAATAAATCATGTCTCAGATGCATGCACCTCTCAATCATTTTATTGTATTGTGTTGTTTCCTTCTTTTACATAGGTCAATTCATCAAAGTATTTGAAATCAACCTTCTACAAGCTCATTAAGCCCTACATACCTGAGTCTGGAGGTCATCTCCTGTAACAATATTTCCTACTGTACGGAGGGCAGGGATGAGTACTGAAGGAGACGGATGCCTGAGGATCAATTTATGCATACATCAGATTCAACCATATGTTCGATAGTAAGAAAGTAGGTCAAATGAGGAAACCAGAACATTCCACTCACATGAGGAGCTCAACCAGCCGTGGACAGACACCCGCTTCAATGACAGCTTGAATTTTGTCATTTGTACCATCAGAAAGGTAAGAAAGTGCCCAACATGCATCTGTTAGCACCTCTTCATCAGTTGAATGAACAAGCCGCTGAAGAGCTGAGAGTGCTGGTCTCACCTGACAAACAAATTGTCATTAGTTATGCAAAGCATCCAATAAGCTCTTCCATTTTACCAAATTAGATGACCCTCAACGTGAAGTATCTTGAATGCTTAAGAAACGCACAGTATTTCGAATTAAATAATTGCAGGCATAAAACGTTTCAACAGCCAACAACCAACCTGCTCAAATGGAGGTTGTGGCTTGCCTCTACAAAAGTTTGACAAAGTCCAAGTGGCATTTCTCAGCATTGAAAGCTTGGCATGCTCATTCAACTGAGACAGCAAAGGAATCAACGCCCCATTACTAAGAACAAGATCACGGCACCTAGGAGAGTCACCAGCAACATTTCCCAGTGCCCACACAGCCTATAGTTGGAAAGAAAATACAATTAGCCTGCTAGTAAACGTAACTTCAGTCAATACAGTACAGATGTCTGCCAATTTTTAATCACACCTGCTCACGAACATCATCGCTTGGAGAACCCAAAAGCTTTACAAAAATTGGCACAGCACCATGGTCAATCACCACTCTGGTATTCTCCGAGGTGCCAGAAGCGATGTTTGTGAGCGCCCAAGCAGCTTCAAACTATAAACACAAAATCATAAATTATAAAGAAAGCCTGAATGAAGCTACAACCACAAAAAAAAAACTAAATGCAAAAGAGAAGACACAACACTCTCTACCTGGAGCTGCGGAAAATCTTCCCTCAATAGAAACTCAACAAATCGAGGCACAACACCAGATTGTATAACTTCCTCAATAGGAGGACTCCTTTCTGTTAACCATAATTTGCGCGTGAGTGATAAGCAAATTGAACAAAATTAACAGAACAGAAAGATGAACCATGCTACGGCATACCGATAGAAAGCAATTTACGGAATTGGGTGGTCGCCTCCAGCTGCAAATTGTTATCAGTTGACCAAACACCAGCAACCATTGATGGAAGACTTTCCAACTGTGCACCAACAATTAGTTATCATCAAAAACAGATTCACAACTAAATCATCACAAAGCATAGAACGACCCGAAACCAAATCCAATCCCAACTGTGAGACAGCTGATGAGCTCTAAATCAGAAGCAAAGGATCTTTATATCTGACTAAAAGGATCATCTATAAACGCGCTTAAAGCAGAATCAAACAAGCTTGATGATGCATTCATACACCAGAAGCCGATTCCAACACCTTAAAACATCAAACTGACGATCCCTTGATCAACCACAATTATAACAAAACTATCATAGTTTGAGACTGACTGCACAAATACTAGTACATGGCTTAACAAATAACACAAATAGCAGAATACACTGATAAAACAAAGATATAAAAAGAGTGACCTTCTTTTCAACGGTGGAAGTTTGAAGATTAGAAGGGAACTGTTGTTGTTGGGCTTGAAGACCTTCACGACGCTTCTTAAGCAAGCTCTCTTCTCTCTTGCTCTTCCGAATCTCAACCATATTGTCCTCTCGGCGGCGGCGGCCTTCTTCGGCGTCGACGACAACCTTGTATCGGTTCCTACGAACCTCCGTTCTAGCACTTGGCCTCAGAGACATCTTGCTAAAATTGCTTTACAAAATGAAAACTGCAAAAGAGAGAGTATTAAAGAAAACCCTACCAACGATAATTGAATCGACCGAGAAAATAGAAAGAGAGAGAGAGTGTATACCAAATATCAAATAATTGGGAGAGGAGGAGACCGTGAGTGACGAGGGTTTAGGAAAGAGTTCCTCTTCTAGTCTTCTTCTCTTCATGGGCCGGGTCTCAGAGGCTCTTTTTCTGGGCGTAAGCCCAATTTTCGTGTGCATATGTGTGCTTCTGTCTCAAAATCATTTTCACTTTTCAACTAGTAGTTATTTCACCAACATCTTGTTTTGGCATAGCAATAATTTGAACTCGCTTTTTAAGTAGGGGGGTGAAAAATTGATTCAACCGAACCGATAAAATGTAATAGATTTATTACTATTGGATTATTAGTGAATTTGTTCGCACTTCGCGCGATCATAAAATATAAAATAAGAAAAAATGACTAAATAATTTTTGTTACAAATTTTCTAATGAAAATTTATTTTACTAAAAATAAGTAACATAAACGATAGAAACACTACTTGTGAAGAAGCATGAGAACTTTTTGGTATTTAGAAATTGAATACGACATACTATAGTGAAGATGTGTGGGCACAAAGTCAAAAATGCATCCTCCATATTTTTTGCTTCTAATACATAAGTTCCTAAATCCTTCTTACTAAATTCTTTAGCATCCTCGATAAAAATAATTTGTGGATCTTACAACAACAACAATATACTCAGTATATTTTCATAAAGTGGATCAGGAAAAAAAAATGTTTGCAATCCGTACATTACCTCAAAAGTGAAGCTTGTTGAACTTCAAGATATTATATAGTTTGTTAGAATGATCAAGATATTCTATCAAACATGTGTATGAATTATTTAGGTGACAATTTTATATATCTAAAAATGATAAGAAAATAACAAAATCAATTTATGAAATTATTAGTTATCTACTTCACTTGTAATTGACTACTTCTTGTTTAGTAACAAAAGATCCATGAATATATTTTTGCAACCAAAATGAGTTAAAATCAATAGAAATAAAGATAAATATCAATGTTGACGTAAGAGAGACGCTACCTTATTTTTTTATGAGACTAACTAATACATATTTCAACCTACTTAGTGAGATTATATTTAACGACCTATTAACAAATAGAGCAAAGAAAATTTTGTGCCTTACAAATAATACTCGATCAAATTTTTAAAAGAAAATTAGCACAAATTTTTATTGTCCTGTGCTTCGTTGCGCATCAAAATTATTTTAATCACATGTAATTAGTCCCTTGATTTGAAAAGATCATTTTTAGTCTCCACTTTATTATATGAAGTAGTAGTACTTTAGAATAGTAACTTTTTTTTTTTTGGTTTCCCAAGGTATCCCCACAGCCGGCAGTCGTGAGACTAATCCTCCATTCCTCGGTCAGCGCATTTTTCGGTAGAAAACTAGCCACAAAGTTTGCTCCATTCGCCAAAGGTGAGATCGAACTCCGACCTCTTGCTTAAGGGACATAGCGCTGAACCACTATGTCAACTCTGGTGGTTGAATAGTAACTTTTATTAGTAAATATAATAACTTTGAATGGTTATTCTGAACTTTTAAAGAAGAAATTAATAAAGAGATAAAGATATAATTAAGAGCATTTAAATTGAACAATTTTAGTTATCTATGCACATGACATTTATTTTTAGAAGTTTAAATGTAATTAGACGTTTCAAGAATCAACATTATTAGTGATTTGAAGATAAAATAATTACTATATTAAAGAGAGAAACACTATATAAATATTTTTTGATTTGTCTCAACATCAATATAAAGGCAAAATGAATTTGATATTTAAATTAAAAATCACTTTTTCATGTGTTTCTGAAGTGAAGTATCGCTTTTATACTTACTCTGTACCCATTACTTATTATAGAAGACAAAACTTTCATTTTTTTAATGTGATCCCAACTCATCATAAAGTGTGTTGTAATTCTAACATCCTAACTCTGTACAACATTGCTTTGTCACCTGCTAATCTTAATGTCGCAGCTTGCTTGTCATACTCTCAAAGAAACATAACTATCCTATTATGCAAGTTCAACTGAATCCATTACTTTCTATACTCGAATTATATGTACATATAATAAGATCACGTTCATTGTGTATTGAGCCGAGTACCTCAATAGTGATGTCAGTTGCATAAAAGTAATCTTGATTCTACAACAACTGTGGCTATATTAATAGTGCCTAAATCATTGTCATATTGGTCCTTATCATAGGCCTTGCTATTCCACGTAATTGTTGCTCTTCTAGGATGATTTTCATCACTAATTAATAAGAGAAATGACATTGAAGATGAAATAAATACGTTTTCTCTGCATATTAAAATATGTCAAAAAATAATTAGACAATAGAACTTTTATTTTTTAAATATCCGATTTAATTTCACTTTTTTCCTTCTAATTTTCTAACAAAAAATTCAAATAATCAATTATTTTTTAATTAATGGATCCTCTTATCATCCCAAGACCTCCACCATTATCTCCTATAATTTGAAAAGACCATCAAATAAGAAATATGATAGATAAAAGAAAATTAAAGGTGCAAATATCTTAATCTATAACAATTGTTTTTCAACAACAATTTTTCTTTTTCGAAAGACAATGTTGAATAATTGATTCACATTTTTTTTCATTCCATGCTTATCAAACATATACGTGAAAGTTGAAAAAATCACAAACAATTTTATACGTATAATCAAATTGATCAAGAATCAACACATAATAAAATAAAAATCTCCATGGATATATATCTTACCTTTTCCAAACCGAAATGCTTGAAGTCTATTCAACAACTTTTTGATCAATTTATATTGAGGCATAAGGCTACAACCTAGAATTGTTTTGTTACTTTCATAAGTCCCGTAGAAAAATATCTATAATGAGATATGTCATATGCCACTTTCATATACTTCGAAGCCATCTACTTTCCATCTTTTCAGTTTTCTCGAATTTTTTTATCCCGGATGTATAAAAAATAATATCACTTTACATTAATTTTGATAGAAACATACAAAAATACATAAATTTTACTGATATCATAACCTACTGAGCAACAAACACAACAATGTATGATCTCTTTATATAGTTACTCCAATAAAATATGATTCTTGATTTTCTATGGGTCTCTTGCTCTCCTCTCATTTACGTTTTTAAACATTCACTTATTTCTCATTTTATGATTGTTGCTATATTGAATGTCATAATTGTAGATAAAATTAAATACATCAAGACATTATTCTTTCCATTATTTTTTTTCTTTAGTGTTGTTTTTTGAAGCATAAAATAAGAAAAAAAACTTCAAAAAAAGGAGAAAAAAGATAAATGTCAATGGAGGCCATATGTTTCTCCTTTATATATATATATATATACTAGGGTACTTGTCCGCGCTTCGCGCGGTTATGAAAAAATTATATAAGATTAAAATGATAAATGAAGTGTAAAATTTTTTTATGGAAAGAATTTATTAAACATATTGTTAGTTCAATAACACATAAGAGAGTGAGAAAATCAATAATTTAAAAGAGGAAAAATTTCATGATTCCTCTAAATCCTTACAAGACTAATGAACTTAATGGATTCTATCACATCTCAATTATAAAATATTACGAAGCTAGTTCACTGTGAGGTTTTAGGATGTGCAAAATGACATGGTATGACTCCTTATTATTTTTTCTTACTATAATACATTAGTTATAGTGTTTTTCATTGTCGTATCTATATGCGCCATATTATTGTTAGTGACTTACGACTTTAAATTCAGTAAAATGACTCAAAATAGTTGTTGGACAATTGATGAATTAATAAAAATTCACTATATTAATAAACAATTCCTTTGTATAAATGAAAAAGAACCAAAATTTTTACAGTAATATTTGAAATCCAGTAAATATTTTAAAACCTATAATAGCAAATTGTATTTAAACCCTATAATAATATTTGAAATTTCATGAAAATTCACATTTAGGACATTTTCATATTGTGTTTCTTGACTGAAGGGAGGTGATTCGTCACGTTTCTCATTCTCAATAATCTTTTCTTAATCAGCTCTTAAGAAGTTATGATCATGAATCTGCAAGATATGAATAAGCACATTTGATTAAAATATCAAATGAAATTAATAATTTTACATATAATAAATTTCGATATACAAGTTACAACTTACAACCAACATATTCATGCAAAATCAATCCTCCATTAGTCTCCATTCAAAGATATATCAAACACGTTCTACAAATCTCATTCCACATTTCACAAATTTTAATCCTTATAGTCAAATCATCTCTAGTAATAACTATTCTACAAATCTAACCTTCATCATCAAATCATTTCTATTTGAAAGAAAAAGAATATGCTCATCTAAAAATTCAACGAAAAGTGAGCAAACTAAGCAAGTTACCAATTGCATTACAAATAACAATATGAAAAATAATTCACTTTCTATCTATTTATAACACAAAAATAGAGTATGAAAAGGCTTATTTAAAATTTTAGTTATTTAAAAATTATTACACATTAAAATCTATTAATTAAAATTGATAAGGATGAATAACGGGTATGAGAAAACTAACATAGAAAAATATGTAAAGTCATTGTAATATCAAGAATAAATAACGTATCTTTAGATTACTCAAAAAGGATATTGAAGTAGGGGCGAATTTAGCGGATGTCGAGAAATTCACCCAAACCCCATCAGCTAAGCAAGAAATTATACTATATATGTAGTATATATATATATATTTACGTATAATTATAGATTTTGAATATCTTGAACATAAGATGTTGACTTAAATATTGAGGAGGTTCAAAATTCTCCTTGAGGTTCCAAGTTTAAATCATATGCATTTTTATTTTTTTGAATTTCCTGAGTGAAAATTCTAAATCTACCGCCGTTGTATTAAAGTAAATTTAATTACATTAAAGTAATGATGGTCTAAGAAAAACAAATTACAAGAAGATGAAGGATAAGAATTTTTTTTATCCAAACTTGACATAAGAAATGCAATTTGTCACTCTGTACAATTTATCAAAATCCAATTATTATGAATTAGCAACAGAAAGATCTGTATTGATTAAAAATAATAATAGAGAAAATAAAATTTTACCTGATATAAGTCCTCCATTTGAGTATATTTGCAGCTCCTTGCAATGAATCCTAAGCATTTTCATTGTTATAAAGAACAGTCATACTTGCCGTTATAATTATTATTAATTGCATACAATAATTGTAGGTAGTTACATTTTCAGGTTATATATGATTATAATTTTTAAGAAAAAATTTAAAAAAATGAGAAAAAAGAAAAATGAGAATGGAGATCATTGAGAGATGCGCATTAGCAGTCTCCAATTAAATATTAAAAAAGGAGAAAACTTAAATATTAGATGAAATTATCATTTTATAATAATAATAATAATAATAATAATAATAATGAAAAAAAATAAATAGTATTCTTGTTCATAGAAAAGTGTCCTAGCATTTTCTTTTGAGTTTGTATTATATAATTAAAATTGATAATGTTGTATAATTGTATTAATGTAATAATTGTTGAAATTTAAGGTGGGTTCATGAGATAAGAAGTGGGAATTCATTAGGGCATTTTATTAACATTATACTTATTGAAATTTAAGGTAGGTTAATGGAATGAGAAGTGGGAATTCATTAGGACATTGAATGCTATATTTTAGACTTTAATTAATTCATAGATAATTAGTAGCAGAAATTAATTAAAAAATGCAATAAAAGTGCTAAAAAAAAAAAAAAAAAAAGATAAATTCAAATGGAGATAATTGAGAGGTGCCACATCAGCCTCCTCCAATGTCTCCTTTATTATTATATATAGATTGGATTACCGATTTCATAAATTTTTTAATTGGGCTGTATGTTCGATTTTCGATCTCAAGGTTTTAGTTAATGGTTAAACCGATAACCCAATCAGATTATATCAAAATTATATTTTTATGCATAATTATATAATAGTTCTTTAGATTTTAAATACATATCCTATTTTCTTTTGTATTTTATAGTTGTTGTCATAGTTCTTATAATTTATGTGGACTTTATACATGAAGTTGGTGTAGAACAAATGAAGATAAGAGAAACTAAAAAAAATAGGAGAGTGTTTTCTTATTAGTTAAACCGGAAATCGAATCAATAAAGGCCAAAAATCGGTTAATCAAGAAACGCTAACGAATATCTTATTGGCTTGGTTATAGGTTTAATGTGTTTACAAATCGAAAATCGATAAATCAAATTGATAATCCACAATCGAATATAACTGAATCGTTCGATCTGCACCCATACTTTTAAGAATTTTGTACATATGGTAAACTAAATGACTAAATGGCCCGCACAGTGGTGACTTCATTTTTTTGTCCCCATTAGAAAAATGTATAGAACTTTTACCTATTTGCCCTTCTAAACTTTAAATACTTTTAAACAACTCTTTGTGCTTATTTATCTTTCAAATTCTATTGTTTTTTTCTTTTTTTAAAAAAAAAAATTCTCAACCTTTACGTTTTTTCCTTTTCTCCTCTCAATTTCTATTTTTTTATTTTATTTTCTCTTTTAAAAAAAAATTCTCAACCTTTATTTTTTGTTTTGTCATTTTTCTCAACCTTTTTTTTCTTTTAGTCTTTTCTTTTCTCCTCTCAACTTTTATTTTTTTCTCTGTTTTCTTTTATTCTTCTTTTTTCTTTTATTTTTTTAATATTTTTTTCTTTTTCTTTTCTTCGATTCCTTTCAAAAAAATAAGTTACGACTCATGGGGAATAGTTGACATTACCACATTGCGTCTTGATTTTGAGATGTTCTATAAATCTTGCCTTAAAGGTAGGTTTAGCCCAAGGACTTTCAAACAACAAATTACGTCTCACGGGCAAAAGTTGACACTATCATATTGTGTTTTGATTTATGAGATGTTCTATAACTATTGTTTTGGGCGCAAGACTTAGCCAAGTACTTTCAACCCACAACTTATGCCCCATAGGCAAAAGTGTACTACAACATTGTGTTTTGATTTATGAGATGCTCTATAACTCTTATCTTAGAGACAAAATTCAGCTCAAGGACCATCAAACAACAAGTTATGTCAAGTTATGTCTCGTGGGCAAGAGTTGACACTACCATATTATATGTTGATTTATGAGATATTTCATACTCTTACCTCAGAGGAAAGACTTAGACCAAGGGCTTTCAAATAACAAGTTACACCCCATCGCTAAGAACTGACACCACCACATTGTGTTTTAATTTTCTGAGATGCTTTGTAACTATTGCGTCAGAGACAAGACTTAGCTCAAAGACTTTTAAATAAGTTACGCATCATGGGCAAGATTTGACACTATCACATTGTTTCTTGATTTATGAAATGTTCTATAAATCAAGGACTTTCAAATGACAAGTTACGCCCGATGAGCAAAAGTTGACACTACCACATTATATCTTAATTTATGAGATGTTTTTTTAACTTTTGCCTTAGGGGCAAGACTTAGCCCAAGGACCTTCAAACAACAAATTACGCCCCATTGACAAGAGTTAATACAACCATATTGTGTCTTGATTTATGAAATATTCTATCTCTTACATTAAATGCAAGAATTAGTCCAAGGACTTTCAAATATCAAGTTACAACCCATGGGCAAGAGTTGATACTATCACAGTGTGTCTTGATTTATGAGATGTTCTTTAAATCACGCTTTAGAGGCAAAACTTAGCTGAAGGACTTTCAAACAACAAGTTATGCCCCATGGGAAAGACTTGACTACCACATTATGTCTTGATTTGTGAGATATTTTATAACTCTTGCCTTAGAAACAAAAATGATCCCAAAGGACTTTCAAACAATAAGTTTTACCCTTAAATTTACATCGATGCCAAAGAAAGAAGACCATCTTTGCAGATTATCCAACTTTCTATTTATTAGCAAAATATAATAGAAGTTGAGAAAAAAAAAAAAAAAAAAAGAAGAATAAGAATAAGATTAAGAAACCAAAAAAAAAATAAAGATTGCGAAAATAAAAAAATGAGGAAAAAATAAAGTTTGAGAAAAACGCAGAAAAAGAAAAAGAAAAAAATAAGCAATGATAAAAACAAAACATAAAAGAAAAATAAAGGTTGAGACAAAAGATTTTTTTTAAAAAAAGAGAAATAAAATAAATAATGTTTGATAAAAAATAAAAATAAAAGAAATATAAATATTGAGACAAATGAATTAAAATAAGAAAAAGAAGAAAGAGAAGAAAAAATATAAAAATCAAGGAAAAAGAAAAAAGAGGAAAGTGTAAAAATATTTGATGTGTGGATGAGCAAAAATGTACTTGTGTTATACATAAAATGAAACGAAGGCTAGTCTTTAAAGACTTTTCTTATGGAAAATAAAAATACAAAGCCACCCATTAGGAGGCCATCCCATGTAATTTTTTGTTGTATGTCTCCCAAGTTTTAATAGAGATAATTTCAATATATACAAAGGTAATTAGTTTATAAAAATATAACCATGTTTTTAATTACAAAAAATAGCTGAAAAGTCAAAAAAACACTTGTAATTTAGCTATGGTTAAACCGTGGCTAAATGGTATAAAACCATGGCTAAACATCTGAGCTTTTTTAGTTACTAATAATTTATGAGAAAAGACATAAAATCAGCACTGAAATTATTTCAAATTTGCAAAAAGACACTTTAAGTTAATGTGGGTGTCCTATTACTTAATGCGAGTGTCCTATTACCCCACAAAAATTGTAAAAACCATTTTAATTAAACCTTTTGATCAATTTTTACATCAACATTGGACTATTACTCAGTGTGCGTTGGACACTTTCTTTTAATTAATCAATTAAATCAAATCATTAATAAAAATGACGGGCTCAACAGACCCAATATAACTCTTACACTTCTCTTTAGGGCATGTTTTAATTTCTTTGATCTGGGAACTGATTGATCTTTCCTAGATAGAGTCTTCTTAGTAGGAACCTGTAATGAGAGATTCAAGAATTGCTCATAAATTTATGAAGAGTGTCCACACTCCAGACAAGTAATAGTACTGGAGAGACGACCCCCAAAGCTGACATCAACATAAGTAGGAGACTTAACATCATCCTGACTAGATTTGAGTCTCTTTCTTGCAGCCATTACTATTCAAGATTGGATTTGACATGCTAAAAATAGTTTCCCTCAAAACCTAATCACAAAATATAATTTGATATCGCAACGTTTAAACAAATTAAGAAGAAATTAAAGCTAATACATGGAAATTTCATATTTATTTTGACAGATTTCATAGAGGAGGTACGATATTATTTTTTTTGTCCAAGCTTAAAAGGCAATGTTAATGGAGTATTGGGGAAGATGGATGTTTAAAAGAGAATCGGGTTTCTTTATAAGGAAGAAATACAAAGGCTTTTACACGTGGTCTTTTTTAAATTAGTTGTGGCAGCAAATATTTCTCCTTCACCGCGTGTCAGATCTAGGATTACAAACATGGACTAAAAATTGATCAAAATGGTGTATTAACAATGGTTTTTACAAGTTTTGTGGGGGTGATAGGACATCCACAAACTTAAAGTGTCTTTTTGCAAATTCAGGACAACTTCAGTGGTGTCTTTATGTCTTTTCTCTAATTTTATTAATCACCAAGAAAAATTCTTTTATAACTTCTCAAACATTGTATATGTAATGTATCTATATTGTATAAATAGTTATGAGTGTATACATAATGTATCGACATTATATAAATGGTGTAGAAACATGTATCGTTGTTGTATAATTGGTGTATGAACATGTATATATGGTGTATAAAGAGTTATGCAATATCTAATCTTGTGTAAATAGTTATGCAATGTATCAATGCTATATAAATAGTCATTTAGTGTATATGTAATGCATCGATATTGTGTAAATAGTTATTTAATATATCGATATTGTACAAATAATTTATACCGTGTATGTATGGTGTATAATTGTGTATTTAGAATATATATATATATATATATATATATATACACACACACACACACACATCCATATGCACTCTTATACAATACTTAGACATCATAACAATTAATCTTCCTCAACTCATGCAACCACCCTTCGAAAAAAGTAGAAGTTCAAGAATTTCTAAAAATATAAATTTAAGTATCTCCATTCACATTAATCTTTGGTAAGAGATCTTCATAACATATGTTTCAATAATATACCATTCCTAAAGAAGTCATTTTTGTCATTTAATTCATGAACCTTAATCAAATAATATGCTAAAGATAAAAAATTTAAGGGAAAAACATAAAGAACCCTTCAAACTTGTCTGCTCAACTTACTTGGGGCTTTGAGTTGTAGGTGACAAAAAAGTTAAAAAATGAGGTGTAGGTGACTCAAGTCTTAATAATTGAGTGTAAGTGACAATTACTTTATTATGGATTAAGAAAGTTGGAAAAGTTTGAAAATAATCCATAAGTTTTTTAATTTACACTTTGATCCAAATGTTAGTTAATATAACAGAAAATGGAGAAAAAAAGATGTATTTCTCTCTCTTCTAATCTATCGTTGTTTTCTCTCTCTTCATGACTATTGTTGATCATTGTTGTTGCTACTTTATTCATCATCTTCTGCTTCGTTGTCATCATCTTCTACTTCATTATCATCTGCATCTTCTTTTTGCCGATCATTGTTGTTGTTGTTATTACCGCTACTTCTACTATCTGACCAATTTCTTAGGTCAAATTTTGTTTCCTACATCACTTTCCACTTTGGCATATCTTCATAGGTGACTTTGGTAAGTAAAATTATGATTTTTATTTGAATTTTTCATCTGGGTACACAATTACTGCTTTTTTTCCAACAATGGATAGAACCCGATCATGAATCCAACATAAGTGCCCACAATTTAAATAGATCACTCACCTGGTGTATCAGATGAGTAATCTGTTGCAATGGAAGACTCATATGTTGGATTCATGTTTATGGTTTTATAGTGCCCATAAAATGAATGGAACAGATGGGTAATTTGTTGCAACAGAAGAGTTATTTGTTGCAACAGACTAGTTATATGTCGCAACAAACTTATTATCTGTTGCATCAAACTGATTATCTATTGCATTAGACTGATTATATGTTGCATTAGACTAATTATTTATTGCAACATATGAGTAATCTGTTTGGAACAACACAAATCAACCTCTGCCACAAACCCAACAGATAACCAATATGTTTTAACTCTTGCTATTGCTACTGGATTCAAAATTATTCTTTACGCCCAATCTTCAACATGTTTAATATTGTTGAGAAGATAATAAACAGAATAAAAATTAAATATAAATTGAAACCTCAAAGATGATCAACAGACTAATCTGTTGCAACAGACTAGTTATCTGTTGTAACAAACTTATCATATGTTGCATCAGACTGATTATCTGTTGCATCAGACTGATTATCTATTGCATTAGACTGATTATCTATTGCAACAGATGAGTAATCTATTTAGAACAACACAAATCATCCCCTGCCACAAACCCAACAGATAACTAATATGTTTTAACTCTTTCTATTGCTACTGGATTCAAAATTATTCCTTACGTCCAATCGTCGACATGTTTAACATTATTAAGAAGATAGATAGAATGAAAATTAAATATGAATTAAAACGTCAAAGCCGATCAACAGACTAGTCTGTTGCAACAGACTAGTTATCTGTTGTAATAGACTTATCATATGTTATATCAGAATGATTATCTGTCGCATCAGATTGATTATCTATTATATCAAACTACTTAACTGTTGCAACAGATGAGTAATCTATTTGGAACAACACAAATCAGCCCCTGCCACAAATCCAACAGATAACTAATATGTTTCAACTCTTGCTATTGCTACTGGATTTAAAATTATTCCTTACGTCCAATCGTCGACTTATTTAACATTATTGAGAAGATAATAGACAGAATACAAATTAAAATGTCAAATTCTATCAAACATAATTTTTTTATCAAACAAAAATAAATCAAAATACATAGACTAAAATAAAAAAATAATCTAATTATTATTATTATTATTATTGCCAGCCGGTCGATTTTCAACCAGTAGCAGCAAGGCCCGCCCCAGCCTGCGGATCTCACAGAGCATCCTTGCTCTAACTGCTCCCAATTTCCATTGCAAGTCACAAATCTACATCCGAAGTTCATTCACGACATCTTGCAGCAAAGCAACGTCCCACACTGGATCAACCATATCTAGAAAATACACATGAGATTGAAAAGAGCGATCAGTAGAAAGGCTGAGAGATTGAGCTCGTTTGGTTTGTGCAATAACTTGGGCAAAGGTTTTTGATAGGGTAATGAGCCTGAAGTTACGTAATGTTTGATAGGCTTGGTAGAGTCAGTTTAAATCAAACATTACGTAACTCCTTGCTAATTAGTTTATCAAATCCCTTGAAGGTTGGTTGAGCAAATTGCATTGATCAATGCTCGATAAAAGTGAGCTATTCAACTATTGGGACCACTGCTTGAGTGTGCATCAATATATTTTGACCTAAAACATATATAATGACCCTACATGTATCATTTAAGGCTTCTGAAAGAAGTGTTATGAAGGGTTTCTACAATAACACTACTTTGAAGAAAGTGTTTCTGATTGAGCTCACAAAAGACCAGGAACTCTATACCAACTTTAAATATGGAAACGACAAGCTTGAATACCAAATCAGCAAGCTGGAGGCAAGCTTGAAAATTATCGAAATTCACATTCTACTGCAAGTCTCTTATCTTTTCCAAGATATGTTTAAAGCATGCTAAGGCTAGAAAATACAACAATTATATCCATATTGCTAAGAAAGTAATGATACTCAATCTGCATTTCAATCTTGTTTGTGGTTCTGATCAGGTCAACAACAGTGGACCTAATTGAAAACACAAACAAGAAGGCATGGGATGCAATTTAAAATTAAAAAATTGCAGCCTTCACTTAGATTCCTTATTTTTACTACAGTTGTTATTGGCGCAAGTTTTCTAGACTTGCTATACATCATTTCAACCCTCGATGCCCGTGAGGCTGCTTTCTTGGTCTTCTTCTATTTTCTATCTAGGTGATAATCCCAACAACGCTACCTAGTCGTAGCTCCCTAGCAAAGTGTCCATCTGCATTATTTTTCTTTCAAAGAAACAACAGACGAATTTTTTGATTAACGGATACACTTTCATATTTGCACTTGATTCGGATTTCTCATGTTCTAAGTCAGTTTCATCGGTCAGATTCGCTAGAAGTTTCTTTCTACCCTATGTTTTCTCTTCAATTAGCTCTCAGATGATATAATCTTTCATCAACCCCCTATTTTCCCTCGCAGACATTCTCTTACCGCACCTTCTAGCGTATAATCATCACCCTGATCAATCCAACCATATAAATTTGGGCTCGAGCAATAACTATATTGATTTCTATTTTTGGTTGAAGCAGTGGGAGGTTTCGAAGGCCCTCTCAGAGTCTAATGCACCTTATAAGTTAGTTTAATCGCTATTTAATCTCTTTAAAATGACACCAAAACTAGATCCCTTCACAATGCTTGACACATAAATATGAGCAACAACCGACATTAAATCTTAACAGGGTATCAGAACCATATTCATGGTCCCTCAGCCTTATCAGTTCGGACCTATCAAACTTAACTGTAAAATTACAGATATCTTATTTGAATGATCAATGACTAAACAGTAAAAACAACATTCACAAAATTAGTGTACTCTATGTATGTTTTTACGATAACATTATCAGTAATACATACCTTCCACATATGAAGTGGTTCCATCTGCAAGCAGCTTATTCTTACGAAACTATTTTTACTGTAGCCTTTTATGCTGGTCGGGCAGAAGTTGATCAACTTTTAGTTCCTTATATCGACAAAGAAGAGGAAAAAATTAATGTCAAACAAAAAAGGAACAGAAAGAACATTATCTATTTATTGCAACAGATGTGTAGTCTGTTGCAACAGATGTGTAGTCTGGTGCAACAGATGTGTAGTCTATTATAGTAGATGTGGAGTCTGTTGTAACAAATGTGGAGTCTGTTGCAACAGATGTGGAGTTTTTTGGAATACATCAGACCAGCCTAGCTAGTGGTTTGATTAATTCCAACAGTTGCAACATCAACAACAGCATAAACTATAAAGAAACAATAAATAAAAAATATCAACAACAAAGAAACAACATCATTTGTTCCAACACCATCAACAACATCATCAACAACAAAGAAGCAACATCTTTTGTTCCAACACCATCAACAACACTACGCAACAAGTTCCAATAATGCCAAACCCACCAATAACATCAATAACAATATCAACAACAAAGAAACAAACAAAATACATACAAAAAAATGATATTGTCAACAAGGCTTTTAAACTTTTCCCAACAGATGACTTTTTTCGCATATTATAATAAGAATTCTCAGTTCGTTTATTTAACACTTAAAAATTCCTTTAATTTTTTTAAATAAATATGACATGGGTAAATGATAATTAAATAAAAAATAAATGAAAATAACTTGCAAAGAAGAAGACGAGAATGAAAGAGCAATAGTGAACCATACCTTACCTGTAATGTCAAAAGGGGATCAAAACAACAATTTTAGTCGAGGAAAGATATGGATCGATTTAGATCGAAAAGGATCTTTATGAAAAAGAGAGGAAAAAGTTGTGATAACCCTAAAAAGGAGAGAAAGGAAAAGATGAGAGATGAATAAACTAAATTTAGGGCTGAAAGATAGATGAGATAATTCTAGATGTAGACATAGGTTTAAATTTTTATTAATTAATATTCATTAATAACTTGAGGGCCACGAGGAAGACGGGTGACATTGAAAACACAATATAAGACTACTCAATGAGATTTTTGAGTCATCCAAGAAATATTTTTTACCGCCTTTAGTAGTACTATTTTATCTTTCTTATTTCAAACAGAAGCTTGCTTTAAAATTAAAAGAAAAAAAATTCAAATGGATATGTCATCTGTTGCAACAGATATCAATATCTGTTTGAAAAATCCAACAACTCAGTCATCTGTAACAACAAATGCAAATGTCTATTTGATAATTAAATCAGATATGTCATCTGTTACAACAGATATCAATATTTGTTTGAAAACTTCCAACAACTCAGACATCTGTCACAACAGATGCAAATGTCTATTTGATAATTAAATCATATATGCCATCTGTTGCAACAGATATGAATATCTATTTGAAAATTTCCAATAGCTCAGTCATTTGTTGCAACAGATTTCATTGAGTCTTTATAATTGCATGGTCTTGGTATTGCATTTATCTTCACCTGAGTCATCGATCGATGACTCTGAGTTGAAAAAATTCTTATTAACTTAATGTTAAGCTAGTACCTAAATTGATTTTGGTAGAATTAGGGATGAATGAGTCTATAGGGCCAACTACAACTTCCATTGAGTCTTTGTAATTGCATGGTGTTGGTATTGCGTTCATCCTGATCCGAGTCATTGATCGATCACTCTGAGTTGAAAAGATTCTCATTAACTTAATATTAAGCTAGTACCTAAATTGATTTTGGTAGAACTAGGGATGAATGAGTCCATAAGGTCAACTACAACTTTCATTGAGTCTTTTCAATTGCATGGTGTTGGTATTGCCCCTACTCGAGTCATCGATTGATCACTCTGAGTCGAAAATATTCTCATTAACTTAATGTTAAGATAGTACCTAAATTGATTTTGGTAGAACTAGGGATGAATGAGTTCATAGGGTCAACTACAACTATTGAGTCTTTGCAATTGCATGGTATTGGTATTGCATTCATCTCGACCCGAATCGTCCATCGATCACTCTGAGTTGAAAAAATTCCCATTAACTTAATATTAAGCTAGTACCTAAATTGATTTAGGTAGAAATAGGGATAGATGAGTTCATAGGGTCAACTACAACTTTAATTGAGTCTTTACAATTGCATGGTGTTGGTATTGCGTACATCTTGACCCTAGTCGTCGATCGATAACTCTGAGTTAAAAAGATTCTTATTAGCTTAATGTTAAGCTAGTACCTAAATTGATTTAGGTATAACTAGGTATGAGTTCATAGGGTCAACTACAACTTCAATTGAGTCTTTGCAATTGCATGGTGTTGGTATTGCATTCATCCCGATCCGAGTCATCGATCGATCACTCTGAGTTGAAAAGATTTTTATTAGCTTAATATTTTAAAAACTATATCTTTTAAAATTTTAAGAATTAATTAAGATCAATTCGGACCAAATTAACAATTTCAATACTTGTCATGCTTTTTCAAAATTACAAATCAACCCATACAAATCATCCATTTATGGGAAAAACTTTTCCTCATTTCAAATCTTAAGTTCTCTCTCTTCTCTATCTCTCTCTCTCAACAATACAGACAATAACTACTCAACATATTGCTCAACTCTTCAAAACATATTGATTTTTCTTCCCATTTTCAACTATATAGTTGTTATTTTTGACTTCATTCTCGCTTGTATCCATCATTTTCTCTGTCTTCACAGGTAACAAAATTTGAGAAGAGTTCTACATTTGTTCTTTATTCTAAAAATTAGGATTTTTTAGTTAATGATAAAAAAATACTTTTAGTTGTATTATCTTCGAGAATGGGTTAACAATTTTGAGTTTTGATGCTAAAAACGTAGAAAGCACTCAAGAAAACCCTAGTTTTTATCGCAGTATTTTGTTGACCGTCGTGGTATTATTGGATGGTGTTTGTGGTGTTGTTGGTGGTGTCGGTATTTGTGGTTTTGGTGGTGGTGTCGGTGGTCATGGTGGCATTAGTGGTAGTGTTGGCGGTCTTGGTATTATTGTTGATATTGGTGGCATTGATGGTGGTCTTGGTGGCATTAGTGGTGGTCTTGGTTGTGGCATTGATGGTGGCATTGGTAGTGGTGTTAGTGGTGGTATTGGTAGTCCATCTATTGCAACGTGTGGAAGATCTGTTGGGAGATATTAAATAGGTCTTCAAACAGATTCCCCATCTGTTTCAATTTATGGGTTATCTGTTGAAGTATTTTTTTGTAAAGTGGCATATAATAATTTATTAAAATTTGTCTTACCTTCTTTTAAAAAATTATGCAGACATCAAATGTAATGTATTTTTTTGTTTTTCTATTATTTGTAGTTAAAAGATGTCTCCCAAAAGAAAAAAAACTGAAAGTGGATGAACTTCTGACCACCCAACAAAAGAGGCTAAAGTACAGATAAATTCGGAGAAACTTCCTGAACAATCTTATTCAGGGAAAAATAAAGCTGAGGAAAGTGAGAACTCTTTCTCACCAATGGGGCATGAATTAATATTTAAATCCCAGTATGATCCTGTCAAAATCATTAGTATCGACAAGATTTGAGTTGCGATGCCGATGGATCGCCCTAAAGAAGTAACTTGTGATCTTGTACTTAAATGTCAGTTAGGGAAAGATTTTGATGAATTTAGGAGTATTATAAAGAATGAAAACATAGACAGACTTTTTAAGAGGAGCTGCTTTACATACTTTCTTAAGCTGCCTGAGGACCACATTCTCCGTTTCTAAATAAGCATGGTATATGGTCTTCTCAAGCGCAGGATCAAGTATGTGGGGGATGATAAAGATTCGAAGGAGGGAAAAAAAAGATGGATAAAATCTGGATCAACTACTGTGGCATGCCAGTTTATTTTGGATTGAAAGAGTTTGCCATAGTGCTGGGCTTGAGATGCGATCATCCAGAAGAACCTCTCATCAAGGATACACACCACAAAAAGTCCAACAAACACAAGGAAAAAAAGATGGGTTGCTGGGCATTGCTAGATGTAGCTACAAAGTGGGGGGGGGGGGGGTTTGATAGCAGATCTCGAGGATAAAAACATACCAAAGAAGTACAAGGAGAAATTGTGCTTCGTTTGGTTGTCCATTTCATTTCATTGGCAAGAGACGTTGAGAAAGTCATATAAGATGATTTGGTGGCGCTTGCTGATGATTTTAAGAAATTCAACGATTATCCCTGGGGTTATGATAGCTACTACTTGACTGTCCAATATTTACTGACAAAGCTATGCCCAGGGACGATCACATTATATGGCTTTTCTTGGACTTTCATGGTAAAATTGATCACTATTTTTACTTACCATTAATTTATATTGAATATAGTTATTATGACTTTTTTTACTTGCTTCCTATTTACATTTTTTAGGCTTGGGAATTTGACGTCATTCCTCCTCCCAAAAAGCAGTTCAAGGATTACCCAGATGAGGTTTCTCATCCAAGGATCCTTAGGTGGTTGGCTGTAAAGGGCAACAAAAAAATTAAGAAGGTCGATCTCTTTAACCCTCTGGATGATGCAGTATGTCTTCTTCAATAATTTGCCTCAAAGAAAGATATTAAAACAGATGGGTCGTCTGTTGCAATAGATTACCCATCAACTGCAATTGGTCCAATAGATGGGTAATCTGTTACAACAAACGATCCATATTTTGCAATATATTAACCATATGTTGCTCTGGTTCCCTAAACCTAACTCAACAGATTACCCATCTACTACAAATTATGCAACAGATTAGTAATCTGATGCAATAGATTGCCAATCTGTTATGATATACAGATCAGCTGTTACGGTAGATAGATCATCTGCTGCATAAGTTGGCTGTGTTAACATGTAACCCAACTGACTGCAAATTATTATTATATAATTTAAATGCCTTCTGTTTTTTATAGGTTATGCATCCTTGGATAGTGCCTACTGAGCAGGAGTTGGGGATGGATTCTTTTATTACTCTAGGTCTTGTTGATATAACAGCAGACCCAACGGTAGAGTTAATAAAGAATAAATTGGCTGGAGCAACAGTTATAAGAAGAGAAGTTAAGCAAGGTCAGCCTAATGTTGAAGCTCTTCATGACTAACCTACTGCAGCAGATTCAGATACTTCTTCTGGGTGTTGCTGGTGGAGTTATTGATGATGGTGGCAGCCATCCTGATGCTGCTGCTGCTTCCAGTCATAATTATGAACATGTTGGTGCTTAGGGAAAAATAAATACATTTGAAAACACCTCTTGCACAGGTCCCTCTCACCCCACTCCACCCTCATTTCTCATTGTAAATGCAAAGTATGTAAGGATAGAGAGGATAAACTCGTTGAAAACTAGAGGCTATTGATGAAATCGCCGAGTATTTTAAATCCAAGAGGGGTGTCATACCATCCAAGAAGGTGAGGGAGCCATACACTCCTACAGTGACGGTTAGGAGGAAGAGAAGAAACATTATCCAAATACTCTTCATTTTGAAAATAGAAAAAGTTGCAACTCCTCCCGCTCCAAGAGTTGTTAAAGTTCAGGAGACTCTATAGAAGGTGGACATATACATGACACTTGTCTACGAAGAGAAGAAGGAACTGGAAGAAATCATGACTGACAAGATGAAACCTCCAGAAGAATACACCATGCATTTATTTGTTGCCCAAGACTTCATTAGTATGAAAAATATACGTGAGTGGTACGTGGACAATGTAAGTTTACTTTTTCTAACCTAGCCTTCCTATTTAATCCACGAAAAAGAAGCTATGCAATATATGTGTAATCTGTTGCAATAGCTGGGTATTCTGTTGCAACATAATACACATCTGTTGCATAAGTTGCGTTAGATGGGTTATCTGTGAACTGATTCAGAGAACCCTCTGCAACATAATCTTTCCACTGTGTTTTTATTCTTTACAATTACTAACCTATTTAAAAATTATCTTCTTATACCACAGTATGGTGATGAAATTCTCTGCCTCATGAGGGGCAGGCAAAGAGCGTTCCCAGATACTTATGTTGCTGCTGATAGGATAATGGACCTCAGCTTCTACAATAATTTTAACAGTAGGTACGATACTCTCCATAGTCAAGCTGGTCCTGGTGGCCGGGGAATTGAACAGTTAGTTTCTAGGTTCAAATAAGATGAAGACATGATTAACTATGTTAGAGGGAAGAGGCCATATCCATACAACAAAAACTGGACCAAGGCAAAGAGAATCCTTGCAGTCATGAACGTGGAAGTCAAACATTTTCTCGTTGTTGAGATACTACTCGACGAGGGAAATATTAAGATTTATGACTGCAACTTACCTGTCTTAAAGGAGGCCAAGTTTTTAACCTACGTGCAACCACTCTTAAAGTTGTTCCCCAAGTTGTTGACTCAGAGTAAACTGATGGATTATTTGCCGACGAAAGTCTTGAATGAGAAATCATGGGATTTTGAAGGTCGAAATAAGAACATCCACCTTAAAAAAAGTAAAACCGGTGCCTCGTGTAATCCGTACTCGCTTGCATACATCGAGTGTTTGCTGACCGACACAGAAATGGCCGATCTATGCGACGCTATTGTGGAAAAGATGCAAGAGGTCTGGGCTTATGTAGTACTAACTAAATGCTTGGAGCCCGTGTATAAAGAAGAATATGTACAAAGACAAAGATGAACACGATAACAATTTTTTATTTCAAATCACTTCACTTTATATGTAGTGGTAATTTTTTATGTTCGACGAAAGTTGAATTTTTATAATGCAATAGATTGTCTATCTGTTGTAACAAATATTATATTTATTGTGACAGATTGATTATCTGTTTCAATAGGTTGGTCATATGTTGCATTGTGCAGATGTTTCTCAATTGGTCTGTTGCAACAGATATATAATCTGTTGTAACATATAATCTATCTGTTGCAGCTAATAGGTAATCTATTGGAACAAATAAAAAAAATAGGAAGACCTGTTATATTATTTCTATCAGATGACCTCTATGTTGTAACATATGTCTAAATCTATTTAATAAGATATGTCGTCTGTTGCAGCAGATGTATGATCTATTGCGATATTTGAATCTAGTATTCCATTTCAATTAACAAGTTCAAAACTGAGGATTAAATTATACTCATAGAGAAGCCTTCATAAATTACATAAAATAACTCAATAAATAAATGAAATGTAAAAAAATTATTATGGGTACAAATGATCTACTCTACAAATAAATCAATAAGTTAACAAAGGAGGAGAGGTTATTACTTTGACAGACTCAACCTATAAAGATCTACTTAATATGGACAACTGTTCTTCATTCGGTGCTACAAAATTCGGCTTTGATCATCGTGGATCTTTAATGTCGCTTGCGTACGGTTTCTGAGCTTTCGCTTCTTAGTATTTCAATAAAAAAATAGCATATCTTTTACGGAGTAATCCTATATCAAGTTCATCATTTGGTACTTGTAATCCATTGCTCAAATACTTGGCGTAAGCGGCAACAAAAAGATCGCAATCCCTACGTTAAATAGATAATTCATATCTTGCAGGTTATGTAAGCGTTTTGAAATTTATGAAATGAAACTAAATCATGATACTTATACTTACAGGCTGCCAATGGTTTGTTGATCAATTCCTTCATCATATTCTACATCAAATGGATTACCCATTTTATCCCGGTATACTTCAATCGTCGATCAATCAGTACGAACCTTTTGGTCCCCAAAGCCACTTATATCAAGGTAAGTAGGCAATATTTTAGCCAACTTTTGTATCTCAGACGATGGCCCGGAACGTCTCCTTTGCGACTTTGATTCATAAACTTGGATGGGCCTCTCTTTTATAACGCCGACAGCCAACACCCAATGGTATTCATCACCATAATTAATTGGAATATACACTTCGTCGACCAAATGCCAAGGTAAGCCAGCTGGAATGCTAAAACCTTTGATGATGTTGATTAATTAATCCTCATTTCGAGAAACTTTCAGCTGTTGTTGACAATACCTATCGTAGGCATTATTGATGTAAACTTTGTACAAACAATTGCCTGTCGTGTATCTGTATTGTTCTTGTGTTTGAAACTTGGCCTTTTTTTGGAGGTAGTAAAAAAATGACATAGATGTGCTGAACATATTATCAAATATTTTAGATTAAGTGATGAAAAAATTTATACACAGATGAAATTAAATAGTGTATTAATTAATAGTAATATGTATGTCATTTAAACCTCATCATTCCAGCAAGTTTGGCACTGTGACATCAAATAGAACCAATTCTTCATTTCGGGATGTGCAACAACAAAGTTGAACATATCAAAACCAAGACTCGATTCGTTCTTTTTTTAATGTTCGTCATTTTGTTTTCTACATGATGATTTATATGTGTTAATGTCATGTTCTTACAACAAGAATTGTATAAATCAATATCTTTAAAATTGATTTATGTACCTGCCTGCATGATGCTTTAACAGACTATCGACAATCCATTTTGCATAGTTGTTGATCAATTTTGTTAGTTTTTTTGGAGCCTCATCTGAGATGTTGAACCCTTCAAATGGGTAATTCTTCCATTCTCCCCAACTGATAGGCTCCACTTTTTCTTCTTCTTTAGAAGCAGTTGATGGATTATCAACTGTAGATTATGTTGTTCAGCAGTAGCTTCTACTGTGACATTCACCTGGAAAGCTAGAATTATTAATGCTAATTACAGATATGCAACTGATTGTCTATCTGTTGCAATAGATGGATCATCTGTTAGGATAAATTCAAACAGGTAAAATAGAGCAGTATGATAATTTCCGAACAGATGACTCATCTATTGCAACATAACTCATCTGTTGGTATAATTAAAATAGTACAAAAACCTGTTTGATTTGTTGAAATAGACGGACATATATTATAACAGATAACGCATTTGATGCAACAGGTTAGACAACAGTTGCAACAGATGTATATATCTGTTTGATAATTTTTAGCAGATGTATCATCTGTTGAAACAGATATGTGCCTATTTGTTTATTGGAACAAATGATATACATTCACCTTTTTTAGCTCATGATGTTCTCCTGTGGCCCTTGTACATTAAACAACAGTGCAAGACAAAGACAAAAGAGTTATAATTTTGCTTTTTTCGATGCTTGATGATGCCCTGGAAATATCTTTCATTCTCCTCTTAGCCATCACGATCTCTAGAGGAGTGTATGGATATGAAATCCTCTTTGATGAAATGACACCCTTCTTAAATGTTATTTCCTTTATAGAAGAAGTTAGTGCATTAATAACATTAATCACTCCATCATGTTTCTCCTTGCAGTCTTGACATTTGCATGCTGAGCATTCGCTAGAAGTGGCAAAATCTATGTAACCAGTATGATCATAATCATAATGGTTTGTTGTTTCACAAACTGTAAGACGAGCATCGTTAGCCCCAACAGCAGCACCACCATCACTACCACTACCATTATCAATAACAACAAGCCCATCCTCCAAAATTATTTTTCTTGTGATGTCTGTTGCTCCAAATAATTCTATTTTTATTCTATCAATAACATTGTGGTCCGATAAAGTTTGCACAGATCGTAAAGTAAGAAAAAATGGCATCTTCAACTATCGATTGGTTAAAACAAGCCACGGATGGACATTTTAAAATAAATCAGTACATATATTAGAATGATGATTGTCATAGCAGAGGACTTCAATAGGCACATTAGGGTTTTACTGGGAGGCTATGACGATGTGTATGGAGGTTTTGGTTTCGGTGATACAAATGGTGAGGGAGCTGCTCTATTGGATTTTGCGAGGGACTTTGGGCTGGTGGTAGTGAACTCGATCTTTTAGAAGAAGGAGGATCACCTGATTACCTTCTGAAGCGCGATAACTGAGACTCAAATTGACTTTCTGCTGCTTAGGAAGGGGGATAGGGTTTTTTGTTAGGACTGTAAAGTCATTCTGAGTGAGCATCTTTTGACCCTGCACCAGCTTCTAGTGATGGACTTGATAATCAAGAAGAGCAAGAAGAGAAGGGACAGGGTGGGTCGACCTAGAATTAAGTGAGATGGCTTGACGCCAATTAGTGCGCTGGAGATAAGGGAGAAGGTAACGGGAATAGGGGTGTGGAAGTGCAGGGGGGATGTGGATATTATGTTAGATAGGTCTGCTATCTGCATCGCAGAGACTGTAAGAGAAGTGTTGGGTAATTTGAGAGGTAAGACAGGATGACATAAGGGGGGCTGGTGGTGGAATGAAGAAGTTAAGAAGAAAGTGGAGATTAAGAAGGGGGCGTATGTTAAGTTGATTGAGAGTAAAGATGAAGAGGAAAAATGAGTGAATAGGGAGGTTTAAAAAGTAGCAAGGAAGGAGGCTAAGTTAGCAGTTATGGCTGCTAAGACAACAACATTTGAGAGCCTGTATGTGAGGTTAGGGGAGAAAGGCAGGGAAAAAAGATTGTATAGGCTGGCTAAAGCTAGGGAGCGGAAGGGTCATGACCTCGATCAATTGAAGTGCATTAAGGGGGAGGATGGTAGAGTTTTGGTGGAGGATGTTCACATTAAGAAGAGATGGCAGGAGTATTTTCATAGACTATTGAGTGAGAAGGGGGACAAAAGCATTGAGTTAAGGGGGCTGGAGCACTCGGAGGAAAACTAGGATTTAAGTTACTGTAGACGTTTTAAGTTTGAAGAGGTCAGAGAGGCTAATGAAATTTTGGTAGATTTTTGGAAGTATACTGGTGAAGCCGGTTTAAGGTGGTTGAGTGATTTGTTTAACGACATTTTTAAGACTGCGAAAATGACTGAGGCTTGGAGATGTAGTATGGTGATTTCGCTATATAAAAATAAGGCTGGCATTCAGAGTTGCAACAACTATAGGGGTATTAAGCTGTTTAGTCACACTATGAAGATTTGGGAGAGGGTGGTTGAGCGGAGATTGAGGAGGGTCATACCTATTTTGGAGAATCAGTTTAGATTTATGCCTGGTCGCTCGACGACAGAGATAATCTACCTGGTGAGTAATTGGTAGAGCAGTATAGGGAAAGAAAGAGGGATTTACACATAGTGTTCATTGACCTGGAAAAGGGGTATGACAAAGTCCCTAGGGAGGTTCTTTGGAGATGCTTGGAGGTAAGAGGGGTCCCGACATCATACATCAAAGCTATTAAGGAAATATACGATGAAGGAAAGACTCGGGTGAGGATGGTAGGATGAGACTCAGATTATTTTTTGGTCGAGATAGGGTTGCATCAAGGATAGATTCTTAGTCCATTTCTATTTGCGCTGGTGATGGACATGTTGACATGAAGTATTCAAGATGATATGCCTTGGAGTATGTTATTTGAAGATGATGTAGTGCTGATTGATGAGACGCGGGGTGTGTGAATGAAAAATTAGAGGTTTGGAGGCAAACCCTTGAATCTATGGGGTTCAGGTTGAGTACGTCCAAGATGGAGTATATGTAATGCAAGTTTAGTGACTTAAAGCAAGAGGACGAAGTGGTGGTGAGGTCGATTTCCAGGATATTTGTAAGAGGGATAGTCATAAGTATCTTGGTTCTATGATTTAGGGGAATGACGAGATTGACGAGGATGTCTCTAAATGTATTAGAGTAGGTTGGATGAAGTGGAGGCTCACCTCGGGAGTGTTGTGTGATAAGAAGGTGCCCCTAAAGCTTAAATCAAGTTCTACAGAGTGGCAGTCCGTCTAGCCATGCTGTATGGTGCAGAGTGTTGGCCAGTCAAGAACTCCCACATTCAAAAATTGAAGATAGCGGAAATGAGAATACTGCATTGGATATGTGAATTTACTAGAGGGGATAGATTCGGGAATGAAATTATCCAGGAGAAGGTGGGAGTGGCTTCGGTGGAAGACAAGATGCGGGAAAAAAGGCTGAGAAGGTTTGGGTATGTGATGAGGAGGGGCACGGATACCCCTGTTCATAGGTGTAAGAGGCTAGCTTTGGATATTTTCAGGAGGAGTAGAGGTAGGCCAAAGAAATACTTGGGATAGGTAATTAGACATAACATGGAGCAGTTACAGCTGAATGAGGACATGACCCTGGATAGGAAGGTGTGGAGGTCACTGATAAGGGTAAAAGGCTAATGCGTATGTGGGTTGTGACCAGTATTTAGGGAGCTCTTGTGTAGCCGGGTTAGTAATCCTAGGACTGCGTCCATTGTTAGGAGACACTAGTGTATGCTACAACTAGGTGGGTGTCCTTTTTTTTTTCTTATTTCTTATTTCTTATTTTCATATAGCTCTTATTTTATATCTCTCTCATTTACATTTTATTATTTCTTATTTCTTATTTCGGTTATGCCACCCATCCTGTTTCATGTATTACTATGACCTTGTTAACTATTCTTTATCTTGAGCCGGAGGTCTATCGAAAACAACCTCTCTACTTCTTCGAAGGTAGCGGTATGAATTGCATATATTTTACCCTCCCCAGACCCTACTTGGTGGGAATACACTGGGTTTATTATTGTTATTATATTAGAATGATGATGAAATTATTTAAAATAATCATTAATTAAAACAAAAACATGACTAGAATTGGACTTATGCTTCTTTCGGGGGATTGAAAAGATCAAGAAATTTTGCATTTTTATTAGTTTTGGCCGACAACCATCTCAGGCTTTTTGGACAGAAAACTTCTTCCTGGTAGTTCACTTGTTGTCTCAAATAAAGAATGACAACAAATGCCCAAACTTATAACATAACAACAATAAATCAATAGCAATATTGAATAAAAAAATGAATTATATCATAATAAAAGAATTATTTACCATTAAAGCCCATGAAAATCCATATAAGTTGACTGTCTTTGGTATTAACGGAGTCAACAAATATTTGACAGTCATTTTGAAGCTTTCATAACCCCAAGGATAGCTGTTAAATGCCTCAAGATCCTCAGAGAGATTAATTAAATTGAGGCTTATGTTGTTGTTAATATCTCTCGCCCAAAGAATATTATGTACAAAACAAAACAAACACAATGATTGTGTGTGCTTCTTTGAAAGTTTTTTACCTTTCAATGCTTCTATCAATTTTTTGTTTTTGATGCTTGGACCAACAATGGACACCAGGTCATCATGATCACTCGACTTGTCTTTGCCTTTTTTGGGTGTGCGGGGTGTTTTTTTTGGGTTAGAGTAGGTATAACTTGAGAAGGAGAAGGAGAATAACATTTTAGTCCAGTAACTATGGAAAACTCCTTCCAACCAAAATAAACAGGCATGCCACAGTAATTTATACACAGCTCATCCATCTTCTCTTTGTTTTCATATATAAACCTACGCTTGAGAAGATCATATATCATTTTTATTTGGAAACGAGCATTGTTGTCCTCCGGCAAATTAGGATATTGACCAAAGGAGCTTTCCCTGAAATAAGAATCCAATTTTTATTCTCGAAGTATTTTTCTGAAGGCATCGAAAGATTTTCCCATGGTTAACTTAACCACTAAATCACTCGTTAAATTTGTGGCACCATCGCACTGCATTCTCACAGGATAACAATCAATGCTGAAGATTTTAACCAACTCTTCGGTGGAAGGGCTATTAGGATTTGGATAATCTATTTTGAAATATTCCTCTTCCCAATTTTCATTATCTCTTACTCCTGATTGAGATAACGCTTGTAAAGCAATCTCATAGAGTGGTGGATGTAGCCTAGCTGCTTCACTTGTTCCTTTACTTGGACTTGATTCGGTTTCTTTTCTTTTGGGATCCATATTATCTTAAATTAACAGGAGCATAAAATAGATTACAATTGATTAATGCATCATTAAAAAAGGATAATAGTAAATCTAGCATGCACAACACTAAAATAATAGTTCCAATAAACCATACATCTGTTGCACCAGGTATGTTGTTTTTTACAACATATAACCAACCTGTTGCAACAGATGAGTAAACCATTGGAAACAATAAAAACAGATCACTCATATGTTGCACCAGGAAGGTTATATATTACAATATATAACCAACTTATTGCAACGGGTGAGTAATTCATTTAAAATAATAAAAACAAATCACTCATCTGTTGCACCAAGAATGTTATTAGTTGTAACATATAACCAACCTATTGCAGTGGATGAGTAATCCATAGAAAATAATTATAACAGATCACTCATCTGTTGCACCAGGTAGCAACAGATATTCTACCTGGTGTAACAAATGAGTGATCTATTTTTATTATTTCCAACGGACCACTCATCTGTTGCATCAGGTAGGATATCTGTTGCAACATATAACCAACCTTTTGTAGTGAATAAGTAATCTATTAGAAATAATAAAAATAGATCACTCATCTATTGCACCAACTAGGTTATCTATTGCAACATATAAACAACCTGTTACAGCGGATGAGTAATCCATTGGAAATAATAAAAATAAATCACTCACCTGTTGCACCAGGTTGCAGCGGATAAGTAATCCGTTGGAAAAAAGAAAAATAGGACATATATCTATTGAAATAGATCACTCATCTATTGCCAAATGAGTTATCTGTTGGATCAATATTGTTTAGATTTCTTCCAAACAGAAGAGTCGTCTGTCGCAACAGATGAATGATCTATTGTGTTCATCTATTGCATTAGATGTTTAATCTGTTGCATCAGATATTTCATCTGTTGGATCAGATGGTTAATCTGTTGCATCAGATGGTTAATCTATTGCATCAGATAATTGCTTAATCTGTTGCGTTAGATGGTTAATCTGTTGCGTCAGATGGTTAATCTGTTGTGTTAGATGGTTAATCTGTTACATCGATAGTTAATCTGTTACGTTAGTATTTTTACCAAGAAAAATAATAAATCAACCCAACAACATCAACACAACACACGCACACTAAGAACATCAACGGGGATAAAAAATCACCAACAAATCAAATCAATAGTTCGAAAACAAGAACTACAATAACAATAAAAAATTATATTTCACACCGAAAAGAGTAGAGAAGAAATGCCATAAATTAGGGTTTTATTCATTCCATATTTTAAATTTAAGCAATAAATATTGAAATTATTAACTAATACTCGAAGAGAAGTTGGCTCAAGTCATAATTTTTTACCTATGAAAGAAGAAATGGGACGACGAAGAACTCGAAGTTGTTACCGCTGGAGAAGTTTCTCAAGTTCCTCTATTTCTTCACATCGATTGACTGTTGAAATCAAAAAGGAACTCGCCTGACTATTTGTCGCTAGAGCTTGAAGGGAGAAATTTTGCAGAACTATTAGTTGGGAGAGAGTTGAGAAAGACTGTCGAGAGAAAGAAGAAATATAGTTAATTTGGAGGAGAGGGGGTATGGGTTGATTTGTATTTTTAAAAAGATTAGAAAGTTTTGAAAATATTAATCAAGTCAACAATTAACTTAATCAAATTTTCTAATTATGTTTGACCCTTTAAGTTGGTCAATGTCACCAATCCTTCATTCAAGATTTAAAAGACACCTTTCCTTCAATTTTCTCAACTTACTTTAACCCTTTAACTTTATGAACAATTATTTACCCTCCTAAACAACTTTTAAATGAATTAATATCACCCCTTAATGCTGACATGACATAAAGATTAAAGAAAAATAAATAAAAGCGCATAATTTTGTTTAAAAAAATCGGTCTCACTAATACTATATTTTAAAAATATTTTTTTTTTAAAAAAGAAAAACACCCTACCACCCCTTCTTTTCTTCAATATCCCTTCTCATTTCTTCTTCAAAACACCCCCACCCCCTTTTTCGCTTTCAAGCCTTCATATGCGTAGAGGAAAAACAAAAAGATTTGCCTTTAAACTTTAGAAAACCCCTGTTAGTTCAATTGAAGAAGCTTGTTTCTTAAGAAAAACTCACTAAAATCAAGGTTACTTTTAAAGTCGGTCCTTTTATGAAACTTTTCACCTTCAAAGTTGTCGAAAAAAATTTGTCGTCGTCGTCACAGCCAGAGCTGGTTGTGAAAAGGCAAAAGCAGTGTCCCCAAAGAAGAATAAAGTCATAGCGAAGAAATCCTAAGCAGTAGCAAGAACACTAGCAAAGAAAGTGAAGAAGCGGTGATTGCTCCGATGAAATCGAAGAAAACTCTGGCGAAGAAAGTTGTCAAGAACTCAAAAACTATTACAATTTTGGCTAAGAAAACAAATAGATTAGTTGAATTTGGGTGTTGTTAGAATATTTAAAATTTCTTTTACATTGTGAAGTCTCACTTTTATTACAAGGGGTGAGGCGAGGAGTAGGTGGGGGGCATGGATTTTTGTTTTAATTTATTAAATAATATACATTTTAATAGACATCTTTTTTTAAGTAGTTATTGACGTGTCAATGACGTGGACTTAACGTGTCATCACCTAAAGGCATGTGTAATGCACTTTCTACAATGAGACTGGTATTATACTATTAGGATCGTATTTAATTCACTTGAAAGTTGTTTTGAGGGGTAAATAATTATAAATAAAGTTGAAGGGTCAAAATAAGTTGAGCATACAAGTTTGGGGTTTGGGGGGGGGGGGGGGTTATGCTTTTCCCCTAAATTTAGAAAAGGATATAACCACAGATACATTCTAAAATATCTTAGTTTAGGTGACACTTAAGTGGAGTAAGCACATGACCAAAGATATAAAAGTATAAAAAGAAAAATAAATTGATACTATATAAGTATTAAAGATGAAAAACTTAAATCAACAATATGCACTTGATTTATTGCAAGAGATATGGTGGTAAGCTCTAGATCCAATTACATTTGATGATTTGAACATGTTTTTATAAATATTATTTGATATAAATATATGGCATCTAATATTATTTTTCATAGTTGTATCAAATCATTTGATTAATAATATGATAAGGTCCTTGATTGAGTTTTGGAACTTGACATGATAGAGGTCATGATAATGAGAGAGTCATGTTTCTTCTAACTTAGTCTAATTTTTTTCTCAATTGTAGAATTACTAATTAGGACATTAGTGATTTGTTAGATCAATATGTATGTAATAATCTTTATAAGATAAAGATTAGTTGATCTCATTTTGATCTCATAAACTAAATCACATATATAGATGATGCATATGCAGATATAATCATTGAACCGACTCACTAGATAATTCCTAATGGTTAGATTACCATAAATAGTCACTAGGATATTATCTTGAAGAATGTGATGTAAGAATTTCCTTTGACCTGAGATCATCACAATAATTAACTAGTTATTTATTATACTTTGATACCGAACACTTATGTCCTGTAACGACCTGAATTTTAATGAAATATGTGAAATATGTATTTTTGTGTGATTTGATTATTTTATTCTTCCCCGTGATTGTGTTGTGGTATTTTCTGGGGTGTGGAGATGATTGACACAATTTCTGACGCATTTTGGTGCCATTTATGTAATTTTGTGGTTTTTGTCTCCTTTGAGAGCCTTATGGTTGATTTTAGTTTATAATTTAATCTGTGTGATAGATGACAAAACATATTGCGCCAGCAGATCTAGAATATCGATTTTAGGGTGGTAACACAGTTGGTGTGATTTTATGGATTTTAAATCTCACTTAAACCCTCAGATCAAAAGTTATGAGTTTGGATTTCGGGGTCAACTTTGTGAAAATAACGTTTATTCAAAAATTTGATATCGTCATTGAGTCTGGAGCATCAATTTCAATAAGGTAACATAGTTTGTTTGCGTTCACGAGATTTTAGATGAATCTCGAGGGGCCCATAGAGACTTTGGTATGCACCAAGTCCCCAACTGGTGCACTACTGAGATGGTGCACCCGCAATCGCGATGCTCTTATCACGATATTGATTGGGGACTAAAGACATATATCACGATCGCGACACTTATTTTGTGATCGCGGTACCGCGATCACGACACCTGGAACGCGATTGCAATGTCAGGGTATATAAATACTAAGTTTTCGCCTTTTTTCACTATTTTTTAGACTTGGAGCTTAGGGTTTCGTGATCTTGAGAAACTTTCTACACTTATAAGCTTGGATAAGATCCATAACACCTATTTCAATTATTTTCTTCAATCTTTATCATCTATTTCTTGTTTTAAACTTGAATTAAGTATAGGATTTGGGGATTTTGGCTCGTAAGGCCTAAAAATTATAATTCTCAAATTTAAATTCCAATTTCTACCTTTTTTACTTGGATGAGTTTCCAACCTTATAATTATCAGTTTTTCCTCAATTTCATCTTTAAAACAGCTTTGATTTTTGATTTTAAAATGGATTTTGGGAATTTTACCCGTTAAAATTTGAAAATAGTTTTACTTCCATTTGGATCTCGTTTAAACTCGTTTTGCTTGGATTTTCAACTGTAGATTCCTAAAAATATGGGGAACATGTTTTTGAAATAAAGTTATGACTTTATCCTTCTTTTTTGAAAATCCATTTCGGGGGTCGGTTTTGATTTTGACTTGAAAATAGGCGATATGGATATTTTTGGATTTCTTTTGACGCATAGATTCTATATTTTAATATTTTAGTTAATTACGAGACCATTTGCGAGGAGTAAGGCTTTGGTATTGAAGGCTTTTGTTCCAGTTTTTTGGCATTCGAGGTAGGTTATAACTTAAACTGGGTTGAGTGTTTTATCCCTTTCGAATTTCACTTGGCGAGAAAATGGTTTGGACCTCTTTAAAACTATTTGAAAAAATTCAAGAAAATTTTGAACTAATTTTGAGAAATTCATAGAGTCGCTACTTGATTTTTATAGAAAAAATCAAGAAAAAACTTGAAAGGATTTCAAAGGTTCAAAAACAGAAATAAACCTCTAAAACTAAAGAAACTGGGTAAGGGTTTAATTAATGCCCTAAGAGGGTTTTTAAGGCACTTAGGAGCGTCCGTTTAAAACGGTTTACCAAAAAGAACTAACTTGACTAATTAAAAGTGGCTAATTTTTGCAAAAACTTAATTTTATAGAAAATATTAAAATTATTTTAAAAATTAAAATGACATTTATTGATTCAAAGGAGAAACATTCTATTTGAATTAAACTAAGTTGCAATTTTCTTTGGATTTTAAGAGGATTTTTTTTTTATGGAAAAAGAGGAAGATTGTATAGGCAAATTTGTTATAAGAAATGCCTTTGGAAGAAATGCTAAGAGAGTATTAAAAGTGCTTTGCTAATTTTTGAAAAGTTGATTTTCAAAACAAATTAGTTTCTTAGATTTGGAGAAAATTAATTTAATATAAAACAAACTATTAGTAACATGTTTGAGTAAGTTTTGAAAGGTCAAGCATACTAAAAAGAACATTTTAATCGTCTGCCAATGTCTCGAGAGAACAACCAATTAATTACCGAACATATCCTGATAAGCCCACCGGAACCACCAGATCCACCGCCTAATGGCGATATCACTATGGAAGGCACAGAGATCCCCAAACTCCCCTTCAAAGAAATCCTAACAGATAAGCTACAAAACCTAAACCAATCCTACAATATCAAAAATCACTCCTCCCTCAAAGGCGACAAATTAGATGAAGAACCAATACCCTCTCAAATCTAGAAAAGAATGGATATACCTCCCATAACGCTACTCAGTAATCGTGAAATTAATGGGTAGGAATATTGATGATAGGCGAATTTACACGCCTATATCAATATATTTTGCCCATATTTTAGGCTAGTTTTGAGAACAAATTATATATTTCATGCACTTTTAGTCCTTTTTCCTGTAAATGAGCTAACGAACATGATTAGTAAAGTTTCAGGTATAAATGATGCAGAATTCAGCATTTTATGGCTTACTTGACGCAAAAGAAAGATCACGAAGGAAGGGAAGGGAGTTTACACGTCTAAGGACCAAAACTGCTGCATGGAAAATCTGTCCCGGGCTAAAACAACAATTCTGAAGACTTTGGGGACTTACAGACACAAAGCTGGATTTTGACAATGATACATTAACCTAGTACAATTAGGTTATGTATTTCATTATTTTATGTGGATTATGATAATGTTACCTTAACCTAGTACATTTGGGTTAAGGATTTCATTAGTCTAGTAGGATTTGGTTATTTATTTCATTAGCTTAGTAGGATTAGGATATGGGTATTATAAATACCCTATCATGCTAGAGATTTAGGGAGCATCTTCTTACATCTTCTTAACTTCTCATCTTACAATTCAATTCTATTTTTCTTCTTCTACTCTTCTATTCTTAAATTCCACAACAAGAGAATCGTTACTTTGCCTAGGAAATCACGCCTCACGCCTATCACTTGATCTACACGCCATTACTCAATATCCTGATATAATAACAATGTCAATCGTGATTTCCTTCGCATTCATGGGTAACTAAACTTCTCTGTTGGGGTTATGGAAGCCGAATGAGTTACTATCTATTGCTGTGAGTTTGTGAGTTCGAGGCACGTATATTGCTTATATCATTATTCTCTTCATCTTAATCTACATTCTTTGCGGCTGCAAACGCAAGAATACGCCAGTCTAACATTTAACTTGTTCGAGAGAAAAGTTATTTGTCTGGAAAAGAGATAATGTCAAGGTAGTAGGACACCCTTTCCTACTAAAAAGCTAGTGCCGTAACTGGACTAACCTCTTGGAGAATTCGTACCGTTAGATACGCTTTAAGCTCGAGAGAGTTAAAGTGAAATAGTCCTTGTTTAGGTCGAGAGATGCTTGGATTTACCATCGACTACAATCCTCTATAAGCAATTGCATGACAGAATTCTACACACTCATAGCTAATAGAGACGTATACCTCAGAAGGTGGACATAACCCCAACGCTTCAATTCTCATTGTTTACAACCAACGTAACAATCTCTCTCTTTTTACTTTATTATTTTCAGCTTTTGTTTACATTACTTTCAAGACAAGAATCCCCCCTTCTTACGTGACTTGCACCAAAAGTTTAGTAATTTTACTTACTTGTTGGCCAAGCTATTCCCTGTGGGATCGACACCCAACCCAGGTTGGGTTCTATATTTGCTAACGACCGCTTTACACTCAAACGAGAGCTGTAGATTGAGCGTTATCAAAAATTGGCGCCGCTGCCGGGGAATACAAGTGTCAATTAAGTTCGTGAAAATTACTAGACCCTTTGGTCAAAGATTCTCGTACTTTTACTTTTAGTTTTTGTTTTTGTCTACTGCAGGTTTTTATTTTAGTGCATGCCCCATACTCGAAGTTCTGGTCAACCGTTATTACCAATCAATCCTGAACCACAACGCATTGGTAGAATGGAAGAACAAGCTGAAATCGCAAGGATGGCTGCTCAACAGGAACAAGCAAGATTGGCTGCCCTTGCCGCAGCCCAGGTTCAATAGCAGAACATTGATAACCCTGCACGAGCACCAAATCCTGACGATGAGGATTTAGGTGATGACGAGTTACTAAACCCTAGGCGTGATGCTGAAATCGTAACACCTGCCAACAGAAGAGGTCGACAAGCTCGGTATATACATGATCACCAACCTATGCAGCCAGCCTTCCACGATGATGATGATGATCTTGATGGTGCCGGAGCCACTGGAGCTATAATTCCACCACCATTAGCGCCCGGAGCCAAGTTCAACATCACAAGCACCATGATTCAGTTATTGCAACTCAAGGGATTGTTTGGTGGACTAGCAGGCGATGATCCGAATATGCATCTCATCAACTTTATTTCTACATGCAAGTCTTTTGACAATCCTGGTGTTGGTCAGAATACAATTCGATTACGTCTATTTCCATTGTCTCTGTCTGGGGAGGCAACACTATGGTTGAATGGGCTGACTCCTGATTCAATTACAAATTGGAGGCAATTGAGAGACGTTTTCCTAGAAAGATTCTTTCCGCCTTCCAGAAGGGCACAATTGAGAGATGAAATCAGCAACTTTCGTCAGCTTCCCACTGAAGCTCTTCATGAAACATGGGAGAGGTTCAAGACAAAGCTAGCGAGATGCCCAAACCATCACATGACTAATGTTCACCTCATGGAGATATTGTATAGAGCCTTGAATTCAATAACTAAGCCAGTGGTGGATAACGCAGCTGGAGGATCTTTTATGGACCTCACCTTTGGTCAAGCAAGCAATATGCTAGATCGCATGACGAAACAAAGTAGAGCTTGGCATACCAGGGATTCTGAGGTAGCAAGCCCCACTTTATCTATTGGCATGACTGCAGACCAAAGAAGAAGACAAGAAGAACGTGATCAAGATTTAGCGCACATGAAAACGCAAGTGGATCTTCTGACAAAGCATTTATTATCAGGGAAGACCAAAAAAGTGAAAGCTGTGGCGCTAAAAGGAAGAGACGAATCTGATTCGGAAGAGGAGGCCAACTACTTGAACAATCAGGGGGGTTTCCGTGGGAATACCCAAGGAAACCAAGGTCGGAACTATTATGATAAATATAGAAGCAAAGACCAAGGTAGTTGGAAGAAAAACAATGAAAAGAGTGGTTTGTACGTTCCCCCTGGTAGACGTGATACCACCACATCTAATTCTGGAAGTATGGAAGACATGATGGCTAAATTATTGAAAGGAGTGGAAGCAACGAGCGCGGGAGTTACTGAGGTAATTAATGATTTGTCCTCCATGAAACAACTAGTTGATTCTCATTCCACTTCAATCAAGCAAATAGAGCAGCAACTGAGCCAACTTTCAGCAGCACTCAATCAAAGAAAGGCTGGCACTTTACCTAGCGATACTGTGCAAAACCCAAGGAATGATGGGTCATGCATGGCTATTACTACCCGAAGTGGTAAGGTGCTGGAAACCTCATCTAAGGGCAAGCAAGTGGTTGACGAAGTAGTGGACATTGATGATACGGCGAAAGGGGAAGATGCCGCAGCAGCTGATCCTGACGTCCATAACGTCACCCCTCACGATTTGCAACCTGAAAAAGCTGAAAAATGGAAGCAAGAGGAGAAGAAAGCCGTGGAAAGAACAATTCCATACCCACCACCGCCTTTTCCTCAAAGATTGAAGAAGGTGGCGGATGATACAAAGTTCAGCAAATTCATGACCATGTTGAAGCAGCTGACCATTAATGTTCCGTTGGTAGAGGCGCTAGAAAAAATGCCTGGGTACGCTAAATTCATGAAGGACCTGTTGACAAAGAAGAGGGCAGTAAGCTATGAGCCGACAGATAATATTCATCATTGCAGTGCAATTGCCACAAGGTCCTTAGTACAGAAGAAGGCAAACCCTGGTGCTTTCACTATTCCTTGCACGGTTGGATCTATGAATTTTGCTAAGGCATTGTGCGATCTGGGTGCTAGCATCAATTTGATGCCACTATCCGTCTACAAGAAGTTGGGGCTAGGAGATCCAACACCAACCAATATGAGGCTCGTGATGGCTGATAGGACGGTAAAACGACCTGTGGGTATCTTGAATAATGTGTTGGTGAAGGTATCTTCATTTATCTTTCCTGCAGACTTCGTTATTCTGGATTGTGAGGTGGATTCTGACGTTCTCATAATCTTGGGATGCCCCTTCCTCGCAACTGGAAGTGTGCTTATTGACATGAAAGATAATGAGCTTTTGTTTCGAATTAATGACGAAGTGGTCCGCTTTGATATATGCAAAGCCATGAAGTAGCCCAGCGATATGAATGAGTTATTTGTAGCTGATGTTTATCATGAGGATATGAAAGCATTATCTATAGAGAAACAGCCTACTGTTGAGCCATTGTCTGCTGCGCCACTGAAAGTTGAGCATGAGGATAATGAAGATTATGAAGAACTTATGGGTGCTCTAACAGAAATAGAGTCTTATACTCCTAAGCAACTGGATTGTGATCCCAAGAATCAACCAACAGTGAAGACTCCCATTGACGAGACACCAACACTAGAATCGCAAGAGCTCCCCGATTATCTAAGGTATGTGTTCTTGGAAAGTAGAAATATACTTCCGGAGAGTGCAGATGATTTAAGTGAACAGCACGTAGAAGCTCTCATCTCTGCTCTAAAGAGATACAAGAGAGCTATGGGTTGGACTATTGATGATATAATTGGTGACTCTCCGGGGAAATGTATGAGCCATCTCAAAGAAGATCGCATGCCCACAGGTAAGCCTCATTGTCGTCTAAATCCTTTTAGAAAACGATCCTCTATTTACCTCGACGAAGTCTGAGTACTCGAGGTAACCATGTCGTGCTACGACAATAAATAAGGCGCTAGATGGGAGGCAACCCATCGTTTATCATTTTTCATTTATCGTTTATCGTTTTTCATTTTTCATTTCGTTCTAGTATGTGTTTTGCTTTTGATAAATAAAAATCCAAAAATAAGAGTCGTGCCACGACCAAAACTAAGGCGCTTGATGGGAGGCAACCCATCGTTCTAATCGTTTTTATTGTTTTTGAGCAAATGTAGGTGCAAGAGGTATTCAACGAGGAGATTGATTTCAATTGACGATTTGGACGCATTGTATGGTAAAGTTGGTAAGTTAGGAATAGTGATGCATAAGGCTATGGATTGAGCATTGCTCATGCCAAACTAGGCATCGAGGAAGGCTAGGCCTAGGTAAAACTAGACCACGAACGATGCACAACCTATCCTATAGCCTAAGGTCTCGGAATCTAGTGTGCTATACACTATGCGCCGCCTATTCCTAGGTATGCTTTTGACTATGCGCCGCCTATGCTATGGCATTTGGTCTCAGTATCTCATATGCCATAGACTATGCGGCACATATGTCTACAAATGCCATAGACTATGCGGCGCATATGTCCCATTATGCCATAGACAATGCGCCGCATATACCATGACTATGCCAAGCATTATGCGCCGCATATGTAGCATTTTTGTCTCCAAAACCGATTGTAAATGGGTCAAAACCCGACCCATTCTCTTCCTATATAAAGGAGACTTAGTCTTGAAACACAAACACATTGAAAACTTGACCTAGGCGCCGCATATACTCTCCAAATCATCTCAAAACTTTTCTTTTTGCTCTCCCACTTCACAAGAACATCTCCAAAGGCTTCAATCACGTAAGTACTCTTTTGTTCTTCATCTATTTTTTGTAAGTGCTACGAATTGCTACATCTTGAAGAAATATTGGTGATGTTAATGTGTTTGAATTGTTGATACAAAACCAAGTGAGTGAACATGAACGTTAGGATACTCTTAACTTGTTTCCAACTAGAAATTGATTTTGATGCATTGTTATACTACTTGCGGAATTGCTATAGTCATGAACATTGCATGCTCTTGTCACTTGAATACTTACATGTTGGGATGTCTCGCTCATCGGAATAAGACTTATAGTTGCCTACCGACATAGGAGATTGTGATTATTGATAGAAACTATACCATGATGTAATCCCTATGAAGAAGTCTTGATATACCTAACATGAAAGTATTGCAAAGATTGCAAGAAGTGTTACATATCTGAATTTCTTGTTGGAATATAGCCCCTAAAACGTATGTCGATGAAGTCTGAGTAATCGACCACTTTCACTTCACTAGTCTGTACCAACAAACTAAGTGTGGGGTGGTGCCACTACTGCTTGTTTATAGATTGTATCCATCGAGATGATGCTAACATGAACATTTTTTTTAAGTCTCAGGTACAATGGCACCCAAAGCAAGACCACTTCACAAAAAGGCAAGAAAAGAGGACGAAAAGAGCAAGGAGAACCCCCCTCGCTGCAAATACCTCGACTCACTCTTGGAATTAAGTGGGATACTTATGAGGAACTTCTGAGAATGACGACTCTGATGATGATTCCGATGCAAAGGGTATGACCCCCGACATTGAGGACGAGTCCGACTGACCAGGTTCTTCGTATTTATTCTCCACTGAGGACAGTGTCCCGACTAAGTGTGGGGTGGTGGTATTGCATTCTATACTTCTCTACTCGCATCTATGTTTGTTTGCTTTGTTTTTGTTTCATTTTTTTAGTAGTAAATTTTTTCTAGCTTCTCATGAAATTATTTTGATAGGCAGCATGAGATTATAACAAGAGTATGTGCTATAATTGTGACTATTGAGATGTTTAGGCTCTAGTTGTGACTCATTATGTGATATTGTGTGGTTCAATTCCTTCACTTGTTGGGTCGAGAGTCTATATTACTTCCAAGTAAGTCGACCATGTGCCTTGTGTGTGTGAGATAATCGTATATTCTATGTGTGTGGCTAATGCTAGAACTTGCCTGGTATGTATGCAAAGCGAAAATAAGGAGTGTAAGTTTAGGATATGATTTAGGCATTTCTTTGGCAACCTATATTTGTTTACCTTCAGTTTTACCTACCCATGGACATCATCCTAGTTAAACCCTTTTGAGCCTTTAGCCTATTTTCTTTGACAACCTTGTATGTAAGCCTAATCCATTTTTTTCAAGACCGTAATTTGATCCAAACTCCTAAGTGCTTTAAAGTGAAAAAGTCATGTGACAACATAAGAGGAAATTGGGTGAGTATGATTCTATAAATTGTAATGGTGCTTGAATGTGTTATGAAAAAGAAAGTGCTATCATAAGAGGTATGTTGTGAAAAGAAAAAGGAAAAGAAAGCTGAAAAGCGAGTTGTGCTTAAAATTGAAAAACAAAAGAGGAGAACAAGGGTGGTAGAATAAAAGAAAGAAAGGTTGAAAGAAAAAAAAAACAAAGTGTCAATGATAGAAAGTGATGTATTAAAGCGCTTAGGAACTTAGTCACTATTCCTGGACAAAATAGTCCTACCCGTCCCTTAGCCTACATTACAACCATCAAAAGACCTATTTGATTCTAAGCTTAGCATTCTGACATTTAGTGGAGCATTACACTAAGGGAAAGCCTATGGTCATCAGTTGCTACATATGAATTCTTTGTGAGAGTGAGAGCAAGGACATTTTGATACCCATGTTTGAAAAATATGCTATACTTGTGAGTGACTATGGGTACTATAGTGTGAGACACACATGGTTGATGAGTTTTGGGTAGTTATATATGATTCCTTGTACTTTAACGTTTGCATGCGAGTTGATCACCATCACGAGTCTATGCTAGAGGTTAAATTTTTTCTACCTATAATCGAAAAGCTACTCTTTGTTGATAATTGTTGTGCCTGTCTGGACAAATGTTTTGTGTTGTTGCTGTGAAACCCTAAGTTGATGTTTAGAAGGACATGGTATTTCGTTCGAGGACGAACAAAGCTTCAAGTGTGGGGTGTTGATGATAGGCGAATTTACACGCCTATATCAATATATTTTGCCCATATTTTAGCCTAGTTTTGAGAACAAATTATATATTTCATGCACTTTTAGTCCTTTTTCCTGTAAATGAGCTAACGAACATGATTAGTAAAGTTTCAGGTATAAATGATGCAGAATTCAGCATTTTATGGCTTACTTGACGCAAAAGAAAGATCACGAAGGAAGGGAAGGGAGTTTACACGCCTAAGGACCAAAACTGCTGCATGGAAAATCTGTCCCGGGCTAAAACAATAATTCTGAAGACTTTGGGGACTTACAGACACAAAGCTGGATTTTGACAATGATACATTAACCTAGTACAATTAGGTTATGTATTTCATTATTTTATGTGGATTATGATAATGTTACCTTAACCTAGTACATTTTGGTTAAGGATTTCATTAGTCTAGTAGGATTTGGTTATTTATTTCATTAGCTTAGTAGGATTAGGATATGTGTATTATAAATACCCTATCATGCTAGAGATTTAGGGAGCATCTTCTTACATCTTCTTAACTTTTCATCTTACAATTCAATTCTATTTTTCTTCTTCTACTCTTCTATTCTTAAATTCCACAACAAGAGAATCGTTACTTTGCCTAGGAAATCACGCCTCACGCCTATCACTTGATCTACACGCCATTACTCAATATCGTGATATAATAACAATGTCAATCGTGATTTCCTTCGCATTCATGGGTAACTAAACTTCTCTGTTGGGGTTATGGAAGCCGAATGAGTTACTATCTATTGCTGTGAGTTTGTGAGTTCGAGGCACGTATATTGCTTATATCATTATTCTCTTCATCTTAATCTACATTCTTTGCGGTTGCAAACGCAAGAATACGCCAGTCTAACATTTAACTTGTTCGAGAGAAAAGTTATTTGTCTGGAAAAGAGATAATGTCAAGGTAGTAGGACACCCTTTCCTATTAAAAAGCTAGTGCCGTAACTGGACTAACCTCTTGGAGAATTCGTACCGTTAGATACGCTTTAAGCTCGAGAGAGTTAAAGTGAAATAGTCCTTGTTTAGGTCGAGAGACGCTTGGATTTACCATCGACTACAATCCTCTATAAGTAATTGCATGACAGAATTCTACACACTCATAGCCAATAGAGACGCATACCTCAGAAGGTGGACATTACCCCAACGCTTCAATTCTCATTGTTTACAACCAACGTAACAATCTCTCTCTTTTTACTTTATTATTTTCAGCTTTTGTTTACATTACTTGCAAGACAAGAATCCCCCCTTCTTACGAGACTTGCACCAAAAGTTTAGTAATTTTACTTACTTGTTGGCCAAGCTATTCCCTGTGGGATCGACACCCAACCCAGGTTGGGTTCTATATTTGCTAACGACCGCTTTACACTCAAACGAGAGCTGTAGATTGAGCATTATCAAATATCTCTCACCAGCTACTTAGATCCAAAATAACTGAACTATGGCAATCGTCGGAATCCCTTGTACTTATCAATTTGGGTTACGATTTTTTTACCACAAAGTTCAGTAAGGAAGAGAATAAGATTAAGGCCTTGCATGGAGGACCGTGGTTCATCGTTGGGGGCTTCCTGTCAGTTATTAGCTGGGAACCAAACTTTGCACCTTGTAAATCAACGACGACCCATACCGCAATTTGGGTCCGGCTACCACAGTTCTCTAAGAGTTCAACGGCCGACAGATACTTGAAAAAATAGGCAGAAAATTGGGCTCCTTATTCAAGATTGACTCGTGTACATCGTCAACTTTAAGGGGAAGATACACACACATATGTATACAAATCCCCGTGGGTCACCCAGTGAAAAAATCTATCACCATTGGAGATCATACACAACTAGTGGATTACGAAGGTACTAGTGTACTCTACATAGGCTGCGGCAGAGTGGGACACACACTCAGGAGCTGCACCCACATACTAAGCCCTCAGATCCCTCTAATTGCAATCTCATTTACCACCTCTTCCCCCACATCGGAGGTGTCGAATACCATGTAGAAATTGGTAAGCTTTTCCAAAAGAAAACCAGAATGAAGCAGATCCTCAAACCAGGTATCCAATCCGGAATCATGGACAAGTAAGAATCTACAACCTGCTAACTCACATCGCAATGCCACTAAGAGATCAAAAATCCCATATCCGATACCGAAGAGATCGGAAAGTCCATCTCTAGTGCCAAATGGAGCTAAAGCAAAAGCTGTTGATAGCTCCTCCCAAAAGAGGGTCCCACCTTCAAACTCATTGAAGGAAAAAGGAACACCTCTTGTGAATAGAGAGTCCCATGTTCCTAAGGCACATAGTCCCAAATTCCTTACCCAGGGGACCCCACTGGTTGATAATATATTGTCCTACCTTGAGAATAATAAGTTCAATGCTCTAAGTGAAAACATTCCTGAAGAAAAGAATTTTCAGCTTAACACTGTAGCAGACAAGAGCCTTAAGGTCATGTCCATTAAAACCACAACTGAAACTGTCCAATCAACCCACTTAATTGTTGATCATTACTACCCTGAAATGAGGGTTACTGAAGGTCTCTTCGACTATGATATGACCAATGAGGTCACATCTCTTAACTCTCCTAAAACCAACCACCAATCCTCTACTAAAAATGGTAAGTTACTACCTAACAATACTTAGTTGTTACATTTCCAAGATACCAATGGACAAAGCTCAGAACCTCAATGTATCCCACCCACCCCCAAAGACACCCATCTTCCTGGTGACTGCTCCTCTCCCTCAAGACCACTCACAACATCTTGGCTGAAACTCCTTCTGTAAGATTTTCCACTGACCCTGAATACTTGCATTAGGGACCAACCTGTAATTCTATCTCTGCAAGACCCTCAATACCTGGCCAATATAGTGAAGGATGCTATAGATCATTTTGTCCATCAGCTGGGCAACCATCTATGGATGCAAACAATTCTTCAAGCCCAGTCCCTCATGAACTCTGTGCACTTACACACTCAGGATCACAACTATCTCCTATCCCAGATATTTTAAAACCTACCTTTCTTCCCCACCCAAACTACCAATACAATACTGGTGGCCCACTCATTTATCCCATGGAACCCCATGGTCACACTCATGAACCAACAACAGTCTCTCCTGCCAGAAAGTTGGGTAAAAGGCCAAGAAGTGGAAGGAAACTCCAACCTCAACTGCCTGAAGCAACGCAATCAGGATCTAGAAGAAATTTTAGAAAATCTTGGAGACCAAACCCCAAAAACCTTTCTCCTCGAGGACAAATTCCAAAAAGAGTTCAAAAATCCCTTGAGAGAAGTTGTTATAGTACTCTATCAAAAAGTTCTAATAACCTTCTCTCTAACTCTGTAGAACATGATGGATCAGATCCCACCTGGAATAGCTATAAGGCCATTCAGAGTGTTCAATCCCTCCCAAACACAGGGGAAAGGGAAGGCATCCATCAATATATCACCAACCCCAATACATCTGATAATGAGCTTTATCATTTGGAATGTTAGGGGGCAAATAGTGCCACCTTTAGAAGGCAGTGTACTTTCTTAGTGAAACTCCATAACCCCGCTATGTTGGTTCTGCTTGAAACTAAAATGGCTGAACATAAGGGTATGACCTCGGAGCTAGGGTTTGATTATCAAACACAATCTTTTACTATTGGAAGATCTGGTGGAATGGTTATTATGTGGAAAGATAACCTCCTGAAACTGGAAGACATATCCATCACTCATCAATTCATCCATACCAGAGTTAAGGTAATCCCCCCCTCTCACTCCTGGATTTTCACTACTATTTATGCTAGTATAGACTTCTCCATTAGAAATACTCTCTAGAATAACATCATCAGCCTATCCCAGAACCACAACTCTGAGTGATTCCTAGGGGGAGACTTTAATGAAGTCCTCCAAGCTAAAGTAAAATTTGGGGAAAACAATATTAATTTTAATAGAACAAACCTGTTCTGGAATTGACTTATCCAATGTGGACTAGTGGACCTAGGTTTTAAGGGTAGTAAGTTTACCTGGAGTAACAAGAGGTATAAAAAAAGAGGTAGTCTTATCCTTGAAAGACTAGATAGATGCCTGGATAATAACCTTTGGATATCTAAGTATCCTGAAACCAGGATTACCCACTTCCCCAGAACCTACTCTGACCACTGCCCCTTACTGGTCAACCTTTCAAATCAGAACTAAACCCTATTGAATAGGTCCTTCAGGATGGAACCCATGTAGTTTAGACACCCTTATTTTGAAAGTGTGGTCCACCACTCTTTTGGCCCCCCCATACAAATCCTACAAGCCGTCAATAAACTCTAAAAGCACTCCACCAAATGGAACAAAGATTGTTTTGGAAATATCTTCCATAACATGAGAAGGTTGCTAGCTAGGATTGAGGGTATCTAAAGATCACCCCACTACACTTCCAGTATCTTCCTCTAAAACCTTGAAAGTGACCTTTTCTTAGAGTATGACAACCTGCTCAATTTTGAGAAAGACTTCTGAAAAACTAAATCCAGAATAAATTGGCTTCAACAAGGTGATTCTAACACAAGGTTCTTCCATGCCTCCACCTTAAACAAAAGAAGAAGGAAAAAAAATCCTAAATCTTAAGGATGAGGCTGGAAACTGAATAGAAAACAAAACTGACATATCCCACTATATTACTGAGTTCTTCTTCACTCTATACCCCACCAATCAGCTAACTTCCCCAAACCATCCTCACCCCACCCTCTAGAGAAATAACCTTCTCACCAATACTCTCACTAATTCTAATAGAGCTCTTCTAACTACTCTCTTGAGAGAGTCTGAGATCATCAGGGCCATCTAATCTTTCATCCCTTTGAAGGTTCCAGGACCTGATCGCATACAAACCACCTTCCAAAAGTACTAAATATAATGCAACATAAGGTGATGGACTTCTGCAATGACACCTTTAACTCAAGCACTATGAACCCTTCAATAAATAAAACCCCCTTTTCCTTAATCCTCAAGTGTCCCAATGCTATCCATATAAAAAACTTGTCTTTAGAATAAAGCCTCTCCTCCACAAGATCATTGGCCTAAGTCAGGCAAGTTTTCTTCAAAATAGAAGGGCCTCTGATCTTGCCATCATAGTCCAAGAGTTTATAACTCATTTAAAAAAGATAAAAGGAAAGAAGGGAAACATGATTTTAAAAATTGATCTGGAAAAGGCCTTCAACAGACTAAATGGTCCTTTATGAAAGACACCCTCTAGTACTTTGAATTTCCTCAGACTCTTATCAATCTCATCATGTCTTGTGTCTCCACTACAGCTATTTCCATTCTCATAAATAGATCCAAATCCCATGAATTCAAGCCTACCAGGGGTATTAGACAAGGGGACCTGCTCTCCCCTTACCTCTTTATCCTCTGCATGGAAATACTCTCAAGGGATATTGACACAAAAACATCCTCTAAAGCTTGGAAACCCATCAACATCTCCCACCAGGGCCCCTTCATCTCCCATTTTTTTTTTGCTAACGACTTAACTCTTTTTTCAAGAGCTATTCCTGAGGTATGCCAGACCATAAACTCATCCCTCACTGACTTTTGTGCCAAATCTGCCACTTTCTTCTCTTGCTCGACCCTCCTCAACATCAGCCCTAGTGACACATTTGGAAAATATCTAGGTTTTCCAATCTTCCATGCCAAACCCTCTAATAGTGATTTTCAATTTGTAATTGACAACATGCACAAAAGGCTTGGTGGGTAGAAAACGAAGATGATATCCATGACTGGTAGGCTTATCCTCACAAAATCTACCCTTAGCGCTATTCATTCTCATATGATGCAATTCATCTAACTACCCCACAAAATTTCCAAAACCATCAACCAAATCCAAAGGAATTTTTTCTGGGGTAGTATTGCTAAAAAGAAAAAGATCCACTTGCTTAGCTGGGAAAAAAATCTCTACGACTAAGAAAAAAGGGGGATTGGGCTTACAAAAAAGTGAAATCAGAAACAAGGTTGCCCATGCTAGCCTTGCCTAGAGAATGTATAACAATACTTAATCCCTTTGGGAAAAATCCTTTACAAGAAATACTGCAAATAATACCAAAGGAAGCCCAACAAAAGGGTTTGCTCCAAAACCTGGAAATGCATTAAAGAGGGCTGGATGACTTGCCTTTAAAATCAAAGATGGATTGTGTACAGAGGAAAAAGGGTTAAGTTCTTTAAATAAAAATAGATCCCTAATCACACGTCCATTAAAAGTTGTATTGAAGTCCCTCTAAACAAAGAAGAGGACAAGTTAATTGTTGAGCTTATGTATAACCTAGGAAATCAGAATCTTGGTTCCATATCCTTTCCTACCACATGACCTTCAAACAATCATCACTAACAGATACCTTCCCCCAAACTAGTCATGAGGACCAACCCATCTGGGATAGCTCCCCAGATGGAAAATTCACTCTCAAGAGTACCTGCACACCCTCGAGTCTCACACAAATCCCCATAACAGTGATCCTAACCAAGATTACCTTTGGATCTGGAGACTCAACACCCCCAATAAGATAAAAATATTCCTTTGGCTCCTCACCCACAATAAACTCCCTACCAAAAGCTATCTTAGCCATCTAAGAATGGATGTTTCTCCTAACTGTAAGCACTGCACAACCCATGAAGATGACACCTCTCACATCTTTTTCCAGTGTCCCAAGCTACCAACTTCTGGAATAGTATTGCCTTCAGAAACACCTCCATTGCAACCTTTGACTCTGCCTTCCTTAATAACTCTAATTGGGTTAATACCTGGAAAGCCCTCAGAAACAAACCCTTCAACAGATGGTACTCCTGGATACTATCTTCCCATTCTGCTTATGGAATATTTGGCTCACCAGGAGCGACAACTTGTTTAACAATAAAGAACATAACATATCGATTGAGCGAACTCTAGTACTTGCTAATGAATATGCTTTGACCATTGAGAACTTAGCGCATGCTATCAAACCTACCACTACCATTTACCTCAAATAGGACCCCCTTAATCAGGGGTCCTACAAACTCAACACTGACGCTAGTGCTAAGACACAACCGGGTCCTGGTAGGTTAGGAGGTGTCTTCAGAGACCACGAAGACACTTGGATCCTGGGTTACACGAAGGACTTCCCTCATGTAGATGTAGAACAAGCTGAACTTTTAGCCATCCTTGATGGTCTCAGAATAGCCTTCTCTAGATAACTGACTCTCCTTGAGATAAACTCGGACTCTATTATTGCCATTAATATGATATCCTATAACCATCTTGCCTATTGTAATATTGTTGTGGAGTGCAGGTACTTATTGTAGAGACTAGGCAATCAAACCCTGAAGCACACATGCAGGGAGCAGAACAAGGTCGCTGATGCTTTAGCTAGAACCAGTGAAGGGGAAACACGTTTTGATCAGGTGTAAATTTTGACAGTTCCTCCTTTGTTTACGATGGAGATACTAACTGCAGACAAAATAGGAACTGCCTTTCCTAGAAAGGTTGCACTTCATAATATAGCTACTTTCAACAACGCTACTTTGTATTAAAGGATCCTCCCGTACCAAATAATTTATCTTGTAACGCTACTACTTAATTACTAAATACTATCTTCCTCTTCACAAGAAAAAAACTATTAGTTATATGAATAAAACAAATAAAATACTTAATCTTTAAAAGACTTATTTTAAGTAGAAAATTGAAGGAACCAATTAATCTGTTCTAGACAATATAAATTAGGTGAAAAATTATGAATTAAGTAAAGAAAACTAAGATAAAATAAAATGGCAACACATTAGGGAATTTATCTAGATTAATTGATTAAAATGCTAGTTAATACAAATAAAAAAAAATTACAAGCTACAAAAAAATAAATCCAGTAATTGAAATTGGCCCATTAATTAGCCCATCAATAAAGCTGCCCAGCTTTGGGCTTTGAATTATGGACTTTAGTTCATTTTCTGCAGTGTATACTATGTGTATATCAGTCCCATTTTTCTGCATTTTTTGGTATACCATCGCGTATACGACGTATATCAATGTAGAAATCAACATGTTTAGCACCTTTTTTCATGGGTGAATCTCAAAAATAGATTCAAATTGGGGTGGCTTTCAAATTTTAGCCCCAAATAAAAAAGCTTTTTTAAAATAGCCTTTACCTATTAACTAATATTCTTTTAGATAAAATTGTCCCTGATCAATGGAGTAAATTACATAAATGATCCTCATAATGGATAACAACTTCATATTTATATCTTTCAACTTTTATTTTTTTCTCTTTTTAATTTTACTTTGATTTTTATTTTTTCTTTTATCTTTTTATTTTTAATTTTCTCAACCCTTACTTTTTTTCTTTTTTCCTCTCAACTTCTTTTTTTTTTTTTCTTTTTTTCTTTTATATTATTTTTATTTTTTGTTTTTTCTTTCCTTTTTTTTGTTCTTTTTAATTGTTCTCAACCCTTACTTTTTTCTTTACACCTTTCAACATCTACTTTTATTTTTAAAAAAAACTTTTTTTTTATTTTTCTTTGATTTTTTTCTTTTTAATTTTTTCTCGACCTTTATTTTTATTTAATATTTTTTTTAATCATCCTTTATTTTTTCCTATTCTCTCTCAACTTCTAGATTTTCTTTGATTTTTATTTTTTTAAATATTTTTCTTCATTTTCTTCTTTTTCCGCAATTTTTATTATTTTTGTTCTTTTCTTCGATTTCTTCCATTCAAGTTGCATCTCATGAGTAAGAGTTGACACTATCACATTATAAAGGCAAGACTTACAACTTTCGAATAATAAGCTACGTTTCATGGGCAAGAGTTGACACTACTACATTGTAGAGGCAAGATTTATGACTTTCAAACAACAAGTTATGTTTCATGGGCAAGAGTCAACACTGCTACATTGTATTTTAATTTATGAGATGTTTTATAACTCTAACCTTAGATGAAAGACTTAGCTCAGGGACTTTCAAACAAGAAATTATACTCCACGGGCAAGAGTTGACTCTACCACATTATATTTTTATTTATGAGATGTTCTACAACTATTGTCTTAGAGGCAAGACTTAGATCAAGGACTTTCAAACAACAAGTTATGTTTCATGGGCAAGAGTCGGCACTACCATATTGTATTTTGATTTATGAGACATTCTACAACTATTGCCTTAGAGGCAAGACTTAGCTCAAGGACTTTCAAACAACAAGTTATGTTTCATGGGCAAGAGTCGGCACTACCACATTGTATTTTGATTTATGAGACGTTCTACAACTATTGTCTTAGAGTCAAACTTAGCTCAGGGACTTTCAAACAACAAATTATGCCCCACGGGCAAGAGTTGACTCTACCACATTATGTTTTCATTTATGAGATGTTCTAATAACTATTGCCTTAGAGTCAAGACTTAGCTCAAGGAATTTCAAATAACAAATTATGCCCCACAGACAAGAGTTGATTCTACCACATTATATTTTCATTTATAAGATGTTCTACAACTATTGCCTTAGAGGCAAGACTTAGCTCAAAGCCTTTCAAACAACAAATTATGCCCCATGGGCAAGAGTTGACTCTACCACATTTTGTTTTCATTTATGAGATATTATACAACTATTGCCTTAGAAGCAAAACTTGGCTCAAGGACTTTCAAACTACAAATTATGCCCTACGGGCAAGATTTGACTTTACCATGTTATGTTTTCATTTATGAGATATTCTACAACTATTGCCTTAGAGGCAAAACTTAATTAGCTCAAGGAATTTCAAACTACAAATTATGCCCCACGGGCAAGAGTCAACTCTACCACGTTATATTTTTATTTATGAGATGTTCCACAACTATTGCCTTAGAGGCAAAACTTGGCTCAAGGACTTTCAAACTACAAATTATGCGCCACGGGCAAGAGTTGACTTTACCACGTTATGTTTTCATTTATGAGATGCTTTACAACTATTGCCTTAGAGGTAAAACTTAATTAGCTCAAGGACTTTCAAACTACAAATTATGCCCCGTGGGAAAGATTTGACTCTACCACGTTATGCTTTCATTTATGAGTTGTTCTACAACTATTGCCGTAGAGGCAAGACTTAGCTCAAGGACTTTCAAACTACAAATTATGCCCCACGGGCAAGAGTTGACACTACCATGTTATGTATTCATTTATGAGATATTCTACAACTCTTGCCTTAGAGGTAAGACTTAGCTCATAGACTTTCAAACTACAAATTATGCCCCACGGGGAAGAGTTGACACTACCACATTATGTCTTCATTTATGGAATGTTCTACAACTCTTGCCTTAGAGGCAAGACTTAGCTCAAGGACTTTCAAATAATAAACTATGCCCCACGGACAAGAGTTGACTCTACCACATTATGCCTTCATTTATGAGATATTCTACAACTCTCGCCTTAGAGACACGATTATCTCAAGAAATTTTAAAGAACTTCGTAACAACAATTCATGCCCTTAAATTTGCTTTGATGTCAAAAAAAGAAGATACCTTGACGGATTATCCAAGTTTTTATTTGTTAGAAAAACATAATAGAAGTTGAGAAAAAAGAAAAAAGAGATCAAACAAAATAGAGAAACAAAAAAGATTGAGAAAAAAAGGAAAGAAAAAAATAAAGATCAAGAAAAAGAGAAGAATTAAAAAAATTGAGAAAAATAAAAATGAGAGGAAAAATAAAAATAAAGTTTGAAAAAAATGAGGGAAACAAAGAGAACTGAAAAAAGAAAAAAACGATCAAACAAAATAGAAAAATAAAAAAAAAGAGTGAGGAAAAAAAGGCAAGAAAAAAATAAAGATTAAGAAAAAAGCGAAGAATTAAAAAAATTGAAAAAATAAAAAATGAGAGGAAAAAATAAAAATAAAATTTGAGAAAAATGAGGGGGGAGAAAAGAGAATTGATAAAAAACAAAAATAAAGGTTAAAGACAAATGAATTAAAAAAGAAAAAAATAGATAATGCTTGAGAAAAAAGAAAAAAGAGAAAAAAACAAAGGTTGAGACAAATGAATTAAATCATGAAAATAAAATTAAAGAAAAAAATATAAAGTGAAAATACTAAAAAATAGAATAATAAAATTAAAGGAAAAAATAAAAAGTGAAAATAATAAAAAATAAAATTTGAGAAACAAATAAGTATGGAAAGTTTTAAAAATATATTTGAGGTGTAGAGGGGCAAAATGACACTTGTACTATATTTAAAAACTAAGGAAGGTTATTTTTTAAAGACATTTCTTATTGGGGTCAAATATCTAAAGCCACCCACATTTTGGTTTATGGCATGCAATTTTCTGATTTCGTGTACATGTATGATAGTGTACAACTACAACTATTCTAGCGTATATCTACTATATACGAATGTATATCAGCCCCTGCGCAGATTTTGATGAAGAATTTTGACTCGAATAAGAATGTTTTTGATCTCGAGGAAATACAGTGGTCGAAAGAGTCCAGTTGGACTCACTAAGAATCATGTGAATTACATAAACAAGAAAGAAAAAAAGATTGGTAGCTATTCAAACGTTCTTAACACATGACTTAAAAAGGGGAGCAATACATATAACTATTTACTCTATGATGTCATAAAGAAGAGGAAAACATCAGTTTTAAAAAAATGAATTAGAAAGATGCTTGCACTCATCAAGATAGCACCCAATATATTAACTTAAGTTATTACAAAGAAGGAAAGAAATCACAACACAAGGCGACCATGGATTTCGTGTAAATGAAGAAAAACAACCATAAAAAGGTTGCCAAAGTTATTTTACTGGGTAATTCATATGATATGGTGCATCAACCATCTAAAATGGTTTTACTGATTGAAGTTTAAAGAAACAAGTGTAAGTGAAAATTAAAATATTAAATCCAAGCCTTCCACGAGAGAAAACATCAATAACTTAAAACCATACCATAATTCATATATATCATGTAACATGAACAACTCATGCATATAGTAACCTACAAATTCTAAACATAATTATCCAACCTACAAGGCATGAGAAGCAACATGGACAATGGAGTGACTCATTATTAATGGCCATTGAAAGAAAAAAAAAACGTTGAGGCATGAATCTTGGAATTTGCCGACCTTAATAACCTTGAATTCTTAAAATAAAAATAACATCCCGGTAAATCAATAGTTGTTCATACATAGTTACGGGCAAGATTGATTCATGTTAAACCTTCATTAAACAACTAAATTTGACGCGACAACTTTCAAATAAAAAGATCAAAATTCAAGATTCAGCATGTATGATCGTACAAGACTACACAATATCAAAACCAAAGACAAACTATTAGGATGAGGACAGGCTGTCATAAAGTGCTATTTCGATTTAACATTTTATTTTATGGGGATTAAAAGAAATCTCGAAAACTTTGCCTTCACACAACCTTGAATGAACCTCACTCGATATCGAGAACGAAGAAAAAATCGTTAAGAATTTTCAATCCAACACAGTTGGCCACCATATAAATCACCAATATCAACAACTGTTCACAGTCAAATAATTAAATCGCTGGACACACGGTTAAAAATTTTATCAACTCGGAGAAAAAAAAAACAATCAAATATGTCCCAAATCATTATCTTTACGAACGAGTTTTGAATCTTAATTCCAAATCTTTACAGATAAGTCAAGAATACCACATATAATTTCAAACAAGACCAAACCATATGAAAGAAATATCATATCAATGAAATACGTAACAACATTGAACTTTACATTTTTTTTTCACAAACACAGAAAAAACAAAAAAATTCAAGAGAGATGAAGTGTTCATCTTTTTAGAGAAACGAACTTAGGACAACGAGACTTGACGACGGATTTCCACCACCGGATTTTAGATTCCGAATCTTCAGAGTTTAATTTTCATTAGAATTGAGTTTTTGAGTATGTTTCTTCGAGATTTTTTTGGTTACATAGGATTAGAAGCATGCGCCTCCTGAATCCTCAATTTTTTCCCCAAAAATTTGCCCTCTCCTATTTGTTCTTCAATAGGTATTTATAGGAGGTTTTGGACTGATTTGGGGGTGGGGGGAAGAAATTTCAAATTCAAACACGAATTAATCTTAACCGTCCGTGTTTATATAAAATCGAACGATTTTTAGGAAAACTCGGATTAATAACTATCGTTGTTGACTTGCTTTACTATTGTTGCATTGAAATTGTGGCTGTTATTGTTATTGCTAATACGGGTTGTTGTAGTTGTTGATAACGTTATCAGTTGGGTTGTTGTTCACTGATGTTGCTGTTGGGTTGTCAAATGGGTCGATTTACGGGAGTCGGGTCACCGGGTTATAATCGTTGATATTGTTTGAAGTTGTTGTTGGCTATTGTTTTACGCTAAATTTGTTAGGAGAAGAGTTTAAAGAGTTATGGGCGGGGTCAGTTGAGGTAGGCTGGTGGGGGACTTGAAAAGAAAATGGGTTGCTGTTCTTTTTTTTGGGTTGGTGGTCCAATGAAGAAATAGGGAAATGGGCTACTGGGTTGGCTGGTTTTGGGGTTATTTCAAAAATATTTTAATTAAGGTTAAACTAAATAAGTTGGCCAAATTGAATCAAAACTTGAAATAAATTAACAACTAATTTAATGTTAAGCTTCTTGATTCAGTAAAACCAAATAAATATTTTCATAATAAATTACTTTTTAAGAAAAAATTATATTTAAATCAAAACTTTGCCCATTTAAATCAATTTTCAAGATAACCCTTGATTAAAATTTATATTTTCATGAAATAAATTTTTAAGTAACAAAGTTATACAATCTCGTAAATACAAAATTATATAATCGTTACATAAAGTGACAAAATTACCTAGATAAATATTTTCAAAAAGTTTTATTATCCAGATAAAATAAATGTTGTAATTTTATTTAAAATTGAAGAAACTCAAAAATTAAATTTAGTCATAGAGGGAAAAAATTAGGTGTCAACAATTGATCCCTCCCTTTGGGTAGGGTGGATGCAAGTAATCCTGGATAAAGGGAGTTTGATGTTCCTAATTTTTTTCTGACCATAAATTCATTTCTCAAAAGGAGTTGGTTTTCGCATGAGTTTTAGGGAGTTATGGCCGGTTTTTGGTATCGGGTTTCCTACATATTTTAGGTTACATGAGAATTCAGTCCACTTGTAGTTCATAGCATTGGATTTTGAAACACGATTTTCACAAAAATCACAAGCTATTTTAGTTTTTGAATTTTGGTGAAACTGAAAAGCTGAGGAATAAAAAGATTGGGGGAAGGTTGGAATGCAGTCATGTTTTCAATACGGAGCCCAACCTACATATCTCAATGATTCAGAAAATCAGACTACTTGTAGTTCAACCCAATCAGTAGAAAAATAGTCTTTTATTTTAGACGATATTTGGCTCAGAATGAGTGATAAGTTATTTGAGATTATGGAAAAGAGGCTTGTAACCTCTTAACCATGATGCTGGATCCTTTTGATCCATAGGCAAGAATTTACCCGAACATAATTTCTAAAACTCTGAATGTGTTATCACTCAAATTTGAAGGAAAAGAAGGCTACTTCTAGTACGAGTTTAGAAGTATCCTGAAAGTGAAACTAAAACCAGAATATCTCAAAATATCCCACATGCCTTCTAATAGGGGTATGGTTTGATGGTGGTGGAAGTCGTCCCTTAGCTTACATCCGAAGAGTTTGATATTCCTCTTTAGACTATGTCCCAGTTCACTGGAAAGAAAAAGTTCCACGTTGTGTTGCATCCTTTTTGGAGTCATCCGTACCTGTGGTTTTGATTTGAGAATTTCATATTTTTAGATGCTCTCGACAATAACTCAAACAAATGATTAGTTGAAAATGTAGCATCACACAAACATAAATTGGTGCAAACTTGTTTGAACATGCTATGCTCAGATAGTTAATGAACCAATCTTAAATGTAACATGCTACTTCAAATGGAATAACGATCCAACGTTTTTAATTGAGAGACGAACGACCCAATATGAATGTAACATGCCACTTTGAATGAGGTGATAATCAAACGTGTCTTATTGAAAGATGGACAATCTATCTTAAATATAACATATCACATTGAATGGGGTGACGATCCAACATATCTCATTGAAAGGCAGACGACCTATCTTGAATATAACATGCCACTTTGAACGGGGGTGACGACCCTACGTGTCTCATTGAAAGGTGGATGACCTATCTTAAATATAATATATCACTTTGAATGGGATGATGGTCAAACTCTCTCATTGAAAGACGGACGACCTATCTAGATTGTAACATGCCACTTTGAATGGCGTGACGACCTAATGTGTCTCATTGAAAGGCAGTTAACCAATGTAACATGTATTGTATCACTTTGAATGGGGTGACGACCCAAATATAATAATATATTTCCTTTAGAAAAGGTGGTTGAACCAAATAAGATGTGTCCTTTTGAAAGAGTGTATGCTCCAAATATTATAAGATAAGTCCTTTAGAAAGGGTGGATGACCAAAATAAGATGTGTCCTTTTGAAATGGTGGATGACCCAAATAAGATGTGTCCTATTGAAAGGGTGGAGGACCCAAATGAGATATGTCCTTTTGAAAGGGTGGAATAACCAATGAGATATGTTCTTTTGAAATGGTGGATGACCCAAATATAATAAGAAAAGATAGAAGTTGATTCATTGAACTACATCCTTTGAATCAAGAATGTCCTGAGCTTCTGGATTAAATCCTCAAACTTTGAGAGGATACTTTGCATTATTTCTTAGAGGCGGTCTTGCATAATGCCACCAGTATAAATTAAACAACACTCATTAATAACACAATAATTTGTCATAACTAAGTCAGGAGCATAACAAAAGATAGGGTTTAAAGATAAATTTGAAGTTGTTTGACTCATAATGACTTAGAGATAGTAGTTCAGATAATATTTCCATATCTTCGTTGTTATGCCCAAACATTTTCCTATAAAATCAGAGAAAGTGTTAGAAATGATAACAAAGTAATAGAAACATAAATCAAGAGAAAGATGGGGGAGAAAAGTTATCCGATTTATTGTGGCAAGGCCACAGGGGGTATGATAATGCCCATGTGTCATGCTTAGCGTTATCCACTTTGTGACTTTACTATTCCTGCATCCAAAGAGAATTTCTTAGTTTTGAGAGACTAACTGTGTTGGTATTGCCTTGCTTTTCTGATGCACCTTGTTGATCATCGAGTTGCAGGCTTGGAATGCGGTCATTGTGGAATTATTGAGGATCTCACTCAAACATTCTGCCTAAGTTTAGAATCTCTCAAACTTTATTATGGCATTATTTAATATGAAACTTTTGAGATCTTCTCAAAAATTCTGCCCTAGTCTAAAATGCAAAATACTTGAGTTGTTTCTGACGTAGAGTACTTAAAACATATGGAACTTCAAAAATTATGCCCCAGTTTTAGCAATGTCTGATTTTTAATTTTGTAGCCAATGTCAAGTTTTTGTGAAATTCTTGAGATCTTCTAAAAATTTTTTGCCCCAGTTATATGCTCCAATGTCATCTTCATTTAACTTGGGAAAGGATCCTTTGATGAATTTTTGAGGTCTTCTAAAAATTTTTGCCGTAGTTTCTATAAAAATGTTACTGGAAATATGACGGAGCTAGTGTGCCACCTACGTATTCCATTGAGATGGGAAAGGTTGTTCCAATATAAAATGAAAAGATAATTCTTCTAAGGGATTGACCAAAGTCAACATAGGCCGCTTACGTATCCCATTCATAGGAATTCAAGTCAAACGTAGTTCTTACCGAAAAGGAAATTATTTAAAGGGGTTGTCTGAAGTCGACATACGCTGCCTACGTATTCCACAAGGAAAATCAGGTCGAATGTAGTTCATTACAACTAAAAGGGTGTGATTAAAAGAAAATTAAATCATAAAGTGCGATTACAGGAAACAAATCAACAGAATACAATTACAAGCAAATAAAATGAGAAAGTTCAATTACAAGAAAAGAAAATGACAACTTCCAAATGCAGGATAGAATGACGCCAAAAGTGTGCCTTTTAAGAAAAATTCATGCTTCTTCTTATTGATGGTGCTAATGACTACTTCTTGTGATTGGGAAATGGATTGTTGTTAACATTAGCTGGAGCTTCTTCAAGCGTTATCACCTTGTTGTCAATCAAATCCTAAATTTTATGCTTGATAGTAGTACATTTTTCTGTATCATGTCCAACAACTCCAGAGTGGTAAGCACATCGCTTGTTTGGATCATACCAATTAACAGAAGTGTTCACAAACTTTGTTTTCACTGGATAAAGTAGTTTGCTTCTTTCAACCTTTCAAAAATCTAGGTAAGATATTCTGCCAATGGCGTGAAAATTCTGGGAGGCTTCCTTTCAAGATGACACTAGGAGTATTATTTTGATAGTTTTGTGGTGGAGGTTGAGCATGATATGTCGCTTTTGCATTAAAGACTGGATAGTGAGCATGTCGAGCATTGGGTTGGTATCAAGGAGGTTTCTTGTAGTTGGAAGAACTTTCTTTAATCGATACTCCCATTACTTCCTTCTTTTTTTCTTTCTATTTTCCAAAGAACTAGTCTAGAAGCCCTTGTGAGTAGATTGCAGTTCTGTCAAATTTATTAGCCTTCCTATCTTGAGGCTATCTTCAATCATTTCTCCAGTTTTGTCAATTTTAATGAATGTTTTTCCAGCCATTGTTATCATGCGATCAAAATATTCTGGATTTAGTGCATGGATGAAGTAACTGATTATTTCAGCTTCTTCCATAGAGGGATGTACCCTGGTTGCTTATTCTCTCCAGCGTATGGCATATTCGCAAAAACTCTCATTTGATTTCTATCTTAGCTTTGTGATAGAGATTCTGTTAGGAATAATATTGGCATGAAACTTGTAGTGATCCACAAAAGCATTTACAGGTCATCCCAGGATACCATTCTAATGCCTTTCCACTCAAACTTTGACTAAATAGCTTGACGCAGATTCCTTCATTCTTACCCACACCAATCAAATTTTCACAATAAGTTTCCAAATGAAAGAAAGGATTTCCAGACCCATCAAACTTTTCAAATTTTGGGATCTTTTAACCTGGAGGCAACTCGATCTCGCGAAATGCATAAAACTCTTTATACTTCACACTTTGGTTACTCCCAAGTCCCCTAAGACTTCTTATCGCATCTTCCAAGACCTTGAGCTTTCTATTCACCATCTCATCCGTGTACATTCTTGGATCATTCTCTGTTTCAACATAATGATTAGTATCAAAGCGGTATAACCCTTGAGTTTATGTTACTGGTGGGGCGGTAGTATAGGTTTACACTGGTGGAGCTTGGTGTCACAATGATATGTTCTGAACCTTCGGATGAGAAAACGTGTACACAGAAGGTGCATTATGAGAAGCATGAGCAAAATGACCTTCCTGATTAACTCCTTCTGACATTGGAAACATAGTCCTTTTTTGTCGAGCATAAGGAGGCAGAGTCATGTTTGGAGGAGTCTGAGAAGGTGTTCTACTTTACATCACCATGAGCCTTAGCTCGATAATTTGTTGCTCCAAACCAGCAATGACCTCTGGGGTTATTTCTCTTCCGACCGAGGAACTCGGGTCCATTGCCACAGAGAAGGTAGGAACTGCTTCAAATGAGGTATTTATGTTAATCAAACTAGGATCCATAGTCGAACGGGTCCTTCTGTTAGCCCAAGCAAGAACTGATGAATTTGTAGTTGATTTCTTGACCTTAGACCGTGTGAAATATTGATGTTCTGCCAGCGATTACTTTTTTGTCTTTGTGAAGCGAGCAAGTTTGACTACCAACACAAATCGGCCTCTCTAAAAGAAAAGAAAAACACTATTTAGGGAAATTGCATTTCTAAAACTAACTCAGCGTCCTCATATGATCAAGGAGTAATTACCCTTCAAAATGGTTGAATTCTGAGTTATAATTTTGCTAAAATCAAGTCACTAAGGTTTAGGTATTTTAGATGGAGAAAAGGGAAAATCAATCATGAAAATGAAGTAATCTTGCCATAAATTGAAGGAAAATCGCGTAATAAATCGTTATCCAAGGTTAACAATCGTCCACAATTGTTATTCTTAAGCTATCCCACTATTTATGGTTTAAAACTCATAAGAATGGATGAGAAAATGGGAAGAACGACCTAAAAGGGGTATTTAAACCCTTTCTAGGTACGCGGGAGTCGCTTTCACGATCTGTCGATTGCAATCAGGATACTCACCCGTTGGTTGCCCTATCGTTATATGATACTTAGTAGTTGCGTATGTGACTCTTGGGTCATTACTGTGGATGTCGCGTTAGGGAAAAGATTTTTGTTATCGCGACACTCGCGGCTAATCGGCTGATCGTTGATGCAATATGTGACTCACGAACTCAAGTACACCAACACCAGTTGAGACTTGGAAATTTCTAAGACTCCGCTAACCCCTCGAGATTCATCCAGAATCCCGTACACACAAATGGACTATGATACCCTATCAAATTTAATGTTTCGAACTTAATGGCGTAGTTAAACTTTCTATCCGTGGTCATTTCAATGAAAAGTGGGTCCCACACCCAACTTACCATTTTCTTAACTTCCGACCAATAGCTCAGAATAAGCTCGGGTGCCTCGAGACCCAAACCAAGAGTCTACCTAGCCTAAAATAAATATTCTAAAGTTGTGGGAATAGTCAAAATTAACATATGAGGTTATTGTACTAAAGTTTTCACTCGGTAGCTGTTTTGAACTAACAAGGACTTCAAAATAGGGAATTGGCTTTAAAAATTAAATAAACTATCTGGAAATTGAACTATCAGTCCCAATAAGTCATAAATGACTTGGGGAGGCTATAGGAAATTTCTAACAGTAAAAATAAGTAAGAATATAAAAAAATAACTTGAAGGATCATTGCAAAAGCATTTGATGGGAGATCTTGAAGGACTTTTTCTAGCTTGTAATGTAGGCTGTGGGAAGACTAGGATAAACATTTAGAATAAAAGTGACTCCACCCTCCTTGAACTCTACCAAACGCAATATAACTTATTTTATCATTTGCCACTTCATTTTCATACAACACAAGTGTCTATTTCATTTGCATTCTAGTTCACCACTTATTGAAAACTTTCTCTTTTTCTTTTCTTTTCTCATTTTCTTTCTTTTTATCTTTTTTATTTTTATCTTAGTTTATTTAATCATTGATTTTATTTTATGACATTCTCTTACAACACCACAACACATAATCACCTCTTCCAAGTTCTACCACACTCTCAACTTAGGCTTTTAGCCTCAAGTTGGCAATTTCAAGTTCAAGAAGGGTAGGATTCAAGAGATAAAATATTTGCAAAAGTTTATCACTTGTAATGCGGTTGCAAAAGAAAGGTTATTAGGCTCAAACAGTGTAACTAGTGATAACATCCATGCAAGAATAGGCTTTTAAGGCTAAAGTGGTTTTAAAAACTCACAAAGAAGGCCTAAGATCATTTCACCCATCATCATAATCAAGACTAGCATTGAAACACCAATGGGGAAAGTTCTAGATGACCCGGTAAGAACATGAATTATTCAACAAAAACTTAGCACACTAGTATACAAACTATTCTAGAAGGATCAGTTTTATTTCCTAAACAAGACCAAAAGAGTCATTTTCCAAATTATCACCACCTAATAAGTATGGAGTCACTCAAAAAGTCAAAGTGTTGTCACAAAAATCATTCACTCCAAAGATTAAATCTATTAGTACAAAACATGCCACAATCTCATGTGTTGATTCCAACAAGGGGAAAATGTCATGGCTACTCAGACTTCACCATAGGCTACTCAAATGTCACCATGATAACAATCGTAATCCCAATTTATAGTGGATGCGGGTACTCAGAATTCCTTGCCTAAATGACCAACACCCATAAAATGATGTGTTTTCCTTAAGAATGTTGTCACTCAATCTATCATTGGGAAGGAATCACCCAAAACAATTAAATGAAAAAATACAAAATCTAACACAATAAAGAACCAATCTAGAAAGAAAATAAAGGAAATGACTAATCCAACAAAAATCATCAATGTTAAAACGCACAGTAATATCTATAATGATTAAGCCTAACAAGGGCAAAAACTATCCAAAATCATAAAAGTCAAGAATGACAAGGGCATAATAGTATCCAAGAATATAATATAAAGTCCCACAAGGGCACACAAATATCCAAATAAAACAATATATGAATTTGAATACGACAAGGGAATAAGTACCAACATAAACCACTGTCAACTAAGAAATTACAGTGTCCTTACTGCATATCATCAAAGCATAAAAATATAATGGGGGCTCTTTGAAAGTTGTATTAATAAGAACTAAAACTGTAGGGAACCTTTAGAACATAGTCATTGTTGTCCTTCTCTCCTCACCATTATTATTTTTTGTGCCATATAATTTCAAAGTATGCTCATCAATTTGTTAAAGAACTTGGTTTTCTTCATCTCATACTCCTTCATCTTCTTTTGCCTTTGATCTACTTTCAGCAACCTTTTTTTTAATGTCTTGGTGGTCATGAACTATGGTGGACAAGGTTGGGGTGCCAAGTGCTAGACGAGAGAAAGATCTCTGTCTTGGTCCTTTAGGAAGGACAAATACCAGTTGCCAAATTTAGGCATCCACACCATGCACTTGGATGAATATATATCGAAGTGTAGGAAGTCCTACCTAAAGTAGTTCTATGGCCACTTAAGCTCTAGTTGGATCAAGACTCTCATTAGTTTTGGTGAAAGTGCCAAATGCTAGTGAATTGACACTAATATTTTCCTATCAAGCATATTCTTGAGCCTCTTTTTCTTTAAATAATGAATCTTTATTTTCAGACACTTCATATGATTATTTCCCTTTTTTTCAACCTCAGCCTCTTTACATAACCATGTGATCAATGAAGGGAAAAATAAACTCTTGGACTCCTTAATAACCACATTTTGAATCTATTGCAAATAATTGGTCCAACATTCACTTGAATATCCTCCATAATGACATAAATAATCTGAGCTCTCTTTATAGAGTTGTTTGTCTCATTCTTAGAGGGAATGATCTGGTCACAAATAATGGAAAGCCAAGATTTGGCTTTTGTAGTAAACTCTAAGGAATTAACTCGTATATCATTGTCTTTCAATTTTGACATGTGTCCACATACAAATGTCTAATATACCACTCATGCCCTGCTTCTTCCACTCTTGTCTTATACAACTCATATCTACAATGGGGAGATTATAGTTACTATTCATCACAGAAGAGTCAAACCTTACTTTCTTCCCCATACTGTCACAACCAAGTCATTAGCAAAGCCAGTCTCAGTGGTATTATTGTAGAGCTCTCTTAAAATTTTCAAATTAGCCTTAATTGAATCCTCAATAAAACATATCTAGCTGTTATTCACAAATCTCTCATGAAAATTAAACCATCGAGTCTGGAGACTCTCTAAAAGAACACCTCTTTCTCATATGAAATTTTTGTTCAAGAGACGATCATACAACAACAAACATTGGAGTGACCTAAAGATTTCTTTGACCATACCAGTAATCCTCCACCACTTGATCCATATTTTAGGAATGTTAGCATTGGATCCGCATCTATTTTAAATAAATAGTACCTAAAAAGAAGCAAACGTGTCAAATAAGGGTATAGGTACGTAAAATAATATATTAGCTCACAGTTAAGCCAAAGAAATAGGTTGAATAGGCACCAAGTAGACCGATGCAAAGATAGTACTTTTTTGCAGTTTTTAATTCTTTCATCGCGATCGCTGCATTGTTCCTCGCAATCCAATGGGCTATTTCTTTAGAAAATTCATACATCACTATTGTGGAATTTTTCATTGCGATTGCCAAGACTATTTACTTTTGAAACCAATTTTGTTCATCACAGTTGCGACACTTGGCCTCGTGATCACGTTAGTCATCACCTTTTCATAGAATCTCAGATTTTTCATATGCAAAATTTGGTAAATTATCACAACTTACACAACACCCAACATTAATTGGTTCACCTACTTGATTCTAAGCACAAAAATTAGAAATTTTAAAGTACAAGTTAAGTACCAACACAATCACTTCTCTATTACCTCTCACCAAAAAGATGGAAAATGAATGAATTAAAAAAATAAGAAAAAATTAATACCTTGATGATGATATGAGGAATCTACAAATTGAGGACTAAAGGATTTTACTGCACTTTTCTTTTGTTTTCCAGGTGGGAGGGAAAAGGGAGTTGTTGTTGTTAACACTTCAAACCTCTAACCTTGGCCCATAATAACTCAATCGTAAGGGTAGTTCCTGCTATCACATTGAGCTGAAAATTCTTAACCCCACGTGATTATATCACTAGGTCATGCATTCACAAAGTTACCAAAATTAACTCATCACAATCATGGTGGTGTCCTCTTTGCGATAAAGATGGGAAAATAAGAGTTGAGACTATGAAGTTTCTATGATTTTTGACAATACTTAGGCCCAATTATGCGATGCACAAAATTTTGATGAAGGCTTGGGTAGTTTCTGTTTTATTTTGCAATGCCCAGTTCATTATTATTGATATACCATCAATTTTAGCAGTTTGAACACTCTCAGAAAGTGTTCATACTTTCATTTCCAAGGTAGTACAACCATGAAAACCATTCCAATCAAATTTTGCATCCAAACCTGTTCAAATCACTTCAAAAAACCCAGAATTTTGTGGATTCGTCAGAAATCAAATCCTAAGCTATTCAAAAAATTAAAAGTTCAAAAGTAAACAAAATTTTTTAGATCGGTGGGGTGCCCAATTTTAAATTAATATCTCAATGAATCTTGTGGTAAAAAGTAAAAAAGCAACAAGACCAACTCTATCTCTCCATTTTAAAGACTTGAATCTTTCCCCAACTTCACATCAAAATTTTGCTTTGGCTCATTGTTAGTCAGTGATAAGATCAATAGTCCACTTGCTATACACCATATCTTACACTTTTTGGTCTTCAAGTGTGGGACTTCAAATCGCCCTCTAGGGATGAAAAACTCCACAATATAGGGACTTTGTCCCTTATCTCCAATATTCTCCCCCTGTCTGGTTATTTTAATCTCCATTAAATCTACCAAGCATAACATCAAAAAAATTATTGGAATGAGGTTTAGTCCATACCACTTTTGAACTACAGCCTTTTGACATTCTCACCTCAAAATGAACTAGAGTCTTCACAAAGGATTTGATTGGAATTTTCTTGCGACTCTAGTATTATTTCATAAATTTTGAAATCCTTTATTTTTCTTGGCTCGGTTGGTTGGAAAATCACTTTGAATTTATCAAAATCAATCCCACCCATATCTTCCTTGAAAATCATTTCAACAACATTATTCATAACTATTTGATGTTAAAAACCATATGACTCAATTTTTGCATTCAATTTGTTTTCCAATTTTTGGGTATCCATTACAATTTGAACCCACACTTGACATCTCTCAACATACAATTTAAGAGATTCATCCATCATTAGTAATATTCTATATAGTTGATCCTCATTGACTTCAAGTAGTTGAGCTTGATTAAATAACCACTCTTGCATCATAATTTCTTCCTTGTCAAGTGTTTTTTTTCATTTTGGGGCTTTTCATTACTATCATCACATATTTTTTACTCAATAACATTGCTTGAACTCTCCTTTTTAATAACTTTGTTCTGAAGATTAGGCTAATCTATGACAATTAAGAGATTATGTTTTTACAAGGGTCTTTTTTCATATTTCTTTCCAAATGCCTCCATAGATTGGTGCAAGAGATGTATGCCCTCACCCATGGTAGTCACTTGTTCCTATATAGTTTGAAGTATTTCTTCAATATCTTTTTGTTTGGCACATTGTTCTTCCATTGCCTTTTCATGATACCTATCAAACTCAAAAGAACAACTAGCCTTTTCATTAGCACAACTAGGGGAGGGAGCATAATAATTGGATAATCACTCAAATATCCATCTCGACCACCACACAAGTAATAATAATATTCCCTATAGGATTGAGATCGTGTATGCCCCTCTCTCCCAGGAGCATTTCTACAATCTTTCCAAAAGTAGGATCCTCCATAATATGGACATGGTTCATCAACATTAGACTTGCAACCACTAAACTCTTTTTAATTTCATGATGCCATAGTAGAAAATATAACAAAAACAAAAATCTAACCAATACAAGTCACACAATAAAATCCAGAACACATATTCCCAAGTTCAAATCAAAGCAAGTAAGCTAAAATTCCAAACTAACTTAATACATCAAATTGTTCCCTAACAATGTCGCTATTTTTTATAAATCTCAAATACACTCTCAAATTTGAATGTACACGATCTCTAGTAATATTTACCCAATAAAGTAGGAGTTAAATCTATGAGGAATAGTATGACTAGCAATCGAGAAAGTAAGGAATAAAAGTCACTTGCTTAAATCCAAACAAAGATACAAGTGTTTTGGGGGTTTTTAGTATATAAAAATGAAACAAATATAGAGCCAATTAAAATGTGAACAAGTCGATCAGTGGCTTTCACAAAAGACGAAAAACAAGGGAAATGATATGGGAGTTCAATTCTATCAACGATCCATCCTATTCAATTAACTACTCAAAATACAAATGTGGATTTAGAAAATTAGCCTTGGATTTAAAATCAACCACTAATGTCTTTCAACCATTAAAGGTTTAGTCCTCACTTATTCTTTCAATCCAAACTAAGAAACATGAATCACAAAACCAACTTTTGTCTATTCTAGGATTTTACTATGTCTAACAACAAATTTTATAAGATGGGTCATATTTCCGAAACGCACTAAACTAATCTTTTCCAATCTCGATTAGCTCTTTCAAGTATTAATCAAAGTAGATGGGAAATATCTACTCCAATCTCCTTTTTTGTTCTCAATTAGAGTAAAAATGATAAAACACAAGATTAATTTAGATAAATAAAACCCATTTCCAAATCAAGGATAATCAATTAATATGAAAACATGAGATAGAATCAAAAAAAAAATTAACACGTAAGTATTGTAGTGTATTTAACTACAAATACTCAAGTATCAAATTCATCTACACCCAAATATTCTACATAAAGCAAGGAAAAAAAAGAAAGGTTTGAGAAATAAATAAAAAGCTTTTGATCTTCAAGTTCAAGGGTGTTGGGTCAAGAAAACTAGCCTCCAATAGTTGATAAATAAGACAAATATGTGTTGGAATGGTTATATATCAAGTTTTGATGGATTAGGGTCAAAATTACAAAGTTCTAGATCTGCCCCTGATGGTGAATATTTTCATTGTTGGCTCGAGACTTGATTTTCATGGTCTCTACCATTTGGCTTCAAGAACATTGTTATTGCATTACACATCCTCATGGTTGAAAGGAATTTACTTTTAATAGCTTACAATAATGAGCCTTCTTCATCGTGGTTGCGATGAAAATTTTGTTCCAGAATTCCAACTTGTTTATTTTAGCTCCATTTTGCTTCGTTTTGGTTTTATTTTGACTTGATTTTACTCTTTTCATTAGAAACCCTTGTAAACCCAGACATATGAAATAAACATTGTTTAAAAGATAGTTAGACTTATAGTATGGATTAACAACATAAAATCATAATAAAAAAGACACAAATAAATAGAAAAATCATCACTTATCAGGGACCACCCGAGGGAGTGCTTTCCTCTGTCAATCAGGGAAATGGAAGGGGTCGATCTCAGTTTACTTCTTCAGGAGCTCCAACGGGGTGCTATTTCTAGTGCAAGTGGTAGTTAGTGCCAAAACTGCTTCTATGCACTTTTATCTTGCTAAGATAAAGAGATCTCTAGATGTAGTCACTGGGATGTTGCAGATCTTCTCTCATGGTTTTTGTTCTTTTTTAGACTAAGGTTATATTATCTTTTATGACCCCCATATGTTTCTTTTAAGTTTAGACTCAATCTAAAACAACACTTAAAACCCTTTTTCTATTTCCTATCCAGTTGGTGAGTTAGTCATATATAGATAGTTATTCAGAAATTTCCTAGTTTAATTTATCTAGAGAGTCACCTCAGCTAATCTAGTTGAGTTCAACATGAATGACATTTATATCATTCTTGGAATGGGTTAACTACCTTTCTATTATGCCTCAATCAGCTACAAAACTAGAGTCATAAATTTCAGATTCTAGATGAGCCTATTTTAGAGTGGAAGGATAGTCCTACAAAGCTTATAAGTTATTTCATCCCTTATCTTGAGTCTAAAAAGATGATTTCTAAGTGTTCATCTATCATCTAGTTTGGGCTAACAACTCTAAGTCTGAGACCCCTTATCTTCAGTCAGTTTCAGTAGTTAGTGAGTTGTTTGAAGTGTTTCATGAGGAACTTCTTGGAATTCATCCTGAATGGGAGATTGATTTGGGGATATAATTCTTCTATATATATATCCAATATTTATTCCTCCCTATAGAATGGCTCTAGCTGAGCTTAGGAATTGAAAGAATAGTTGAAATATCTCTTAGATAAAGGCTTTATCCGACTTAATATTTCTCCATGGGGTGATCTTTTCCTTTTAGTATGTAATAAAAATAATTCTTATAGAATATTTATTGACTACCATCAGTAGAACAAGATCACATTCCAGAATAAGTATCCTACCCATAAGATTAATAACTTATTTGATCATCTTTAGGGTATTAGGTGTTTCTTTAAGTTTGATCTCAAACTCGAATATCATTGGCTCAGAATTAAGAGTGTGACATCGTAAAGACAACCTTCAGAACAAAGTATGGCCACTACAAATTTGTAGTTATGTCTTTTAGACTAATAAATACTCTTAAAGCATTGATGGACTTGATGAATAGGTTATTCAAATATTATTTAGATATGTTATTTATTGTCTTCATAGATGACATTCTTTTCTACTTTCACTATAAGAAGGAGCATACAGATTATTTAAGGATTGTGTCGTAGACTCTAAAGGACTGTTAGTTATTCACTAAGTTCAACAAGTGTGAGTTTTGTTAAGGTAAGTTTTATTCCTTAGCCATGTATCTAGTGAGCATATTTAGGTAGAGTCTTAAATGATAGAGGTAATGAAGAACTTGCCAAGACCCCCTTCTCCATTATACATTAGGAGATTTTTGGTCTAGGTTTGTTATTATATGAGGTTTATTAAGGGGTTCTCATACATTAATGCCCCCTATTGACTAAGTTGACTCAAAAAAGGTTAAGTTTTGGTGTTATGAGGCTTATGAGAAGGACTTTCAAGAGGTGAAGTCCTGACTTACTTTTTCTCTGGTTTTGAGTTTGTCAGAGGGTTTAAATAGTTTTGTATCTTATTATGATACTTCTAGAGTTGTCCTTGGTTGTGTGTTGATAAAAAATAGTAAGGTCGTTTCTTATACTTCCAGACAACTTAAGGTTCATAAGAGAAAATACCCGACTCATGATCTTAAGTTGGCAGTAATAGTTTCTGCTTTAAATATTTGGATACACTACTTGTAAGGTTTTTATCTTGATGTATTCACAGATCATAAGAGTCTTCAGTATATGTATGGAAGGGTTTGAATCTTTTACAGGGGATTTGGGTTGAGTTTCTTAAGGATTATGACATAAGTGTGCTTTACCATCTGGGTAAGGCCAATGTAGTAACTTATGCTCTTAGCAGGTTGTCCATGGTTAGTGTGGCCCATGTAGATAAAGAAAAGAAAGAATTGGCTAGGGATGTTCATAGGCTTTCTTATTTAGGGGTTCATCTTATAGATTTAGAGGATGATGGTGTTATCATTCAGAATGGTTCAGAGTCTTCTCTTGTGAAGGAAGTTAATAAAAAGGAAAAAAGTGATCCTATTTGGCACAAGTTGAAGGATATTGTCCATAATCAAAAGTGGATGTTTTATTTCAAGGGGGAGATAATGTTATATGTTACCATACCAGATTATATGTCTATATATAGATTAGTTGAGGTATAAACTATTGATAGAGGCTCGCAACTCTCGATATTATATTCATCAAGGTGCCACTAAGATGTACCGTGATCTACGAGAAATCTATTAGTGGTATAGCATAAAGATGGACATCGTAGATTTTATGACTAAATGTTATAATTACCAGCAGGTGAAGGTTGAGCCTTAGAGGTTAGGAGGTATGACTTAGAATATCAGTATTCCTACGTTAAAGTAGAAAATGGTTAAGGTGGATTTCATCACAGGTTTACTCGCACGAGATGACAACATGATTCTAGATAGGTGGTAGTAGATAGGATGATAAAGCCATCTCACTTTTTCCATATCAAGACAAAAGAATCAGTAGAGAACTATGATGGACTTTATATTCATGAGTTGGTCAAATTGTTTGGAGTTACCTTGTCTATCATTTTAGATAGGTGTACGTAATATACATCTTTGTTTTGAAAGTTTTTCTAGTAAGGTATTAGTACCCCAGTAAATCTTGGTACAACTTTTATTTTGTAGACAGAAGACATGTAGAGCATACTTTCCAACCTTTAGAGAATGGGTGGGGGCTTGTTTGATCAACTTCAAAGGTATTTTGGATGATCATTTACCTCTTATAGAGTTTTTTTATAATAACAATTTTCATTCTAGCATCTAGATATCTCCTTTTGAGAAACTTTATGGGTGGAGGTGGAGGTCTCCTATTAGTTGGATTGGCGTAGGTGAAGCTACTTTGTTTGGACCAGATTCAGTTTATGAGGTTATGAAAAAGGTTCCACTGATTAGAAAAAGGTTGAAGAATACTTAGAGTCATCATAAATCATATGCAGAGGAGGGGAGAAGGGACCTCAAATTTGTTGTTGATGATTGGGTCTTCTTGAAAGTTTTGCCTATTGACACCTAATTTTTGCCCTCCTTGACTGAGTCTGATTTTGAGTTTCTTCAATTTATGAAATTAAAACATTTATTTTAATCAGGTAAAAATTTTCAAAATATTTATTGAGGTGATTTTATCATTTTAAGTAGAAATTAAACGTTTCCGTATTCGTACTATATAAGATCAAAGAATTTTTTGTTACTTAAATAATTATTTTATTAAAAATCAAATTTTAATCAAAAACAACCTTGAAAATTAGTTCAAACATATAAATCTTGATCTAAATTTAATTTGTTCTTTAAATAAATTATTTTAAAAAAATTTGTTTAATATTATTAAATCAAAAAATTAGGGATTAAATCGATTCAATTTAGCCAATTTATTTAATATTGACATAATTGATATCAAATTATCCATAATCATAATGTAATTGGCTGACTCATTTTATATTTGATGAAAAAATGAATAAAATTGACTAAAATTCTATTCTATTGACCGTTTCATAAATAACCTAATTTAAATCCTTTAATCTAATACTAGCCTACCGAACACAATTAGCCAAACTATCCCAACCTACCACCCCTTATAACCACTTCTTTTCTAACCTAACAATGAACAACAACAACAATAAGGTAACAATACATACAACCACAACAGCCATAGCTGAGAACCCAGAAACCCTTGAACCTTTTATGAGGTCTAGATTGTTATTGGTTAAGTTTTCCTTATTTGATGTTAATTGTGGAATATCATGTTTTAGGGGGTTATAAACCTAAAGCTTGCACTAATTACTTAGTTTCATATTTGAAAATTCGAACCTTTTTCTCACTACCTTTGTCTCCCTGATAATGGATTGCTGTGGAAAATGTGTTCTGTTCGTCTCCTTCTTTGATAAACATGAACAATAAGTGCTTTTTTTTAATCAGTGAACTTTGGTACCATGGATAAGTTTATGTGATAATATGTGAAAAATTCTGAAACTTGTCTGGCTACTCCAATGCATTCTTGCCCTTTCCTTTGCCTTTTTGTTCTTTATGGGCATCTGGTGCATTATTGTATAACTCATTAAGAACTTCAGTCTTTTAACTATCTTAAAACAATGTTTATTTGGAAATACAATGAACTTTCTCTTGTCTTTGGTTCACTGCTTAAAGGTTTTACTTCTTTTCATTTAGCTTGTTAGTAGACTATTGAACTTGTTGCTCTGTTAGCCTTGTAATGACCTATTGCTAAATTGATAAAGTAACCGCTAACTTTATAACTTATGTTTAGTTACTTGTGCAAAAATAATCTGTCATGTTATCTCCCTTAAAACAATATGAAATTGCAATTTTCTTCCTATAAAATCATTGTATAGAATATTAATTACTTATCTTTTCCTTTGATGCATATCACATTGACTTGAGTTCCAATGGACTCCATTTTCTTGAATTTTGACCATCTTTAAGTCAACCTTGACAACAAAACATAAGCTAACATGTATGGGCTGGGACCCAAAAGAGTAGAAAATTGCAATAACGAAAGGAGGAGGAGCCCAAAAGGCTATAAAAAGGAATTTTGGATTCAAAAATCCAAATATTAGCAACAAAGGACTATGGCCTAAATAGTTAAATTTGGGTTTTATTCTGGATAATCTCTTCTTTTTTGTTTATTATATTTCATCATATTATTATTTTCTTAATTAACTAGAAATAATACCTTTTCAAGTTTAAATGTCCCTACAACGGTTTCAAGTTATTTTTATTTTATAATATGGTTTAAATTGCTCACTAGTTATTTTGGTTTTCAATTTTTGATTTTATACAAACTTAAGCTCGTGGAACAACTTGAAATATTTTGCATATCCCTTCATAGTTATTAAGTAGCTTATATCCACGTTTAAAAATCGGGTTAACTATTCAGCTCAAAAGTTTGACTTGGATAAATTTGTTAAGTTAGAACTTTTTTGAAGTTTTGACATTCAATTTATTTCACAGTTCGAAATAAGTAAATGGACAAGTATTAAATAAGTTCTATTCATTTAAATAAATTTTTCAAATAAGTTACTCCTATAAGATTTTACAAACTCAAAGAGTTTTCAAAATTAGTCAAATAAGTTTAATGTGCCGAAAACAACACTTTGTGAATTTGGAAAGTGCTTAACACCTTCTTTCGAATTTAACATGAACCCTCACCTAGACTCTAGTTTTCAATAGAAGTTTTTCTTTTCTAAATTACCTTTTCAATTTTTTTCTTAATTTTTTCTAAAATTAAGTGGTGACTCTATTTTCTTCAAACTATTTTCAAATAGACTTTTCTGCCTTGAAGTTATGATGTTTTTTTGAAAACGATCATAATAGAAATGGAGACTCTACTGGAGATTCATCTAAATTCTAACCATAAGGATTTTTTATCAAATATTTGTATTAGTTGTTGCTTTTTGCAACTATGTGTTTAACTTTGCATTTCATGTCATGCTTCCTCTTTTGATATTTAAACTATTTGGGGTTTCGTAATTGTCGTGGCCCCTATTGATCAATTTCGATGTTGGAAATATGACAGTTTATTGATACGTTAGGCGTACAATGACTATTTATATTTTGAAACCCAAGTTGTCCACTTAGGAACCTGGTCAAAGCCTAATCTAGATACCTAAGATAGAGCAAAACCAAAATATTTTTTAGGCATGAGCCTAGGATAACCCAATACCTGAGGGGGTATTGTGTCTATTAGAAAAATATATCATGCGTCTTTTGACCATGAGTCAATCATACATGAATCATGCTTATGTTTTCAAGGAGTATATACCGATTAATCTAATTCATTACCATTTGGGGTAGGGGAAAAGGCTTAACTTGTTTGCCTTATGTAAGAATGGCCGAACCAGTCCCAATTGAAGATTCAAAATGGTTACCAAACTAGATGATTTCCCTAATATTTGGTCGTCCTATATAAGTCCAGAAGATAAGAGGATTATTAGGACTCATATAGGTCACCTACCTTTACTTCTAGATATAGATGTTTGGCATAAGATGATTCATGTGTTGAGAAAATTTTGGGATTATGACAACATGGTATTTTTTTTTGTTGGAATTGAATTTACCCCTACTATTGAATAAGTGGTAGTTTGTTATGAAAGCATCGACATGTGAAACGAAAGGAAGAGTGCACCTGACAACAATGTTTTAGTTTTGGTCGTATGGAACCGTCAAAAGATTAAGGATACCTTTTTTATCGAAGATGATACCTGGTTGGGGAAGCTTGATGGGCCAAATATCCCTTTATGTAAGTTGTACTATAGGTTTGGGAGATTCAATTATTTATAAGAACTTGGGCATAAATTTGCGTCTAAGTCAAAATGGAAGGATATAAGGGCATTTGCTATTGTGGTGAGCCTACTTTGTAAATATGGTATTCCCCCAAGGACAAAATGGTACTATTCATACAAGCGTTATTATGGTAACACATGACCTATTATATGGGTTGGAATACAATATTTCTAAGGTATTCCACACTTTAGCTCCTATGATTGTTTCTGAAATGTATTAGGCTTTGGGAAATTATCAAAAAGGGGTTTATTTCCTCAAAGCATGCAATCTTATTTTGCAATGGTGGATGATGAAATTTTTGAAATATACTAGAATAGAAAAAATAGACCACCTAACGAAGGTAGATATTTTGTCATCTCATAGCATTTGGTTGTATCTATAATTGTTTACAGGGGAAAAAACTCCAGAATTTTGGTTTAAGTCATTCTGGGAATTGGGAGACCATAATATTCAGTGTTCAATCAAATACCTTCATAGGGAAATGCACTATTGGAGGAAATTAATATCTTTTTTAGTACTTACGAGCCTTATAGGGACTCAACCTTATATTCTGGTCAGAGTTCTCAGATAATTCAAAATCAAGCAAGAAACACTGTAAACTAAGCACATGGTAGATTCATTAGCGAGTATGGAGAAGGATAGACACCACTCAAGGAATTTATTATATGGAAGTGGAAAGAAAGAAATACAAAAGAAATCTATTTAAACATTGGGTTTGAACCTAAGGTTAGTGATACTTACAAATAATGGTTGAAGAAGAACCTCGCAGGAACATTGGTACCCGGCCCGAGTATGCCAAAACAAATTGTTGATGTAGAATTAGAGCATCAAATTTGACTTCACAAGCTTCAGGATAGGTTCCAAACAAGTGAAAATGAACATCAACGGCAACATATGAAGGATTCTTCAACCATACATCAATTGAAAGAATAACTAAAGTGAGTCGGACAAGAGGTAGAGATGCTAGATGACATTTGATCAATTTAGACAATTGCATCATTTTCCAAATTGATAGCATTGAGAGAATGACCTACGAGAGTAAAGCATAATTAAGTGTAAGTCACTTGATCAACAACCGATATTTTATATGGCATGAGGTGGACAAATATAAGAAGGCAATGATCAATGAGGGATCATCTTGATAATAGTGTCTTTTATTGTTATCCTCTGTGTGGGACTATTTTTTATTTCTTTTTTCCCAAAGATTATTTCCCTCACTGCTACTTCATAGGCATTTATGCCCTTTTTGATATTTATGAAAATAATTTTTTTGCATAATGGATTTGTTTTAAAAGGCATATACAATGCTTGGCCCAAAAAGGTCACTCAATTAAGACACACGGTTATTATAATGGTGTTATATGATATAACTATCTTATGTGTTTATGTGTGTTGGCTGAATCAAAGGGGAATTGATCCATTCGTATTTCCAATAAATTATAGAGAACCTCGAGGAAAAAATATATACCCATTATACAAAGTCCAACCAAAATACTCCAAGTCTATCAAGTCCCTCAAAAAAAATTCATAACTATTCTTCAAATTTCTAAAGTTATTCTTACCATTTTAGGATGGATAACTATGGACTCAGAAAAGCTATTGTATGAAGTACTGAGAATAGAAATAGGAGTATCGCTTAGGCTAAGAGGCAATTATTGGAGATAAATCAAATTGATGAGATGCTAATAGTGGAATAATAAAGTAGTTAAGAAGATTATTGTGACCGAAATAGAGATTGGCAAAGTCAGTATATTGATTGCACTAGAAGAGGATGTTTCTGTGCAAGGAGTAGGGAATTAAAGGAGTGAACTGCTCTAACCAAGGAAAAAATTATTATGGTGAACCAAATGATGGAAAAAAAAGATACCAAAAAGAAACCTTGCTAGACAATCAAGCGACTAGCCATGGAATTTGAAGTAGACGCTGAGATGATTGGAAAGATGATAGGAGAAAACAAAAGTAAAGAACCAGAAGAGTCCAGCGTCAGGCAAGAGGAAATACCAATAACGCTCGAGGAACTCATGAGTGAAATAAAAGAATGTCCAAAAGAGACAGAAAAGACATTCTTTCCTTCAAGGTTCAGGCAAGAAGATGACAAACCATATTTAAAGGAAATACAAGGAGTTACTTAAGAGAACCAAAAATTGTGAAGGTCTCAGAAATTTACCAAATATTGCAAGCTGTAGGAAATTTGTACCCTATCAAGACCCAAGGACCTCATTGTGATCTTAAAGATGAGAAATTGAGATATGCCTACCATTTGTTTCAGAAAGGACATATCATAGATGAATCTCATGTGTTGAAGGCCAAAATTTGTGGCTTGATCAATAACAAAAAAATTGATCACTTATATGGACCACTCATTATGCCTGCATATGATAGAGTTGAACCAGAAGCACCATTACTAGTGGTGCCACAATTTTTCTTTTGGATTTCATTATTCCAAGTTGGTCCGAGAAAAAATTCTCCATCGATTCAAGAGAAAGAAATTGAAAGGGTCACAAGATGAAGGAAGAATGATGATACCTGTCACTATCACAATGTAACCAAGGGACATGACATTGAAAAGTATCATGCTTTACTTTTTGATTTGGAGAACTTGAGTAGAATTGGAAAGGTCCACCTAGAGTTCGTGACGAACTATCTTTGAAGTAGAAGAAGGATAGAAAGATCAAGACATTTTCCACTATCCAAAATCAACCTTTGAACGTCGCAAGTCTGTCTGTAGTTATTTTTCGTGTATTTACATTATCCTAATGTAATGAAATTTAGTGACCAAAATGAAATAAAACAAGCTTTCCTAGACTAGTCAAACTACTTAGGGCCTGATTTCTCCATCATAAGATATATAGGTAGCCTTCCATCTCGGACCTATCTTTAAAAACTCTAACATATCCCATTTTAGTGAATGAAGGCATAAGGATGAGGAAAAAGAAGATGTGGCAAAGTCAATCTTCCTGACAAAACCATTCATCCCAAAACAATGAGCACAATCCTATTCATTGAAATTTTTTGACTCAATGCTCTCGTGGATCAATTTGCCTATCATGAAAACAACTTTATGTCTTTACTTATTATAAGGTATCTTGTATTATTTGCCACTAACACTACCTAACACATCATCCTTTGATTTTTTTTTTAATTTACAAATAATAAAAACTACTCTGTGTTGGATAAGTTGGTTGGACATCCTTACTTTACCGATAACCTTCAACTACAAACACCCTTTAGAACCTTTATAGTAGATTGAAAAAAAAACTAACTCATATGAAAGTTCCCAAAAAAATGAATGTTGTTGAATCAGCTATGAAATACTCTCTTGCTCATAAATTTGTTGTTCTAGCAAAGACTAGTCTATCTCCTCCGAGAAAATAGGGGTCCCGAATGAGAGAAGAATACGATAGACTATCTTTTGACTAGTTTGTAGTATTTTGGGGGAATTTGGATAATGAAATTCCACTCATAATTAGGTTCCAATCATGATCTAAGTTTTATTTCCCATCAAGATTTATGATACTAGTAAAGAGTCCCATTCTTCTCCTTGGGCAAATTAATAATTCAATAGCTCCGAGCTCCCTCACTACATCCAGATCCTACTAGATCCTACTATTCCTAATATTCTTACTGGATTTGAGTAATTCACTCAAGCTAAAAAAAGTCATCCCTATATATGTTTGTTATTAGTAAAGTGCTAGGGGCCTATTTATAGTAAGGGGCCCTTTCTTGCTCGTTAGCGCTGTTTTTTATTGCATCTAGGGTTCGATTTTTCTTTATCAAAGTAAAATTTCTCCCTTATTAGTCAATATTTGAAGTACCCACTTTATTTAGATTTATGGGATATTTTATGTAGTGTAAGTTTTGAACTCTATACCTATACAAGGGGATGGTCTCGATCTCGCTTGGTGGTATCCCTCTCCATGATTGTTGACTAAACATTGATTTTGTGCTTTAGTTAGAGGGATATCCCTACATACATCGAGTCAAGTAATTTTCTATCAAAAATTTCTATGCCACCTATCTCATGACATACTTTATTTTTCTCCAAATCAGTTCTCTCAGTGATATGATCAATAGAATTAGTCAGCTAGAGAGAGGGGCTGTTTTTATTCTGAGAAGACTAAGTTTTCCCTTCAAATGACCGAAAACTTAGTTATAGGGACTTCATAAACATGTTATGAAGCTCCATACTTCGGTGGGTCACAATTACTTGACTTAGAAAAGCAAATATCTGGGCAAGGGAATGTGTAGTGTGCCTGGTCCAAATGGCTTTCTTTTTTCATGATATACCAATAAGAATAGAGGGTCCTACATATGTACATGTTGATAGAATCACTATGTAGGGGGACATCAACTTGATTCAGCAGAGGAATGAGCATAGTTCAATCTTGTGGTGTATTCATTTTTAGTGAGTAGGGCCTCTTTCTCGTTGATCAGTTTGCCTCTGCTCTTGAAAGTAGGATTTACTCTGGTGGTTTTGTCTATGAAAGCATCTTGGGACTGATTGACTAACCTAACCCACACTTAAGGATGATTTTCCATAGTTTGGTGTCTGCTTGAGTTTGATTTATAATAGGTTTGGTAATATCCAAAACAAATAAAAAGAGATCGAGGTCGATAGGTGAAAATTGGTAAGGAACTTAATACCCCCAAAAAAGGTGGAAGACATGGTCGAACTTAAATGCTGGAAATAATTTAGGTACCTTTTAACATGTCTACTAGATAGAAGATTATAGAGTACTAACTATTGCTGCCTTGTACAAGACGGTGCCCTTTTACTTTGAGTTTCTTTCTTCATAGTCTAATATGATGATATGTTTTGTTGATGTTACCTACCAAATAAAAGGCCTGCTAGGTGATCGAAATTGCTCAAGTGAGGACTCTCTCACTTATCTACACCTTATCTATATAATACTTTCTTCTATCTACAACATTAATTTCAAAGTCGGCATTTCGCGATGGGCTATAGAATAAGATATAGTTCTTATACTACATGATAGACTTGTAAGAAAGAGCTTCCATAAGAGTTGGAAAACTTTTGTATGTACGGTAACCCGATCTTCCACTACTGGTGGACTGTGAGATGATTGTTGATCTCATAAGAAAGTTGGAAATGCTCCAAGAAGAGATGAATTATACTAGAGATTTGCTTAATCTAGACATCACCATTAATGCTCTTGTCCTAGGAGGGCACGAGACTCAACTCCAAATTCCTACTCTCAATGCCCCTAATCTCTAGAATCATCCAAGTAACATACCATCCTCCTCCAACTCTAACTGCCTACAGACCCTATCATCAATAGTCCACTAGTTCATCAAACTCATACTTCACCTATCCAAAGAACTAACTGACATAACAACCCAGATGCTTACCATCCATAAAACACATCCCTAACTCCACAAATTCATTCCCAAACTCCACAAAGTCACTCCCAAATTCCACAAAATCCCTCTCAAACTCCACAAAATAACTATATCCCCCAAAATGTCCTTCCTACTTACAATCTAACATCTATGCATCCTCAAAATCATGCTTCAGTATACCAAAACCCTTCCACTACTATCCTAAATCCTTCTCACATTTGTCCTACACCTCTAACCATTTTCTATGTAATCACACTTCCTAATCTCTATAACCCATTTCCCAATCCAAAGGTAGACTATTATAAGGAGAAAGAAAACAAATAGAGGATCGAGCATGAAAAAAAGTTATTGGCAATAAATGAAGAGATCATGAGGATCAAAAAGTCTCATTAGATTATGGATAATGATGGCCTTTGTTATGATTATTTGTGTTTCCATCTTGATGTAGACCTACCAAAAGGATATTAAATCTCTAAATTTGAAACATTCGGCAACACTATAACTCCTATGGCTCACTTAAGGAGATATTTAACCAAATGGTCAGAATAAGAAGGAATAAGGCATTGCTAATGCACATATTTAGTTAAAGTTCAAGCAGTGAAGATCTAGATTGGTTTACACCCCAAGAATTTAAAAAATGATCTGGTTGAAAGGAACTAGCCAAATACTATCTCGATAGGTTTGCATATAATGTACAAATAGTCATTGACCGATATTCACTAGACATGATTAAGAAGAAAAGAAATGAGAATTATTTTACTATGTGTATCGCTAGAGGGTATAATCTACTAAAGTACAACCTCCAATGACCGAGGAGGAAATAGTGTCAGTGTTTCTCTATGTTCAAGAAGGAAATTTTATACTAGAATTATGCCGGCAGTTCATGCAACATTCACAAATTTAGTAAAGATCGGTGAGTCACTAAAAGAAGGTATTTGAATGGGAAATATTATCAAGACTCCAACATCATCTGGGTCTTCTGTGTTCCCGGAGAATAAAAGAGAAGATGTGCCAGCAAAATCTACTAATTCTATTCCAAAATTAGAAAGGATTGTCAGACCAAGGAATACCCTTTCTTCTCCACTACCCCAAGTCCTCAACACATATTTTACATTCAACCTTAATACCATGATTCACAACCAAATATCCTTCCCCAATACCAACCTCCACTGCCAAATGTCCTACCTTAATACCAAGCTCCTTAACCAAATGGCTTACTTTAATTCAAGCTCCACAGTCAAATTATCAACCTAAGGACTAAACCACCATCCCAAATCACCAAGCTAAAGTTTAGGCATATCTAAATTATCATCAGATGCCAACTCCCGCTAACCAAAACAACTATACCTCTCTCGTCCAAACCATAAAAAGAAAACTCCTCAAAACTTCACACTACTGGATGAGAGTCATACTTAGCTTTTTAAAAAATTAAGAGCAGTCGTTTATCTATATCCTATCCAACCAAAACCCACCAACCCCAATTCCCAATGTTATTAAGCCAATTAGAATTGTTCCTATTATTTAGGAGAAGCTGGGAACAATATCGAAGATTACATCAACCTAAAGAATAAGATACAAGACTTGATTGATCAAAAGGTTATTACTCGTCAATCATCGACACCAAATTTCAACAGTAAACAGTTTCCTAATAACGAGGGGACTACGGTTAACATGATTAAAATAAAGGATGAATGGGTATTTAGTAAGACTATCACTAAGTTTGATTCAGAAAAGCCCAAGAAGAAAGAAGGAGAAGAGGATACAGAAAGAGTCGTAGTTACTTTAGGTATTAATGAAAGGCTCACATTTTCAGTAATGACAGCCTCAACTTAGGCCTACACTCTGACACCACCCTGAAAAGAGTTTGCTATAAAGACTTCCACCACCCATGTGATTACCCAGTTTGGAAGGTGTTATATTTTTGAGAATTTAGCCAATAAGAAGGATTCATAGAAATGGTCAATTACTGAAAGAGAGGTTAGAGAATTCTGGAGGCATATGTAATCAAATAAATATTCAATTGTCAAGAATTGGGAAAAAACTTTGTACTTTTCTGTGGGCACTATTAATGAGTTCTCAATACCACCGTAAGGCCTTGTTAAAAGTCCTAGATGATGCATGTGTGCTTAGCAGATCGAGTGTTGAAAATTTAGCCACAATGATAGGAAATATTATGGGAAGTCATCATATATCATTTAGTGAGAAAGAGTTATCTTTTGAAGGCATAATGAACAATAAAGCCTTTCACATTACTATCAATTTTCATGACGATGTGACTGGTCAAGTTTTGATAGATAACGAATCTAGCCTAAACATTTATCCTCTTTCCATATTTATTCAACTAGGCCATGAATTAAGAAAGGTTCGTTAAGGCCATGCTAATGTACGATCTTTAGATGGAGGAAAGAGAGACACCATGGGCAAAGTTGTCTTGTACATCCAGATGGGATTCACCGAGTTCCAAACTAAATTTTGTTTATGGATATTAATCCTAGTTACAATCTACTCCTTGAGAGATTGTGGATACATAGTGAAAGAGCAGTTTCATCGCCTCTCCATCAATTATTAAAGTTAATCTAGGAAGAACAAGAGGTAGTTATCAAGGCAAAGAAAGTCATTTGATCCACCGCAATGGTTATGTACCTGTGATTGAATATATTCTAAAGGGTAGTAACTTTTATATAGTGGAAATTGTGAATATTGCAAAAAATGATCCAACATCCCAGATGACCATGCCTTCTATCTACATGATGATAGTGACGGTGATTCTAACAAGTGTATTTAACCTATTTAAAGTTTTGGTAAGAACTTGGAAGGTATTATTGAGCCAATCGTGATCTCGGAAAGAGTATAAAAGTGTGGGTGGGGGTAAAAGCCAACAAAGGGAGATGAGAATAAAAAGAAGCCAAAGATAGGTTTGCCCAAGCCATTTACACTCTTGTACCAGTCATTCCCTGTTTGTGAGATATCGATAGATAATGGTTTGGGGGATGGCGTAGGAAATCTATTCGGAGGATGCAATGGTATATGGAAGATTTCCTAGAGACTAGTGGAGTAAGACAAGCCACACCTGGAGTGACTTTACAGATTCCAATCTACACCCCACTTATGACTCCTCTCCCGTTGTGGTAGATGAAAGGGCAATTTCTAGAGCTTTAAAATTATTTAAGATTCAAAAAAGTCCCCATGATCTTCCTTTTATGCTTCAATTTTTTTTTCTATTTTACTATTTTAAAAATATACATGGGTTCGTACTTATGTGGGGTCATGAGCCATAGTTTGAAAATATTTTCCAAATTTCAATGAAAAGGCCTTTTTTCTATGAAACTACTTTTATGTTATTCTTATTTTCCTTATTTTAAATTATTGTGTCATTATCTAACTTGGTTTGTTTGTTTATTTCAGTAATAATAATTTAAAACCTGCTAACTTCATGTCATGTCAAGAGCTAAATAAAAAAAGTAAGGCAAATGAATGGGAAAGTTATGATGAGGAACAATTAACAGAAGATATGGAAGAATTAGAAAACTGTGAATAGACTAACCTAGATGAAATAAATATAGTCAATTTAGGAGAGCATGGTGCAATCAAGGAGACAACAACCAGTGTTCACCTGATAGAGGTATAGAAAAAAGAACTCATTTTCTTACTACGTGGGTATATCAACATATTTGCTTGGTGGTATGATGATATGCCAGGATTGAGTGCCAATATTCTGTCGCATAAGAAGACGACCACTCCAGTAAAACAGATAATATGGAAATTCAAGCCAGACTTAAGTTTGAAGATTAAAGAAGAAGTGACGAAGAAAATTTAGTCTAAGGTTGTAGAGGTCACAAATTTCTAACATGGCTAGCCAATATTGTTTTGGTGCCAAAGAAAAATGGCAGAATAAGAATTTGTGTTGACTACAAAGATTTGAATAGATCCCGTCCTAAAGATAATTTTTTGCTACCCAACGACCATATCCTCATCAAAAATTGTGCATAGCATTAAATGCAGTTTTCATGGATTATTTGGTCAGGTACCATCAAATCTAAATGGATGATAAAGACGCAGAGAAAATGACTTTTTCCATACCCTAGACTATTTGTTACTATAGGGTAATTCCATTTGGTATTAAAAATGCTAGTGCGACATACATAAGGGCTATAAAAATGAACTTTCATGACATGATCCACAAAGAAATTAAAATTTATGTGAATGATGTAATCATCAAATCCTGTCAGAGTTCGAATTATCCGAATATAGGTATGACAAAGAAAATTTGATGTCACCTAAATTACACCTTGCAATAAAGTATAAAGCAGTCGTCGAACAAATATAGAAATTAACTAAGCTAGGGTCTATACCATGAGAAATAGGCCAAACCTCTTTCACAAGTTTGTTGATGTAATTGGGAATTAAGTAAATAAAAAAAGAGGTTTTGTGAAAGTAAATTGTAATAGTAATAGTTATTGGTTGATTGGATTGTGATCAATATGAGATGAGCACTAGGAGTGTTCCCCATGATTTCATAACTCAATGGGTTGTTGATACTAACAAACTATCTTGATGCCTTGTATCCAAAATCTAACAAGATATGTATTACCCAACCATCTCTCGAACTTGGTTTAGTTGAATTTCACTCATACTTTTGGAATTAGAGCTTCGCATTACTAAACCTTGTTTAGTGATCTCACATTGACTATCCATAATAAGTCTCAAGTTAATTAGATGAAGGTTGATAGCTTCAAATTACTATTGTTATCTCCTTTACCCAATATCTACCTCTCTCGTGAACAAGTATAGAATCCAGGTGAGTTCCTAATGTTTGCAACCATCAAGAAAGTAATCAATTCAAAGGAAATCCCAATACATGCAAGAATACCGATCTAGAATGACTTTGTACTTAACCCTATTTTATTAATTCATTATGGTTTCCATAATCCTAGTTATGGGGTTTATCTACTAATTAAGTACACAAGAAGAATTCATAGATGAAATCATAATTATGCACTTACAAGAATAAAATGAAAAATCAAAATGTCAAATTGATTAAAAACACTAAAAACCAATGTCAATGATTCAAAGATCAATAATGTATCTAAGAACCTCAAAATAACTTACAAGAGTGTAACCCTAAACAAGAAATCAAATAAGAGTATTTATATACGCATTAAACTTTTCCCAACTAAAACAGGATTACATAAGTGGACAGTGATGATGCCTTTGATAAAGAGTTGTATAGATAGATTACGACTCATTGTCAACCTTCTATCTTTTTCTTAGCTGAAATTCCTTCTAATGGTGATGGATCTTTAGATCCCTATATGGACCTTTGAGGTTTTAGATCTTTTCTTCTGGTGCTTGGAATGATTAGTCCAGATGATTCATAGTCTGACCCTATGACTAGTCACATACACTCGCCCCCACTGGTATCACATTGTCATCTCTCACTACTTTGTCTTAATTGCTCAAAAAAACTTTCCCTACAACATAGTCTAATTCTATAAGTCGTGGTCAGCCTACCTCTTCATCCTTCAATCCACTAACCCTTCTGGTCTAGCGACGAGCTAGACAACGAGCCGTAGTGTGACCTAATGACTTATTGTCCAGGTAGTCTTCTATTACTTATGCATTTTTTCTTCTTTTTATATTCCAGTCACTTCCGACCTTATTCTCCTACAAAACTCAAAAAACATATCATATCTTGATAAAACAACCTTTGGATTTACAAGAGTTCCTTGTTTTAAGAGTCTTAAGTGTTGTAATTCTATGACGCATCAACACCCTCAACTTAGAATGTTTTTGTGTCCTTAGGAAAACAAAATACTAATCTAATTAAGAAGATTAACCTTAGAGGAATAATAAAATCACTTAGGCAGCCATTCTTCATCTAAAACTCATTCATGACCATACAGGCAAACCATCAAAGTATCAGTACCCTCTAATTTTTTTCAAAAACTCTCAATGAAGTGGAGATGCAATACAAGTATTCCAACACAACAAGATTAGGACATGTAATTATATTATGAATACACACCCTAATGTATTGACCATTTTACAACATAAATAAACAATAATCAGACTACAACCCCTATGCCCTCACATCAAAGAAGTCCATGTTCACTTAGTACATGTAATAAACTTCACAATTGGGACTGTATTAAATCTCTCACTCTCTCAAAGTATTCAGGTTGTGTGTGTTTATTCCACTGGCTTGCCCTTATTTTCTATGTTTCAGCTTTAGAATAGTCGAGTTAGGATCACTATAGGTCTTTTCAAGGCTTGTAATGTAGGCTTTGGGATAGGAAAGAGACATTTGGGTACAATGACTTATTCCTCGTTGGCACTACAATACTCTTGGATCCAATTTCTTATTTTCTATTCTTTTTCTTTATTTTATTTCCTTTTTGTAATTTGGGTGTGTTTTTTATTTTCATATCAACTTCTTTTCTTTCTCTTTTTTTTCAGATTTTCTTTTGCTCATACTACACCCAAATATTTTCCCCTTATTTTCTTAACTCTCTTCATCATACCCGCATTCAGATATACACCCCTATGATAGCCACCCTCAACTTAGGAAATTTGCCTAAGTTGAGGTGCATAGTGTCCAAGAAGGGACCAGGGCCAAAATAAGTTCATTATATTTGAAGCAGGAAGGTGACTGGGTTGATAAAAAAATTATTCACTTTATGGCTTAAATTTGGGATTAAGGAAGACATGCTCTATTGGGTTTGTTATTTAGGCTAAAGTGGACTAATTCAAACATGGCGTGTGATCTTTCCTAACCTCCTATCCTACAACTTGTAATAAGACTAACCGGGCAAGTTCTAGATTGCACAATACACACCGATTAGGTATGATACCTTTCTCACTCATGGCTCAGGGATTTGTTCAAAATTTCTTCCTATTCAGTTCATGTTAGATCAGCTAGGATATCCTATTACAATTTCTAATGTTATGTGTAGATCCTACATTGGCTACAGCCTAGTACACCCAAACACTATATCATAAAATAAGATTTTGGAGGTGTATCATTTTAAACCCAAAGATATAAATATCTAATCATGCTTATTAAAATCAAACTACACTAATTTCTTTTAAATTACTCTAAGTTTCACAAACAACATCAGCAAAAGTAAAAATTCCTAAACATGTCGATTCTAACTATGATAGTGGAACCAAGGAAAAACAAACACGATAACAAAATCCCTCAGCTATGGTACACCCCACCCCAACTCTAAAATAATCCATTGTCCTTAGTGCATAGCTATGAAAATACTAAAAACACAAAGATGAAGACATGCATGTTGTGCACGAGGCATCGAATCATGAAGTCTCCTCTATTGGGGCATCAAACTAGGCCTGAATCTCAGTAATAGCTATGAAAATATTAAAAACACAGAGATCAAGACACACCTGTGGTGCATTAGGCATCGAATCATGAAGTCTCCTCTATTGGGGCCTCAAACTAGGCCTGACTCTCAGCAATAGTGGCCCTAGTGATGGCCGGGGCACTCAAATCAATATAGGAATCGGTGGTGGCTGGTGCACTCAATGATGGAATACCTTAGGGTTTAATACATACCACCACTCACATCAGCAGTAGCTTCAAGAATAGTCTCACCCATCGGGAGCTTCCAACTCTCACTCTTATCTGATGTACCTTATTTAGTTGGTCCTGTGACATCTACTTTCTTGTTATATTAGTTGATCTTAGCTTTTCTCTCTTACATCTATTCTTTTATTTGCTTGTACTTTCATCACCTTCTTATAAAACCTATTATTTGCCTTCCGTAGCCAAAATATCGAGTATGTGCTCTACCAAAATCTGCTCAATAATGGGCATTATAGGAGTAAAAAAAGCTGGGTATGTCCTTGTGTCCATATCCTCTATGGCAACCCATAGTGCATCCAACTCCTCGTGAATCCCTGCTAAGTCTAAGAAATGCACCCCTTCAAGTTTTTTATTTATCCTCTCCTCAAAGTTGTTAAACCTAGTCTACATACCACTTATCTCACCTTTATTCGTCTATGACAGAACACCTTTCTTAAATCTTTTAACTTTTCACTCAAGGGTGACCAAGCATTTCAGTACATCACATAAGAACTCCTACAAAACCAAAACATATCCACCAATTGATGGATGTGGCATAAATGGTCATAGAGTAGGTAGAGTCGAGGCTGGTAGTTCCTTAGAGTCTGTACCTATATCATCAGTAGAGGCATATGGCTCGGGTTATGCAGTCATGACCTGTATCCCCAGGGTATTTAAAACATGGAGTATCAATGTCTATGTGCATATTGAATTAAAATCCCCCATATAGAAGTGTTTCACCTATCTTGGCCCAGGAAATTAGGTTAGCCTAATCTCGAATCAGCCCCAAATCAGTGGTCTAGTGGACCAACATGAAGTTATCCACATTAGGTAACATATGCACCCTCTCATCTAAACACATATTTATCAGAAGATACGAGAATGTCAAACTCTTATCCGTATCCACAGCCGCATTATAGATCTCTGAGCGATGATCTTAGCTATGTCTATATCATAGCCCTCCATAATACTTCCTACCAATGCATCCCTATAGGAGCTTAAAATATTATCACCAATCATCGAGCTTAACTAATAATGAACCAATGTCCACAAGCTTTTGCTGTGAAGTTTAGGTTGCCCTAAGTAATAGGTGATAATAGCCCCGCAACCCACAGTGCATTCTCTAGAACAAAATTAATACCGTCAATCTACCTTAGATGCATCAATTTGTCTTTCTTATCCATTTGCTTTATTTTAACCTTTTTCATCTCCTCAATTTGGTGATTATCTCTGGAAGTGTCAGTGGAAAGTTTGAACTTAGCACCATGGAAGAATCAGGATTATCTTTGTCAATACACTGAATCAGGATTATCTTTGTCGATACACTTACTCAAACTCCTTTAATCAACAATGAATATAATGGGTCTCCACCTTTACATGAGAACCTTTATGGATGCATACTCTTCAACTCCATATGGTAGAAAGCATAAAATTCCCAAACTAGGGTCAGGTTGTACCTGCCAAACTCTCTCATCATCTATTCAAAATGGCATTTTTTGAACTAGGACTCAAACTCTGCATCTCCGATATTCCTCCAGTCAACAATTTTGGCTCCATACATAATCTTTTATTTGTCTTCCCCGTGTTTGGGATAATGGCACAGTCCCACTCATATAATTTTTGCATTCCTGGGCACCCCCATCAGATAATAATTGGCATAGGGACAGTCTTAATCTATAACCCAGGTTGGTCCGAGGTAGAGGTATGATCTTATCCAAAACATTGTCACTTGTATCTTCTTCCTCACTATCCTTAGCTTCTTTGGAACTAGATTATGATTCTTTATCTCTAGATTTGTTGCTAGATACAACATTGTCTCCACTTTGGGGGGAACTTTACTCTCTTCATTCTTCATTATTAGAGCTAGACCTAGACTCTTCTCCCTCTTAAAACTAGGAGGGAAATATGGTGGCAATTGTCTTACATTCTTTATTTGGGGCTTTGACTTCTAGCCCTGAAGTAAGATACTCCATGGTTCAATTGGCCCCAAGATGGGGTATTCCTCAATGTAGCCACTGGACTCATTTTCACAATCAGTTGGCTCGTCCCTCAGTTGATGAGTGGCCTTAGCCTGTTTCTTAGGAGTTTGTATGGCCACCTTAGTGGTATAATTATTTGGTGCCATTGTACCTGAGATGAAAATATTTTTATTTCATATTAGAAAGAGTAAATAAAAAAAAACAAAAAGAAAACTAAAAGTTGAAAGTACATTACATCCCTATGAGTCAGGGTATAACTCGTAGTCAAGTGCTATGAGTTTTTTTTATAGTCTTAGGGTGTGAGGGTGAATTGGGAAGTTTTACTAGTAACCTTACAACTCCATCCTATGAGTCATTGGGTTACTATAGACTCATATGGTAAATCATGGGAGTCCCTGCTAGCAGGTGTACTCACTATAGGCTAACCCAATGACTCGTTAAATGACTAGTGAACAATTATTGAACTATGACCTCCTTCCTGGTCACTACAAGTCAAACAACAAGTCGTAAGGTAAGACAACGACTTCTAGGGTAACTCACAGAGACATTAGTTAATGAGGACTACCAACTACTCATGTTGTCAATCACTATGAGTCAACCGATGACTCGTCATGTGTGTCTGTGATTCATCTAGTGGCTTATAGTCACTGTCAAAATAAGATATAGCTTTTTATTGATTAATCAAACTTTTTCAAAAGGGTACTAGAATTCCCCCTAGACTATTAACACATGATCCACACACTCAATCATCCTTACTTCGCAACTACTCTTATTATGTGTGAGAACCCACTTTGTTTTATATCTTAAATGATTAACCCAAACTATAGTCAAGTTTAAGCAAAATATACAAAGAAAAATTATACAAAAATATCAAGCATATTGAGAAATTAGAAAGAAATCATTGAGTACTCACTTCAAATAAACAAATGGTGCTTTGATGTTTTGTTTTTACTTACCTAAGTTCTTGAGAGAATAGGAGATTTAGGAACAATTTTAATTCTATATGGGATAATTTAAGTTAGTAAGAAGTGTATTTAAAGTAAGAGACATGGTTATGGAAGATGGAGGGAGTTACACACGTTGAAAAAAGAAAGGGAATCGATTTTAGTGGGGTTCCCTCTTTTATTTCGTGCAAATCGGATCGGGTTGAATCTTTATTTAAAAGTTTGTCTATGTTATTTATTATTGACCATGACTCCAGTAACGACTTGTGGTCAGTGACTATGAGTTATTAACACACTTGTCTAGTGCTAATAGACTTACCTGGGTCTCCAATCCTTACGACTTAAGGTGTCGAGTCATCATCTGTGACTATGACTCATTCTGAGAGTCGTAGAGACTCCAAAGACTTTTGCCATGATTTTATGTCCTTGACTCCTCCCAACAGGTCCGACGAAGAATCATTGAGTTGCCTTAAAAATCATAGGACCACTTGTTTGACCTTGACACTAGAAATTTTCTATGGCATTTCCTGCATAGCCCAGCCTGCACATTTGAACATACATGTTACCCTATAACTTAATTGAGTACAAAAACATGGATTGCTTTATAAGAAGCGTTAGATTTAACATCGCGGAAAGATGTGTCCAAGTTGGGTACTCAGAGTCCACCAACTAGATCATAGGTTACCTCCCAAGAAGTGCCTAATATAACTTCACGGCTCTACCCAATTCCCTTGAATACTGAGACATTATCATGGCTCACATTCCTACACACTTTTATATCTTTCATGTTTACCATTTAGTACTTAACACGTTGTCCGTTCATTTTGAATGGGACATCACCACCGTGTCATACCTCAATTTCACCATATGGAAATATTAATACACGATGAATGGTCCAGACCATCTAGACTTTAACTTTCCAGGAAATAAGCAAAGTCTTAAATTAGACAGCAATAGTAAATCAACTGGTTGGAATTCTCTTTATTCAATTTTTCAATCATGGTACATTTTTATCTTTACTTTGTACATGGAAGAACGCTCATAAGCATAGAGGCAAAACTCATATATCTCATTCATCTTCTCAAGTCATAAGTGTGTAGCATCACTCCACTCAAAATTTAGCTTTTTTAGTCCATAGTGCCTTATTCTTAAGTTCAATCGTCAAGTGTGATTTCTTTCCATACATAAGCTGATATGGAGATTCACTAATATAAGTATTGTATGTTTTCCAATAGTCCCACAATGAATCATCTAATATCTAGACCAGTCAGTCTGATTGGCATTCACAGTTTTCGTCAAAATAGACGTTATCTCCCAATTAGAGACCTCAACTTGCCCACTTGTTTGAGGATGGTAAGGTGTTTACACCTTATGCTTCACACCATATTTCTCAAGTAAGTCTTTGAAAAGACAATTGCAAAATTAAGACCCACCATCACTAATGATTGCTTAGGGTTACCAAATCTAGCAAAGATATTATTCTTCAAGAATGTTGTGACACTCTTACTTTCATTGAATGGATGCTCAATTGCTTTCACCCACTTAGAAATGTAGTCGACAGTTACCAAGATATACTTCATCCTATACAAACTCACAAATAGACCCATAAAATCTATACCCAAAATATCAAAAAATTCAAGCTCAAGGATTGACGTCATATGAAGCTCATGCTTTCACGAAATGTTGTCATTCCTTTGGCATTTGTTACATGCCATAGGATAATCATTTGCATACTTATAGATCATACGCTAATAGTAACCACATTGTAAGATTTTTTGGGCAATGTGAGTCTCTCCATAATGACCCCCACTGGGGACGAATGACATGCCTCCAAAATACTAATCATTTCAACCCAATAATACACCTCCAAATTACACCATCAGTACATACCTAGAACAAGTAATATTTATCCCAGAAATAACTTTCTCACCTCATGCATAAATCACTTGCATTATTGAAACAACATATATTTAGGGGCGAGTTTACTTCTTACATAATTGGGGAAATATGTAAACCAAGGGATTAAGTATTGTGATGCTACTAAGACTTGATCATATATAAAGTACCATAAATTTAAAGCTTATTGATCTGAGGCGTATTTATATGTCTAATCACCAATATTCACTCATATTTGGACTTGTTTTGAGATTTAAAAGGTGCTATTCTAATTATAATTGATCTATAAGTGTGTTCCTTATCTAATGGAAATGATTAGTGAGTACAGGATTAAATTTTGATAGAATTGAACATGATTGAATGCATTAAGGAGGTATGACAATGAAAGGAGCAATGAAGGCATTGGAACATGGTTTGAGAAGGAAATGAGGAAGGAATAAGCTCCAAAAGTCTCTTTAAGGAAATCACCACATCGCGGTAAAGGAATGATCACCAATGCTCGTTTTGAAGCCCACCGCATCACGGTGGATGCAAAATAGGCAATTGTCACTATCCAGTACCTCACCGCAATTCCAGTGCATCACGGTGAGGTTTAAATCCATAATTGTCACTAAGCAGATTCTTACTATAATTACATGACATCGCAGTAAGAATGGAGATAGGGAGGCTGTCTGTAACACCCCATACTTTTACCTAGCTTAAATTCATCCCAAAAATGTCAAAGACAAACTTTAAAGATGAATACACTTTTATACGTATGTAATTTTCAAGATTTTGACTTTTTATTATGTGGGAAATTGAATAAGCTTTCCATCAATATAAAATTTACCTAAATTCGATAATCGAGTGAGAAGTTATGGCGATTTTAAGTTTCAGTCATTAAACACCGTCATTCAGGCCAATAGCGCATCGCAGAGCATGTCAAAATGGCAATTGTCAGTTTCCAGTGAGGTACCATGATACCGACACATCGTGCCACAACTTATTTTCATATTTGTCAATTTCTAGTACACCAACGCGATCCCACCACATCGCGGTGAACTTTTAGGTCAGATCCAAAGGGTAACGTGATTCCGCTGCATCGCATTGATGGTCCAATTCTCAGTTGTCCACTTTCCAGTGACACGGCGCGATTGTCACTCCAAGGGCCCAAATCAGGATTTTTTAGTTAATTTCCAGTTTTAAATTCTAAGTTTTTAAAATATTTCAGGGGTATTTGAGTCTTTTTTCATGGCCCTAGTTAGCCTTTAACACAAAATTCAACCCTAATAAACCTAGTTACACCATTATTCATTCAGTTTTTTTCCCAAATTAAATCATTCTCTCTCAAGAGGAAAAAATCCTAATTCAAGAATCAAGGTTAATCCTCAAGAATCTCTCCAAGAACCTACAAGAAATCTTCTTCCCAGGTATGTTAGATATTCATCTAGGGGTTCCTTTCACCCACAGAGTCCAAGAATCCCTTTTTAAACCTACAAGATCTCATAATTATAATTTTCATGTTTGATGTAGATTGAATTCATGTTTATGATATTAGTTGGGTTTCAATCCATGATTTAGATGCAAGTTTCATGAAATTAAATAACATGTGTGATAAATATGTGATTATCTTGATAAACCCTTGAACATATAAAGTGATTAATGCATCTATGATGTTAATTTGGCTTGCAATCCATGATTATGATAGGATTCATATAAAATAGAATAGTATTTAGGGGAATTATATGAATTACATGCTAAACCCTTGAATTTTCAATTAAGTGTTGTATTCATGATGTTTATGTGATGACCATTATCATGTGAAATACTCATGTTCTCCAAGTATTTTCTAAAATGCTTATGTGAATAGATAGAGGAATCATGAGACATTATTATGAGATCTTAATCATGTACAAGCCTATGCCCTACAAATGTTTGATAAAATGCTTAGGTAAATTATCTAGTGAAGGCATGACATATTATTATGTGATCCCATTTATGTACATGTTAATGCATTACAAGTGTTTGATGAAATGTCTCTATGAATGAATTATGACCAAGTGAACAATATTATGTTATTGAAGATTAGGCTTTTCTTTACTTTTCATGCTATCGAGTCCTGGGGTATTTAATACCCGACAATTTTGCTGCTTACCTAGAGCTAGTGCCAGTTACAGAATAGTATTAGTCATGTCACGACTAGTAGTACTCTCATTCAGTTATAGAACTCAAGAAAACTCAGTAAACTCAGTCTCAGTCCAGTCCCATTCAATATACTCAGTTCAGTGTCTTTCAGTTGGGAGTAGGATTTAGAACCGAGTGAGTGTAGGGATGACAGCTTCCCTTTCAGATAGGCAGAGTCGTTAGTAGCAGTCCCTGTACTCCAGAACTACGTATCCAGTATAGGATGAGGAGTCACCCATCAGACTAGGCTTGACTACATCCCAAGGGTCACCTGTCAGATTAGGCTTAGCTCCACCCAGGTGTCACCCGTCAGTTAGGCTTGGCATCCTAGTTTTCTTTTGTTAGTACCTGTAGAACGGTATTAGCACCCTTCCAGCTGTGGTTACAGGTTGGACCCCAATAAGTTCAGAGAGAAAAATATCGATCAGATGATACCTCTCACAATTTTAGTTTCAGTTTTAGTTTCGGTCTTCAGTAGGGAACTTAGTTCAGTTCTACAGAATTAGGACTGTCAGACACAGTCAATTTAGAACCAGTAATTCAGTTATCAGTAACTCAGATATCAGTTACTTAGTTATTAGAATTCAGTACTTAGCTTCAAAAAAGCTCAGTTACAGCATATATATAAACACACAGTATTGCATACTGACTATTTGTCGTAGTTCAAATTATCTATGTACTCTCATGTTCAGTTATTTTATATCATTTAGTTAGTTATTGTTCATATATATGAACCTTTGCATTCAACCTTACCTCATCTAGCATACCAGTATATTCCTATGTACTGACGCATACTTTCCTACGCTATGATATTTCATATCATAGGTTCGGACGCTCAGGTTCCCGACCACACATAGTAGATTCAGATTCAGCCAGCAGCAGTAGATTTAGCAGTGAGTCCTCATCATTCAAGGATATTTTACTATTTTATATTTTTAGTAGATGTAGTAGTTCAGTAGATGGAGTTAGTTGGGGGATTGTCCCATCAACTCCACTTTTAGACAGATTCAGTTAAAGGCTTTCAGACTAGATTTTCAGACAGTATTCAGTTTTACAGATGTTATATTTTATCAGTATTTTAGATGTTTTGAACCTTATGGAATTTCAGCCCATTTTCTGCATTAATTACAGTATTATTATTCAGTGCTCACAGAAGATATCATTCATGGGTTAGCTTGTGGTCCTTCGAGATTGTAAGCATCGTGTGATGACTAGGGGGTAGTCCCGGGTTGTTACACTATCGCGATGCGGTGAGACAAAAAAATGGGTTAATTCAACCCAGCTATAAAAGGAAAAATTCACTACAATTGGGGACACTTTGGAAAGCATAGCAGCGACGAAAAACCCACAAAATCTCTCTTTTAGAGTTCTTAGAATTTCTTTTAAACTTCTTCACTTCAAGATTAATTTTGGGTATGACTAATTACTTATTTTTTATGTTGAATTCAAACATGAGTGGCTAAACACCCTTGTTCTGGGGTTGAGGCCAGGAACATAATAAATCTTTGATATTCTTTATTGTAGTTTCTTTTTGGATTATCATCTGGGTTGTTCTTAATTTCTTGACCTTACTATTTTGATAAGTGGACACTATTAGAATAATTCTATATTTCTATATGAATCAGGGAGGAGAATCGTAGAATAGAACGAAGAAATTGAGGAGCAAGGTTCTTATCCTTTTATGAAATAAGGGGTTTGAATTAGCATCTAGGATAAGGATATACCTAGAAGCCTTGCTTGGTTCAATTACGAAAAAATAACTTTATCCATCTAAATGAATTGTTGCTTCTCTTCTAGCCGATGTAGTTGCAATAGTCATAGAGGTAGAAAATTTGAGGTCGGGAGACCAAGATCGTACTATAAACCTTGTGAATCAACAACCCGATAACCAATTAGACTGCGATAAGAATAGAGATTAGTAAGATTGTTAGAAGTGCCTCAACCCTGGAATTCTCATCATTATTGTTCACAACCGTTGCTTGCTTTTCTATTGTCACAAATTGTTATTTATTATTTACTTACATTTTTATTCAAAACTTAAAAATCATCTTGATACTTTATAACACTTAAAACTTCCTTGTATAAAACTAAAGTTGGTTTAATTTCTAGTTACATAGTTCTCGTGGGAATGATATCCGACAGTCTAAGTCACTATATTCCTTGTATGATCACGTACACTTATGTGTGCATTTGAACGGAACAAGTTTTTAGCGCCGTTGTTGGGGACTAGTAAAATTAGTAATTTATTAAATTTTTGGTTTTTGATAGTAAGTTTAAGTGTTAACGACTTGATCTTAGCGGCTGACTTTTTGTAAGTTTAGCCGAATACAGGACTGGTGAGAGATAAAGAGTTAGTAAAGCCTTTTTTGAAACCAGAACTGATATTTCAAAAGAGAAAAAGAGATCATTATCTAATTCAATAGGTTCAAATGGATGAACAAAGAAATGATCCAGTTGATCCAAATGTCGAAAATGTTCCAGCTCCAATTATTCCAACTGCTCCTGCTCAACCATCTGCTAGACCTATTCGTGAGGTAGAAATCCCACTGACAAACCATGTGACTAATAGTATTCTCAAACCCAAGCCATGTGGTCGATTTGAATTAAAGCGGAATATAGTGCAGTTGCTGAATTTGGCTGGGCAATTTGCCTGATTTTATCATGAAGACCCACAGTAGCACATATAGACTTTCCTGTAAATAAGAGATACCTACATTCCTGTAGGGATGAATACTGATCATGTCAGACTGACTTCTTCCCCTTTTCTTTAATTGGGAAAGTGAAGAGGTGGTTACATGCTGAACCATCACTCTCCATTACTTCTTGGGAAAATCTAGCTCCAGAGTTCCTTATTCGATTTTTTCCATCAGGGATGACTACATGTTTGAGAAGCGATATTTTGAGTTTCACACAGAAAGAATGAGAGAATCTCTACCAAGCTTGGGAGAGATATAAAAGTATGCTCAAAAATTTCCCTCTTCGTCATTAGTCTAATGATGTTCTTGGTCATACTTTATTGAAGGGCTAGAGCCAAATACCAAGATTCTCTTGGATTCAGCAGCAGGTGGGCAAGCTCTTGAGAAGACCTATGATAAATTATACACATTGCTGAATTAGATTTCACAATGGAACCCAGAATGGCATGCTGACTCGAAGAGTGATCCTAAGAAGGTTGCAGGTGTGTTAGAGGTAGATCAGTTCACTGCTCTATCAGCTCAACTTGCAACAATGCAAAATCAAATACTTACTTAATTGATCAACATGAAGTTGGGGGTTCCGCAAGCATCATCTACAACTAATGCAGTCTAATGGAATTCTTGGTGTGAGCTTTGTGGAAGTAGTGAACACGTCACAAATGTTTGTGCGGTTAATCTAGATTTTATTAATTATGTGGGAAATGAAAATTATCTGGGATAATAGAACTTTGGTAACACATATAATCCCAAGTGGAGAAATCATCCCAATTTCTCATGTAGTGGAAATCAGGCACAGAACAATAATCAGTATAAGAGGCCAATGCAACAAAATCAACAGCAGGTTTAGAATAATCAAGCTACTACTTAAACAAGTAATATAGAGGAGATGATGAAGTAGTTTTTAGCTAATCAAGCACAGTTTCCATCAGATTTGAAGAGTCAACAGTTGATTACAAGGAATTTAGAGTTGCAACTCGATCAGATTGCGAAAGCACAAAACACAAGACCTCAAGGAGGATTATCTAGAGATATAGAGGCAAATCCAAAGTAGGTAAATGTAATTACAATAAGGAGTGGGTGCAGTTAAAGGAGACGGTCCCTGAGCAGGTTAGTCCCACATCCACTGAGAATGATCCTAAAGATAATGAGGAGAAAGGGGCCAAAAAAAGCTATTGGTGATGAAATTTAAGTGGAGAAGAAGGTTATACCTATACCCTTTCCGCAAAGTCAAAGGAAGCACCAAGAGGAGGCGAGTTACACAAAGTTTTTGGATCTTCTAAAGTAGGTTCATGTAAATCTTTCTCTTGTTGATATTCTACGGAGTGTTCCAAAATATGCAAAGTATTAAAAAGATATAGTGGCAAACAAGAAACGATTGACAGAGTATGCTACAGTTACACTTACTGAGGAGTGCATATCTAAGATACAAGACAAACTGCCCACGAAGCTGAAGGATCTAGGTAGTTTTACTTGGAAGACCATCAATGCTCGTGGATTGAGTGATTTGGGAGCAAGCATAAATCTTATACCCATATCTTGGTACCAAAAGATGGGTCATGTGAGTCCCAAACCCATGACCATTGTTTTCCAGTTGGCTGATAGGTCTCTTGCTATACTGGATGGAATTATTGAAGATGTCTTAGCACAAGTAGGATTATTGATATTTCCAGTGGACTTTGTGATACTTGATTTTGAATTTGATCTGGTTGCTCCATTTATTTTTGGAATCCCATTCCTATCAATAAGTCAGTCACTCATTGATGTAGCAGCAGGAAAGATGACAATGAGAGTGCATGACAATGTGGAGGTTTTTGATGTATACGAGGTGCTTAAACTACTAACTATATATGAGGAGTTGTCTACTATATCTATTATAGACTCTGAGTCTAATCTTAGGATGTTGTTTTTAAATGATCCATTAGAGAGAGCTTTGGTGGGTCATGATCTTTATGGAGATGTATAGGCACTAGAATTGGTCCAAGTCATAAATTTGGCAGTTTTGGAAATGAGAAAGCTGCCTTTTGAGCCATTGAATAGGCCAATTGTCCCATCGCCCAGAGCTTCAATCGATGAAGTTCCAAAATTAGAGCTTAAGGTTCTTCCTCTTTACTTGAAATATGTTTACCTTAGTTACAATGATACCTTTCCTATTATTTTATCTGCAGGTTTATCTGATGTGCAGGTAAGGAAAGCAATGGCAGTCTTAAAAAGAAGAAAAAAGGCAATTGGTTGGTAGATATCTGACATCAAAGGGATAAATTTAGTTTTTTACATGCATAATACATATATGAAAGAAGGTTTCAAAGTAAAAGTGTAACAACAATGTAGATTAAATCCGGTGATGAAGGACTTGGTGTGAAAAGAGGTTATCAAGTGGCTCAGTAATGGGATTATTATTCCAATTTCAGACAGTAAGTGGGTAAGCCCAATACACTATGTCCCAAACAAAGGTGGGATGACTGTGGTTATCAATGAAGCTAATGAGTTGATTCCCACACACATGGTGACTGGATGGAGAATCTGTATTGACTATCAAATACTGAATGAAGCCATAAGAAAAGATCATTATCCTATCCCATTCATTAATCAAATGTTGGACAGGTTGGCAGGGAAGAAGTACTACTATTTTCTTGATGTTACTCGGGATACAATCAGATCACCATTGCACCAGAGGACCAAGAAAAGACCATATTTACTTGCCCATATGGCACCTATGCGTTCAGACGCATGCCTTTTGGCCTCTGCAATGCACCTGCAATGTTTTAGAGATGCATGATGGTAATTTTCGATGACATGTTTGAAGAATTTGTCGAGGTATTCATGGATGACTTCTCCATTTATGGTAATTCTTTTGATGTATGCTTGCAGAATCTAGATGGAGTCCTAGCTCGATGTGAAGAGACAAATCTTGTGTTGAATTCGGAAAAGTGCCACTTTTTGGTCAAGGAAGGAATAGTCCTTGGCCATAAAGTGTCAAGTAGAGGACTTGAAGTAGATAAAGCCAAAATTGAAGTGATTGAAAAGCTTCCACATCCAGTAACAGTGAAGGGAGTGCAAAGTTTCTTAGTTCATGCAGGCTTCTACAGGCGATTTATTCAAGATTTTTCTAAGATTCCTATCCCTATGTGTAAATTGTTAGAAAAAGAAGCTAAATTTGAGTCTGGGGATGATTGTCAAGAAGCTTTTGAGAAGTTAAAGAATAAACTGACTGAAGTACCTATCTTGATTTCTCCGGATTGGGAGTTACCATTTGAATTGATGTGTGATGCCAGCGACGTAGCTGTGGGAGCAGTTTTGGGGTGGAGAAAAGACAAGGTATTTCATTTTATTTATTATGCTAGTAAAGTTTTGAATGATGCCCAAAAAAATTACACAGTCATGGAAAAGAAGATGTTAGTATTGGTTTATGCATTTGACAAATTTAGATCATACTTGGTAGGCACCAAGGTTATTGTTCACACAGACCATGATGCTATCAAGTACTTATTCAACAAAAAAGATTCAAAACCATGGTTGTTCAGGTATATTTTATTTCTTTAAGAATTTGACCTGGAAGTGCATGATCGAAAAGAGGAGAGAATCAAGTTGCAAAATATTTGTCAAGGCTAGAGAAGCGTGACCACATTGTTGATGACACTTTCTACATTCAGGAAGAGTTTCTGGATAAAAAATTGTTATTTATAGAGGTGAGTGAAGTTCCTTGGTATACAGATATTGTGAACTTGCTAGTGTGTGGGGTTTACCCTCCTGAAGCTACCACTCAACAAAGAAAGAAACTGCTTCATGATTCTCGTGCTTCCATATGGGACAAGTCGTATCTTTTCAAGTAGGGTCTTAATGGTATTATATGCAGATGTATTTCAGAAGCTGAATTTACACAAGGGCTACAAAAGTGTCATGCATCTCCTTATGGTGGCCATCATGGGGGTGAAAGAATAGACAAAAGAGTGTTGCAATCAGTTTTTTTTTGGCCTACCTTATTCAAAAATGCAATTGCTTTTATGAGGAGTTGTGATTAGTGTTAGGGGTTGGGTACAATATCAAGGCGTCATGAGATTCCCCTAAATAATATTCTAAAGTTGAAGTATTCAAAGTTTGGGGGATCAATTTTATGGGACCATTCCACCATCTAATGGAAACTTGTATATCTGGTGGTTGACTATGTATCTAAGTGGGCGGAGGCTACTGCCTTACCGATGAATGATGAAAGAGTAGTGTTGAAGTTCGTGAAGAAGCATATATCTTCCGATTTGGCACTCCCAGAGCTATAATTAGTGATTCAGGTACGCATTTCATTAACACTTGGTTTAAGAATCTTTTAGATAAATATGGTGTTAGGTACAAGGTTGACACTACGTATCATCCACAAACAAATGGTCAAGTTGAGGTATCTAACCGGGAGTTAAAACAGATACTGCAAAAAGTTGTCAATGGTTAATGAAAGGATTAGGCGAAAAAGCGAGATGATACACTGTAGGCTTATAGGACATCTTATAAGAAGCTGATAGGGACCTCTCCATGTTGCTTGGTTTATGATAAAGCCTGCCATTTGCCTGTAGAGCTAGAACATTAAGCTTATTGCCGTGAAAAAGCTGAATCTTGATATGAAGGCCATGGGAGAGAAGAGATTCTTGCAGTTTATTGAACTTGATGAGTTTCATCTCCACACTTACAAGAATGCAAAAATATACAAAGAAAAGACAAAGAAATGGCATGATAAGCATATCCTTGACAGATTTTTTGAAGCCGGGACAGCTTGTTTTGCTTTCAATATGAGGTTGAAATTGTTTTCGAATAAGTTGCGGTCGAAGTGGTTTGGGACTTTTGAGGTAGTGCGAATGACACCTTATGGTGCTGTTGAATCGTGGTATAAATAAAAGACTTAGAAGTTCTTGGTGAATGGACAACGTGTGAAGCATTATTGGGTTGATCATGGAGATAAGCACAATGTGTCCATCACCTTTGTTGATGTATGAGACTGAGCTAAGTAGTTCCATGATGTAATCTAAGGCACTGCGTAGCATTCAGTGGGAGGCAACCCACTTTTCTCATAATGTTTTATTGTTTTTGTTTAGTATGACAGGGTTGGGAGACTTTGAGGCAAACATATTAAGATCTAAATGAGGTTAATATCACATCCAAAGAGGCAATCGGGTTTGAAAAATAATTTGTTTAAGTTAGTACAACATCAGGTAAGAAAGAGGATTGAAAAATCCACTGGAAATGCCAATTTACAGGTCACCGTATCGTGGTGAGGTGACAATCCATAATTTTCAATTTCCAGTGTGTCATCACAATATCACCGCATTGTGGTGATGGGTTAAAACAAAAAATATTGTTGATTTAAGGGTCACCGCATCTCGGTGAAGTCCCAAACCACAATTGTCACTTTCTAGAACCTCACCGCGATTCCATCGCATTGCGGTGAGGGTCGAATATGGAAAGTTTTTATTTTTTTGTTGTCGGGTACAACCCGACCCAACTCGAACTAGACTTACCCCTCTATAAATACCCCTATAACCTGAAACCCTTTTATTTCCTCCCTCTAAGCGTCCCTTCCCCCCCCCCCCCCATTCTCTCAACATAATAGTGCCTTTTAATTTTCTTCAAGATAAATTCTTTCACTTAAAACCTAAGGTAAGTTCTTAATTTTTTATTTTTTTTATCTTGATGGGAATTTTGGCATTATTGGCATGAATAGGTTGTATTGCGAATGATCCATTTTAGTATAGTACCATATGCCATATTTTTCATAAAATTATTGTGAATTACTAGTCACCTCTTTCATAATCATGCACTAAATTGTTAAGAAATTGAGTCATTGTGAGTGGATGAATGTTGAATTAAAGTGTGGTATGATATTTATATTGTGATGGGTTCTTTTACTGATGTGGGGTATCTTGATTCACATGAATGTGTATGGAAGGATGTGAGCTGTTTAAAATAGGTTTGTATCCCTATGATAAAACTCTTGGGGTGTTGTGGTTTATGTACATATGTTGGGATAGCAATCTTGCGGGCCAAATTTTACATTGTGTTTAGTGTACTCACTATTTGAATGTTTTAAGCATGGTCTGCTATGTGAAAAATAGAGTGTGGGGTGACTTGTTATTCTTAACACTTAGTAGTGCTATAGATTGTAATGTGTTTGTAATTAAATTGATCCTACTCTCATTATTGCACTTGAAATTTTGTGAAAATGCAAAGTTGGGCATGAGAATGAGTGCATATTTGGTTTGGTTTGTTTGAAGTTAGGCTTGATGATGCACTTTGAGTTGTAATGTGACTTCCCAATGTTATATTATGAAATCATAAGGTGAAAGTTGTCATTGCTTGGATTGTGGACCAGTTGTAGTTAGGAAAATATAGTTAAAAGGGAAAGTTTGAGTACCCTGTTTTTATAAGTGAGCACCCTTACTAGAAACTAAGTGTAGGGTTTTTTGTTCACACTTAGTTTAGGCTAGCACAATTTAGAACTTAGTTGCTCATTTAATTGTTCTATGTTTTAAATGACAGGAACTATGGATGGGAGAAAACTAACAGTCAAAGGGAAAGCTTGTACTTCTGAGCCAGCTAGGAAACAAAATAGGCAGCCCAAAAGGAAAATTGATAGGGTGCCTCATGCTCTACCAGTCCCACATAGTCAGACATAGAGATTTGGGTTTAAGGAAGTCAGACAAGCAGGAAAGAAATGGTACACCAAATACCTCGACACAAAAAACATACCTGAGGTGTTTATTGATAGGGTGAGCTTTCAACGGGAATACCCAAGTATGGTACGTCAACTGGAGCAGCTGAACATGACCTTCATATTTCACCAGCCGACGGAGTGCAATTTTCACCTTGTACATGAATTTTATGCAAATTGGGACCCACATTATGAAGTGAAAGATCACTACAAAGTGGTGAAATTTACAGTTCAAGACATAAATGACTTGCTGGGGATACCTGAGGTAGATGAAAACCAGTAGAGGCGGATGATCATCACTCCAAACTATGCTCATATCAGACATTTGTTGTGTTGTACTCGTTCGGCTGCCAGGTGGACTAGATAAAGAGGAACGGGGCTTTATTCCTTCTTCCCATATGCATAGATTAACAAGGAGGCACATATGTTGGGACGCATTATATATCATTGCTTTATTCAAGGCAAACATATGATAGAGGTTACATGTGATTGGGCATGCTTGATTTATGCTCTAATGTGCATTGATATTGAGATTAATGTAGGTCAGGTGATATTTTCTGCTATGAAGAAGGCACATTACATTGAGGGATACAGATATGGGTTTGGAGGCCGGTTGACTCAGTTTTTTAGGAGGCATCGAGTAGAGGTTGAGGAGTTAGACTATAAGCTAGTGGTAGATGTTTGCCTTACTAATGTCACCAACACTAGGAGCACAGCTGGGCCTCATGGCCCATTTATTTCTATGGTCAAGCATCAATCTTGGACTGATGAAATCACTGCTAGAATGTAGGGATTACAGATGTTACAGCTGCGGGTTGGGGGAAGAGCAGCCACAAATGAAGAGATTCGTATTGTAGATTTGGATTACCCTTTGTCCCATTATTCTAGGACATTTCTGAGGATTGGGCCAGAGTTCGTTCAACCTGTAAATGATGTTGTACCTACAGATGAAGAAAGGTAGTGGCAAGACTCAGATATAGAGTCTGATGATGATGAACAGTCTGAGGATGGTGATGCAGATGATGATGACGAGGTAGATGATGACGTGAAGATGTTGATGATACACATGATGATATGGATAACTCTTAGGTAGGGAGTATTCATCTAACTTACCATTTGAGCTTATTTGTAAGCACTGGGATAATGCTACACTTAAGGATGGGGTGGTTGTGTCTCGCTTCTTCTTCCCTTCTTCTCTTTATCTTGGTATTTTGGTTTGTGTTGGTTGGAAAATTTTTATTTTTTATTTTGCTTTGGGATGCTTTTATTTTTGTGTTTGGATGTTAAACTTAGTATTTCAAACTATTCGGAACACTATGTCTGTAATAGTTAGTAAATATAAGTTTAAGTTTGGATTGCTTTCAATTTAAAGTATTTAGTACTTATTTTCGCCCTCCTTGGAAATTTTAGTTTAAAGTGTTTATTTTTTCCCTCCTTGGCAATTCTCATTTTCACCCTCAAGGTAATTCAAAATAAATCATCATAGCTAGTTGCCTTCCCCTTTGATAGATGGATGACGACCGTCTTAAGGAGAGTTGGTTTTTAGAATCTGAGAATTGATAAGAACCCAATTACGACTTTTGAGAAGTGCTTTGTGTTAGGCCATTTTTATAGTGACTTTGAATGAATTTTTTTGAAATAAAAGGAAAAATGAGTTATTTTTAGATGCTAAATCTCAATAGGTGTAGTACGATTTGTTGGCTTAATGCTGAATTTGACAAAGAACAAGATCGCAAACCTTAAAGATCCGACTTGATTCCTAGCATGCACCGAGAGTGTGAGTTTTTATTTTTATTCAACATGTATAGGAATGTCTAGAACTTGCCCGGTGTGTTTACAAAGAGAAATAAAGGGTGTTGGGTGTAGGAAGTGATGTAGCAATTTCTTTGATATCCAAATTGTTAAGACTTTATTTACCTACCCTTGTGCATATCTCTAGTTAGCCTCGTTGAGCCTATAGCCTGATTTTTTTGGTAGCCTTGTACTTATCCTAATTCCTTCTTTGATAGACCTTAATTTGATCCAAAGCTCCTAAGAACTTTAGTATCGAAAAGTAATTGAGTAAGGAGTGTGAAATTGAAGTAGGGAAAAGGTGAAAGTGAAGCCCCAAAATTGTAAGTTATTGATGTACAAATTTTTGTGGTTGGGAGGTTAAATAAATTGTTCTAAAGAAAGTACAGTTTTTTTATTGCCTAGTTTACAGTTTTTTTATTGCCTAGTTGGGTTACAATGAACCTGTTTTTTCCCTAGTCCATTTTGGACATTATGCACCTCAACCAAGGAGAAATAGCTTTAGTTGAGGGTGGATATGATAGAGGTGTGTAACAGTAAATGGGTGTGAAAAAGAGCTGGAAATTGAATCATGATGTAAAAGAAAAATACTCCTACCATAGTTTATGTTAATGTGCTTAATGAGATTGGGTTGAAACGAATGATGTGTGAAGGGAATAAAGTGGAAAATGGGTTTATAGAATGTGATTTTGATTGTAGATTGACATGTATTAAAGCTCTTACAGAGATTAGTCACTATTTCCTAAATAGTTCCTACCCGTCCCTTAGCCTACATTGCAACCAATAAAGACCTAGTTGATCCTACATTTCAAAATCCGACTATTAGTGTAGTAGTACACTAAGGGCAAGTTTATGGTTCATTATCTATCATGCATGAATTCTTTGTTAAGAGTGTAATTAATTCTGATATTCCCCTCATGAGAAATATAAAAAAAATTATGAGTGGTATAGGAAACTCTCTTGTTGTGAGGTGCATGCGGATGAAAGTCTGGATTACTTATTGTGTTTTGAGATTTAGTCATTTGATTAAGTTTTCCAACAAATTGAATGTCACTGCTGAGATAATGAGGTTTGAAACAAAGTGCCAATATGCATAAAAGTAATTTGAGATGTTTTGAGATTAAAAATTCATTGTTAAAATTGTAAGTGCCCTACACAAGCATGACTCTTAGTTTGTGATGTGGAACTTGAGTAATTGTGTTTCTGATTTAGATTGTTTGAGGATGAACAAGGTTTTAAGTATGGGGTGGTGATCTGGGGCGTATTTATATGTACAATCACCAATATTCACTCATATTTGTACTTGTTCTGAGATCCAAAAGGTGTTATTCTGAATATAATTAAGCTATAAGTGTGTTCCTTATCTAATGGATATGATTAGTGTGTACAGGATTAAATTTAGATGGAATTGAACGTGATTGAACACATTAAGGAGGTATTACAATGAAAGGAGCAATGAAGAAACTGGAACATGGTTTGAGAAGGAAATAAGGAAGGGAAAAGATCCAGAAGTCTCTTTCAGGAAGTCACCGCATCGCGGTAAAGGGATGATCACCAGTGCTCATATTTTGAAGCTGATAGCATCGCAGTGGAGGAAAAATAGGCAATTGTCACTATCCAGTACCTCACCGCAATTCCACCGTATCGCGGTGAGGGTCCAATCCATAATTGTCACTAAGTAGAGTCTCACCGCGATTACACCACATCGCGGTGAGAATAGCGATGGGGAGGCTGTCGCAATTTGGTGAGAGGCAAAAGCAGGTTGATTCAACCCAGCTATAAAAGGAAAAATTCACTATAATTGGGGACACTTTGGAAAGCATAGCAGTGGTGGGAAAAAGGAAAAATCTCTCTTTTAGGGTTCTTAGAATTTCTTTTGAACTTCTTCACTTCAAGATTTATTTTGGGTCTGATTAATTACTTATTTTTTATGTTGAATTCAAACATGAGTGGCTAAACACCCTTGTTCTAGGGTTGAGGACAAGAATAAGATTACTCTTTGATATTCTTTATCGTAGTTTTTTTTTTGGATTATTATCTTGGTTGTTCTTAATTTCTTTAGCTTAGTATTTTGATGAGTGGCCACCATTAGACTAAATCTATATTTCTATGTGAATCCGGGAGGAGAATCGTAGGATAGAACAAAGAAATTAAGGAGCAAGATTTTTATCCTTTTATGAAATAAGGGGTTTGAATTAGCATCTAGGATAGGGATATACCTAGAAACCTTGCTTGGTTCAATTACAAGAAGATAACTTTATGCATCTAGATGAATTGTTGCTTCTTTTCTAGCCGATGTAGTTGCAATAGTCATAGAGGGAGAAGATTTGAGGTCGGGAGACCAATATCGTACTATAAACTTTGTGAATCAATAACCCGATAACTAATTAGACTGCGATAAGAATAGATATTTGTAAGATTGTTAGAAGTACCTCAACCTTGGAATTCTCATCATTAATGTTCACAACCATTGCTTTCTTTGCTATTTTCACAAATTTTTATTTCTTATATTCTTACATTTTTCTTCAAAACTTAAAAACCATCTTGATACTTTATAGCACTTAAGACTTCCTTGTAAAAAACTAAAGTTGGTTGAATTGCTAGTTGCATAGTCCTCGTAGGAATGATATCCGATTATCTAAGTCACTATATTACTTTTAAGATTTCATACACTTGTGTGTGTGTTTGAACGCAACACTTCATCCCCTAGTTTTAGCATTGCTTACTTCTCTAGGCATGACAAGTGGTCAGAACTTAGTTTTCGATATCCTTTTGATCCATAACTTTGAAATCAAATTCCTATAGAAGAAGTAGCCATCGAATCAACCACATCTTTTCATATTTCTTATCCATAAGGTAACTAAGAGAAGAATGATCAGTGTACACAATGACTTAGGTGTCATAAATTAGGACCAAAACTTTTCAAAAGCGAACACCATTGCAAGAAATTCTTGTTTAGTCACCGTGTAGGTTTTCTGTGCGGGATTCAGTGCTTTGTTGGTTAAGTAGATAGGATGAAGTATTTTTTCTAACCTTTTTCCAAACCTGCTCTTAGGACCACACCACTAGCATTGCACATCACTTCAAATGGTAAGGTCTAATTAGGAGACACAATAATAAGAGCTAAAGTCAGTCTCTCTTTCAAGCACTCAAAATCCTTAAGGTAAGCATCGTCAAACATAAATTTTACCTCTTTCTCTAATAATTTGCACAATAGACTTGCAATTTTAAGTAAATCCTTGATTAACCGCCTATAGGAACCTACAGGGCCTAAGAAACTGAATACCCTTTACAAAAATTGATTGAGGTAATTTTTCAATCAACTCAATCTTAGACTTGTCTATTTCAAACCCCTTCTTAGAAATTTTATGTCCGAGCACTATCTCTTCCTTGATCATGAAGTGACACTTCTCCATATTTAGGACCAAATTGCAATCTTCACATGTTTGCATGTTGTATGAAAAATGATCCAAGCAATCATCAAATGAATCACCCACATCTGAGAAATAATCTATGAAAACCTCAATAGTGTCCTCCACCATGTCAAAAAATATGGACATCTTGCAACACTAAAAAGAGTGGCGGGAGCATTACAAAAACCGAAGGGCATCCTTTTGAATGCAAACATATTATATGGACAAGTGAAAGTGGTTTTCTAGTGGTCCTTACGAGAAATAGAAATCTAATTATACCACAAATAACCATCAATAAAATAATACCATCATCTACCTGTAAGACGGTCTAATATCTAATACATGAATGACAAAGGAAAGTGGTCCTTCTGGGTTCATGTATTCAGTTTCCTATAGTCCATGCATACTCATCATCCAGTAATTGGTCATATAGGAACTAACTTATTCTTCTCATTAGGAACCACTGTGATTCCACCCTTTTAGGCACACACTAAACCGGGCTCACCCATTTGTTGTCGACAATTGGATAAACCACACCTGCATCTAACTACTTGATGATTTATTTCTTCACGACCTCTTGCATAGGTGGATTAATCTACGTTGATGCCCAATGCTAGGTATATATTTTGATTCAATATGAATTTCGTAAGTTCAAATTCTATGTGGAATTCCAACTATGTATGCAATGGTCCAACCAATCACCCTCTTAAACCTAAAAAAAAACTTATATTAAGGCCTCAACCTACTGCTCTAATAAATCTGTTATAATAATAATCGACAAGGTAGTGTTAGCACTCAAGAATGCATAGCACAAATGAGAGGGAAGGTCCTTCAATTCTAGAACTGGTGGCTCCTAAATAGATGGTTTGGCCGATGGGATTACTCTATTTATCAAATCAATATCTAGCTTCTTTGTTGTGTAAGTATAGTAACCCCTACCAACAAGTGCATATACTATCTCATTAAACCCATCAATACCATCACTGTCAAAGTTGATTATCATCACTGCAAGTTCCTCAACACCAAGTCTTTCCTCAATGGGTGCGACCAATGCATATTTGTTTATAGTATCTATCACAGAAATCTCATGCACATCCTTTGGATGCTTTACTGATTGACACAAACTAAAGGTAACCTACTCATCATTAGGTCTGAACTTTATATGCCCATCTCTATGCCAACCAATGCCCTACCCATAGTTAAGAAAGGCCTCTTAAATATGATAAGGACCTCAAAATCAAGATCACAATAAAGAATCACAAAATCAACTGGAAATATAAAAGAGACTACATTTACCAACACATTACAAAAGATACCAACTAACTTCTTCACAGTTCGATCCACCATTAAAAGTCTCATAGAGGTCGTCTTAGGTGACCCTGACCCTAAATACTTATAGACGACTAGTAAAATCAAGTTAATGCTAGCTCCCAAATCATATAAGGATCATGCAAAGTTAGAAGACCTAATAGTACAAGGAATGGTGAATGCTCCAATGTATGCCCTAGAAACAGTAGAAAATGAACCTTTTTTCTACTCAACCTAGACATCACCACTACAATAGTAGCAAATACCTCAATGAACCACCTATAGTAATGTGCCAAACCAATAAAGATACAAAGCTCAGTTAGAGATGTAGGTCTAGCCCAATCATGAATAGCTTCAATTTTTGTTTGATCCATCATAATCATATCGTTAGACACCGCATGCCCTGGGAATGTAATAGACTAAAGAAAAAGCACATATGTTGAGAATTTGGAATAAAGCCTATGATCACTCAATGTTTGGAGCACAATCCTCAAGTGTTGTTTATGATTCTCCCTACTCCTTAAATACACAAGGATATCATCAATGAAAATGATCATGAATGAGTCCAATTAGCGCCTAAACACTCGGTTCATAAAATCTATGAATGCGGTTGGGGCATTGGTCATCCCAAAAGACATTACCAATAACACATAATGGCCATAGCGAGTCTTGAAGGTTATCTTAGGGATGTTCTCAGCACAAATCCTCAATTGATGGTAACCAGATCTCAAGTCAATCTTAGAGAACACTCTTTTTCCCTGAAACTGGTCAAATAAATCATCAATATGAGGCATAAGATACATATTATTCATTATCACCTTATTTATCTGGTTGTAGTCAATACACATACACATACACATACACATACACATAGAACCATCTCTCTATTTCACAAATAACAGAGAAGCTCCCCAAAGAGACAGACTGTGCCAAATAAAACCATACTCAGAAGGTCTTAAAGCTAAGAATTCAACTCCTTAAGCTTGCAAGAGTCGTACAATAAGGTTCCATAGAAATAAGTTAGGTGTCTGGAACCAAGATTAATAACAAACTCAATATCACAGTCAAGAGGAAAGCTAGGTATAATGATAGGAAAAACATCAAAAAAAACACATACTATAAAAATAGAATCAAGCAAAGACTCTCCTACATGCATCATGAATATAAGCAAGATAAGACTCCCAACCCCTTTTTCATGACCCAAACCAGGGCCTAGACATGATGATTGAAATTCAATAGGGGTGAATTGAAATTTTTCTTATATGAGTCAACTACTAACCCTTCACAGTCGACTCGCCTGTAAATTAGAACGCTTTATAAAAAGATTAAATTCAAAAATAGTTAAGCAAGAAAGTAACAAGAAGTAAAGTAACAAAACAAAGAATTATTGTAGTTCGGCATACCAATGTAGTGCCTATGTCCAATCCCCTTGGGTTTTAAAGGTTTCTTAGATCGTTGAAAGTTTGGCTCAAGTACAATGATTGAAAACAAGTTCTGAAGACTTATTTTCCTTTTCAGATCTTGTGACACAACTTCAGCTAATGTTACAAAGTTGACTCGATCCTAATCTTTATATAACAATTGTAAACTAAAGTTATAGAGCTTTGTAAGACTAAGAATGAGACATTTTGAATTTTCTCTTTGAAGTTGTGTAAGTAGTGTCACCCTTCGGTCTTCTTCTTTTATAGTCTTTGGTTGTGACTCTTCACAAGGAAACCCAAGAGATTTCTTCTCAATCAAGGATTTAAATTGATTCCTTGATTGAGGAATATAGTTGTATGATATGTCCATATCAGATATATACATATGTTGCTTTGGATCATATCTATATTAGATATGTCTGTGATCTATTTTTCTTTTTGGTTTTGTAGAGATTGATTTCTTTCCAAATGTGGTTGTGATCTTTTCTTCCTGATTGAAGTGGTATGCCTTGATTTTAGGATTGTGATCCTTCTTCTATTTCTGTGATATTTTATTGATCTGCTTTCCATATTCATGAATTGTTTTTTGGTTCCATTTGCCATGTCGTGATCTTCCATATCTTCTAATATCTTGAGATGAATTGGAGCTGAGATTCTCCTTCCATTTGTTCTTGTTGTGATTGATTTTCTTTGGATACGTGGATATCCTTCAATTTTTTATGTCCTTATGTTTCTGGGACCGACTTCCATTATCTTTAGCAGCTGCACAGATACACTTGTTTGTCTATCATTATTAAAACATAAACTTAAGAGACTAACAATCTCCACCTTTATTATAATGACAATAAGAGTAAACATCAGTTAACTTCCCTTTTTGTTAGCTTTCTCCCCCTAACTTATGTAAGTAGTAGCTGACTTGTGAACTTTCTCTATTCCCCCTGACTGGTAGGATACCAGGCTACTCTGATGCTCCTACTTTTCTATCTCTTTGACATAATAAAAAAGAAACAATACACAGGTAATGTGCAGACGGAGAAATGCACCAAAAATGAAGCAGTTTTTCTTTTGTTAAATATCATGAATTATAAGAATACCAAGACTTTTTCATAAAGATCAAAATCTTTCTTCTTGTAGAGGTTTTGTAAAGATATCTGTTAGTTGATTTTTGGAGTCAACAAATTTTAGGCAAAAGTCACCATTTTTTACATGGTCTTGAGTGAAATAATGCTTGATATCAATATATTTAGCCATAGAGTGATGCACAATATACTTAGATAGGATGATGGCACTGGTTAGGAACAGATTCAAAAGATATATCAAAGTCAAGAAGCTGATGCATAATCAATAAGACTTGAGTTCCACAGCTTTCGACAGCTATGTATTCGACTTCTATGGTCGAGAAAGAAATGGAATTTTGTTTTTTTCTATGCTATAAAATAAGAGCATCACCAAGAATTTGACATGTTCCATTGGTGCTCTTCCTGTCACTCTTGCCTCCTGCAAAATTAGAATCTGAATATCTGATTAAATCAAAGTATGAGGAGAAGAGATACCATAGACCAAGGTCTTGAGTTCCTATTAGATATCAGATGACTTATTTGATGGAAGTGAGATGAGATTACTCAGGAGTCGGATGAAATATGACACATTTACACATACTGAACATGATATTTGGCTGACTTGCAGTTAAGTAGAGTAAAGATTCAATTATTCCTCCGTACATTTTTTCATAAATATCTTTTCCGTCCAGGTTTGAATCAATGTTTGTGGATGGATGGGCTTATGGTATTCCATAGGCCTTTCCTTTTTCCATGTCGAATTGTTTGATGAGTTTTTTCGTGTATTTGGCTTGATTGATGAAGGTGACCTTGGGAGTTTGCTTGATTTATAGTCCTAGAAAGAATGTGGCCTTGCCCGTAAGACTCATTTTGAATTCTCCTCTCATCAAATTAGCAAAGTTCTTGCACATAGAGATGTCAAAACTACCAAAGATGATATTATCAAAGTAAATTTGCACAATGAGGAGATTTGAATCAAGCTTTTGAATGAAATAGAGTTGTGTCAATTTAACCCTTTTGAAAATTATTTTTTAATAGAAAAGTACTCAATCTCTCATACTAAAATTTTGGAGCTTGTTTGAGTTCGTAGAGCGCTTTTGATAACTTAAAAACATGATTTGGAAATGAGGGATCTTCAAATCCAGGAGGTTATTTTACAAAAACTTTCTCATGAATAAACCCATTTAAGAAAGCACTTTTTATGTCTATTTGGTATAACTTAAAACATTTGAACATGGAAAAAGCTAATAAGATTCATATTGAACCTTGCCACGGGGGCAAAGGTTTCATCATAGTCAATACCTTCCGAATGAGAGTATACTTAAGCTACAAGCCTGACTTTATTTCTGATAACTTTACCTTCTTCATTTACCTTATTTCTCTAGACCCATCTGGCTCCACTTACTAAGCAGTTGCTTGTTCTTTCAACAAGAGTCCAAACCTAATTTTGTTTAAATTGTTCTAGTTCTTCCTTCATAGCTTCAACCCATGATTCATAGTTGAAAGCTTTATCGGTTTTCTTTGGCTCGATTTGGGACACAAGGGAAATGGATACTTGTCTCCTTAATGACTCTCTAGTTTGTACAGTATCTTCAGGATTTCTGATGATGAGTTTATTTGGATAGCTGGCATCATACTTCCCTTCTTATGGAATATTTGGTTGCACTATTTCAGTTGTGGGAGTCGACTCTGTCGAGGATATAGTCGACGTATTTTGGGTTGGCTCTAGAGTTATGTTGTGGATTTCTCTAATCTGTATAGTACTCACCGGCTCTTCAACTAAACTTATACTAGTAGGGAGGTGGTTATATTCATCAAAAACAATGTGCATAGATTCCTCAACACATAGAGTTCTTTTATTAAAAGCCTTGTAAGCATAACTAGAGAGAGAGTACCCAAGGAAAATACCTTCATCACTTCATGGGTTGAATTTTCCTAGGTTATTCTTACCATTATTATGAATAAAGTATTTGCATCCTATAGGATGGAAGTAGCGATGTTGGGCTTTTTTTCTCTCCAAATTTCATAGGAAGTTATCTTCAAAATAGGTCTGATCAGACACCTGTTGATGATATAACATACTGTACTGGCTACTTTTGGCAAAAAGTGATCTGGGAGATTATGTTCTAATAGCATTGTCCTGCCAGTTTCCTGTAGGGACCGATTCTGTAATGCCCAGAGTCTGTACCCCAGACGCTACACGATGCTCATAATCCTGAAGGACCACAAGCTAACCCATGACTGGTACCTGTTGTATTAACTGAATGATAATACTGTAGTAAGTGGAAATTAGTCGGAAAACATGCCATAAGATTCAATACTAAAATAAAACTGAATACGGTATAACAATACCAAAACTGAAACATCTGTCTGAAAACACTCTAGTCTGAAAAGCCTCTAAACTGTCTGAAATGTGGAGTTAATGGGACAAGTTCCCAACTAACTCTGGCTACTGAAATAAAATTAAAATACTGAAATAAAAATCATGTCCTCGAACTATGAGGACTCACCTGTAACGCCCCGAAAATGGGTCCCGGGACATCACACGGTGCTTAGGGCTACAAGTAGCCCCAAGCTAATCCTTTGAGCCTATCACTCCTCATAATAACTCATTCAAGAAGGAATATACAAAACATTGGCACTGTCATATCAAATGAAAGGAAATACGAAGGTAATACTCGGTCCAAACGACCACAATTCTGTAAATTTCAACATAACCTCAGTCTGATAACTAGTCTGACAAAGCCTCTACTACTCCATGAACTAGAGAGCCCTTGGGATAGGTCCCCAACAAACTCAAACTGAACTGAAAGTAATGACATAAAAACTTAAGTATTGAAATATCTGAAGATAGGCCCTCCAACCATGAGGACTCACCACTGGAGAAAAGTAGACAAAAGGTACTCGGAAATCACTGACGAGGCTGGGACTAAGCACCTGAACCAACATTATAAAATAATGTAGCACATAGACGTATATGTGGATCAGTACTTGGGAATGTACTGAGTATATGAGGGTGTATGCATTTACATAAAACAATATCAACACTCTTTAATCAAATCATGCATGCAAATAGGAATGACTCGCATGGCTTGAATAAGTCTAAAATGTAAAGCTCATAAATCATGTAGAAAGAAGCATGTAACACAAATCTCATGAGTCATTATACTTTGGCTTTAAAATCTGTACTCTTCTCTTATTCTCATTACTCATAGGCTGAAGGAAACTTTAAACAGTACTTTCAACTCATGCATATATCTCATGGGGAGTAAAACTTCTTTAATGCTCAAGAACTTATAACTCTTTTGAACTCAAACACTTGGAACTTGGAATCATATAACTTTGGTTTGAAAATCGGTGATCAACTCGTATTAGTAGAGAAAACTACTTCCTTCTTTGGAAAATACTCAAAGCAGTTAATTCATTTTAGAAAATATCTCATCCCAAAGCTTCAGGGAAAAATATTCTATCTCAATGGAAAATGCTTTAGTTTAGGGAGGTTCTCTTAACCGACATAAACCATGCGAGCTATATGGATCCAACGTATTGTCCTCCTAAGGAAGAAACCTCACGTTAGGGAGAGCGTCATACTCTTTCCAAGGAGTATAACCTCAACTCAGTTATCACTTATCTCGGCCTCGGACCCAATCATCTCGGCCTCATGCCCAAAATCTCAAACCCACGGTGGCACGCAATTCAGGGGTAAGAAACTGTAGTAACTTACCCAACTCGGTGCTAAATACTACTTTATTTAGTTTATCTCGTTCATCTCATGAAAATCCACTTTCAAAATAATCTTATGATTCATAAGAACCCAATAATCAAATCTGTAATCTCATGTGGTAGAGTGGATGTCAAAACTCTATGACCATTAGGTCAAAATATTTCTCAATAATATCAAAATACTCAAATCATGGGTACTTATAGAACAATATTTTATAAAATTGCAAGTCTCAAGTAGGGCTTAATGACCCATAATTCAATCTCAAGTTAAAACTCATCATAATGCATAATAGATAGCATATAGATTCATAATTCATGTAGAAATCTGAAAGTTACAGCTATTTGTCTCAAAATATCAACATACTCATATACTTCAATATTTCAAATATGGCAACTATTAACTTCTCGAGGATTAAAATTATGGGGTATTAACCCAGCTTCAATTTCTTAAGAAAACATGTAAAAAAAATCATGCCATTAGACTCTCAATTCATGGGTAACATCAAAAGCTTGCAACCAATAACAATGGGTGAAAAACCCCAATTCAAATTCATGTAAAATCTCATAAATTGCAGAAAATTATAGTTTAAATAAGTCTTTGGGCACAAGGGTGAAAAGAGTACCCTTGTTCAAAACCCCACATACCTTGAATTAAAAGCTTTGGATGAACTCTCGCTTTGGGGACTCTATTCGTACTCTTGAATGAGGGTTCTTGAAGCCCTTGACTTGGGAACCTTGAATCTTGACTCAATTTAGAAAATCTATGATGGATCCTTGAGATTCTTGGAAGAGGTTTTGGATACTTAGGATTTTTGTTGAGAGAAAACTTGAGAAAAACTTCATAGAATGCTTGTAAATGACTTTAATTTGGTGTTTGTACGGTTTAAGAGGCTTAGAAAAAGTCCAAAGTGCCCTTTTTAACTTCTATACGAAGCTGGAAATATTGAACTGTGAACCCAATTTTATGGGCCACCACGATGCGCCACTATCATGGTGGCTCACTGGAAATTGACAAATAGGAATCTGGGAGTCACCGCAATGCGGAGCCATCACGTTGTCCCACTGGTTGGGACCTGGAACTTCAGTACGACGCGTCACAATCGCGCTAGGCCACTGAAAATTGACTATTGAGAAATTGGGGTCCTTCACGACGTGCCACTATCGCAGAGTTCCACTGGAATTACACAATTTTCAAATAGACCCTCACTGCGACGCGACAAGCACTAAAATGACGTTGTTTTACGACTAGGACTTATATTAGCCATAACTACTTACCCGAGCATCGGATTTGGGTGAATCTTATATCGACGAAAAGCTTATCAAATTTCCCATATGATAAAAAGTTGACATTAGGGAAATTCTATATGGTTAAAACGCTCTCTAACCTTCTCGAGGGGAAATTAAGATTAGAAAAAATTTGGGGTATTACAATATCTCCCCCTTGGAAACATTCGTCCATGAATGTCGCTAATTAAGCAAAGAGCACGGAGGAAATTGAGTACGTACAGCTTGAAGAACTCGTTAAATTGACTCTATGTATTTCTAAACTCTTAAATACTTTAGAGAATGCATGAACTTAATAAGGGTAGATGCATTGCTGAAACTTTAGATTAGAAGGGCTGAATTAAGGAAGAATATTACCTTCAGCTTGATCTGAACTCGAGCAAAAGAGGTGCGGGTACTTGGCTCACATGTCTGTTTCTGCCTCCCAAGTAGCGCCCTTAACTGACTGGTTCCTCCATAAAACTTTGACCAAGGGAACTTCTTTGTTCCTCAGTCCACAGATCTGAAAATCTAGAATTTCAACAAGAATCTCATCAAATGAAAGATTGTTCTGAATATCAGCACTCTCTGAAGGATCTACTACAACGGAATCACCGATATGCTTTTTAAGCATGGAGACATGAAAAATAGGATGAACGGCTGACAACTCTGCGGGCAACTTAACTTCATAGGCTACTTTACCAACATGGCTCAAGACACTATACGGGCCAACATAACGGGGGCTAAGCTTCCCCTTTCTACCAAACCTCTTCACCCCTTTCATGGGTGAAATCTTTAAGTACACCAAATCACCCACCTCGAACTCAAGATCCCTTCTCCTCGCATCGGCATACGACTTTTGACGACTCTGAGCTATCTTCAACCTTTCTCTAATAAACTTCACCTTCTCCATAGCCTGAAATACTGCATCAGGTCCAACCAAAGCAACTTCACCCACTTCAAACCAACCTATGGGAGATCTATATCTCCTACCATATAAAGAATTAAATAGTTCCATCTCGATCCTAGCACGGTAACTATTATTATATGCAAACTCGATCAGTAGCAAATGTTTATCCTAATTACCTTTGAAATCTAGAGTACATGCGCTCAACATATCCTCCAAAGTTTGGATGGTCCTCTCAGCCTGACCATCAGTCTATGAATGAAATGTGAAACTCAAATGAACTTGGGTGCCAAGACCCCTCTGGAAAGCTCTCCAAAATTAAGAAGTGAACTAAGTACCCCTATCCGAAATGATAGACAAGGGGCCTCCATGCAAACTGACCAACTCCAAAATATACAATCTAGTATAATCCTCTACTGTATAAGATGTATGCACAGGTAGAAAATGCTTTGACTTAGTTAATCTGTCTACAACAACCCAAATAGAATCATGATGACATCGCGAAATAGGTAAACCAGTCACAAAATCCATATTCACCTCTTCCTCCTTCCAAGTGGGAATACCAAACTCTTGCATCACACCACTAGGTCTTTAATGTTCTATCTTAACCTGTTGGCCTATTGGACACTTTGCTACAAACCCATCTATATCCTTCTTCATTCCACTCCACCAATAGATTTCTCGCAAGTCTCGGTACATCTTGGTAGCGCCAGGATGAATAGAATATCTTGCGCCATGCGCTTCAGCCATATTTCTTTGCCTTAGATCGTCAACACCAGGAACACATAATCTACCCTGCAATCTCAGCACACCATCTCTCCCTTGGGAGAAGACCTCTACCTTTTGGTCCTTAACTGACTTCTTCTATCTGACCAAACTAGGATCTCTATCTTACTTCTCCTTCACTTACAAAACTAAAGGGGATTCGAAACTTCTTTGCACTAAAGTACTTCCCTCAGCTGAATCAAGAAACCTAACACCCAATCTATCCAGACAATGCACATCATAAGCTAACTCTTTCTTACCTTTCTCTACATGAGCAACACTACCCATATACAATCTGCTAAGGGCATCCGCCACTACATTGTCCTTGCCCGGGTGATACAACACACTCATATCATAGTCTTTTAACAACTCTAACCACCTCTTCTGCCTAAGATTCAACTCCCTATGATTAAACACATACTTCAGGCTCTTATGATCTGTAAACACATCAATATGAACACCATAAAGATAGTGTCTCCAGATTTTCAAAGCAAAGACCACAGCAGCTAACTCAAGATCATGGGTTGGGTAATTTTTCTCATGCGACTTTAACTGTCTAGAGGCATAGGCTATAACCTTACCTCTTTGCATCAACCACAACCCAAACCAATTCTAGAGGCATCACAATACACCATAAAACCATATGTACCATCAGGCAAAGTCAATATAGAGGCTGAAGTAAGTCGAGTCTTCAACTATTGAAAACTCTTCTCACAGGAATCTGACCACTGGAACTTAACTTTCTTTTGGGTTAAACGGGTCTTGGGAGACACAATAAAGAAGAAACCTTCAAGAAAACAGCAGTCGTAGCCCACTAGAACTAAGAAACTTCTAATATCAGATGGAGAGATAGGTCTAGGCCAATTTCTTACAGCTTCTGTCTTTTGGTGATCAACTCTAATACCTTCAGCTGAAACAACTTGACCCAGAAAGGCTACAAACCTTAGCCAAAATTCACACTTAATGAATTTGGCGAACAACTAGTAACCTCTAAGAATTTGCAAGACAATTCTAAGGTGATCTTCATGATCATGCTCACTGTGGGAGTAGACAAGGATGTCATATATGAGACAAGGATGTCATATATGAACACTATGACAAACATTTCAAGATATTGCTTAAACACTAGATTCATGAGGTCCATAAAAGCTGTTGGGGCATTGGTTAGCCTGAAAGACATGACTTGAAACTCAAAATGACCATAGCGGGTTCGGAAGGCTATTTTTCGAATATCACATTCCCTCACTTTAAGTTGATGATAGTCGGATCTAAGGTCTATCCTGGAGAAATAACTTGCACTTTGCAACTGATCAAACAGGTCATCAATTCTAGGAAGAGGATACTTATTTTTTACTGTGGCATTGTTAAGCTGATAATAGTCAATGCACATACACTAAGAACCATCTTTCTTCCGCACGAATAGAACAGGTGTGCCTCAAGGAAAAATACTGGGCCTTATGAAACCTTTGTCTAAAAGATCTTTGAGTTGCTCTTTCAAAACTTTAAGCTCAGCAGGTGTCATACGGTATGGCAGAATAAAAATAGGATGAGTGTCGGGAAGAAGGTCAATCCCAAATTCTATCTCTCTATCGGGAGGTACCCCTAGGAGATGTTCAAAAAAAAATCAGAAAACTCATTAACAATATCGACTGACTGAATAGTTGGAGTATCAGACTTAGTGTTTTTGACTCTAACTAGGTGATAGATGCGACCCTTGGATATTAGCTTTTTGGCTTTGATGTAGGAGATAAAATAACTCTTAGGAGATACCGAACTCCCGGACCACTCAAAAACTGGCCCATCAGGGAACTAAAACTTGACCACACGGGTACGACAGTCTATAGATACATAACAAGAATGAAGCCAATCCATACCCCGAATAAGGTCAAAATCCACCATATCTAACTCTATCAAATCAGCAAGCATGACTCTATGAAGAACAGTAATAGGACAATCTCTATACACTTGTTTAGCAACAACTGACTCCCCTACTGGTGTGGAGACTAGGAAAGTCTCAGGAATCGTTTTGGGACTCATTTTAAAATACATAGCCACAAGTGGAATCACATAGGAGAGACTTGACCCGAGGTCCAACAACACATAAATATCAAAACAAAAGACACAGATCATACCAGTAACAACATCGGGAGAGTCCTACTCCTGATGGGATGGTAAGGAATAGAATCTGTTCTGGTGCTGATCGCCAGCAGTGCTAGATAGAGCGCTCTGAACAGGGGCAGGATGAGGGACAGAAGCTGGTGTACTAGTAGTCTATTCCTGAGGTCGGGCATCGCTGGTCCGCTGCCTAGCATGCGGACAATCTCTAAGTCTATGGCCCTGCTTTCCACAACCAAAACAACCCCTCAAATCTGCAAAACACTCACCGAGATGATCCCTACTACACTTAGCACAAGGAGGATAACGGGGCCTGTTATCAACACTGTTCTACGACCTAGACATAAAAGACCTTCTCCCTTGATCTTGCCTGCCTCTAGGCATAAAAGCATTAGTTGATAAAGGCGCTGGAATTGAGGGCAGTTTCCTCCATAGAACCTAGGTTAACTATACTCATGTTGCTCATATCTAGCCCTCTTGTTACCCCTCACTCTGTCCCTCTCTCTGATCTTATCCACCTCGATATACTATGCATGCATGATAAACCTAGACAGATCCATATCCCTATGCAAAATCGCAGTCCTACACTCTTTCTGCACCAAACTAGAAACACTTGTCACGAACTTGCTCATACTAGCTCGAGTGTCAGAAATCAAATCAGGAGCATACTTGGACAACTGGTTGAACTTCAAGAAGTACTTCTTAACAGTCATGGAGCCCTGCCTCAAGTTCATAAACTCCTCAATCTTTTCTTCCCTCATCTCAAGCGAAAAGAACTTGTCCAAAAATGCATCTCGGAACACCTGCCAAGTCTAGGAGCAGCATCCTCACCTCTACCCTTCCTCCACGATACAACCCAGTCATAAGTTATGTCCTTCAACCTATAAGATGCAAACTCAACACTTTCTTCCTTAAAAATATGCATCACCTATATGATCTTTCTTACCTCCTCAAGGTACAACTATGGGTCCTCACCTGCCTTGGACCCATAAAACTCTGGCAGATTTATCCACATAAAATCATAGATCCTAGAAGCAGCTACATCACCTCCCTACTGATTTGCAACTGTGGCTTGGTTATTTGCCTGAACATTAGCGGTGACTTCTTGGGATAATGCCTAAAAGACCGCCCGAAACTCAGTATGAGACACTCTCATTCAGGGGATCAACGGGTTGGGGTTGCTCATTATCGTTTCTACGGGCATACACTCTTTGGAGAGGCATTTTTTGAAATAGGAGAGCATGAATTATTAGATGAGAGGGACAACTGTTGGCACGATGGAATCTGAAAGAAAGAAACAACTTTAGCCTAAAACGTCTTGTATCCTTTTGCTCATAAATGTGGCGCGCTATACACCGATGATCAACACTCAACTCAACGCAACTTGTCGGACTCCATAAGACTCCTTTAAAACCTTAGGATCTGATACCAAGTTTGTAACACTCCGAAAATGGGTCCCGGGATGTCACACGATGCTTTGGGCTACAAGTAGCCCCAAGCTAATCCTTTGAGCCTATCACTCCTCATAATAACTCATTCAAGAAGGAATATACAAAACATTGGCACTGTCATTTCAAATGAAAGGAAATACGAAGGTAATACTCGATAAAAATGACCATAATACTGGAAATCTCAACACAACCACAGTCTAATAACTAGTCTGACAAAGCCTCTACTACTCCATGAACTAGAGAGCCGCTGGGACAGGTCCCCAACTAACTCAAACTGAACTAAAAGTAATGACATAAACACTTAAGTATTGAAATATCTGAAGATAGGCCCTCCAATTATGAGGACTCACCACTGGAGAAATATAGACAAAAGGTACTCAAGAATCACTGATGAGGCTGGGACTGAGCACCTGAACCTACATTATAAAACAATATAGCACATAGACGTATTGTGGATCAGCACTTGGGAATGTACTGAGTATATGGGGTGTATGCATTTACATAAAACAATATCAATACTCTTTAATCAAATCATGCATTCAAATAGGAATGACTCACATGGCTTGAATAAGTCTAAAATTTAAAGCTCATAAATCATGTAGAATGAAGCATGTAACACAAATCTAGTGAGTCATTATACTTTGGCTTTAAAATTTGTACTCTTCTCTTACTCTCATTATTCATAGGCTGAAGGAAACTTTAAATAATACTTTCAACTCATGCATATATCTCATGGGGAGTAAAACTTCTTTAATGCTAAAGAACTTATAACTCATTTGAACACACACACTTGGAACTCGGAATCATATAACTTTGGTTTGAAAGCCGGTGGTCAAATCGTATTAGTAGAGAAAACTACTTCCTTATTTAGAAAATACTCAAAGCAGTTCATTCATTTTATAAAATATCTCATCCCAAAGCTTTAGGGAAAAATATTCTATCTCAATGGAAAATACTTTAGTTTAGGGAGGTTCTCTTAACCGACATAAACCATGTGAGCTATATGGATCTAATGTCTTATCCTCCTAAGTAAGAAACCTCACATTGGGGAGTGCGTCATACTCTTGCCAAGGAGTATAACGTCAACTCAGTGATCATTTATCACGGCCTCGGGCCCAATTATCTCATCCTCAGGCCCAAAATCTAAAACCCACGATGACACGTAGTTCTGGGGTAAGAACCGTAGTAACTTACCCAACTCGGTGCTAAATACTACTCCCTTTAGTTTAACTTGCTCATCTCATGAAAATCCACTTTTAAAATAATCTTATGGTTCATAAGAACCCAACAATAAAATCTGTAATCTCATGTGGTAGAGTGGATTTCAAAACTCTATGACCATTAGGTCAAAATATTTCTCAATAATATCAAAATACTCAAATCATGGGTGCTTATAGCACAATAGTTCATAAAATTGCAAGTCTCAAGTAGGGCTTAATGACCCATAATTCAATCTCAAGTTAAAACTCATCATAATGCATAATAGATAGCATATAGATTCATAATTCATGTAGAAATCTGAAAGTTACAGCAATTTGTCTCAAACTATCAACATACTCATATACTTCAATATTTCAAATATTACAACTATTAACTTGTAGAAGATAAAAATCATGGGGTATAAACCCAGTTTCAATTTCTCAAGAAAACATGTAAAAAAATCATGCCATTAGACTCTCAATTCATGGGTAACATCAAAAGCTGGCAACCAATAACAATGGGTGAAAAACCCCTATTTAAATTCATGTAAAATCTCATAAATTGCAGAAAATTGTAGTTTAAATAAGCCTTTGGGCACAAGGGTGAAAGGATTACCCTTGTTCAAAACCCTACATACCTTGAATTAGAAGCTTTAGATGAACTCTCACTTTTGGGACTCTATTTGTACTCTTCAATGAGGGTTCTTGAATCCCTTGACTTGGGAACCTTGAATCTTGACTCAATTTAGAAAATCTATGGTGGATCCTTGAGATTCTTGGAAGAGGTTTTGGATACTTAGGGTTTTTGTTGAGAGAAAACTTGAGAAAAACTTCATAGAATGCTTGTAAATGACTTTAATTTGGTGTTTGTATGGTTTAAGAGGCTTGGAAAAAGTCCAAATTTCCCTTTAAAACTTCTGTACGAAGCTGGAAAAATTAAACTGGGAACCCGATTTTATGGGCTACGCCACTATCGCGGTGGCTCACTGGAAATTGACAAATGGGAATCTGGGAGTCATCGCGATGCGGAGCCATAGCGTTGTCTCACTGGTTGGGACCTGGAACTTCAGCGCGAGGCGACACAATCACGCTAGGCCACTGGAAATTGACTATTGAGAAATTGGGGTCCTCCGTCACGCGCCACTATTGCGGAGTTCCACTGGAATTTGAAAATTGTCAAATAGACCCTCTCTGCGATGCGCCAAGCACTAAAATGACGTTGTTTTACGACTAGGATTAAATTAGCCATAATTTCTTACTCAAGCATCGGATTCGGGCAAATCTTATATCGACGGAAAGCTTATCAAATTTTCCATATGATAAAAAGTCGAAATTAGGGAAATTCTATATGGTTAAAACGATACTCACTTAGGAAGTCACTCCTTAACCTTCTCGAGGAGAAATTAAGCTTAGGAAAAATTTGGGTTATTACAATATCTCCCCCTTGGAAACATTCGTCCATGAATATCGCTAATTAAGCTAAGAGCACGGAGGAAATTGAGTACGTAAAGCTTGAAAAACTCATTAAACTGACTCTATGTCTTTCTAAACTCTTGAATACTCTAGAGAATGCATGAACTTAATAAGGGTAGATGCAGAGCTGAAACTTCAGATTAGAAAGGCTGGATTAAGGAAGAATATTACCTTCGACTTGATGTGAACTCGAGGAAAAGAGGTGCGGGTAATTGGCTCTCATGTCTGCTTCTTCCTCCCAAGTAGCGTCCTCAACTAACTGGTTCCACCATAAAACTTTGACCAAGGGAACTTCTTTGTTCCTCAGTCCACAGATCTAAAAATCTAGAATCTCAACAAATGAAAGACTGTTCTGAATATCAGTAATCTCTAAAGGATCTACTACAACGGAATCACCGATATGCTTTTTAAGCATGGAGACATGAAAAATAGGATGAACGGCTGACAACTCTGCGGGCAACTAAACTGCATAGGCTACTTTACCAACACGGCTTAAGACTCTATAAGTTCCAATATAACAGGATCTAAGCTTCCCCTTTCTACCAAACCTTTTCACCCCTTTCATGGGTGAAATCTTCAAGTACACCAAATCACCTACCTCAAACTCAAGATCCCTTATCCTCACATCCGCGTTAGACTTTTGATGACTTTGAGCTGTCTTCAACCTTTCTCTACTCAATTTTACCTTCTTCATAACCTCAAATACTGCATCAGGTCCAACCAAAGCAGCTTCACCCACTTCAAACCAACCTATGGGTGATCTACATCTCCTACTATTCAAATCCTCAAATGGTGCCATCTCGATGCTAGCATGGTAACTATTGTTATATGCAAACTCGATCAGTGAAAAATGCCCATCCCAACTATCTTTGAAATCTAGAGTACATGCCCTCAATATATCCTCCAAAGTTTGGAAGTTCCTCTCAGCCTGACCATCAGTCTGCGGATGAAATGCATAAATCAAATGAACTTGGGTGCCAAGACCCCTCTGGAAAGCTCTCCAAAACTGAGAAGTGAATAGATTAGCCCTATCTGAAATGATAGAAAAGAGGACTCCATGCAACCTGACCAACTCCTGAATATACAATCTATCATAATCCTCAGTTGTATAAGATATATACACAGGTAGGAAATGCACTAACTTAGTCAATCTGTCTGCAACAACCCAAATAGAATCATGATGAGGTCGCAAAAAAGGCAAACCAGTCACAAAATACATATTCAACTCTTCCCACTTCCAAGAGGGAATACCAAACTCTTGCATCACACCACCAGGTATTTGGTGCTCTATCATAACCTGTTGGCATATTGGACACTTTCCTTCAAACCCAGTTATATCCTTCTTCATACCACTCCACCAATAGATTTCTCGCAAGCCACGGTACATCCTGGTAGCGCCAGGATGAATAGAATATCGCGCGCCATACAATTCATCTATAATTCTCTTCCTTAGATCATCTACACAAGGAGAACACAATCTACCCTTCAATCTCAGTACACCATCTCCTCCTTGGGAGAAGATCTCTACATTTTTGTCCTTAACTAACTCCTTCAATTTGACCAAACTAGGATCTCTATCTTGTTTCTCCTTCACTTCTAAAACTAAAGAGGATTCAAAACTGCTTTGCACCAAAGTACTTCCCTCAGCTAAATTAAGCAACCTAATACCCAATCTAGCCAGACAATTCACATCACGAGCTAACTCTTTCTTACCTTCCTCTACATAAGCAACACTACCATGGACAATCTTCTAAGGGCAACTGCAACTACATTAGCCTTGCCCAGGTGATACAACACACTCATATCATAGTCTTTTAACAACTCTAACTACCTCTTCTTCCTAAGATTCAACTCCCTCTGAGTAAACACATACTTCAGGCTCTTATGATGAGTAAACACATCAATATGATCACCATAAAGATAGTGTCTCCAGATTTTCAAAGCAAAGACCACAGCAGCTAACTCAAGATCATGGGTTGGGTAATTCTTCTCATGCGGCTTTAACTGTCTGGAGGTATAGGCTATAGCCTTACCTCTTTGCATCAACATACAACCCAAACCAATTTTAGAGGCATCATAATACACCACAAAATTATTTGTACCATCAGGCAAAGTCAACACAGGGGCTGAAGTAAGTTGAGTCTTCAACTCCTGAAAACTCTTATCACAAGAATCTGACCACTGAAACTTAACTTTTTTTGGGTCAATCGGGTCATGAGAGACGCAATAGAGGAGAAACCTTTAACAAAATGGCGGTAGTATCCCGCTAGACCCAAGAAACTTCTAATATCAGATGGAGAGATAGGTCTAGGCCAACTTCTGATAGCTTCTATCTCTTAGGGATCAACTCTAATACCTTTGGCTGAAACAACTTGACCCAGAAAGGCTATATACCTTAACCAAAATACACACTTACTGAATTTGGTGAACAACTGGTGACCTCTAAGAGTTTGCAAGATAATTCTAAGGTGATCTGACGATCATGCTCACTGCGGGAGTAGACAAAGATGTCATCTATGAACACTATGACAAACATATCAAGATATTGCTTGAACACTCAATTTATGAGGTCCATAAAAGCTGTTGGTGCATTGGTTAGCCCGAAAGACAGGACTAGAAACTCAAAGTGACCATAGCGGGTTTGTAAGTCTATCTTTGGAATATCACATTCCCTCACTTTAAGTTGATGATAGCCAGATCTCAGGCCTATCTTGGAGAAATAACTTGGACCTTGCAACTGATCAAACAGGTCATCAATTCTCAGAAGAGGATACTTATTTTTTACTGTGCCTTATTAAGATGACGATAGTCAATGCACATAGGCAAAGAACCATCTTTCTTCTGCACGAATAGAATAGGTGCGCCCCAAGAAGAAATACTTGGCCTTATGAAACCTTTGTCCAAAAGATCTTTCAGTTGCTCTTTCAACTCCTTAAGCTTAGCAGGTGCCATAAGGTATGGAAGAATAGAAATAGGATGAGTGTCGGGATGAAGGACAATCCTAAATTCTATCTCTTTATCGGGAGGTACCCCTGGGAGATCTTCCAAAAAAACATCAGAAAACTCATTAACAATATCGACTGACTGAATAGTTGGAGTATCGGACTTAGTGTCTTTGAATCTAACTAGGTGATAGAGGCAACCCTTGGCTATTCGCTTTTTTGTTTTGAGAAAGGAGATAAAATGACTCTTGGGAGATACTGAACTCCCGGACCACTCAAAAATTTGCTCATCAGGGAATTAAAACTTGACCGAATGGGTACAACAGTCTATAGATGCATAACAAGAATGAAGCCAATCCATACCCATAATAAGGTCAAAATCCACCATGTCTAACTCTATAAAATCATCAAGTATGACTCTATGAGGAACAGTAATAGGACAATCTCTGTACACTTGTTTAGCAACAATTGAATCCCCTGCTGGTGTGGAGACTAGGAAAGGCTCAGGAATCTTTCCAGGACTCATTTTAAAATTCACTGCCTCAAGTGGGGTCACATAGGAAAGACTTGACATGGGGTCCAACAACACATAAACATCAAAACAAAAAACGCAGAGCATACTAGTAACAACATCGAGAGAGTCCTCCTGTTCCTGATGAGATGGTATGGTATAGAATCTGTTCTGGTGCTGACCGCCAACAATGCTAGATGAAGCACCTTGAATAGAGGTGGGACGAGGGACAGGAGATGGTGTACTAGTAGTCTGTGCCTGAGGTAGGGCATCTCCGGTTCCCTACCTATCATGTGGACAATCTCTAAGTTTGTGGCCCTACTTTCCACAACCAAAACAACTCCTCAAATATTGAAACACTCGTCGGGATGATCCCTACCACACTTAGCATAAGAAGGATAATGGTGCCTGTTACCAACATTGTTCTATGACCTATACATAAAAGACCTACTCCCTTGATCCTACCTGCCTCTAGGTAAGGGTAAACTAATTGATAAAGGCACTGGAATAGATGAACGTCTCTGAAATTGAGGATGGTTTCCTTCATGGAACCTAGGTTGACTACACTCATGTTGCTCAGATCTTGCCCTCTTGTTACCCCTCACTCTATCTCTCTCTTTAATTTTATCCACCTTTTTCTGTAGTGCATACATCATCATCCAAGACAATTCCATATCCCTATGCAGCATCGCAATCCTACACTCTTTCAGCACCAAGCCAGAAAAACATGTCACGAACTTGCTTATACTAGCTCAGGTGTCAAAAATCAAATCAGGAGAATACTTGGCCAACTGGTTAAACTTCAAGCAGTACTCCTTAACAGTCATGGAGTCTGCCTCATGTTCATAAACTTCTCAATCTTTGCTTCCCTCATCTCAAGCGTAAAGAACTTGTCCAAAAATGCATCTTGGAACACCTTCCAAGTCATAGAAGCAGCATCCTCACCTCTACCTTTCCTCCATAATACAACCCAGTCATAAGTTATGTCCTTCAACCTGTAAGATGCCAACTCAACACTTTCTTCCTCAGAAACATGCATCATTTGCATGATCTTTCAAACCTCCTCAAGGTACAACTGTAGGTCCTCACCTTCCTTGGACCCATAAAACTCTGGTGGATCATCAATATGAAATCACAGATCCTAGAAGCAGGTACATCACCTCCCTGCTGATTTGCAACTGTGGCCTGGTTAGTGGCCTAAAAATTAGCGGTAACTGCTTGGGCTAATGTCTAAAAGACCGCCAGAAACTCAGCATGAGACACTGTCTCATTCAAGGGATCAACGGGCTGGGGTTACTCATTATCGTTTTTGCAGGCATCCGCTAATTGAAGAGGCATTTTTTGAAATAGGAGAGTACAAATTATTAGATGAGAGGGACAACTGCAGGCACGGTGGAATTTGAAAGAAAGAAATAACTTTTTCTTAAAACATCTTGTAGCCTCTTGCTCATAGACGTGCCGTGCTATACACCAATGATCAAGACTCTACACAACGCTGCTTGTCAGACTTCCTAGCACTCCTTTAAAGCCTTAGGCTCTGATACCAAGTTAGTAACACCCCAAAAATAGGTCTTGGGATGACACACGGTGCTTACGGATACAAGTAGCCCCAAGCTAACCCTTTGAGACTATCACTCCTCATAATAACTCATTCAAGAAGGAATATACAAAATACTGGCACTATCATATCAAATAAAAAGAAATAATAAGGTAATACTCGGTCCAAACGACCACAATACTGGAAATCTCAACACAACCACAGTCTAATAACTAGTCTGACAAAGCTTCTACTACTCCATGAACTAGAGAGCCATTGGGATAGGTCCTCAATTGACTCAAACTGAATTGAAGATAATAACGTAAACACTCAAGTATTGAAATATCTGGATATAGGACCTCCAACCATGAGGACTCACCAATGGAGAAATATAGACAAAAGGTACTCAAGAATCACTGACGAGGTTGGGATAGAGATCCTAAACCTACATTATAAAATAATATAGCACATAGACGTATATGTGGATCAGCACTTGGGGATGTACTGAGTATATGGGGGTGTATGTATTTACATAAAACAATATCAATACTCTTTAATAAAATCAATTATGCAAATAGGAATGACTCACATAGCTTGAATAAGTCTAAAATATAAGGCTCATAAATCATGTAGAATGAAGCATGTAACACAAATCTAGTGAGTCATTATACTTTGGCTTTAAAATCTGTACTTTTCCCTTATTCTCATTACTCAAAGGCTGAAGGAAACTTTAAACAATACTTTCAACTCATGCATGTATCTCATGGGGAGTAAAACTTCTTTAATGCTCAAGAACTTATAACTCATTTGAACACACATACTTGGAACTCAGAATCATATAACTTTGGTTTGAAAATAGGTGATCAACTCGTATTAGTAGAGAAAACTACTTCCTTCTTTGGAAAATACTCAAAGCAATTCATTCATTTTAGAAAATATCTCATCCCAAAGCTTTAGGGAAAAATATTATATCTCAATGGAAAATACTTTATTTAGGGAGGTTCTCTTAATCAACATAAACCATGCGAGCTACATAGAGTCCAAGGTCTTGTCCTCCTAAGGAATAAAACTCATGTTGGGGAGAGGCGTCATACTCTTGCCAAGGAGTATAACCTCAACTCAGTGATCACTTATCTCAGCCTCGGGCCCAATCATCTCAGCCTCAGGCCCAAAATCTCAAACCCATGATGGAACGTAGTTCTATGGTAAGAAATCATAGTAACTTACCCAACTCGGTGCTAAATACTACATTCTTTAGTTTATCTTGCTCACCTCATGAAAATCCACTTTCAAAATAATCTAATGGTTCATAAGAACCCAACAATCAAATATGTAATCTCATGTGATAGAGTGGATTTCAAAACTCTAGGACTCTTAATTCATATGTAAAAAATCATGCCATTAGACTCTTAATGCATGGGTAACATAAAAAGCTTGCAACCAATAACAATGGGTGAAAAACCCTAATACAATTTCATGTAAAATCTATAAATTGCTAAAAATTGTAGTTTAAATAAGCCTTTGGGCACAAGGGTGAAAGGATTACCCTTGTTCAAAACCCCACAAACCTTGAATTAGTAGCTTTGGATGAACTCTCGTTTTTTGGACTCTATTCGTACTCTTGAATGAGGGTTCTTGAAGCCCTTGACTTGGGAACCTTGAATCTTGATCAATTTAGAAAATCTATGGTGGATCCTTGAGATCCTTGGAAGAGGTTTTGGATACTTAGGGGTTTTGTTGAGAGAAAACTTGAGAAAAACTTCATAGAATGCTTGTAAATGACTTTAATTTAGTGTATGTACGATTTAAGTGGCTTGGAAAAAGTCCAAAGTGCCCTATTTAACTTCTGTATGAAGCTGGAAATTGGGAACCCAATTTTATGGGCCATCGCGATGCGCCACTATTGCGGTGGGTCACTGGAAATTGATAAATGGGAATCTGGGAGTCACCACGATGGGGAGCCATCATGTTGTCCCACTGTTTGGGACCTGGAACTTCAGCGCAACGCATCATAATTGGGCTAGGCCACTGGAAATTAACTATTGAGAAATTAGGGTCCTCTGGGATGTGTCACTATCGCAGAGTTCCTCTGGAATTTGACAATTGACAAAATAGACCCTCTTCGCGATGCTATAAATACTAAAATGACATTGTTTTTTGATTAGGACTAAAATTAGCTGTAACTTCTTACTCAGGCATCGGATTTGGGCAAATCTTATATCGACGGAAAGCTTATCAAATTTTTTATATGATAAAAAGTTGAAATTAGGAAAATTCTATATAGTTAAAATGATACTCACTTAGGAAGTCACTCTTTAACCTTCTCTAGGAGAAATTAAGCTTAGGAAAAATTTGGTGTATTACATCACCACTAACTCTGACTGCTAAAAATCTGCAACTACTAGGGATGATTGGGAGCCCGTGTGTCTGAACCTATGATATAAGACTTTATAGTGCAAGAGAAAAGTATGCATAGATACTTTGAATATACTGGTATGCTAAGTGAGGTAGGATAAAATGCATGGGTTCATATGCATGAACACTACTAACTGAATGACATGAGTATAACTGGATGAGAGTACATGCATGAATACGTAAACTATAACTGAGAATATGATAACACTGTCTACTGAGTCTTAATACTGATTACCTGATATCTGAGTATACTGATACAAAATTACTGATAACTGAATAATTGTATCTGACAGTCTTGATTCTGTGGAATTATACTAAGTATCATACTGAACGGAGTGACTGTGTCGGACAGTCCTAAATCTATAGAACTAAACTGAGTTTTGTACTGAGACTGAATCTAAAACTGAGATAGTGGGAGATAATTATCTAACCGGCATGCCCCTTTCTAAATTGATTGGAGTTCAACTTGTAACCTCAGTTGGAAGGGTGTCAATACCGTGCCATGGGTAAAGACAATCTATGAGTTAACCCTTTCTGACAGAAAGCTCTTTCGTCAACCCTCGCTAGCAGGAAAACTCAAATGAGATGTATTAACTCTCATAATATCTGGTAGGAATATATCTCAACTAGTTCTATAGCACAGGGATTTCTACTAGGGGTCAAACCCTCTGCTGGCAGTAATTCCCCCAACCCTGGGTTAACTTGGTGTTGAATCCTACTCCAACTGAATAGACACTAAACTGATTTTTAGTTCATACTAGGCTTGACTGAACTGTTACTGATTATACTATCTAACTGAACTGGACTGAGTTCACTGAGTTTCGTTGACTGATGAAATACTTCTGAATTCTGTTAACTAGCTAAATTTACTGAGGTCTGAACTAAATACTGAATTGGACTGGACTAATACTGAGTCTATTAAGTTTTTCCTGATTTTTGTAACTGGCTGAGAGTACTACTGATCGTGACATGACTGATACTATACTGAGATAGACTTTGTCTCTATGTAATCAGCTAAATTATTGGGTATTAAATACCTTCAGGACTCGATAGCATAAATTAAAAGACATGGCACAATCTTAAAACATGATAAATAACTACTTTATCATCATTCATTCATTGGGATACTCTAGCAAACACTTGCATGACATGAACTTGAATACATGGTATCATGATATAATTTCATTATTTAATTCTCATGAACAACTCATCAAACACTTGGAAGGCTTTGTATATGCTCATAGTACTAATCAACACATGAGCATCATAATTTTAAGGCTTTAACATGAATTCACGTGATACTACATACATGATAGTTGTTTTTACATAAATCTTTCACTTATTCATGGAATAGAAATTCAATCAACATTATAATCATGAATACACTTGAATCCAAATCATGGAAAGCATGAAATCAAACTACTTGAAGTTTAAAAGAGCTTCTTGAATTCCAAGGGTAGAAGGAAATGAACACCTGACATACCTTGGTTGCTAAATTCTTGAAGATTAACGGTGGAATCTTGAGCCTTGAATTTGAAATTCAATAACCTAGGGTTTTTGTTCTTGAACAATTTGAGAGAAAGTAAGAATACTTCGCTCAATGGGGGCTAAATCTCGTATTTTAGGGCTAAATAGGGGTGGGGAAAAGACCCAAATACCCCTGAGGACATGGCTTTTTAATACTGAAAACCTGACAATCAATGCGCAGGATGATGTGCCGCATCATTGGCATAACACGATAGTCAATGCACCGCATTGAGTCTGCGTCAGTTCACTGGAAATTGCCACAGGGAGCCAAGGAAAAATATTGATTGATTCGATAGCCAATGCACCGCGCTAAGATTACGTTGATGCACTATTTTGTATTACAAAACATGGTTCAAACGAGGTGCAAAAAATACAAAACTCATCTAGGAACACCTACTGACATTCCTGATCATGAATCAATCTAAAAATTGATACTTTAAGGTCATAAGATTCGTGAATAGAGTTTACAACTTACGAAGGCCAAAATAATACTAAGTCTGAATACTTATCTAGAATTCTATAAGTCTGGGACCCCTTGGCGAGCCTAAAAGACTGAGTTGAGCTTAGGATTTTACAGGTTCTTATAGGTTCTTCCGTTCTACCCTGAGAACCTAACTGGGGACAATATCTGACTCTTTGACCTGAATTTCCACACCCAAAACATACATCACTATTATCCCTACAGATAACCTGGTGGTTTCTGCCATATTTTAGACAAAGGGGATTGGTTCTGCCACTCTTTTGTCTATATGTTCTGTCCCTCTTATTCTTTCTCCCTTTTTTCCTATGCCTGTCCTCCTTACTCGGCGGAGTATGAGATATAAGCCTAGATAGGATAACGTCTAACTAATTGTTCTAAGCAACTATCGAATGATCTAAGGCAGTGAAGGTAGCTCTAAACTCAGCGTGAGAAGCATTTTCATCCAGGGAATCTGCCTGAATGTGCGGAGGGGCTGACTGGTTGTCGTTACTTTTTTCGTTAGCTTTTCTAGAAGACATGTTATGGAAGCATAAGGAAGAGATGAATTAGACTGAGAGTTTAAATTGAGCTCATGCTCACTCGCACGACATGATTACTGAAAGTAGGGAAACTTTTCCTAAAATATCTAATAGCCTCTTATCCATAAGTATGGCGCGATACACACCCATGCACAATACTCTACTAGATGAGGGTTTCAGACTTCCTAGGACTCTGTTGAACCTTAGGCTTTGATACTAAGTTTGTAATGCCCTGAGTCTGTACCCCGAATGCTACACGGTGCTCATAATTTTGAAGGACCACAAGCTATCCCATGACTAGTACCTGCTGCATTAACTAAATGATAATACTGTAATTTGAAAAAATTAGGCTGAAAACATACCATAAGGTTCAATACTGAAATAAAACTGAATACGATATATCAATACCAAAACTAAAACATCTGTCTGAAAATACTCTAGTCTGAAAAGTTTCTAAATTGTCTGAAATGTTGAGTTGATGGGATGAGTTCCCAACTAACTCCGACTACTAAAATAAAATTGAAATGCTAAAATAAAAATCATGTACTCAAACTATGAGGACTCACCACTAACTTTGACTGCTGAAAAACTGCAACTACTAGGGATGATCGGGAGCCCGTGCGTTTGAACCTATGATATAAGACATCATAGAGCAAGAGAAAAATATGCTTCAGTACTTTAAATATACTGGTATGCTAAGTGAGGTAGGCTGAAATGCATGGCTTCATATGCATGAACAATACTGACTGAATGACATGAGTATAACTGGATAAGAGTACATGCATGAATACATAAACTGTAACTGAGATCGTGATAACACTGTATACTGTGTCTAAATATTGATTAATTGATATCTGAGTATACTAATAACCAAATGAATGTATCTAACATTCTTGATTCTGTGGAACTATACTGAGTTTCATACTGAATGGAGTAACTGTGTCAGACAGTCCTGAATCTGTCGAACTGAACTGAGTTTTATGTTGAGACTGAATCTGAAACTAAGACTGTGGGAAGTAATTATCTAACCGACATGCCCCTTTCTAAATTGATTAGGGTCCAACCTGTAACCTCATTTAGAAGGGTGTCAATATCGTTCCATGGGTAAAGATAAGTGGTGAGTTAACCCTCTCTAATTGGAAGCTCATTTGTCAACCCTCGTTGGTAGGAAAACTCAAATAAGATGTATCAACCCTCATAATATCTGGCAGGAATATATCTCAACCTACCCTGGATACATAGTTCTGTAATGCAGGGATTGCTACTAAGGGTCAAACCCTCTGCTGGAAGAAATGCCCCCATCCTTGGGTTAACTCGATGTTGAATCCTACTTCAATCGAATAGACACTAAACTGATTTCTAGTTCATACTAGGCTTGACTGAACTATTACTGATTATACTGTCTAACTGAACTGGACAAAGTTCACTGAGTTTCATTGACTGATGGAATACTACTGAATTCTGTTAACTGGCTCTTTACAAAGGTCTAAACGGAATACTGAACTGGACTGGACTGATACTAAGTCTACTGAGTTTTTCCTAAGTTCTGTAACTGACTGAGAGTACTACTGATCATGACATGACTGATACTATCCTGAGACTGACCATGGCTCTAGGTAATCGCTAAATTGTCGGGTATTAAATACCCACAGGACTCAATAGCATAAATTATAAGACATGGAACAATCTTGAAACATGATAAATAACTACTTGATCATCATTGATCATCATTCATTCTTTGGGACATTCTAGCAAACACTTGAATGACATGAACTTGAATACATGCTATCATGATATAATTTCATTATTTAATTATCATGAATAACTCTTTAAATACTTGAAAGGCTTTGTATATGTACATAGTACTAATCAACACATGAGCATCACAATTTCAGGGCTTTAACATGAATTCACATGATACTACATACATGATAGTTTGTTTTACATAAATCTTGCACTTAATCATGGAAAAGAAATCCAATCAACATTATAATCATGAATACACTTGAATCCAAATCATAGAAAGTATGAAATCAAACTACTTGAAGTTTAAAAGAGCTTCTTGGACTCTAAGGGTGGAAGGAACCCTTGGATGAACACCTGACATACCTTGGTTGCTAAATTCTTGAAGATTAACGATGGAATTTTGAGCGTTGAATTTAAAATTCAATCACCTAGGGTTTTTGTTATTGAGCAATTTGAGAGAAAGTAAGTATATTTGGATCAATGAGGGCTGAATCTCATAATTTAGGGATGAATAGGGGTGGGTAAAAGACCCAAATACCCCTGAGGATGTGGCTTTTTAATTACTGAAAATTGGACTATCGATGCGCAAGATGACGTGTTGCGTCATTGGTATAACGTGATAGCCAACACGCTGCGTCAAGTCCGCATTGATTTACTGAAAATTTCCATGGGGAGCCAAGGAAAAATATTGACTGATGTGATGGCCAACACGTCGCGCTGAGATCGCGTCGATGCACTATTTTGGATTTCCAAATGTGGTTCAAACAAGGTCCAAAAAATATGAAACTCATCTGGGAATACCTACTGACATTCCTGATCATGAATAAATCTAAATATCAATACTTTAAGGTCATAAAAGTCGTGAAATAGAGTTGCCAATTCAATAAGGCCAAAATAATACTAAGTTTGAATACCTAGCTAGAATTTTCTAAGTCTGGGACCCCTTGGCGAGCTTAAAAGACTAAGTTGAGCTTAGGATTTTACAGGTTCATATAGGTTCTTCCGTTCTACTTCACCATTTTATTGAGGAGATCACGGTGTGGAGAAGTTCTGAGAGTATCTATTTTGTGCATAATACTCTTCAAACGCCTTATTTTCAAATTTGCCTCCATGATCACTATGAACGTCGGTGATGAAGTGCCCAGCTTCTCTCTGTATTTATCCATAAAAAATTTCAAATTTTTTGAAAGCTTTGTGTTTATGTGAAAGAAACATAACCCAAGTAAACCATGAGAAATCATCATCTATGACAAATACATAGATAACTGAATAACTGAAAACTGCATGTTGTGGTCAAGCAAACCAGTAACTGAACTTAGTTTCTGATCTAATTACTGGACTAAGACTGGGACTGAGACTGTAACCACAATGGTAACTGAGACTCAAACTAGAACTGAATGCTGGGTTCTGATAACTATGCGATGGAGACTGATATAAATTGAGGGTCTGAATAGACACTAACGCTCTGCATTTTCTCAACTTCTCATCTCATGAAAAATCTTAATTACCCCTCCCCCTTTTCTTCAGCAACTAGATACAATTTTTTGCTAGACATTTACCTGCACACTAACCTGGCATTCAGCCCTATCTTCATGACGACAACCTCGTGTATCATAAGTATTCAATCGCTCATCACTACATTATTTCATAAGGAGAGTTCACTGAAGGGTTAAAACATAAGGACCAAAAGCATGAATGAGTTCTGTAATATCCTGGCTATGTAGTTCTGTAATGCAGGAATTTCTTCTAAGGGACAAACCCTTTGCGTGTAGGAATGCCCCCATCCCTGGGTTAACTCGGTGTTGAATCCTAATCCCACCTGAATAAACACTGAACTAATTTCTAGTTTATACTAGCCTTGACTGAACTGTTACTGATTTTACTATCTAACTGAACTGGACTTAGTTCACTGAGTTCCGTTGAATGACGGAATACTACTGAATTCTGTTAACTGGCTTAATTTACTGAGGTCTGAACTGAATACTGAACTAGATTGGACTGATACTGAGTCTACTAAATTTTTCCTAAGATCTGTAACTGACTGAGAGTACTACTGATCGTGACATGACTAATTGACCATGTCTCTAGGTAATCAGCTAAATTGTCGAGTATTAAATACCCCCAGGACTCGATAGCATAAATTATAAGACATAGAACAATCTTGAAACATGATAAATAACTACTTGATCATCATTGATTATCATTCATTCATTGGGACATTCTAGCAAACACTTGCATGACATGAACTTGAATACATGCTATCATGATATAATTTTAGTATTTAATTCTCATGAACAACTCATCAAACACTTGGAAGGCTTTGTATATGCACATAGTACTAATAAACACATGAGCATCACAATTTCAGGGCTTTAACATGAATTCATATGACACTACATACATGATAGTTATTTTTACATAAATCTTGCACTTAATCATGGAATAGAAATCTAATCAACATTATAATCATGAATACACTTGAATCCAATTCCAAATTATGGAAAGCATAAAATCAAACTACTAGAAGTTTAAAAGAGCTTCTTAGACTCCAAGGGAGGAAGGAACCCTTGGATGAACACCTGACATACCTTGGTTGCTAAATTCTTGAAGATTAACAGCGAAATCTTAAGCCTTGAATTTGAAATTCAATCACTTAGGGTTTTTATTCTTGAGAAATTTGAAAGTAAGTATATTTTGCTCAATGAGGACTGAATCTCGTGTTTTAGGACTGAATAGGGGTGGGTAAAAGACCCAAATACCCCTGAGGATGTGGCTTTTTAATTACTGAAAACCAAACTGTTGGCGCACAGGACGACATGTTGCGTCCTTGGAATCAATGCGATAGCCAACGCGCTGCATGAGTCCGCATCGATTCGACATCGGTTCACTAGAAATTTCCACTGGGATCCAAGGAAAAATATTGATCAACACAATGACCGACGTGCCGCATCGAGATAGCATCGATGCACTATTTTTTATTCCTAAACATGGTTCAAACGAGGTCTGAAAAATATAAAACTCATCCGCGAACACCTACTGACATTCCTGATCATGAATCAACCTAAAGATCAATACTTTAAGGTCATAAGATTTATGAAATAGAGTTTCCAACTTACAAAGGCCAAAATAATACTAAGTCCGAATACTTAGCTAGAATTTTCTAAGTCTAGGATCCCTTAGCGAGCTTAAAAGACTGAGTTGAGCTTAGGATTTTGCGGGGTCTTATAGGTTCTTCCGTTCCACTACACCATTTTGTTGAGGAGATCACGGTGTGGAGAAGTTCTGAGAGTATCTATTTTGTGTATAATACTCTTCAAACGCCTTATTTTCAAATTTGCCTCCATGATCACTATGAACGTCGGTGATGAAGTGCCCTTCTTCTCTCTGTATTTATCCATAAAAAATCTTAAATTTTGTGAAAGCTTCATGTTTATATATAAAGAAACATAACCCAAGTAAACTGTAAGCAATCATCATCTATGACAACTACATATCTTTTTTCATCAATGTTTGCGGTCTTGGTGAGACCAAATAGATCCATGTGGATTTTTTGGAGAGGCATGGTAGTAGAGACAATGTCTTTGGATTTTAAAGTTGTTTTGGTCTGTTTAATCAGTTGACAGGCATCACAGATATGATCCTTTTCAAACTAGAGTTTTGGCAGACCTTTCACCAAATCAAGCCTAGACAATTTCTCAATAATGTGCATGCTTCAATTCCCGAGCTTCATGTGCCATAACCAAGCATCATTGACTTTCACAGTGAGGCAGGTTAAGGTGGAAAAATCAAGACTATTTAAAGCATAAATGTTATCAATGCATTCACCGATAAGGGAGATATTTCTTTTGTTATGTTTGATAGAGCAGCTTTCAACTTTTCAGAGAACTCCAAATCCATTATCATATAGTTGATTGATTCTAAGAATATTGTATTTGAGTTCGTCTACTAGGTATACTTTGGTGAATTTGCATAAGGAGCAGAGTCTCACTAAGCGGGCTCCAATGACATTGCCTCTGGCATTGTCACCAAATCAGACTGGCCCCGCATCTACTTTCTTTAGGGAGTAAAATTTATCCTTCTTTACGATCATATATCTAGAAAATCCATTGTGGATGACCCATATTCTTTTTTTATAGCTCTGGCAAACCTGTTCCTGCAAAATAAGAAAATTAATTTTATTTAGGTACCCCAGTGGTGTTGGATCCTTGTGGGTTAGATTTTCTTTCTTTGGGCTATCAAACCCACACACTTTTAGGCTTATGACTGAAGCTATAGGATTTGTGCTCTTTATGTCCATAAGTAAAGTAGACGGGTTTTCAAGAGGAAAGGGAGGTCTTAGCTGATTTAAACGACCCTGAGAAGGAACTCAAATTCCTTTTGTAGGAGTTTGCTCCTATGAAACTATGGCTTGGAGATTTTTTAATATAGTTCAATTTTATTATTGTGATACCAAGCTCTTCATGAATCAAGTCAATTTCAACTTGACATGCTTCAATTTTTATTTGCCAGTTTCATCGATCCTCTAAAAGGTTTTGTTTAAATTGAGTTTCACAACTTTTCTTCTATTGAGAAAGCTTATTATATTCATCTATGAATTTTTGAAGTTCATCGGTTAACATATCCAGATTACAATCCAGAGTATTACAGTTATGACAGTTATGTGATCTTTCCTCACTGGATTCACCTGTCTCCATAAAGCACATATTGGCAGCCTCTAGTTCTTCTTCAGTTTTATCTTTATCACTCCAAGCTTCAAAGTTTGATTTTTTCTGGACTGTCGTCGTCTCAATTCTGGGCCATTTTGTTTAAAGTGTCTAGGCCCTCCACAATGGTAACAGAGATTATCGTTTCTGGTGGAGTCATTATTTTTCCTCATTTGGATCTTTATTATCTCTGTCTTATCGTCTGTCTTACCCTCTAATTTATGAGGGCTATTCCTTCACTATTGGCATATTCCAAAATGTCCTCCCTTTGGTTGGAGTAGTATTGAAGGCTACTGGTTTCTTCCTCTCATCCTTGTGAACCTGTTGATATAATTTTTCTCATATGCAATAAGGTTACCTAGCAGTTCATCATATGTTATGTTATGAAGATCTCTGTCCTCCAGAATAGCAGCCTTAATTTCCCAAGTTTTTGGGAGACTTCAGACTAGTTTCTGGACTTGCAGGCTGTGAGGATAAATCATCCCCAGTGATTTTAGTTCGCACACAATTTTATTGAATCTAGAAGCATTGTTTCAATATCCTCATTTTCCTCCATTTTGAATAACTCATATTCAATGACAAGAGCAGCAATTTTTTACTTCTTGACTTTTGTGGTTCCTTCATAGGTTACTTCCAACTTGTCACATATTTCTTTTGTTGTTTCACATGTTGAGATCTTTTTGTATTCTTCTACGCTAACTGCATACAAAACCAAAGTTAGTTTGAATTACCTATTTCTGTTCTTTGGTGACCTCAAAGCTTTCAATATCTTCAATATTAGGACTGCCAGATTCTTTATCTTTGTCCTTTGACTTTTCCTTGAGTCCTAGAATAGGTTTGGGACCCTTCTTAATAAAAATCCAGGCTTGGAAGTCATTTGATTGGACAAAGATCCTAAACCTATCCTTCCAGTAAGAGAAATATTATCCATTAAAGTATGGTGGTCTTGTGGAAAAGTGACTATCCTGAAGAAGAGAACCGAGAATCTGATAACTGGCTATTTGATCTTTACTCACTTACAGTTAAGCAATACTATCTGTGATACCTTCTCGGATACCAATTAAAATTCAAGAGGATGAGTCAACTACTGACCCTTTACAGTCGACTCGCCTACAGATCAGAACACTTTACAAATAGATTAAATTCAAAAATAGTTCAGCAAGAAAGTAACAAGAAGTAAAGTAACAATTTTGAGATTTATCCTGGTTCAGCACACCAATGTAGTGCCTACGTCTAGTCCCCTTGAGTTTTGAAGTTTCCTTAGATCTTTGAAAGTTTGGCTTGAGTACAATGATAGGAAACAAGTTCTAAAGACTTATTTTGCTCTTCAGATCTTGTGACACAGCTTAAGTTGATGTTCCAAAGTTAACTCGATCCTACTCTTTATATAACAATTGTAACTAAAGTTATAGAGCTTTGTAATACTAAGAACGAGACACTTTGAATTTTCTCCTTGAAGTTGTGTAAGTAGTGCCTGCCTTTGGTCTTCTTCTTTTAGAGTCTTCGGTTGCAACTCTTCACAAGGAAACCCAAGAGATTTCTTCTCAATCATGGATTTAAATTAATTCCTTGGTTGAGGAATATAGCCGTATCATATGTCCATGTCAGATATGTACATATGTGGCTTTGGATCACATCCATATTAGATATGTCTGTGATATATTTTTCTTTTTGATTTTGTAGAGATTGATTTCTCTCCAAATGCTTGTGATCTTTTCATCCTGATTGATGTGGTATGCCTTGATTTTAGGATTGTGATCCTTCTTTCATTTCCATGATATTTTATTGATCTGCTTGCCATATTCTTGAATTATTTTTTAGTTCCATTTGCCATGTCGTGATCTTCCATATTTTCCAATATCTTGAGATGATTTGGTGTTGAGATTCTCCTTCCATTTGTTCTTGTTGTGATTGATTTTCTTTGGATACGTGGATGTCCTTCCATTCTTGATGTCCTTCTATTTTTGGGGCCGACTTCCATTATCTTTAGCTGCTGCATAGATACACTTGTTAGTTTGTCATTATTAAAACATAAACTTAGGAGACTAATAAGTATCTCAAGTTCGCCGAGGACCAGAGACCACCCCCTTTGCCTAGCCTAACAGAACAAAATACAACTAGCAGCAGATGAATTCCAAACATATAACAAGATAAGTTGAGCTTCAAACATATAATATGATAGGAAACTCAAAAAGTAATTTAAGAAGTTCAACAACATTCTAATCCATAGTAATCCATAAAGCATCTAAATATACCAAAACCAATCTAATTTGGGACATGCCCCCGATGATAGCCAAAAGAATTTGATAGAAGTAGCCTAAGACATAAATGAAACAAGACTTCAAAATGATAGTCGTTATAGAGAATGGAAGCTCATCACTTCAAAGCTAACTACTGACTACCCAAAAATCATATCACTGCACACGAAAAGCAGAAGTGTCTCCGGTTCCTACATCACGTGGGTATAAAGCGTCTGGAGACGATTAGCAAGGTGAGCACTAACATGTAACTCAGGGAAGGGATAAAATAATGCCAATTCAAAACCACAGTAAAATCCACATTCACATATTATAAATACATATATATAGCATGCTGGAATAGGGAACAAGGTTTAGCATGAATGTAAGAAACTAGCCCGGAATGTGTAGCTTTAACGATTATAAAATGGCACCCACTGGCTATATGGGCTCAGCTCCCCCTGCTGAAAAGGCCTCAGTGCATGTTACACACACGAACTAGAGAAAAATCATATGTACATATGCACGAAGGGGGACTCAAACACCCAACCATATATACAAGGTGACTCGAACACCCGGTTATCAAGAAAGGGTGAGTCGAACACCCGGCCATGTATACCTTCACACCAGCAAATGTAATTTCCAATATTGGACCATTGGGACCTCCACTTTCACGGCCTAGATACACAACCCTTTTTAAACCCAATTAAAATATTCATAAATTCCCATTTATTGAACCATGATACAGATCAGGCATACACTATTAGTATCGTCATGCCAACTATACTTGGAAAGTATTATCATCATGTCATTATAATTTCATTAACTTGGGGGAATGTCTCGACCCCTTTGATCATTAAATAAAATTTGGTTATTTAGCCTATTATGCTATGCAGTAGTACCAAAAGTAGTTCAATGTGCATACCTTCATGTTCAAAATAAGTTTCACACGATTCGGTTGAGGTTATACCAATTATAATATTTAAAACCATTAATTTAGGGGAATCCACAACCCCCATTCCAATTGACCACATCTATGCAGCCCAAATAGTTCAAAAACATCAATTTAAACCATGAAGCATTCCTAAAAGCCATGGGAAAAACAATTCATTCATTGGGGCTCAAAATCCCTCAACCCACGTTCATAAACCATAATTAAACCACATGAATAACAATTGTAAAGGCATTCTTTTAACAAAATAAACTTTGGGGAAGAGTAACATGCCTGAGATATCAAGAATTATGAAGAGAAATCAACCCTTGGAAGCTCTAATTGCCAATTCTTTAGAAACCCTAGGTGTTCTTGACTTGGGGATTTGAGAGAAAAGATAGTATGTTTTAATTTGTTAAAAGATGGAAATAACCCCTTTTTATTGTTTTATGGGCATAGGGTCTGATAAGGAAAGAGGAAAATGAAAAGAACGCCCGTACTTAAAAGTGCAGAAAAGGTCGCCCAGACATTACGAATCACCTTACGACTCATGATGTCTAGCTATGAGTTAGCTCCATGACTCGTAGTCTGAGAAGTAGCTCAAGGACCCCTCATTGTTGCCCATATGAGTCACACACTGTGACTCATAGTCGGACCTTACGACTCATAGGGTCTAGTCGTAGTCAGGATAGAAATATTTGGGAACTATACTGGTTTGGCCACGAATGAGACTATCAACTCGTATACGGTCTTTACGACTCGTGACCCCCTAGTCATAATCACAACAGAAACTTCAGGCTAACAAACTGGTCAGGCTATGATTGGGGTCTTAAAACCCATAAGGTGACCTTACGACTCATAAGGTAAGTCATAATCATGGAAATGAGACCAAAAACTCAGAAGTATTCAGGACCAAAAATGTGGGGTATTACATTCTCTCCCCTCCCCCCCAGGATCATTTGTCCCCGAATGATAAGACAAGGCATCCATTAGCACAATTTAACACATAAATGCAACCACTTTTTCCTTTAACAAAGTCAGAAAATAAAGATGTTAAGGAAAACACATACCTTAAGCATGATTATCCGGAACGGGGAATAAGAATGGATATTTGGACTTTATTTCCTCTTCATCTTTCCAAGTAACTTTTAATTCAAACTTATGATTCCTTCATAGAACCTTTACCAAAGCCAAATCCTTAGTCTGCAAACGACGGACTTGCCTATCCAAAATCTCAACCGAGACTTTCACATAATAAAAGGAATATAAAACGAAAACACTCTTCAAAGGGAAAACCAAGGAAGGATCACTCACCCACTTTTTCAATATCGAAACATGGAACACCATATGGACAGAACTAAAACTCGAAGGAACCTCCAACTCATAAACCATAATTCCCACTCTCCTCAAAATCAAGTACGGACCAACGTAATGAGGACTGAGCTTCTTTTTCTTTCTAAACCTCATTACCCCTTTTATGGGAGAAACTTTAAGAAAACCCAATCATCAACATCAAACTTCAACTCCCTACTCTCACATCCGCATAGGAATTTGGATACTTTAGGTGGTCTTAAGACTGTCCCTAATCACTTTCACCTTCTTCATGGCCTGATGAACTAATTCAAGACCAAACAATCTAGTCTCACCGACTTCAAACCACCCACTAGGAGAACGACATATTCTACATACAAAGCCTCAAACAAGGCCATCTGAATAATAGAATGATAGGTATTATTATACGCAAACTCTATGAGAGGAAAATGATCGGCCTAACTGCCACCAAAGTCAATCATACAGGCCCTTAGAAGTAGAATATCTTGCCAACTCTAAGTGGTCTTACTAAGAAAAAGTCTCAAACCTCTAAAAAACACTGAACCCACTCATACTCGATTGGTAACATAGCAATAGCATGTTTGGCTAACTCATGAAATTGTGCCTCATACTCTAGAATGATTATAGAACTCTACTCTAATCTCGAGAATTGATATTTCAAATACTCTAGAAGGCTACGAGGCATATACTTTTCTAAGAAAACCTCGAAGAACTGAGTCTATATCAATGAAGGCGATCCAGCTATTATGGAATCAAGATAAATTCTACACCAATGTCTAGTTCTTAAGTCCAACTAAAAATTATTGTAGTCAACTCTATGAGTATCAACTAGGCCCAAACTGCAGAGCCTATCCTTGATAACGCTCAAACTACAGCTCTCGTCAGAGTGTAAGCGATCGTTGTCAAATATAGAACCCAACTGGGTTGGGTGTCGAATCCCACAGGGAATACTTGGTCACTAAGTATGCAACGATTAGTAGACTGTTGATCGAAAATTCTACGAAAAAGGGGGGATTTAATTATAGCATGAATTACGAGTATCAAAGTAACAAAGAAAAACGGAATGCTTAGTAGGTTTTAATCAATGAGAATTGTAAGTTAGGGTTATGTCCACCTTATGAGTTTTACGTATCTATTGGCTATGAGTTATGCGGAATTCAGACATGCATGCGCTTATAGAGATTCGTATTCTATGGTAAATCCTAGTGTCTTTCGACCATCAAGGATTATATCACTTTAACTCTTTCAAGCTTAAAGCGTATACTAATGGTACGAATTCTCCAAGAGTTTAATCCAGTTATGGCACTAACTTTTAAACAGGGGTTGGTAGCCCTATTTCCTTGTCATTCTCTCTTTTCCAGACATGTAACTTTTCTTTCGAACAAGTTAATGCTATACTGGCGTATTCTATATGTTTGCAACCACAAGAATTCAATTAAGATGAAGAGAGTAATGATATAAACAACATACGTATCAAGAATTCACAAACTCATAGCAATAGATAGTATCTCATAAGGCTTCCATAACCCTAACAGAGACGTTTAGCTACTCATGAGCGCAACGGAGATCACAATAAACATCATCATCATATCAAAACTAGAATGATCTCACGTTGGAGAGGAGTGTGGCGTCACAACAAGGTTGACGTTTTTCCTCCTGGTGTTTCCCACGAGTTAGCGTTTTTCTCTGTTAACAATTGTAACGTGAATTAGGAGCAAAAGTCGAATGAAAAAGACTTGAATTAATGAATGAGTGAGAATAATAAAAAGCTTGAATTAATGAATCCGTGAATGCTGAAAAATTTAGCAAAATAGGGTTTTTATAACATCCTTGTCCTAGTCCTACTGAAATAGGGTTTTTATCCTTTTCCTAGTCCTACTGGGTTACTGTATACTTGTCCTAATCCTACTAAGTTACTGCTGATCCCCCAAGTCTTTATAAATGTTGTTTTTGCCCGGGACAAGTTCTCCATGCATCACTTTCAGTCCACAAGCTTCCAGAAGTTGCCTTCCTTCTTACGTGAAGTTTCCTTTGGCGTCCAACAGTCCATAAAATGCTGAAATCTTCATCATTTATTCCTAAAAACTTGCTAATCACGTTGGTTAGCTCACTTACAGGAAAAAGGACTAAAAGTGCAGGAATTATATATTTTGTCCTTAAAACTTAGCTAAAATATGGGTACATTAAGGTGCTTTAGGCGTGTAAATACACCAAACATCAACACCCCACACTTAAAGCTTTGTTCGTCCTCGGACAATATATCATGTCTATATAAACATCTACTTAGGGTTTCACAGTAACAGCACAAAATATTCATCAAGACAGGCACAACAATTATTAACAAAGAGTAGTTTTCTAATCACTTCTAGAAACAATTCAACCTCCAACATAGACTCGTGATGATGGTTAATTCGTATCCACAAGTTAAGGCACAAAGAATCATCCAAAACTACCCAAAACTCATCAACCATGTGTGTCTCACAATATATCACCCATAATTACTTACAAGTATTTCATTTTTCAAAACATGGGTATAAGATTATCCTTGCTCTCACTCTCACAAAGAAATCATATGTTGCAACTGATAACCATAGGCTTGCCCTTAGTGTAATGCTCTACTAATATCAGAATGTTAAGCTTAGGATCAAATAGGTCGTTACAGGTTGTAATGTAGGCTAAGGGACGGGTAGGACTATTTTGGCCAGAAATAGTGACTATGTTCCTAAGCGCTTTAATACATCACATTATGCCATTAACACTCTCTTTTAATCAACCCTGCTACCTTTCTTTCATCTATCACCCCTTTTCACCTATCTTGCCATTCAAGCATAACTATCTTTTTATTTAATCATAAACCCAACTATCTTTTTGTTTTTCTATTTCTTTTTCTTTTTTTTTCTCTTTTTTTTTATAACACACCTCTATGATAGCCACTTTTTTTTTCATAACAAATTCAAGTACCATTACACTCTAAGGCATCACTCTCACCCAATTTCCTCTTATTTTGTCACATGATTTTACAATTTAAAGCGCTTAGGAATTTGGATCAAATTATGGTCTTGAAAAAAAATGGATTAGGCTTACATATGAGGCTGTCAAAGAAAATGGCTAAAGGCTCAAAGGGGGTTAACTAAGATAATGTCCATGGGTAGGTAAAAGGAAGATAAACAATCACAGGCTGCCAAAGAAATGACTAAATCATCTCCTAAACTCACACTCTTTATTTCGCTTTACACACACACCAGGCAAGTTCTAGCATCAGCCACAAACACAGAATATACTATCACCTCACACACACAAGGCACATGGTCGACTTTATTGGGAGCAGTACAGACTCTTGACCCAACAGATAAAGGAATTAAACCACACACTTATCACATAATGAGTCATATTTAGAGCCTAAATGTCTCAATAGTAATGATTTTGTCACAGACTCTTGTCATAATACCATGCTGCCTATCAGAACAATTTCATGCAAAATTAATAAAAAATTCTAAAATTTAACTACTAACAAACAAAACAAACAAACATAAATAAATGCAAATGCAGATAAAGAAGTATAGCATACAAATACCAGCACCCCACACTTAAACGGGACACACTGCCCTCAGTGGAAAATAAATAAGAAGAACCTGGTTAGTCGAACTCCTCCTCTATGTCTGGGGTCATACCCCCTGCATCAGAATCATCATCAGAGTCGTCGTCATCAGAGTTCTCCTCCACGTCGGAGTCTGGCATTCGTCGATCATCATCGGTTGGCATGTCGTCATCAAGAGGTTCCTAAAAATATACACCTACTCCACACATAGCCCTCGCATGCTCATTTATTGGGTAGTCATAATCCAATTGTTGGAGCTCTGCAGCAGTTGGAACACGACCTCCGCTCATCATGGTAAACCTCGTCATGCCATATAAATGGCGGAAGAAGCTTTCGTCGCAAGCATGTCATTTTGCAGTGGTTAGGTTGACGCCATGCATGGATTCAGCATCTTTAACCTTTGTGAGGTCAACCTTTTTCGGGTTGTGTGGAAGCTTATGATCTGCAGGTTCCTTTTCGATGTCCTCCTTTCTCAATATCGCAGTCAACAGATTGCCAAAGCTGAAGTGGGACCTCTTGTGCAGCCTGGCCTTATGCATTGAAGATCGAATAATCGCCCCAATGTTGATGGGGATGTTCGTCATCAAAGCGTACACCAAGCACAATCTATCACGTGTGATCTTTGTGTACTGTGACCCTGGAATCAGGCAAAAATTGACTATCCGCAACCATATCCGAGCTTCTCTGTTCAAGGAGGCATACGGGAAGGTATTGTGCCGACCGGTATCCTTGTGATGACTCCACCGTGCCATTGATCTTGTTCCGCATAGTGTGTGTCTGATTTCCCTGTATGTAGGTCTGCGATAAAGCTCCTTGAGCGGTGATGGATCCACAGATGGAAGACCCAGAAAAGAGTTGAAGAACTCCGCATTCAGTTGCAAGACTTGGCCCCGAATCTTTACTTCACTTCCGGTAGTCTTTGGGGACCAATTGGCATAGAATTCTCGCGTTAGATCAAGATTTCATTCTCCCATATCTTGGAAAATGAAATCAAGATGTAGCGCCATGATTTTAGCCAAAATGTGGGGTTCTTTCTTTGCTAGGCTTTCCTTTTGTATCAACTCCACATGAACATATTTTTTTACTTTATTGTTCTTGTACCACTCTTTTCCTTCCTCCTCTAGGACCCATTTTATCCCATACATGCGTCGAGGTATTTGCAGCGAGGAGGATTCAGCTTACTCTTTTCTTCCCCTTTTCTGGCCTTTCCGTGAGGTAGATGCTTTTTCTTTTCCGGGTCGACTTTTTGGTGCCATTGTACCTGAGATTAAAATAATAGTCATGTTAGCTTCATCTCAGTAGATACAATCGACAAACCAACAGTAGTGGCACTACCCCATACTTAATTTGTTGGCACAAACTTAATTAAGTGAAAGATGTCGATTACTCAGACTTTATCGCCCTACATTTAGGTGTTATGTTCCAACAATATATTCAGCGCAGTCATACTTTTCTTGTCATCTTCACTATCCTTTTCAATTCTTTTTCATGTATTCTTAACTATGTTTTCATGTTTGGACTAATGCATCTCTTTGAACAAAACTACTACATAGATATCGTATCAATTTATGGCTTAGAAATAATCACAACATCTCATGTTTGTAGTTAACCATGATTTTCATCCCGATGGACAAGTCATTCAAACATACAAGCTTTCGAGTTACAAGATTATGCAATTATCTTAACCATGTCGATTCCGCAAAAGCATGACAGTGTATCAAAATCAAATTCAGGTTGGAACCAAGTCTAGAACACCCATACGTATTCTTTCAATCACTTAGTTGTATCACAACAAATCAACCACATTCAAATCACCAACACTACTTCAAGATTTAACAACTTATTATAGGCGTAGTATTGTAATACTTACGGAATATAAAAGAAGAGCAAAGAAGTACTTACTTGGTTGATGGCCTCGGAAGATGTTCTTGCAAAATTAAAAGAGCAAAAGGAAAATTTTTGAGAGATTTTGGAGAGGTAGGCAGCGCTTAGGTTGAATTTTCAATGCATTTTTATTCTAAGACTAAGGTTCTATTTATAGGACAAGCTTGGGTCGGGTTTTGACCCGTTTGGAATCGGATTAGGAGACCAAAAAGTGAGCATAGGCGGCGCCTAATGCTTTGCCTATGCTTGGCATAGGTGGCACCTTTTGCAAAGCCTAGTTGAGCATAGGTGGCACCTATGCTATGGCATTGTTAGGCATAGGAGGCGCCTATGCCATGGCATTCTAGATTCAGAGACAAAAGGCTTTTGCATAGGCGGCGCCTATGCTATGACATTGTTAGGCATAGGTGGCGCCTATGCTATGGCATTCTAGATTCAAAGAGCTTAGGCCATAGCATAGGCCTTGCCTTGTTCGTTGCCTAGATTTTCATAGGCAATGCCTAACTCATAGCCTTTTGCTTCTTCATTCCCAACTTACCACCTTCAACATGCAATACTTCCAAATCAAAATTTGAAACCAATCTCCTCCTTTACACCTCTTGCACCTACACTTATTCAAAAATAACAAAAACGATTAGAACGATGGGTTGCCTCCCACCAAGCGCCTTAGTTTTGGTCGTGGCTCGACAAAATCCTAGGAAAACAAAAACAACAAAAGCAATTAAAAATGATGGGTTGCCTCCCACCAAGCGCTTGATTTATTGTCGCGGCACGACATAGTTATCTCGATTACTTAGACTTCGTCGAGATAGATGGTGCATCATTTTCTGAATAGATTCAGACGACGGTGATGCTTACTTGTAGGCATGCAATCTTCTTCAAGATGACTCTTGTGCATACATATCCCAGGAGGGATACCAATTATATCATCAATAGACCAACCAATGGCTCTCTTGTACCTCTTCAGAGCAGAGATGAGAGCCTCTACGTGTTGTTCACCTAAATCAGCCGCAACACTCACCGGAAGTGTATTTCCACTTCCCAAAAACGCATACCTTAGGTGACTGGGGAGCTCTTTCAATTCTAGCGTCGGTATCTCTTCAATGGAAGTCTTCGTTGTTGGTGAAGATTGATTCTTAAGATCAAGGCCCAACTTCTTAGGATCATGAGAATAGGACCTTATTCCTATTAGAGCACGAACGGTTTCTTCTTGTTCTTCAGCCTCCTCACGTTCAAAATTCAGTAGCACATCAGATAGTGACTCAACAGTAAGCTGCTTCTCTACAGATAATTCTTTCTCATCCTCATAATAAACATCTTCTACAGAGAATACATTCATATCTCTAGGTTGTTTCATCGATTTGCATACATCAAAATGGACTACTTCATCATTCAGCCGAAATAAAAGCTCATTAGCTCTTAAATCAATCAGCACACTTCCAGTTGCGAGTAAAGGATGCCCCAAGATTATGGGAACTTCAGAATCCACCTCGCAATCCAAAATAACAAAGTCTGCAGGAAAGATGAAGGTGGAAACCTTCACCAACACATCATTCAAGATACCCACAGGTCTTTTTACCGACCTATCTGCCATCACGAGCCGCATATTGGTTGGTGTAGGGTCACCCAACCCCAACTTTCTGTACACGGATAGCGGCATCAAATTGATGCTAGCTCCCAAATCGCACAACGCCTTAGCAAAATCCAACGATCCAATCGTGCAAGGAATAGTGAAAGCACCAGGATCTGCCTTTTTTCTGAACTAGCGATCTTGTAGCGATTGCACTGCAATGATGAACATTATCTGCCAGCTCATAGCTTACTGCCCGCTTCTTTGTCAAAAGATCCTTCATGAATTTAGCGTATCCGGGCATCTGCTCTAGCGCTTCCACCAAAGGAACATTAATAGTCAGCTGCTTCAACATAGTCATGAATTTACTGAACCTGGTATCATCAGCTTTCTACTTCAGTCTCTGCGGAAAAGGTGGTGGTGAAAGGGGAATTGTTTTCTCCACCACTTCTTTTTTATCTTGCTTCCGATTATCCACCTTTTCAGGAGTGTCGTCAGCCTTCTTCTTCAGTCTCTGAAGAAAAGGTGGTGGTGGAAGGGGAATAGTTTTCTCCACCACTTTCTTTTTACCTTGCTTCCAACTATCAATCTTTTCAGGCTGCAGACGTCTAGGGGTGACGTCATGAACACACTCTTCAGCTTCTTCGGCCTCTTCACATTCTGCATCAATAACATTATCCAGTATATCATCAACTACCTGCTTGCCTTTAGATGGATTTTCCAACACTTTACCACTTCGGGTAGTAATATCCATACACGATCCATCATTCCTCGGATTTTGCACTGTGTCGCTAGGTAGTGTTCCAGCTTTTCTTTGATTGAATGCCGCTGAAAGTTGACTCAATTGCTGCTCCAGCTGTTTTATTAAAGTGGAATGTGAGTTAACCAATTGATTTATTGAAGACAAATCGTTCTTTACCTCATTCACTCCCGTATTTGTTGCCTCCACTCCTTTCAGCAGCTTTGCCATCATATCTTCCATAGACATCGTCCCCGAACCAAATGTCACGGCCTCACGATTTCCAGGAGGAATATACAAACCACTCCTGTCAGTCTTATTCTTCCAACTACCTTGATCACGGTCCTTGTTTCCAGATTTATCATAATAGTTCCGACCTTGGTTTCCTTTGGCTTTGCCTCGGAAACCCCCCTGATTATTCAAGTAGTTCGCTTCTTCCTCAAAGTCAGATTCATCTCTTCCCTGTGATACAACGGCCTTAACCTTTTTGGTCTTCCCTGATAATAAGTGCTTGGTAAGAAGATCCATCTGCATTTTCATGTGAGCCATATATTGGTCACGTTCCTCTTGTCTACGCCTCTGCTCTGCAGTCAAGCCAATAAATACGGTAGAGCTTGCTACCTCAGAATCCCTGGTATGCCAAGCTCTACTCTGCTTTGTCATACGATCTAGCATATCACTTGCCTCAAGAAAAGTAAGGTCTATGAATGACCCACCTGCAGCATTATCAACCACTGGCTTTGTCACCGAGTTCAAAGCCCTATATAATATTTCCATCAAGTGGATATTCGTCATCTGATGGTTTGGGCACCGCATAAGCTTCTTCTTGAACCTCTCCCATGTTTCATGGAGAGATTCAGTTGGAAGCTGTCGAAAATTGTTGATCTCATCCCGTAATTGGGCTCTCTTGGATGGAGGAAAGAATCTTTCTAGGAAAGCGTCTTTCAGTTGCCTCCAATTAGTAATAGAATCAGGAGTTAGCCCATTCAACCATAGAGTTGTCTCCCCAGACAGAGACAATGGAAATAAGCGCAGCCGAATTGCATTCTGCCCAACTCCTGGATTGTCAAACGACTTGCATGTTGAAATAAAGTTGATCAGATGCATATTCGAATCATCTCCTGCGAGTCCACCAAATAACCCCTTGAGCTGCAATAACTGAATCATGGTGCTAGTGATATTGAACTTAGCTCCGGGTGCCAAGGGTGGAGGAATAATAGCCCCTATGGCACCAGCTCCATCCAGATCGTCATCATCATCATCAAAAGGAGCCTGCACAGCTCGACGGTCAGGTCTCATTCTAGCTTGAGGATCTTAAAGCGTATACTAATGGTACAAATTCTCCAAGAGGTTAATCCAGTTACGGTACTAACTTTTAAACAGGGGTTGGTAGCCCTATTTCCTTGCCATTCTCTCTTTTCCAGACATGTAACTTTTCTTTCGAACAAGTTAATGCTATACTGGCGTATTCTATATGTTTGCAACCACAAGAATTCAATTAAGATGAAGAGAGTAATGATATAAACAGCATACGTATCAAGAATTCACAAACTCATAGCAATAGATAGTATCTCATAAGGCTTCCATAACCCTAACAGAGACGTTTAGCTACTCATGAGCGCAACGGAGATCACAATAAACATCATCATCATATCAAAACTAGAATGATCTCACATTGGAGAGGAGTGTGGCGTCACAACAAGGTTGACGTTTTTCCTCCTGGTGTTTCCCACGAGTTAGCATTTTTCTCTGTTAACAATTGTAACGTGAATTAGGAGCAAAAGTCGAATGAAAAAGACTTGAATTAATGAATGAGTGAGAATAATAAAAAGCTTGAATTAATGAATCCGTGAATACTGAAAAATTCAGCAAAATAGGGTTTTTATAACATCCTTGTCCTAGTCCTACTGAAATAGGGTTTTTATCCTTGTCCTAGTCCTACTGGGTTACTGTATACTTGTCCTAATCCTACTAAGTTACTGCTGATCCCCCAAGTCTTTATAAATGCTGTTTTTGCCCGGGACAAGTTCTCCATGCATCACTTTCAGTCCACAAGCTTCTAGAAGCTGCCTTCCTTCTTACGTGAAGTTTCCTTTGGCGTCCAACAGTCCATAAAATGCTGAAATCTTCATCATTTATTCCTGAAAACTTGCTAATCACGTTGGTTAGCTCACTTACAGGAAAAAAGACTAAAAGTGCAGGAATTATATATTTTGTCCTTAAAACTTAGCTAAAATATGGGTACATTAAGGTGCTTTAGGCGTGTAAATACGCCTAACATCAATCCTCACAAGAAATTAACAACTCAAATGCATCCTCACTCGGATCCCCTACAAATCTAGGTGGAGTCAATCTCAAAAATCTAGCCAACATCTTCTGCTCCTAAAGAGACATAGCTGGCTGGGCGGCTACTAAATGAGCAACAACTGGCGTTAGAGGGACCTCAACTCTGAAAGCCGCAACTACAGGTTGTGCCCCTACATCTGTACCACTCTGATATACAGACTGAGCACCACCAGATGGTGTAAAACCAACCAAAACCAATAATTGAACCAAGTAATATCTAAGCAATAAATAAGAAATGAACCCCGATGGAGCTTGGGCTGCCCCCTGGCCGACCAAAGGCTAGGGTGGTGGAATCTCTAGCTCGGGAGCAATGGCAGGATCTAGTGAAGGCTCTTTATCCTGACCCCTAGCTAGGGTTACAACTCTCACCTGTTCTCATCCCCTGGTCGACCACGGCCTCTAATACGAGCCTTAGTTATAGACTAAGGGTCCTCATCTCCAGTCATTGTAACCCGCGTCCTAACCATCTGTGAAAGAGTGAAATTATATAAATTTTAGAAACCAACACAGACTCGACGCACGAAATGAATGAATAAGGTTAATTTCTCCTAAGAATGTCTTATAGCCTCTCAAAGATAAGAAGTGAATGTCATCGTTTTAATCCACGGGACTCTACTAGACACGTGCTCTTATACCAATAATACCAATGAACCTAGGCTCTGATTTCAATTTTTCACAACCCAATTTCTTGAGTCATGATAGGACCAACTTTAACCCACCAATAGGTAAGAAAAACTGTAGCCTAGAATGGAAGTAATGGGTTAATTGGTGGAAGGCATAATAATTACCAATTATGAAACATACAACTAAATTGTAAATGAGTAAATATAGGTATAAGATACTAAATAAAAGCAGAAAATGATAAGAGTGTACAAAAAAGTATCCCATGACCTAGTGAGGTCGGTGCAAGAGCCATTAAGTACAAAATATGAGTACTGAATAATGTCACTATACAGGAAATCTCGAAAGTAAAAACTATCCAAAAATAGTAGAAGGAGAAAAGATTAGTTTCGGCTCTAAAAGTTTACCCTATCTCTGAGTCTTAAAAACTGGATGTATCATCAATGACGGTAAGTAGCACTTAGATATGCATTAGAAAAAGATGCAAAAGTGTAGTATGAGTACCAAAACACATACTCAATAGGTCTCATAGTCCGACTGAGCTAAATTATAATAAGATGCGAGAATTCAAAATAAGGTTAGGGATAAAGGGGCAAACCTGATATAATACTCCGACTGACATATAATAATAAATAACAAAGTAAATAAAGTCAAAGAAAAACAAGTTAACTACAACCTAACTAGGCCCCCATAATCCCAGAAGATGCAAATAAGAGAAAGAAAACCCAACCGAGCCCTCATAAGCCCAATGAATACAATCAAGAGAGAACCCTGACAACAATAGTAATTAAAAATTAATCGACAATAGAAACTATATATATGAATCCCTTTCGTACCATAACCATTAGACTCGTACCTGATATTTAAAATCATAAGTGAACAATAATTTCCCAACTCGATCCAAACGCTAATATCATATATACTAGAATTAAACCGGGAATTAATTATCATAAAAGAATTGTAAGTGTCGAACTCGAATTGGTCTTTAAAGTAAGTAAGAGGTAACAATTCTAGTCAAAAGTTGGAAAGATGTCTAAATCATACTAAATCTCAAGGATATATATGTAAGGTGATGAAAGAAGGTCTCTTAGGCCTACAAGACGCTATTTAGGATATTTGGCTTTAAAGAAGGCCACTGGCCCGCTACTAATCCCCAAAAGTCCATACTAAGGTAATTTTTATCTAAAACAAGACTAAGGTTTCAAAGTCCTACTATTAGGTGTTAAATAAGTCTAAATAAGTTTTAAGGCAACAATTTAACTTAACGAAAAAAGGAATGGGTCAATTCTACCTAAAACGGCTCTCTAATGGGCTAAATTTTCCACATTTCACTAAACATGCAACCAAGCCATAAATTCCAATCCATATCTAGCATAATACTATACTATTACCATAATAAAGTATAATTTATGAGAAAGGTAAGATAGCCTACCTAGACACTGACGAAGCCCAAGAAAGTTCACTAAGTTGGAGATTTTCCCTTTCGAGAAGCTTTCTTACGATGCAATGCTATTAAAATAATTATCTACACATTTATACGACAATAACAATATCCATATTGTATATAAATATTTTGGGTCCAAAATCAAGGTAAAAGGTCTCATGTGGGGTCTGCTTGTAGAATCACGACATTGAAACCATCAAAATATTCCTCTAAGCTCAATGACCATTTATCCTCAAAATAGGTGAAATCAAAGTATAAATACGCCCTCAAATCATCCCATAAAGTATCTAGGGATATGGATTTGAATCGGATAATTAATTAAGAAATTAATGGAAACTTATGAAAATTTAGACGAGAAAATACCCCTAACGCACTCTCTTATTCACCCTGAACACCCAATGATCAAACTCTATAATTCCCTAAGCCTTTGGGGGCTTTGTAGAGTTGGAAAAGGAAATAAATGAAGAAGGGAACAGGTTCCACAACTTTTAATGCTGCTATGGGTTCCTTCTTCGCGATTGCAGAGACCTCATCGCAAACGTGAACCAAGACGTAGTTTACCCTTTGCGAACGTAGAGACCAGCTTATAATCACAATAGCTAATGACCTTGGCCTTTGCGAATGCGGCCAAGGGCCCCGCAAAGGCCATTTTGGCTTGCACCAACAGTTTTGGCCAAGTGCCAAAACTCCGATCAAACGCTCGAGATTCGTTTGGAATCTCATGAACACAAACGAACTATTTTGTCCTATCAAATTTAATATTACGAACTTAACTGTCTCATTACGATTTCTATTCGGGGTTGTTTAGATGAAATATGGGTCCCACACCTAAATGACCATTTTAACCAAAATCCACCCAATAGCCCAAAATGAGTTTGCAAGCCTCGAGACCCGAACCAAAGATTTTCCTAGCCTAAAATTGACACTTCATATCTAATGGAACTATAATTGGCATACGAGACTATTAACCTAAAGTTTTATCCCGATACCAATTCTCAACAGCAAAAATTTTAAAATAAAAAATTGGCTCTAAAAATCATACAAACTTCCCAGTAGCCGAACTATCAGATCCAGCAAGTCATAAATGACTTAGGACGGCTATGAAAAAACTATAAATGGCAAAATAATGCAGAGATACAGAAAATAATCTAGAGGGTCATTGCAGCATCAACGTACGTGGAAAAAAATTAGATGTAGTATGAGAGACTTCTATAACCTGACTTAGATCTCAATTAAGCAGGGTGGTCTCTAAAAGGTCAAATGGAGGAAGTTGTTGTGCAATAATCTTGTTGTTCCTAGATGGATATTTATACTTAGGTTGGCTACACATTCGAAGTTATATATCAATGATAGGATGGAGAAGTGGGTCATAACATAAAACCCTCATGCCCTTTGTGTGAAGTTGATGCTAAGAGACTCTCTCACTTTTTTTCTCATGTATGGTTACTTCTCGAGTATGGCTAAAGATATTGAATGGAGTCAACAGGCTGCCTAGGAACTGCACAAATGAGTTAGCATGGGCTTGTGAGCAAACAAGGGGAAGGAGTGCAAATGGTGAGATTTACAAGTTGTCCCTGGTTGCTACTATATATCACAATTAGAGGGTTCAAAATATTAGAGTCTTCCAACAAAATAAGCAATCGATTGAGGTACTGATCAAATTCACTATACAAGATGTGCATGCTAGGGGTAATGCACATGTAGGGGTGGCAAAAGAGCATGTCCAGTTGGATATGGGTAGATCGAAAATGGGTCAAGTGAAAATGAATAAACATCTTACCCGACCCATATTAGATATGGATAAAATGGATAAACCCAATGAATAATATTGATATCCATATTATCCATTATTTCTTATCATGTAATAAAAAACAATCCTTGAATACAAGCTTTTTTTTTCTTCTTTTTCTCCATTTAGGGTGCGTCTGGTATGAAAGAAAATCTTTTTGTATTTCCTTCAAGAAAATATTTTCCTTGAAAATAAGTGATCTTGAGTCGTGGTCGGGAGAAAGATCTTGGGGTGAGGTTAAAATTTGAATCTTGGGTCGAGTCAAAAGTTTAATAAAGATTTTGGTCGGGTCTTGTTTGGGGTCAAGATTTGACTCTCGGGTCTCGAGTTAGTGTCATGATTTGGTTCTTGAATCAGTGTTGTGAGTTACGTCTCGAGACGGGTTTGAGAGTATGGTCTCAAATCAGGAGTCGGGGTCTAGGGTCCGGGTCGTAGTCGTGTCTCGAGTTCGGTCCTCGGTTGGGATTATAAGCGGGTCTTAGGTTGGAATCGAATATCAATTTTTGGGTCTCGGGACAGAAGTCGAATCCCAGATCTGATCTTGTTTCAAGTCTCGAAATGAAAAAATAAAAATTAAACAAAACTAAAAGAAAAGAAAAATTAACAAAAAGTTAAAAAATAAACAAAAATAAAATAATTCCTTCAAAAAAACACTTTTCTTCATTCCAAACACACCCTTAATTAGTAAGTATAATAGAAAGGTTATTACATCTTCACATATTTAAGAGAGTGTAGTTAATGACAACCCAAGAATTATTCATATTTTAAAATGGATAATATCAGTTGATTCATATTTGACCCATTTATAAATGAGTTGGATACGTAACCCATTTACAAATGAATAAAATGAGGGGAATAACCACAAATTTAATCCATTTTGCCAACCCTGCTCACAAGGTCAAGTAGCAAATTGGCCGAAGCTGCATAAGTGCTATCTTGTGTAGTACTGACCTGGAAATGTCGAAATGACTAAGGGGTGCAGGGCGATGTGACCAGTTGTGGTCTACCTGGATGAGTACATACAGAGTTGACTGAAGTGTATCGATCCGGCCATGCGTATACAAACCCTTGTACTCCCAAAAAGTAACACTTTTGGTAATAAAATTGCCAATTAACCAAAAAAAAACTCATGTTGACCTAACACATCTTTTAAGATTAATTAGAGGTGTATTTATTAAATTTATTTTATTAATAATGCTTTGAAATTTTAAATTTAACCACTACTATTTTATGTAGTTATATACCCCCTTAGCTTAAAAAAGAATGATCTAATTTGACTTGACACAAAGTTTAAGAAAATAAAGAAAAATTTTGAACTTGTGATCCTAACTTAAAATTATGTCAAATGTATCAAAATATTCTTTAAACTTGTGATCTTAAATATATCACGTGACAAGTTAAAATTAAAGTAATGTCAAAAAAGAAAATGTAACATTCTCTCTTAAATGGATTAAAAGAAAAAGTAGGTCATTCTTTTTAAACGAATGAAGTATTACTAAAGGTAGTATGAGGAAAAGAAAACTCTCATTTGTTAAAATGGACTAAAATGAAATATCATTTTTGATATAGCCAAGGAAAATGAGAGGGAAGAAGCATTCAAGTTGTTGCAATTTGCTTATCGCAACTACTTTAAAAACTTAAGCATTCGCATCTCGTCAAACTGGCACTATAAATCATTAGGTAAAGCAAGGTGAGTTCAAGAATAGAAGTATTTCAAACTTTAGAAGTCACGTTTTCCCCAAATTTAAACACTGCATATTACAACTGCAACATATATATATATATATATATATATATATATATATATATATATATATATATATGCTAATATATAGAAGAGGCTTGGAAGCAGGAGGCGGTCGTCATGCCTGCTTCCTGCGTAATTTTACCACATCACCCCTAATTAATTATTATATGTCATTTAGGTATTAAAAAATTAATAATATTTAACAAAAATATAAAATAGACATTTATGACATGTCTGCTTCAGCTGCTTCAACCGTAATTTTATTATTTCATCCCTAATTAATTACTATATGTCATTTAAGTATTAAAAATTAATAATATTTAACAAAAAATAAAATACACATTTATGACATGTCTGTTTCAGTTGCTTCAACCGTAATTTTATTATTTCATCCCTAATCAATTACTATAAGTTATTTAAGTAATAAAAAAAAAAAAAAATTAATAAAAAAGATAAAATAAATCAAAAAAATGATAAACAAACTATTCAAGTTTTAAATTAATTTGACATCTTATATAAGGCTTGTATAAAAAAAAATCACAACTATTTTGTATATTAATTTTGTTGTACCACTTCTAATAAGTTATTTCCTAATTGATTATTATATGTCATTTACGTATTAAAAAATTAATAATATTTGATAAAAAAAAAGTAAAAATAGACATTTATGACATGTTTGCTTCAGTTGTTTCAACCGTAATTTTACTATTTTATCCCTAATTAATTATTATTAGTCATCTAAATATTAAAAAAAACATTTAATAAAAAAATAAAATAAAAAAGAGATAAATTAATTATTGATGTTTTAAATTAACTTGACATCTTATATGAGGCCCGCTTAATTATTTTTTTACAACTATTTTTTAGTGTAATTTTATTGTATCACTTCTAATAAGTTATTATGAGTCATTTAAGACATGTCTACTTCGGGACTTGAATAGTGATAATTGTTTGACTCTCGAAATTATATCAGTGTCACTTAAATTAAAATAGAAGAAAAAGTATTATAAATTTCAATAATTAAAAACTTAAATTATTCTAAAAATATATTAGACTATCAATGCTACAAAACTTTGGACAAGGAGAGTATTATAAAATATAATGGCTAACAACTTAAAATAGTAAATTACAATGTCAAAAAACTATTATAAATTACAATAGCTAACAACTTAAAATTTGTGTTAGTTTTATTCGTCTAATGTATTCTAAAGGCATATATTATCCTAAAGGAACTTTATCTGTTTGTCTCTTATAATAGTACGACTTATAATAAGAATTTTCTATTCTAATGTAATTATAATGTAATTCGTCTTTAATATCTTTTAATTGTTCTTCTAGATTTACTAATTCTATCTTATTTAAAGTGTCTAGATCTTTGGCTATTTTATTTTGTATACCTTTAATGATTTCTAAAAGTCGTAATTCATTTTGTCTTAGTTGAGATCTGTGATAAGATTCTTCTTCTATTCAACTATTTAATTGTCTAATTCTTTGAAATACAGGTAGGTCTTGCATGCAACTAATTATCCTAACTGATAAGCTTTCTGATTAATACGTTATTTATGCCAATCTATTCTACCGTTGATACGATATATTTCTTCTTCGCAACTTTGTAACTCCCAATTTAAAGCACTTACTAAATTTGGGCTTACTGTTCTGGAACTATTGTATACTCTATACAACCTGTTTACTTCTATTAATCATTTTTTACACTCTTCTAATTGCTTAAGTCTCTTAATAGTATTATCTTTTGTTTTATATTCTCTATATAAATAAAAGTATCTACACCTTGTATCTCGAAAAGCAGGGTGTCTTTTCATAAACTTGTCTACTCTTAAGCTGAATAATTAATTTATATTCTAGTTGTCCTATTATAGTAATTAAATAATCTAGTCTGTTATTATCTTCTTTAGTCTGGCTTAGTCTAATATATTCTATATATAAATCTTGTAATCTTTCTTTAGTTTTCTATGTGTAAGCGAGTATTCTGTAATGGTCTTCTCATTAACTTTCCCAAAAACTTCTCGTTCTGATACCAATATAGTATGAAAGGCAGTAATAATATAAAATTAAGTAAGGGCTGAAAATAATCGGTTTGGGCTGAAAATAATCGGTTTAAACAATTATGTTGTAAAATCCTACTCAGTACTCCCTCTTTCTCATTATTTCTTCATGTTTGTAAATTCTTCTTATATCTTATATTTTTCCCAAAAAAAAATTATTTATTTTTTTAACTTACTCTGTTCATCTCTTCCTCGTGACCTATATTCTTAAAAACTTCTTCTTTAACCATACCCCGAAATATTAATCTGGCAAACAACATTCGTCCTTTAAACTTCTTTGTTTTGGCGAACTATTTAAAGCCAGGATTCCTAGAAATTTACAGGTTAATCCATCGTTATTATTAAGAAGTTAAGAGGCTAACCATATACTAAGGGTAATTATTTTAAAATTAAAAACTTAATTTACATGATGTACAGTTAAACATATTTAAAACACAAACAAAATATATTTTTGGTGGGGAAATATAGAATAAATAAGAACTTACATGAAGTAACTGGGATAGAGGTTTTCCTTTCGGGAATCCCCTAAGGACTGAGCGAAAAACTTCAAAGCTTTTATTAAACCAAACTTAATATTTTACAAGCTTAAACCCCGGAGAGGAAATGAGCTGGGAGGAAAAACTTATACATTCAAGGAAGGGGAATATGTTGTGAGAGATTTTTTGTTGCTTGGGTTTTTTTTCTACTTTGCCTCTTCTACTAAATTACAAGTCTTATATAGACATAATGGAAAGAAAATTAATGGACTCAATTACACTACGTGGCCTCAAAACAAATGGCCGACACTTAAAGATAAGATTCTTCAATAATGCAAGTCGGGTATACTTTGGGCCCCATCGTCACATGCATTATTGTTTCTTTTGACAAACGCGTGCTTCAACAATTTTTCCCTTTTTTGGAGGGTAGTGATAAAGGAAGCACTATGACGCATTACAGTACTTAAAGTGGGCATACCCACATGGCACATTTTATCTTTATTTTATATCATACTACTTGATTCTTGTTCTTCCACGTATCAGTCTTTTCGACCATTTACTTGTATCAGTCTTTTCTAGTATTTACTTATTTTCTTCTAGTTAGGTATCTAAGTTGTGAAGTGCAATGGAATCAAAACTCATCCCTGAATCATCATCTTCGTTGGGATCTTGAACATCTTGGAGATAAGCAAAACTGCCATTAAATTTATATCTTCGTCTTCTGAACTTGGCCGGTTACCATTATCATCTGGATTGTCTTGGCTACCTATGTTTGGAACTATTTTGTCTGTACTTGTACCAGGCTTGTCTCTTCTAATTACTTGTTTATCTGATTCTTGACTGTTAAAAAATTTCTCTAAAGTCTGTTTTATGATAGTTTCAATTTTTTCATTTTTCTTTTATAAAATCATAGTCTTTTTCAAAGTATTACACGTCTTGGGTAGTTTTTGTCTTGATGAAGACCATTTTTCATCTTCACTTTTTGGCAAAGTGACAGCCATTAACGAATTTGACATGTCTTTACCAGCTATCGTTTGAACCGGACTAGCTGTACCTCTATTCGATACAGTGGATTTCTTAGCATTCAGTGGGGAATGCACACCCTTCTCATCCATTTTATATTGAGATGGAGAACTCGGAGTCTGGGTACTTGCATTTGTCTGGGTAGTGTTAATTTTGTTTTGCAACGTGTGTACTTGTTCCTTAAGTCTAGTATTTTCAAGAAGGAGGGCCTCTTTATGGGCATTAAGTCTTTTGAAGGCCTCTGTCATCGTGGAACAGTGGTCACAAAAAATTACTTTGCCTGTGTCTCTCTGGATATTGTATTGGGGTATTTGATTTGGGTTTTGTCTAAGGGCTGGAGTTATATAAAAATTTGGCCCAAGGTATCCTCTAGCATGATCTATTGCTTCAAAAAAATCATTAAAACCTTTAAAAAGTGTGTGTTTAACCCCATTTATAGATTTTAATACTTTTATCCAGGTTTGAAAAACACCATTAGTTTTACCATGTATGACTACATAGTATTTAAATCTATTTTCTCTACTTTTATCAGAAAAATATTGGCATAAAACATTAGTTGCGGCTACAAAATGTGGAGTGTCTCTTTTACTATGGGCTACCCATAAATTATCAACTAAACATCTTTGAGGTTTGTCTATAACGTGGTCTGGTCTAACTTTAAATGATAAATTGCATGATGGATAATAAATTAAATTAATTTGTCCAAAGTAAATCCTTTCCATCATTTCTACAGTGTGTTGTGGTCTAAAATTAACATTACCTAATAGAGTCTGAGCATAAGAGTCTTGAGCTGGGGCTTTGCCCTTGTCTGGTTGTCCTGTTAGTCTCATGCTGAAATAAATATTAATTAAAAACTTTTAGTCTTAATTTGTAATCTACTTAACTGATCTGCTAATTCATTATCTTTTCCTTTTACCTATTCAAAAATAATATTTTTATAAACTGATATAGTATCCATAAAATTTAACCATCGTCTTTAACTACTAGATTTATCATTTATCTTCTGATGAAATTTAACTATAGCTTCACAATCTGTTCTTACTAAGACTTCTTCTTTATTTAGTATATAAAGTTTGAAACTATTTAAGCCATATATTATTGCCAGTACTTCTAAGTCTATACTACTCATATTTCCTTTTTCTTTATACAAACCACGTTGGTATGCGCAAATATTTTCTTCATTCTTATTACTATATTTATTAGGTCTTGCTTTCAAGATAGCTCCCCATCCTAATTTGCTTTCATTGGTCTGGATGATTAAATAATCTGTTTCTAAGAGAATTTTTAGGTCTGGAATATGTTTAACTCTTTCTTTAATTTATTGTAATAGTTTAATATCTTTTATATTAAAATATTTTTGATCTTTACTGCCTGTTTTAGCATATAAAGGTCCAGCTATTTTTCCTAAATCTTGAATAAAATTTCTAGCATAATTTACTAACCCTAGAAATTTTTGTAAGTCTTTTGTATTTTCTAATTTATCTGGCATATCTAATACTTTCTTTGCTATATGTGGTTGAAGTTTTATTTTTCCTTCTCCTAGAGTTATTCCTAAGAAATTAATATAAGTCTTACATAACTCCATTTTTTTCTTACTGATTATTATTCCATGTTTAACAAAGAGTCTAAAAACTATTTGTAGATGTCCTAGGTGTTCTTGTATATTTTGACTAAATACTAGAATATCGTCTACATAAACTAATACAAAAATTTTATATCCATCAAAGATATTATTCATTTTTCTCTGAAAAATTGGTGGAGCTGTTTTTAATCCAAATGGCATAACTAACCATTCAAAATGTCCTCTTGGACATGTGAATGTTGTCCATTGTATACTGTATGGATGCATTTTTTCCTGCCAGTATCCTTATTTACAATCAAATTTGCTAAATATTTTTCTCCCTTGTATTCTATTAATTAATTCACTTTTATCAGGTAATTTATATGCATTTGTCCTAGTGTTGTCGTTTAACCTTTTATAGTTTTTCACCATGCCTGTTTTTCCTCTTATTTGTTCACTATGATTTCTAACCATAAAGGCCGCTGATCTATGTTTAGAGGTTGATCTCCTTATAACTTCTAGATTTAACAATTCTTTTATTTGTCTATCAAATTCTTCTGTATCCTCATTATTAGTTTCTATAGACGTTGTCTTTATTGTATATTCTGGGTTGATAATTTCTAATTTACACATTATTTCATTAGCATCCCAATGTGCTAAGGGTTTTTCTCCTATTATTTCCATCTCATCTAAAATAGTTATTACATTATCTAAATCCTTTGGACTATTTATTACACCTATCTTATCTATTCCTTTTCGAAAGTTATAAAATTGTGTTTCTATGCTAATTAGAGTATAGTACTCTAGTTCTTCTACATTGATTAAAGTATAATTTTTAAAGTCTTCTAACTTATCTTTTTTTTTTTAATTCTTCACTTTCTCTAAGTAGGCTATTGTCTTGACATTGATCGTTATGAATATTTTTCACAGCATGACTGTGAATTTAAGTTCTTTTTGTGTGTTTTAAGTGTTCTATACATTGTTGACAATTTTGAAATTTGTACTGGAGTATAAGTAAGGTTTTTAAATAGTATGATACCGTCTCTAGTTATGAGACATCCTCATCTATTTTGTATACAAAAATGTAAGCCTATTACAAAATCTACGTTTATATTTAAGTCTCTTGCTAATATTCTATTAACATTATAAGTAGGTTTGTAGAATTCATTACATGTATTTAAAAAACTTATCTGAGCGTTTTCTACGTAATGATTATAGACATTATGTAATCCGTCCATTTGCATTGCTGTTACCGATTTGGTAAATGTTTTAAGAAAGTGTCGTGGTACTAAACTCTTATTTATTAGGCAACTAGTACATCCTGGGTCAATTAAAGCTAAAGTTTCTATTTCTATATTTTGAATTTTTATTTTTACCAATACCTTTATCGTAGAGAATTGTTTGTCTTCATTACATATTAGACTACTATCATTTTCTTCTATATTCATAAGTTCTGTTTCTATTTGTTCTAAGTGTGCTATTTTTGGTATGTCTATTTCTTCTTCTCTTATTATAGCTTTTCCTTTTTCTATTGTAACTATTCTTTGTTCTAATTCACTTACTCTTGCTTCTAGTGTTGATATTCTTAGATTTATGATTTGATTGGTAGTTTGTCTTTGTTCACTATTTGCTCCTGTTTCTATCTTTATTTTTAAGGTATTTTCTATACAATTTATACATGCTTCTATATAATAATTTTTGCATTTAGCTCTATTTTCTTTACTAGGGTACCAACCACATATGCGACATCTATTGCTATCTATTCCTTTGCATCTTTGAAATTCATGTATACATTCTTGTGTAATGTTCATTAGGTTGTTAATTAATAGGTCATTTAAATTTAGATTATCTACTTCTTGTCCTATTTAATTTACTAGGTTATCTTCTTCTGAATCGGAAGAATCAGATTTAACATTATCATTTAAATCAAAACTTATTATAGAGTATATACTTTCTGTGTCTGACATGTATTCATCTACGTTTAACAAAGTTTCTTGGAAGTCTTCTATTAGTTGAGAATTTCTTGTTCTATTATTATTTCTTTTAGGGCATAAATTTGCTAAGTGATCTGTACTTCCACATGTATAACATTCTAGTTTATTTCTATAATTTCTATCATTTCTATATTTTCTAACATGTCTATCTCTATTTAAATATGGTTTTTTAGCGTTTGATTTACGCAAGAAATATTTTTTGCGATAGTATGATTTTTGACTATACTTCTTTTTATACTTTTTGGGCCTTCTTTGATCATTATCATAATTTTGAATTGTGTATATAATAGATTTACAGAAATTCATCTCATTTATTTTTAATTATTTTTGAATTTGTATGTTAGTACATTTCTCTGTTAAGATATTCATTACGTGTTGTATTCTATGTCCTACAGTTCATTTAGCATTTGGATTAGAGACTACACCATCTCTCTTGTACCACCTTTCTTATATTTCTCTTCCTAAAGGTCCTGATAATTTATTAAATAATTTTTTCCCTAATTTTTCGTTAAATGTGTTTCCGCTAATAGTACAGTAATAAAAATAGTCTTTCAAAAAAAAAATTATATGTAACCAATTTGAGATACTTAATTGCTCTAGTTTAATTACTGCATCTCTTTGTAAAGCTATTAAACCATTATTTGGGTCTTTTCCTGTTAATAAATTATGCATTTTATTTGTAAAATTATAGGAGTTTGGCCTCATTGTTAATAAAACTTGAAAATCATGTGGGCAGTTTAGCTTAAAACCTTCCCATGTTGCTTTTGTTGATTCTCCTAAGAAAGTCTCTAGATATTTATACATTGTTTTAGTATAGTGTCTTAAATAGTCTGCTACTACTATTCCTTTCCATAAGTCTATTACTGTATCCCACATTTGTGGATCATGTGCTGTTATATTTAATATTTTATCCTTACTTCCTCCTTCTTGGAGTTTTATTTGTTCTTCTATTGGCATTCTTCTTCCTGCTAGTTTTATGTTATCTCCTCTAATTTCTGTACCTGGATCTAATCTAACTGTTGGTCTTCTAGGTACATTTTCTGTACAATAGTCTACTGGCTGAGGATTAGGATTAGTTTGTTGAAACAGACTAGCACTCGTCGAGCTAACCGCCTCTAATTCTGCTAGTTCTTTATAACTTACTATGGATGTTATATCTTCATCTATGTTTTCAGAGTTCATATTATCCTCTATGTTTCTATATCCTAGATTGTCATTTCTTTCCAAGCATGTTTTAAAATGTTCTATACTATCTGTTATATTCATATTGTTTTTTGCACATCCTTTACATTTAAAAGTCATATGTATATATTCTTCAGCTAATCTTTGTGCTTCTTCTATTACTAAATCTACTTTGTATCCTTCTTGTAAAAAATTTACATTCATTAGTTCTTATTCTGTTGCTATAGTGCTTTCTGTTCCATCATCATCTAATTCTCTACGACTAGTATAATTATAGTCTGTAAATCTAACTGAAGTCTCTCCTTTACTTGTAGTGTATAGTAAATGAGATTCTGGTGTAAGGATTTTTGGTTTATTAAATTTGTTTAGATTCCATTCTAAACCTGCATATACCTCTGGGTCTATTTTTATTGATTTTATTAACCTTATACCTTTATTTTCCATTACTTCAACTACGTCATTTACTTTTAATTTAAATTTAGTATTACTACTTAATGTTAATTTTTCTATAAATCCTACACACATTAATAAATTATTACCACTATTCATTTCTTCATACCCTTTAGTCTGAATTCCTATTTTAATATTTTTTTCCACATTCTTTTAAGTTCATTAGTAAATCTGAACTTATGTAGAATATTCCTCCATTATTTGTCATATCTACTTCAATTAATCCTATTATTGATTTCTTAATGTCTGACCATCTGTCATCGTATATTGTTATTAGTACTTTAGATCCTAGATTTTTTCTAGTTAATCCTTTTATTCCTATAACAATTAATCCTATATGCATTAGCAACATTCTATTAGTTTTTATATGTTTTAAAGATTCAGAGTCTACTAAATCTAATATTGTAAAATTTTCTCCTGTAGTTGATATCTGTTCTTCTCTATAATGTCTATACAACTGATTATCTGTTGAAAAATATCTAGCATTATATAATGTCTTAGGATTTAATAATTTTAACTAATGTTGCTGAAATATTTGTAAGTCTCTATTTATATCTATTATTTCATTTAATTCTTGGTGTTGGTCTATATTGGATTGTCTTCTTAATATTCTTGAAACTAGAGTATTATTTTCAATCCTATTATCAGAAAAACTTACTCTTTGTCTTTCTGTTTCAGTGGTTCTTGATCTAGTTGAAAGAAAGTCCATTTTTGTGGTTTTCTAATTATACTTCTCCTTTCCTGTCTAGAGGTTAGTTCAGTTTTTTTAAATTGGTTAATAAGCTCGTCTATTTCAGTATTTTTAGGTTGAGGTTCTTGAGCTTCTTTATTTTTAATTAAGATATCTATCTTTTTATGCAATTCTGGTTCTTGGACTGGTTGTTGAACTTCTTTACCCTTAATTAAAATATCTATCTTTTTATGTAAATCTAATAGTAACTCTATTATAGTATTGTTTTGTTTTAATAAGGTTTTATCTGTTATACTTGAAGGTATATGCTTAGATAATCCTTCTGATTCGCTATGATAGCTTTTTTATTTTTCTAGTGCCTTATTGTAATTTATATTTTCTTCACTCATGAAAGTGAAATTTCTTCTAATCTTTGTATTATTATTTTTAATTCTCTTATTTCTTTATTTATTAACTCTACTTGTTCTACAATTTTTGTTACTAGTTGAGTGGTTTTAATTTCTAATTCTTTTGATTTTTCTGCTATAGTTTTTATTAATTTTTCTATTTCTGTTTTTGTAGGTATTTTTTCTAAATTAAATTTAGTATTTAAGTATTAAATTTTTCTATCTATTTCTAGTTCTTATGATTTTAAATAGTCAAAGTTATGTTCTAGTTTTTCTAATATCTTTTTCTGTTTATTTTGAGTAGCTTCTATTTCTTCTAATTGTCTTATTATAAGCTTATCCTTTTCTTGAATTTTATCACTAAGATTTATTATTAAATCTATTAGAGTATTATATTGTTTATCCTCGGAATGTAATATGTGTTCTCCTAGGCTAAAATTACACTTTATAACAATATTATCTTTTAATGCTCTATATTTCTTTTCAAGTTGGAATCATAGATCTAAGTATTCGAGATTTTTTAAGGAAGCTATTTTGTTACCCTAGAGTGCTTGTAATTTTACAAATTTTTCTGTAATAAATTAGTCTGCTAGTACTGTATTTAATATCCAATTTTATACTATCTACTTCTCTGCTTATTCTTTGTTGTTTTCCTATAAGTGATTGTTTAAACTGTTCGTTTACTATAGATGAAAATGTTCTTACTGCTAAGCTTGAGTCTATATCTACTTCTACTAAACTAATGTCTATATCTACTTCTACTAAAACTTTTTCTATCTTAATTAATCTTTCTCTTAGTTGGCTTAATTCTCTTCTGAGTTGATTTCTATGATTAATTTCGTCGTATAACCAACTTTGTGTTAGTTTTATTCATCTAATATATTCTAAAGGCATACATTATCCTAAAAAAACCTTATATATATATATGTATGTATATATATATGTATGTATGTATATATGTATATATGTATGTATGTATATATGTATGTATGTATATATGTATGTATATATGTATGTATGTATATGTATATATATGTATGTATGTATGTATATGTAGATATATGTATGTATGTATATGTATGTATGTATGTATATATATATATATATGTATATATATATATATGTGTGTGTGTGTGTGTGTGTGTGTGTATGTATTAAAATTAAAAGCATCAGAAGAAGTCAAATGATAAGTTATTAATAAGCCACGTGGCAGTTTTAAGATAAAATTTTAAAATATTGTAATAAAAAATTTAAATTGAAAGATTAAGTATTTGAATTGAAAATAAATTATCCTTTCTAAAATTAAAAAAGATTTCCATTATCTTAAAAGTAGAAATCATACTTGAAGAGTTTTAATAGACATATATTATCTCAAACTTATCTCTTTTAAAATTTAAATGCTACAAAATATATTTAAATATAATTTTTTTTACATATTAATGAAAGATAATTATAATCTATTAAATGATCCTGAGATTAACTATTGAAAACTGATAGTCCTGAGATTAACTATTGAAAACCTTGGAATTGATAACAATATTATTATTATTATTATTATTATTATTATTATTATTATTATTAATAATAATAATAATAATAATAATAATAATTTAATCAGAATAGTAATAATAATAATTTATAATTATTATTTCATTGATTTCAAATATTTATCTCAATTCAAATATATAGTTTATTAGATAAACATATTTATCTCAATTCAAATATATAGTTTATTAGAAAACATACACTATATTTGAAAAAAATAGGAATAAGAAGGAATAACAAACTAATCTTCTTTTAACAAATTATTATGATACTTGAGTTTGAATTTGAATTAAATTTGAATTGGAAAGGACTTCTACGTTCTCACCCTCTCTTATATATTTATACCTGTATCATTAGCTTTGTTGGTGATTTATTTACTGCTTGCTTTATATTTTTATTTTTAAAGAACTATTTCTGAATAAACACTTTTTTCTTTTTTATATGCAGAAGAATATGACATTTTGATCTTCATCTTTCTCTGTTAACATAGATGAACAAGAACAACAATCCGCGGCTATTAATGCTATCTTCATATACTTCGCGTTTCTTTTTCTCTCACTACAATGGTAACACCTTCAGTTTTTTCCTTCTTTTTTTTTTCTTTTCCTTTTTTTTCGTTTTCTCTTTCTTTTCTTTTTTTCAATTTTTTCTTCATTTTTTCTTTTCCTTTTTTTGTTTTCTCTTTCTTCTTTCTTTTTTCAATTTTTTCTTTTTCATTGTCTTTTTTTCATTTTGTCTTTCCTTTTTTTTCCTTCTTTTTTTCTTGTCCTTTTTATTCATTTTCTTTTTCTTTTCTTTTTTCAATTTTTTTTTCTTTTTTTCTTCTTATTTTTTCTCTATTTTCTATTACTCTTTTTTTTTCAATTTTTTTCTTCATTTTTTCTTTTCCTTTTTTGTTTTCTCTTTCTTCTTTCTTTTTTCAATTTTTTCTTTTTCGTTGTCTTTTTTTCATTTTGTCTTTTTTATTCTTTTTCTTCTTTTCCTTTTTATTTTTTCTCCTTCTATTTTTTTTATTTTTTTCTCTATTTTCTATTACTCTCCTTTTTTTTGTATTTTTTTCTTTTATTTTTTTCTTATTTTCATTTGTGCGAACTAGCAAACATAAATACAAGTGCGAACTATAAAATATAAATACAGAGGCTAATTATAACATACAAATACAAATGGGAACTATAAAATACAAATACAAATGCAAACTATAACATGTAGATACAAGTGTGAACTATCATTTGTATTTTTTAATTATTGAAAAGGAACGATTGATTTTCTTTTTACGAATATTTGTTTGTATTTATTTATATGAGTTATATTTATTGAAACAAATAAATACAATTTAATTTTTTATAAAAATACAATATGTATTTGTATTTTTAAAATCGTTGGTTTCATTTGTTTGTAATTGTATTTGTATCAAGTGATATTTATTTATTTATAAATATGAATAATAACTTTGACATACAAATATAAAATGGTACATTTGTATCAAATGATACATTACATATTTATATATTTTAGAATCAAGAAAATACAATTAATGTATTTACTTGTTTGTATACAAATACAAATGATAAACTGTACATAATCACGGCTAAATACAATATGCAATCAACTTACAAATACAAATACAAAATAATTCTATAAAAATAAAAAGATATCGACGAAAATAGAATACAAATACAAATATAATCTAAATATACAAACACAATAAAATCATAATACAAATATAATCCAATATAATATACAGTCAATTATAAAATACAAATACAAAACAGTTCTTTAAAATACAAGTGTGAATTATATAAAATATAAATGATGGTGCGAACTAAAAAATACAAATACAAGTGCGAACTATAAAATACAAATATAAACGCGAACTATATACAAATACAAGCGCGAACTTTAAAATACAAATACAAATATAGCTTTATCAATGAATACAAAAATATAAATGACGGTGTGACTACAAATAGATAAACAATTATGGTATTTACGTTATCATCAATGACTTGTGCTCGAGTAGTTATATTTTTTAAAAATATAAAAAATATAAAATAGAACAAAAAAATGATAAAGAAAATAAGTACAAAAAAAAAGAATAAAAAAAGAAAGAGAGATAGAAGAGAGAAAAAAAATATATAAAAATCAACAAAAATAAAAATAGGAAAAATTAGAAAGAAAAAAAAAAGAAGAAGAAGAAGAAAAAACGAGGAAAACACGAAAAAGAAGAAATATAAAAAAAAAGGAAAAAGAAAAAAAAATGGTAGTGTTTTTGGCAAGACTAAATATGTAGTGTATTTATGTTTTTATGAATACAGACCACTAAATAAAAGTGAATACAGCGGCTGTGAATCGAATACAACAACTAAATGGTACTGTATTTATATTTTATATGAATACAGACTATTAATAAAATCGAATACAGCGGGCGTAAATTGAATACAGAGGCTATAAATAGTAATTATGTAAAATATGGCTATGAAAGGTGAGTTTTCCAGCTAAATGTAGCTATTTTTGAAAGATCCCCATACAATAATAATTGAAACGGCGCTTTTGATAAGTAAGAGATTCATAAGTAAATCAGTTTCAAACTAATATTGTTTCAAGGATCTAATTTATGAGAAATTTTTCTCAGAGTTGTTTTTATTTTTTACTAATGATTTATTATTATTGTTGACTTGCAGAAGAGATAGGAAGGATGAAGAGAAGAGCAAAATAAATACCTACGAAAATAGAAATTTTGTTGGTATAATTGACAAGTTTAAGTTTTTCTAATGCATGCTTGATATTATTGTTCTTTTTTTTAATGTTTGTTTGTTTCATATATTTTTCTGCATTTAATATTGTAATTATATGTTTATCCTTTTTAGGAGATTTTGAAATAGATATACAATTACTTTATCCGATTTATTCTTCAGTTTTATTTGCAAATTTATATCTATAATTTGTTTTGTGTTTGTGGGCGTCCTTTAGTTCTATAGTAGAAAGAAAGAGATCAAAGAATACAAATATAATCACTACCTAAACAAGCACATTTTTAATAGTAACTTAGAGTATAATTAAACACGTTGTACATATATTACATAGCAGTTTTTTTTTTGTATAGAAGGAATTTTTAATCTTATATTTTGCTTTAAATTCGAATTCCAAAAATTTATGTGCATTATTTAATTCTATGGGAAAAGTTAATAATCCTTTGAAATTTGAGTTAAAAATTATGTTTTGAAATTTGAGATAAAATTGTATTCAATAGAGGTGAAAATATTTAACTTGAATTTTAAATGATAAGCATTTCTAACAAATTTAATTATATTAGAGTCTTCTTAAATCTATATCCCATTTTATTATTTCTATTATGCATAAAAAGAATTTCAATTTAATTTCACATTATACAAAACTTATTAATTATGAAAATGTAATAGATAAATACTAAATTTGTATCTCAATTTTTAATGTTTTAATAATACAAAATTATAACTAAAGTAATAGCTGGTATTTCTATTCATATTTTGTAGTGATACGTAGTAATAATTTAAAATTAAACAAAATCATAGACAATGAGATAAAAGTTTAAAAATAAATTAAATTTCAGGAATAAGATAAATACATACATATTTTTTGTATTGTATTGAAAAAATGATTAGATAACCAGTTAGAATTTATTATGTAACAAACTTCAGGGACATGATTTTCTTTTAGATTAGAAAGTGTTGTTTTAATTATAACGATATTAAAATCTTAAATTTTATATATCACGTAATTAAAATCATGATAGAACAAAGAATCAAAGAACATTAAAATAAAAAAATCTAAGCAACTTAAATATAAATTTATTAGTTTATATTTTGAAATATAAGAGAAGAAAATTTAATTGCTTATGATGTGTAACACAAAAAGAAATTAGTTCAGAGTTGTATTATTAGATTAAAATAATTAAAGTTCAATTAAACAATTTAAAATATGGGGGTGAGGGGTGGGGGGAAGATAAAGATTTCTAATTAAATTTGAGAATATAATTAAGTAATTGGATAATAAATATATTACTATCCATAAATTACAAATTAAAGTAAGGCGAACTGTAAAGATTAAGTTCAACAATAAAAAAATATGATTCAATAAAATAAATATATCTATTTTATATTATTAATAAGAAGAACAATGGATACTTCAAGTAGATTAGTTGATAAATCAATAAAATCCATATTAACAATTTAATATTTTAGATTGTGAAAAGTATAATTAAAAGAAATATGAAGCATAAACATCTTTGTTTATATAGATTTGATGATCAGATTGTTCGAAAAGAAGGGGTGTGGTGGGCGTGGGGGTGGGGGGTTACACTATTAATAAGAGGAACAACTGATAATTATACCACTTAGATTTAGTAAAAGTCAATATTAACAATTTAATATTTTTAGATAGCGATCAATGTATAATAATAATATATTAAAAGTGTGAAAATCTTTAAAAAAGTGATTTGAACTTTTTGACATTCATTAAAAGACTCTTCTTTATACAAAACTATTTTTCACTATTTTCTTTAATTTATTATTTAATTATTTTTATTGTATTAACTAGACTCCTAAATTATATGGGACTCCTAAAATATATGGAAGGAGAATCAATTAATATCTTACTTTGTACTAATCAATTAGAAAAATACTCCTAAAATAGGATAGAAAAATACTCCAAAAATAGTACTCTATTAAGGAAATAATTTTATAAATATTGAGATGTACATTAAACTAGAGAAGAAACTGGTTTACATATTGAAAAAATATTGGTTTACATATTGAAAAAATATGATTGATGTTCATTTAACTTGATTCGGTTGCATGTCTAAATTGGTGGATGCTCGATTTTCTAACCCTCAATTTCTTCATTATTTTTGTCAACATAATAGAATTCAACGTGTATGTATATCTATCTTATTTGTTTTCATTCAAGTCATTCTTTAGTGTCAAAATTTTCGCTCAGATAAGAATTATTTTCATTAAAACTGAAGCTTTGTGATCACTATTGTATTATTTTGTTGTAGTTTACGGGTCGTAGATGAATTTACAGGTGGTAGATGAATGTCGGTCGGCTTTGAAGAATTTTATAAGGTAAAGGTTAGATTTAATTATATTATTTTTATATCTCTGTTTTGAGAATTCTTTTTGTGTAAAGGTAAAGTTTAGTTGTATTATTTTGATATCTCTATTATCGTATTATTTTTTATAGTTTACAGGTGGTAGATGAGTGTCGGATGACTTTACGAAATTTTTTGTGTAAAGGATAGATTTAATTATATTGTTTGATGTTTCTGTTATCGTATTGTTTTGTTTCAATTTACAGGTGATAGATGAATGTCGGTCGGCTTTGAAATTTTTTTTGGGTAAAGGTTGGGTTAATAAATTCTTCAAAAGATGTTGAATTTAATTATTGTATTCATCTTTATTATTTAAATAAATATTTTATTTAGTGTAACGTTTGAACTCAATAAAGTGAAGTACACACGCAAGGTGTGTACACCTAAAGTAGTAATAAAGAAAAATGTGAAGCATAAACTTTTTTAGATAACTATATACAACAACAACAACAACAACAAATCCAGTATATTCCCACATAGTGAGGTCTGGGGAGAATAGAATGTACGCAGTCTATACCACTACATCCGAAGAAGTAGAGAGGCTATTTTCGATAGACCTCCGGCTCAAGAAAAAGGACCTCCACGAGAAAAACACCAGAGATGCACAGCACGTGGACCTTGTCTAACGAACGACGACCTTAATCAAACATAGATAACGATATGATTCATTATTTTTTTTTTTTTATGTAGACTTGATTATGAAATTATCGGAATGGGGGATGGAGGAGGAGGAGGAGGAGGGGGAGGGAGGGCACATAATTCAACTAAATTAATGGTTTATTGTAATTTTCTATTTTATTTATTAAAAATTATACTTAATATTTCATAAATTGTGAATGTAATACAATAAAAATGATCATTTTATTATTGCAAATGAATAATATAATATTTTTAATGATTAATTTTTTTTTGAAATATTTCACGCATTGCACGGGATCCTATACTAGTTACTAGTATATAGAATTACGAGTAAGCAAACAGTTGGCGATTGTCATTCCAACTGTCTGATTTTGCTCAAGGGTATTTTTATACCTTTATATTTTACATTGTAGTTTAATTATTTTTAGTTTTAATTTGTTATATATTTAAATTAGGTAAAAAGTAAATAATTACAATAATCGATAATTTGAAGACACAAAAAAATTATTGGCTCAAAATTCTATTTATGCAACATAAATTAGATAATGATTTGAAAATTTCGTGAAAAAGTAATATAAATCACAATAATAATCAAATTAAGATGTTTGAAAGATGTACAAAAAGAAATTGTTTGATTTTTCAAATTCTATCAATGTCAAATAAATCAGGATATAGAAACATATATTATTTAAAAATTATATAAAAAAATCATATTAATTATAATAATTAACAATTTAAAATTTTAAAATTATATAACAAATTTGATCGACTTTTTTAAATATTCCATCAGTGTCACATAAATTAAGACCAAAAAAACATATAATATCAGAAAATTATATAAAAATGTTATAAACCAATCATTAATAACTTAAAATATTTAAAAACCATAAAAAAAAAATTGGTCAACTTTTCAAATTTCACCTGTCACATAAATTGGGATACATTGGGCTCGTGCTGACACGGGGTTCCAACAACTGGTATCATGAATAAATTCAAGAGAATTTGGTATTTGGGAAATAATGTGATTATGTAAATGACGAAACCAGAAGTCTTCATTTGATGTACCAACATAAATTCTTGAACTAGAAAAGAAAACAAATACACAATTGCTCACTTCATATACACTGTATTCTCAGATCCCTGTGAATGAATGTACAAGAAGTGTTTTCTACTTGGAAAGTACAAGACAATATACTATACAACCATCATTGTGACTCCTAAATGTGCCACCTTCCAAGGGTTCATACAACTGTAAGGTTACCGAAGGTCTACAATATCAAACTTCATGTTTGCATTCATATAGACATGAGAACAGTGTTCATATATTGGACTTCCATCCTCAGGCTCCTCGTGAGGATGAAAACCACGTTGTTGACATTTCTGAATAACAGACACACCAGCAGGATCAGACAAGTGGAATATGCCATGAGGGCTGTCACGTAAAGAAACTGCAGTCAGTATTTTGGAGTTGCTTCCATTATTTTGACTTTTTCCCGATCTCAGATGATGATGTATTGGATCTCAGTACTATATACATTTTAGGACTCGAGAGCACAAAAAACTTTTTAAGCAAGCGCATTTTTTGCTGGCATCACATGAGACTGAACATCCCGAAGGCATGGCCAAGTCCAAGCACTGCCGCAGGACACCAGAATTTTGATTCAATTAAAATCATTCAATAATTCACTTCTTAAAAAGAGAGCTTTAGTCCATCCAAGACTTGCACAGTTAAATTACAATTCACAAGAGTGTTAAATATGGAGCTGATATAAGAGCAATATTACTTAGCAAAGAACTTCACTAAGAATAATTATTTTGTGTACAAGCTGGTCAAGCAATACCAGAGAATAGATATACCTGGCTGTATCTGTAGGAGCCATCACAATCGCAATTGCTTCTGGCAACATAATCTAAAAATGAGCCAAAAGAAAGTGTGTCAAGAGAAACCAAAATGGACCATCTAATAAAAAATGAACAGTTACAAATCCATTCTCATGCCATGGGATAAACATCATTGACTAGGTAATATAATCCGCATTTTTCTGACAATACTCTTCAAAGATTTAAAATCTATAGAAAATCCTTTTGCCACAAGTAAAATATATTCAATATACAGAACTACCAAAAACCGCCTATTGTTAGATTGTACAGTTACATTCTGCCATTTCACATTTACACTTAGATGGAGAGGTTTCAACTTCTGAGAAATATACACATATCTTACGTAAAGTAACACTAGCATTGCTTATTACCTGATAAGAATAATGAGTGTGCAGATCAACTGATGACATAAAACATGTTTGTGATGGATGTGTCTGCAAATTACCACAAATAAGAAGCCAGTAAGTCATACTCATGGGTGATAAAACCTGTCAAGATGTGACGGAAACTAAATGTAGTTCATTTACACCACGCTAGAGACTTCTGCAAATGTTTCATCTTTTATTCCAATATAGTAGATTTTAGGCCAGTCATGACAACAAAAAATCTAATGACCATCAGAACAATCAAAGATTCAATAAAAATCATACCCTACGATTTTTAAAAATAAACAACACCACTAGTGTTACTATTGTGACCTTAATGAGTGAAATTGAACCATCAACCATAACAGCGTCCTTTCTGTGATTGCAAATGAAGTAACTTGAGATAGAAAACGTATTACAATCAAGTACCCAAGTGACTCCAACAGATGATTGAAAGAAAAATAATGATACAAACAGACAGCTGTCGGACAGAACTGCAGGAACTTTTACAAGATTCAAGAGAGTACATACTCTATATTAACTTAAAAAGGTGTTAATTAAGCAATTCAAACAATTCCATGGAAGCTGAACACATCTATATAGCTGAATCTTATTATCTACTAATCTTAATTCCACGGAGACAACAAAATCAGTTCACTAGTCAAAATTTCATACTCCTGAATAGAAGACACTTATTTGACCAAGTATAGAATCATAAGAAAACATATCTGATTGCAATACTTACATGGATCCAACCAAGAGGAAAGAGTGAGTGCTTGTCTTGAATCTCAAAAATCTCTTCTTCATTTAATGTCTGGCACTGAGAATCAAAAGTTGTGTTTAGAAACATGAACCACTTTTATCACTGAAGCATATCTGAATATTTTATTCTTAAACTAGTATGACCTAGCCTTTCATGTAGCTTTATCATGCTCGCACCCTCATTTCAAAATCAGGACAGAGTAAAAATAGAGTATTAGGAAACAGTATCCGAAATTTAGAAACTAAACCAACTTATTGTTTTTTATGTTCCTTTCTAACTTTGATTCTGAAAACAGGGAATTGAACATAATGAGCACTATTTCCAGCACTTCCAGCCCACTTCAGGTTATTTAAATTCAACAACGGAAACTTTAAAGGTCCTCCTAATGAGCCAAAGCTCTTAGAATTTACCAACTTGGTTCTGCAGTTTTCACTTCAAAATTCAAAGACACTTATATGCAAGATTTGGACTTTCTGTATCCTAATTCATCTAATTTTGCTTTCTGAAATCTAGAGGTGAAGCTGAAGCATAAATCTAATGTAGCGTACGGATGAAACATAAATTTTTCTTACTGAATCTGAAGTTGACTCCTGCTTTGGGACTATAAGAGTAGTGATGTGAAAAACACGGTTTTTCTGCAAGTTGAGAAATACAAGACATAAATTATTGCATAAATAGAGTTCATAAATGTCATATTTAGCATTTAGATTTACTGTGTTTCCTTCATACCAGTGAACCAGCAAGAACTCCACAAGTTTCTAAATTCTTTGTCGTATTTTCTCGAGCTAATCTTAAGAAATCTTCCATCAGTCTCACAGGCTGTGGTATAAGAGAATAAAAAGAAAGGTCATACTAGTGCAATTTTATATCAGGAGAAGCTGACTTAAAACTACAACTGCAAAGACTTTGATTTAAAATTTCCTACAAGTATGACAGTTGCACCAAGACTTCTACGGATCAAAGAGATACAGAAAACAAATAATGTAAAATAAAATAAGAACTCACAACATGCAAATGTTGATAAGAATTTGAACTGGACGGTCCATCTTGAATGGATTTCGCTGGCCCAGGTCTTGGATCTGCAACTTTGGATGGAGATATAGGATGAAACTCTTGTTGTAGTTGTGCCAAAACTGGAGGGGGCGAAGGCTGCCTTAAGTTACTTAAAGGAATATTATCACTCCGCACATCATCAAGAAATTGAAAATTGGAATCCTCAGTAGGATGTGACCACCGCCCATCATTCAAAGAAAGAACTGATTCCATAGCAGACTTATCCACTTTCAAGCTAGTGTCATTAGACACCAAAGGTCTTTCTCCAACCGGATTGAGGCTATAAAAATAGTGACAGAACATTCAAAATGTCGTACCAAAGTAATTTGAAGAAATAAGAAAAAAGAGAAACACAGGCAGTGCAAATTTTGGGCTACTATGATATACTAATTCAGTTGTCTGTCTCATAAGACTTCAGAGCTCTTAGTAGGCTGAAATAGCAATAACCAAACTTGGCAGGGCCCTAACCTCAAAATCTCATTTGGAGCTAGATCATCATTTGTTGGGTAATTAACCTGTAGAAAACAAAATAGGCCATTTAGTTAGCTATATTCTATCATAAGATGTTAAACTACCTTTAAACTGAACAAAACTACCTTTATCTCAGAACAAGGTCCTGACCATTGACCACGAAGACCATTGGGGCCAAAAAAAGAGTGCCTTGATAATGTTTCTTGCTTTGGAACAGAAAAATTGAGTGATCTGCAACAACAAAATTTATTCAACAACAATTTAATTACATCAGGAAATTTCTTGTTACCAATACAAACTATCACACAATATACATTCAGAAGAATGGCAGAACTCAAAAGAAAAATAAACTTCCACCATTACAAATCAAACATCCATGCTTGACTTGCACAAAAGTTCAGATGAGTTTTAAAAGTTGTATTGATTAAAGTTAGGTTGTTGAAAACATGGGGACTAGTTGTATTGCTTAAAAATGATAATTTCACTAGTTCTTTCTGGCAACAACAGTGCTGCATGTTTCAAGTTGAGAAAAAAAAAACAGTGCTGCATGTGCCAAGCAATCCTCTTATAACCTGAATAAGCCTTATTCAGGTAAACTTAAAACATATGAATTTCATAGCAAGCACTTCAACTGCAAAATGTCCAGAAAAGCTCATAACCCATTACTACAGAATATCGTAAATGCTATGAAACCCTATACCACAGAACTTCGCGCAAAAATTTGACAAATTGACTCTATTCAAGCAAAGCCTGATGATATCAACCCTTTAGGAGAAGAAACAATTCTAACTTCTTCAACAGCAGTATCTCTGCTCAAACATCAATGAAATAGGATCACAAAGCCTGGTAAAGTTAATGTTGTCTTTGTCTTAAAAGTAATTTTGGCAGTCTCAAAAGTAGTTAGTATGTTACTATGAATCTAAATTATTCTAAAGGCCTCTCGAAAAATGAGTCTTGGGGAAGCCAGAGTGTTTCTCTACATATATGAAGTGTACTGAACAAGAAGAATGAGGAAAAACAATTAAAATTGTTCCTGAAACAATATAATTGTGAGAAATATAGGAGAAAAATATTATTGAATTGTTGTAACTACATTACTACACTGAGACTATATATAGACACTACGTTCCAATCCTTGTCCAAGTAGGACACTACATTATAATCCTTTTTCAAGTGGATTTTATATATTATTCCTGTTCTTACTCATATTCTAGCACTCCCCTCAAACTAATGCATACAAGTCATTATGTACCGAGCTTGTTATAGATGTAATTAATATGAGGACCAATTAGGGACTTGGTGAAAAACTGGTAAAGACGTCTGAGCGATGACGGTTGAAAAAGGAAAAAACTGAAAAAGTGGTCGGAAAAGTAGTAAATGTCGCTGGAAAGTCGATTTGTCACTAGAAAACCGTCAGAACTGGTATAAATTATATGGATCATCTCGAAATCAAGATATGAGTAGATCTTGAACAGGAAAGACATAGAAAAACTGGCTGAAACATGCTCACACGCCCGATTATTAGATTTGACGGTTGAAAAGTGGCCAAAATATGAGAAAAACTATATAGGTAAAGTTGGAATGATGGTGCAACCCTACTAGAAAAGAGAAATTATATAAATAGGATGCCAGGCTCAAGGAGCCTGTTTTAGACCATAAAATTATATGGGTAGGGTCCGAATGATGGCACGACCCTACTGGTAAAAAAAATTATATAGGTAGAGTCGGAATGATGGCATGACCTTACGTAAATCAGATCTAAGGAGTCACCGAAAAGCATCACGGTGGCCCAACATTTGCTAACATAGATCATTGGCCAGACGGGCGGCATATATGGGTAATAGCCACCCGCCGGTAGCGAATGCTCTTTAATTCTCTACCAAGATCGTAGAGGCTCTAATACCATGTAAGAAATATAGGAGAAATTATTATAGAATTGTAGTAACTACATTATTACACTGAGCCTCTATTTATAGACGCTACATTTCAATCTTTTTCCAAGTAGGATACTACATTATAATCCTTTTCAAGTAGGATTCTATATATTGTTCTTGTTTCTACTCATATTCTAACAATAATAACTCGCTCAGTAAAACTGTTATTGTTCTTTCTTAAGTTGCTATGTCCAATTCCAAACTTACTACGAAACATCCTAGAGTTACTATTTCTCAGTACTTTTCTGATTTCTACACTTCCTCTCACACAAAACCAATAAAGTGATATCAGAGCTTGTTCGATACAGAATCTGGGTGTGGAATAAAACATCTTGAAGAAGAGAAAGGCTAAATACTGTTGGCACAAGTGAACAAGGCATGCTCAACTGTCTCTTCCTATTTTAAATGGAGAAAATTGTGATTTTTGGTACTTAAAGGCCAAAACGTCTTCATAAAATACAGCAGCTCTTTTGCAGCAGAAATCCAGGCTTTGAAGGAGATTAAAGCCTTAGCATAAATTCAGCAAGCAACGATTGAGACCTTGTTTCCATGAATCATGAGAGGTACACCCGCAAACCATGCATGAAAAGCTCTACTTCAAGAATTTCAAGGAAACACAAAGGTATGACTATTAAACGTCTAACTTTAAGAAGTTACTTGGAGAATAAAAAGATGATGGATGAAGAGAGTTGAGTATTTTCCTAGAGTTGTTGAGATTACAATCAAATGAGCTTATATGGGAAGTGATTAAAGAGAAGAAACTTGTTGAGAGAATTTTAATCAGCTTGACTTAAAAAATTGATTTTATAATTTCTGATATTGTGGAGACAAAAACATATCCAACCTTTAGTGTGCATGAGTTGATGGTACAAGCTCATGCGCGAAGGTTGTTAAGGGACTAGGAAAAGTTCTTTGGAAGTCCTTTATAATACCAGCTCAACTTGTCCACAAAAACACAAGTAGCTAGCAATATAAGGGTGAACGCATCTTTACCAGTGCAACAACCTATGACCAGGAACAAAAGCATCTTTACAAGGGTGAATTACAAAGTGAAGGCTGAAATGAAGATGGGAAATGAGTTGTGTGTTCAAGCAATTGGAAGACGCACAATTTGCATTAAACCAAAGGTACTAAAATTATCCATAATGTATTTTTGGCTCCTAATTAAGATAAAAATTATCTTAGTTTCAAGCAACTTGTAGGTGATGAATATGCTAATTCATTTTCAAGATAGTTGCTGCACAATCTATAATACAATAAACGATAAGAAACACATGGCAAAGGTGAGGATTGAAAAAGGAATAAGTTCTCCACTGATCTTCAATTAGGGGGGAGATGTAACCTTTAAAGCACAAGATAAAGACAAGTTTTAGCCATGGCACAAGAGGCTAGGACACTTGCATGATTTTTAAAACTATGGTGTTTAGTCCAGCTTGTGCACACCTTGACTAATTCCACGAGATACATGTCACCTCCCATCACCAATAGGTACTAAGTAACTCTATCCACCAAGGAAAGGACAGATGAGCAGAAATCATCTACAGTTTTTGTCTCTACTATAATTTGAACCTAGACCTCAGGGTTTTCAACACACTTCATTGAACACTAGGTAACACCCTTGGTGCTTATTAGGACACTTGTACTTCCAATGGATGAAGCTACTAAAAGAAAAGAATATACGGGATGCCAAGAATTGAAGATGAAGGTGGTGTTGGTGAAGGGTGTGCAATTGGAAAGCATCATCGTAGCTCTTTTCCACATAGTGGTGCATGGAGAGCAAAATAAGTATTGGAGCTGGTTTATAAAGATATTTGTGGACCAATGAGGACAACATCTCTTGGAGGAAACAAGTACTTATTTTTTTCATTGATGATAATACAAGAATGACTTGGGTTTATTTCATCAAACAAAAATCTGAAATATAAGGAGTTTGGAAAAAGTTTTAAATTATGTTGGAAAACCAAGTATCCGTTGTATAAAGGTAGGAGTAGGTACTTGATGTTGTTCATTGATGATAATACAAGAATAACTTGGGTTTGTTTCATCAAACAAAAATCTGAGATATAACGAGTTCGGAAAAAGTTTTAAATTATGTTGGAAAACAAAGTGACCGCTATATAAAGGCGTTAAGAGAGATATAGGTAAAGAATATACCTCAAGAGAGTTTGATAAGTTTTATTAAGATTAAGGAATAGAAAGGCAAGTAACTATTGGTACACTCCACAACAAAATGACATATCCGAAGAAAGAATGAAATTGTTATTGAAATGGAAAACCGATGTCAAAAGGGAAGGGAATGCCAAAAATTTTTTGGTCTGAAGTTCACGATAGCCAGGAGGAGGTGATTATCATGAGACTTTTGCACCCCGTGTCTTGGAAGGACACGGTCGAACTCTTATTGCATTGGTTGAATAAAAAGATTGGTTATTGTACCAACTAGATATAAAATCAACACTTTTGAATGGTGAACTTGAAAGAGAAATCAACCATGATGGTCTTGTTAAAAGAGAGAACCAGAAAAAGTGTACAAGCTCAAAACGGCATTGTATGGATTGAAACAAGCATTATCCGATGGTATAGTAAAATTGGCAACTACTTTCAACAACAACATAATACCCAGCATAATCCCACTAGTGGGATCTTGGGAGGTAGAGTGTATGCAAACCTTACTCCTACCTTATCTGGTAGAGAGGTTGTTTCCGAGGGACCCTAGCTCAAAGAAAGCAAAACCGCAACATTTATGAAGATATACGCAGTAGCAGGATAGTAAGAAAATAGAGGAATATGAGACAAGTAGAAATAGACAAATCACAGAATATGAAAATAGTAAAATAATAAAATGTTGAATAAAAAGATTGGTTATTGTACCAACAAGATATAAAATCAACACTTTTGAATGGTGAACTTGAAAAAGAAATCAACCATGATGGTCTTGTTAAAAGAGAAAACCAGACAAAGTGTACAAGCTCAAAACGGCATTGTATTGATTGAAACAAGCATCATCTGATGGTATAGTAAAATTGGCAACTACTTTCAACAACAACATAATACCCAGCACAATCCCACAAGTGGGATCTTGGGAGGGTAGAGAGTATGCAAACCTTACTCCTACCTTGTCTGGTAGAGAGGTTGTTTCTGAGGGACCCTAGCTCAAAGAAAGCAAAAACGCAACATTTATGAAGACATAAGTAATAGTAGGATAGTAAGAAAATAGAGGAATATGAGACAAGTAGAATTTGACAAATCACAAAATATGAAAATAGTAAAATAATAAAATGTCGAAAATAATATTAATTCGACTAGTGGTTCGATGAAGTTGGGTTATGCACCATGAGGTCTCGAGTTCAATTCCCAACATAGACAAACACTAGGTGGTTTCTTCCCATTTGTTCTAGCCTTGGTGGACAGAGTTGCTATCTATTGCTGGTGGAAGGCGGCAGGTATTCGGTGGAATTAGTCGAGGTGCACGCAAGTTGCCCCGGACACCATGTTTATCAAAAAAAAAAAAATCTGAAGAGCCGAAGGACCATATCTCTAGGGTAAAGGTTAGGTCTACGTACATCCTCCTTTACCCAGACCTGTGGGATTACATTGGGTATGTTGTTGTTGTAGTCGGAGAGACCAAATGCAAAATCATTTGCTACTAGCTTTCTACCCAAATTCTCGACCTTCACAGTCTCTGTTAGAGGTTCATGTCTTCGGTAAGATGGAGGCCTACCATGTCCTACCTGATCACATTTCTCTGATACTTCTTTAACCCCACCACTCCTCAGGCTCCCCAACGTCAACCCTCATGCCTCCTCACCAGGTGTATGTGTATTTCCTCTCGAAATGCCCGAACCATCTCAGCCTAGCCTCTCGCATCTCATCCACCACGAAGGTCACTTCCAACTTCACGCAAATATCTTCATTTCGTACCATATCTCTCCAATTAATCTGACACATCCATCTTAACATCCTCATTTCCACAAATTTCATCTTCTGAACATGAGAGTTATTGATTGGACAGCACTCTGCCCCATACACAACGTTGGCCTAACACTCCAACTATTGTTTTATGGAACTTATCTTTAATTCTTAGTGGCACCTTTTTGTCACATAAGGTACCAAATGTTACCTCTATTTCAATAACCCTACACCAATGCGATATGTGACATCCTCGTCAATCTCTCCATTGCCTTCGATAATAGCCCCATGTACTTGAAACTCCCTTTCTTAGGGATGATTTGAGAATCATGTCATATTCATAAATTTGCATAAATTTGCAGAGACAACTCCTTAGCGAAGAAACGAAGTAACTCTTTTTAAGCAAGAAGAAACGAGCTAACTTCATTCTTATTGTTGCAATTTATGTTGATGATGTTAGAATATAAGTAGGAATAGGAATAGCATATAAAATCCTACTTGGAAAAGGATTGTAATGTAGTGTCCTATTAGGAAAAGGATTGGAATGTATTGTCTATAAATAGGGTCTCAATGTAATAATGTAGTTACAACAATTCAAGAATATTTTTCTCTTATATTTTCTCACATGGAAGCCATGATCTTGGTAAAGAATCAAAGAGTTTCCGCTGCCGGCGGGCGACTATAATCCATATATGTCGCCCGTCTGGCCAATGATTATGTTAGCAAAAGTTGGGTCACTGGCTCACTGTGTATCTTTCTAGTGACTATTTTCTCATATCTTTGCGTAGCACCATGCATCTGTCCGGTGACTACTTTTTCATATCTATTTTTCTTAGCACCGTACTTCTTTTCGGTGACTATTTTCTCGTATCTGATTTGCGTAGCACCGTGCATCTTTCCGGACTACTGTCTCATATCTGAGTTGCATAGCACCATGCATCTTTCTGGTGACTCCTCAGATTTAATTTACATAGTTACGTACGTCGTTCCGGTAAATCAAATCTTTTTCAGTAGGGTCGTGCCATCATTCCAACTCTGCCCATATAATTTCTCTTTTCCAGTAGGATCGTGCCGTCATTCCGACCCTACTCATATAATTTCTATTTCTCAATAAGCTTGTGCAATCATTCCGACCCTACACATATTTCTCTTTTTCAGTAGGGTCGTGTCATCATTTCGACCCTACCCATATACTTTTTTTCCTCAGATTGTAGTCACTTTTCAGCCATCAAATCTAATAATCTGGCGTGTGAGCATGTTTCGGCTAAGTTTCGGTGACTTTCATGTTCAAGATCTACTCGCCTCTCGATTTCAAGATGACCCGTATATTTATATTTTATACCAATTTTCGGCAATTTTCCAGCGACACATCGACTTTACGGCTATATTTACTACTTTTCGGATCAATTTTTCAGTTTGTTCCATTCAATTGAGGTCTCCCAGACATCCAAAGCAGTCCTTATCAGTTTTATTGCAAATATCTTCAGCAAGTCCCTCACCGATTCTCATATTAGTTACATCCATAACAAGCTTGGTACAAATGTCTTCTATGCACCAGCTTGAGGGAGAGTGTTAGAATATAAGTAGGAATAGGAATAGCATATAAAATCCTACTTGAAAAAGGATTGTAATGTAGTGTCCTGTTAGGAAAAGGATTGGAATGTATTGTCTATAAATAGGGCCTCAATGTAATAATGTAGTTACAACAATTCAATAATATTTTTCTCTTATATTTTCTCACAGATGATTTGATTTTTACTAGTGTAGTGAGAATATTGTTAATGAGTTAAAAAAGACATGATGCAGAGATATGAGATGAGTGATTTGGGATTATTGCATCATTTTCTTGGTCTTGAGATCTATCAACAAGTTGTTGGTGCACTTGTTTGCAGCAACACTATGATGGAACAATACTAAAGAAGTTAAACAAGTTTGCTTGACAATGACAACACCACTTGCCTTAATTGCAAAGTTGATGAGGAAGATGGAGGAAGAAAAGTGGACAACACATTTTATAGAATCACTATTGCAAGTTTGATCTAGCTTACGACCTTTAAGCCCAATGTTATGATTGTTACAAGTTTATTGTCAAGATTTATGCAAGATCCCATCTATTTTCACCTTGGAACAACTTAAAAAAAGAACATGGCTTATGGTATTAAGTGAAGAAGTCAGAGAGGACAAAAATTAAAGTTAGTTGGCTTGTTATAGTAATTGGCCAAACTCTAAGTTGATATGAAAAGGCACAACAGTTATGTTTTTCACTTGGTTCGGGAGCATTTTCTTGGCAATCAAAGAAGCAAGAAATAGAAACACAATTACCCGCAGATGCTGAATATATATTAGCAAGCCATGGCAACTTTTCAAGCTATTTGGATAAGAAGAATTTTGAAAGAAGTTGGAGAAAAGAAAGACAACAAGGATGTTCTGTGACATCAAATCAGTAATAGCAATGACCATAAGCCCAATTTATAGCAACCGAACACGACACGTTGCAGTGAAGCATCATTTCATCTGAGAGAAGATTGAAGAACAAGATATTGAGCTCGAGTATTGCAAGTCCGAAAATCAAGTTGCTGGTATTATCACAAAAGCTTTGCCCAAGGAAAATTTCAGAATATGAGCTTTTGGGAGTTCAAGACCGATTCATTAAGGGGAAGTGTTAATATTAATGTGTTGTCTTTGTGTTACACAAAAGAGATCTTGGTTGTCCCAAAAGTAGTTAAGTTAGATTATTATATACCTAGAATATTCTAAAAGCCTATAGAAAAGCGAGACTTTGGGAAGTCAAAGAATTCCCAACGTATCTACATGAGTGCAAGTGTACTGAACAAGAAGAATGAGGAAAAACAATTACAACTGCTGCTGAAACAGTACAGGAACTCGTTGAGTAATCTTTTCTTTCTTACGTTACTTCATTCCATACTGGCCTTACTTACAAAACATCCCAAAATTACTATTCCCAAGTATAGTTCTGATTTCTACACTTCCTCCCATGCAAAACCAACAAAGAGAACAAATTATGTAAATAAATTTTTTCATGTTCCGCAACACAACCACCCCCACCCCTGACGAAAATTAGTAATTTACTTAATTTGGATACTCACAGCTTCTGGAATTGCATGTCAATCGTACTTGGGGATGAAATACGAGAATATTCATTACTCTGCTTCCACGTAGATGAAGGTGCATTTGTTACGGCCTGCAATTTTACCATATACAAATTTGTGTTCCATAAGAAGAGAGGAAAAGTATAAGAAAGAGAAACAAGGTTAAGGAGAAGGCATTGAAAGTTACAGCGACAAAATATAAGCTGGATATGAAATCAGAGGCAAAGAAATGATACCCTTTACTTTTCTGAGATGGAAAAAGGATACAAAACTGTGACATCAAGTAAGAGAAAGTTTCCCCTAAACGCAAGTAAATGAAATCAGACAGCAAAGCGCACATGAATAAATTTTAAGTACTTTCTTGACAACTAATATAATTTAAGTTATTTACCATTCTAGTTCCTAAAGCAGGAAAAATGGAAACAACATACAGTAATAGAAAAAACAAATCATCAAAATCATAACACAAAATGCAACAGATCAACCAAAACCCCAACAATTCAAAGAAAACAAAACAAAAAACAGTATGTTACGTACCCATTGATTATCATAATCTGAAGATGCTTTATTGTTGGTGGAAGGCCGTCCTAAAGAATTTCCAATTGGTCTATATCGATGGTTCTCCTTATTACTGAGTTGGTAATGCTGAGTTGTTACTTGAACTTCACCAATTCCTTGAAATTGACGCTGGAATTCAGGCTTTAAACCCTCTAGTTCATCTATCACAGCTAACAGCTTCTGAGGCAATCAAACAATCAAAAGTTGAAAAATTGGCATCTTCAAGTCAAAAAATCAACTAAAAGCACACCATCACAAATCGTATCTGGACTACTTAAAAATAACAAATCGAATACAAATCACATGGAGAATTAATTTGCAATCAAGAATGTTGATTAGTAAATAAAAAAAAAGTGCTCAACATAGCCCATTCGTAAGGGACCATTTAGGAAAATGAACTGAAGAAGCACTGACCTTTTTGGATAATGCTCTTTCTTTAGGAAGCAAAGCCTGGTAATCTCGATGAGAGGGTATTGTTTCAGTAACCAAACTGTACAAACAACACCATTATGTTATTAGCAAACACAAAAATGTCCAATTAAGGATAAATTGGCCACAAAAAGAAAAAAGAACTATTCTTGATTCACCTTGAATATCTCAGAAGTATTATATACAAGTCTATGATATTCTTCTCCCCACGGTGAATATTAGCCTGTAAGTAAACCATAAGACAATCACAAAACTCATTCCAAACAAAACCATTTGTCAATATGAAGTTCTGGAATGCAACAGATATCAGGATTCATATAGCCGAACCCACCTAACTTTTTAGTGAGGCATCAGGGGCAAATCTACAGGTACGTGAGGAGGTTCACCAGAACCCCCTCGGCAAAAAATTACACAGCATATATAGGGTAGATTTTCTATATATATATGTTCATATATTAATTTTGAACCCCCTGAACAAGAATCACAAGGTAGCCCAGCTATACAGGGCCTTCCATATGAACTCCTGTGTTCTTGTTTCGAATCTTTACATTCAGTTCTTGATTTTTTTTTTTCATTCCATTTCAGAAGAGGCTTCACCCGTTACCCACAAGAGTCAAGAGCCAAAAATCAAAATCATGCTTCTTAGTTTCATGATTGTTGATTTGTTTGATTGTTTCATACTTGAATCCCAGGCAACTATCCGAATTCCGGAATAGAAAAATTAAAACTCATACTTAATTCTTAAAGAATAAAATCCCTTTCCCTTCTTGTTCTTCTTCTTCTTCTACTTCCAATTTTCAAGAAACTAAAATTCAAACTAAGCATCAAAAGTTCAAATAATAAATGGGCTCAGTTTTTAAAGGTTATAGTAGCTTTGAAGTTTAAAGTCAGAGGCACAAAGCTAAATAGTTAATCGTAGTTGTCTTCTCTCCCTAGGTAAGCTTTTTTCTAAATAGTTGATCGTTTTTTGTGACAAATTAGCTTTTTGTATCTATGGATTATATACTATTGCATCCCTTAAAATTGTGTTTTGTTGGCTTATTTGCACGTTTATATTTTTATTTTCTTGAACCCCTGAGTGACATAAGCCGTAAAAGTTACAGTTTTATCATCATAACAATGACAGTGTAGGGTCATGCTCAGTATTCCAATCAAATGGGCACAAGTATAGTGGAATAGTTCGGGATTGAGTCGGAATTGTAGTTGTATGTGCAATGGTTCCGCATTAACAGCTTATACGAGTAAAAAGCTAAAACTCCAATTGAAAAGTGAAACAAAAAGTCCAACTCTATCAAGTTGGCACCGGAACAAATAAAGGGGTTTTGAATTGCTGGGATGAAACTGACCAAAATAGAGCAGAACAGATATAGAAGAATCATTTAACGGATCGTAACGGTATAGTTGTAGTTGTAAAAGTTCCAGTTTTAGTAGTTATATAAATAAGAAACCGAATTGAAAAATCAACTATAGAGCCTTAACTCAATCAATTTAGGGGGCAGGATATTGGCAAAACATTGTACCTGACGGAGGAGATTATTGGCGATCCTGTAGTAATTGCAAAGAGGTATTCGATTGTCCACCTCCACTTTCCGAGCCACGGCGTCCACGTCGGCTTTACGAGTCATGAAGTCGATGCTCATCGTCGCTTGACGTCTCAATTCCCCTACGAGATATTTTCCGGCGTTGGGGATTCGAGATTTTATTGAGGGAAAATAGTAGCAGTATAGCTTGGATTTGGCTCAAGAGTTTAGACGGAAAGAGCGTAACAATTTGATTGATTGATAGGGAGGACCGGAGAAGTAGTATATTTTGCTTCTTTGTTATGTCGACATGGTGTGCTTGGCAAAAGACTAGACCATGTTCCTTTTCTTTCCTTGGGAAGCCTCATCAAGTTGTTGGATAAAGACATTAAAAATATTTTTTACTTTATTGAAACTGGCTAAATTTCTTCTCTTTTTTTCTAATTTAGTGTTATCGGATCTTTTATTTCTATATTATTTGCGATTGTTTATACTTTAACTATCATATTATTTCGTTATAGTTATTATATTACTAATGAAATAAGTCGCGTTTCACGCGATCATAAAATACCGTATTAGATATATAAAAATCGGTTAAAATATATTTTTACTTTAAAATTCAAATAAATTAAATTTAATATTTTAAATCTTTTGCATTACCTACAATGTAGAGTGTGTCGTTCATTCAAATTTTTCTCTTTTTAAAAGATTTTCGTCTTATAAGTATATTTAAATTTACATATCTCTATGCATGTGATATAATTTTATTTTATTTTTTACCTAAAACTTCATTTGATATGCTATGTAATAGTACATCCAAAACCTAATAAATCTAAAAAATATTATGATCCAAAATTCATAAATTATAAATTATAGTTTCATTTCGATCTGCATCTAAGCATATCTAATGTTTTAAATGCTAAGGTTAATAAAAGTTATAAGAAAAAACTTGCAAAAGATATTACAAAGAAAATTTTACACAAAAAGTGTTGACATATAATTGCTACTAAAAAAATCATAATTGAGTGACAATTAAACTACTACCAAGATACAGTATAATGTTGTATTTTTTAGCTATGAAATTGCAAGTGGACATATCTCAGAAGGATTCATTCAAGATAAAGGATGATAATCAACTTGATGTACCACGTTCGCCTCCATCTTCTAGCTTCAACCCAGTGAAATTTTCAGAAAAGTACCACCTTGCATCAAATGTCAATCTTAAAAAATTAGGGCCCGTTTGGCCATGATTTTTTTTTCTTTTTTTCGAATTTTTTTTCGGAGTTGAAAATTATGATGTTTGGCCATGAAAATTCAGAAAATAATTCCGATTTTTTTTTTTGAAAAGGAAAAACAGATTTTTGTTGTTTTCACAATTTTTCAACTTCAATTCCAACTTTTTTCATTATTACATATAACCCCAATCTTTTAAATTTTTACATAAAACTCTCCTTATAACATTACTTTTTCAATATTACGTATATAGCAGTTTTAAAGAATAAGATAATTATAATTTCAAACTTAATGCTATCCTAATTAATATATCTCTTTTTCTCTCTCATCATTATTTTTATCCCTTATTTAATTTTCTCCCTTATCTAAGACATTATTTTACTGCTAATTTATATTTATACCCATAAATATATAAAGTATTATATTTATAATAGAAATATACAAAATATGTTATATATAAAGTTTATACCATGTATATACCATATACACACATATATAAATATACAAAGTATTAAGAAACATACTAAGCATATTTATAATATAAATATACAAATTATGTTATATATGAAGTTTATATCATGTATATACCATATACACACATATATAAAAATACAAAGTGTAAAGAAACATACTAAACATATTTATATATTTATGGTATATGATATAATATACCATAAATATGCAAAGCATGTTTTACATAGAAATAATTTATTCACACACAGTAAAATCTTTCATGTATAAGAAAATTAAAGAAATAAATTAGCGGCACCCTAAAATTTAATAACAACTCATCATTTTCTATTTTTTAGGAACGGAAAATGAAGGAAATAAATTAAATAAATTCCTAAAAAAATAAATTTATTTGAAAGATAATATTTGTTACCTAAAAAACAGGAAGCAGTGATTTGTTAATATAACATCCATATTTAAAATTTTCAAATATGAGAAAACAACTATTAATGTAAATATTATATATGTCATACTTGAAATTCATTAAATATGGCCATGTATATGTAATTATTTTTATAATAGTGGCTAATTGTGTTCTTTTTTCATTAGTAGGTAAATTTTAGTTGGGTGATTTTGATAGTTTGTAAAAGTTAAGGCATAAAATCATATTTAAAACAGTTTTTTCAAAAGTAAAAAAAAATGTCAAAAAAGACATGGCCAAACACAACTCCAACTCCAATTTCAACTCCAACTTCAACTCCAACTCCGGAAAATTTTAGTTTTCATGGCCAAACGGCTACTTAGAAAGAAGCATTAATATATTTCATGGCTCAGCAAGAAATAACGATCAGTGAGTTAAGCTATGAAATTTTATCCCTCTAATATTTACCTAAAAATACAAAACTACTGTCACTTTTAAACTTTCTAATTAATAGGGAGGTTTAATATTGACATGTAATGGAGCAGTTATTCTCCATAATGAAGTCTTAACATGCGTTTTGTCTTACTCAATTTACTAGGAAACTTAGCCGCGCGTCGCGTGACCATAAAATATGTTATTAAATATATGTTATTTAATCTATTTTAATATATTAAAAATAATTAAAGAATCTTAAATTGTGAAACTCAACCATGAAATATTTTGATTGTATATATTAATATCAAATACTTTTTTCATCCCAAAAGTATAATGTGAGCCTTTTCAGTGTTCATATATTATAAATTTGTGGTCAATTGAATCTACTTTGTTATTATCGTGCTCTAATGCATATTCGATCTAGCAAAAATATGTTTTTCATGAAATCTAAAATAATTGAAAGAAAAGCATCAATGATTTACACATAACTATTTAGTAATTAATTATCACATTATATATTACATATAAAAAAGGGAATGAAGATGAAATTATGCATAATTTTTCACATTTAATGTATAATATTAATTATAGGGGAAAAATGAGAAAAATTGATTAATTCTATCCTAATTTAGTAAGTGATCAACTAATATGAGATATTTATTTTTAGTAAAATAACAAATTAAAATGTAATGGAGAAAGTATTATTTATGAGAACTTTTGTTATGTACCGTATTCTAAAGAACCCCAAAGTTTTCTAAGATATCTATTTAACTTTTTTCTTTCACTATAATATTATTTTATTTTAAAAAATAATTTCAATCTATTATGAGGTCAGACTTTGTCATTATCCTATAGTTACTTATTTCTGATACATTTTATAATTTTCTAATCATACGTAATAAAAATATTTTCTTACTTCTCTTCAACAAAGGAGAAAGACAATTTATTCATTTCACAATTATTTTTTTTCTACAAATGCAATATGCAAATTAAGTTTTAATATTAACTAAAAAGTAATGTTTAATAATATTTAAAAAATAAATAAATAGGTGAATAAATGTATAGCTTCAAATCGAATCTTCTAAATTAGTGAAAGGTTGATAATTATAGAGAGAGATCATAAACTTACACATCAATTTTTGGAGGTTATAAACATGAAAGGTTACACTGACAATTATGATTATCATTAAGAATAAAACTAATAAAGATAATTAAAGGTGGAAGTTAAGATTTTTAATAAAAGATTGTCAATTATTTATAGAGAGAAGTATTATAAATTTATACATCAATTTTGAAGGTTATAAACATGAAAGGTTACATTGACAATTATAAGTATCATTAAGAACAAAACTAATAAAGATAATTAAAGGTGGAAGTTAAAAGCTTTAGTGAAAGGTTGTCAATTATTTATAGAGAAAAATATTATAAATTTATACATCAATTTTGGAGGTTATAAACATGAAAGGGTACATTGACAATTATGAGTATCATTAAGAACAAAACTAATAGAAAGGTGAAAGTTAAGAGCTTTAGTGAAAGGTTGTGAATTATTTATAGAGAGAAGTATCATAAACTTGTACAATAATTTTGAACGTTATAAATATAAAAGGTTATGTTGACAATTATGAGTATCATTAAGAACAAAACTAAGAGGAGAGAAATTGAAAAGGATACAGTAACCGCTACAGTAAAATAAAAAAGTCATCATAACGTACAAGAAATAATAGTGACAATTTAGTGTTTTTTTTAAAAAAAATATGTGTGTGTATATATATATATATATATTCAAAATCTAACTATATCATACTATATACAAACTTTAATAAAACTACATGAAATATCTCCTTTTTTGACCTTTTTTCTTGTTTTCTTCATTTTAAATTTTCAGATGTAATAGAGTGTGATACATATTTTTCATGAAGTAAAATATCTCAAAATTATACATTAATTTTTGGAGGTTATAAACATGAGAGATTAAGTTGGCAATTTCGAAATCATTAAAAATAAAATTAATAAAGGTAGCGATTAAAGGAGAAATTAAAGTTAAGAACATTATCAAATTCATGTGCATGTTTTTAGATTAGTTGCCGAACCTTTAGTTATTTCTACTTCAAAATACAAAAGCATTGAAATCTATATTAAATTCTTATCAACAAAAAATATACTATCTTTGTTCTCCTTTGAATGTCACTAACATAACATAGAATAAGTTAAAACAACTCAAGAATTAAACTACAACTCAAATTGAAAAGGAGTAAGCTAAACGAATTCCCCTTCTGTTAAATTCAAAATGCATCGTGTAATTAGTACTTACGTATATTCTTTCATACGTGAACATTGTATTACATTGTAACTGAAAAACTTACCTTAAACAATAATGAAAAAGGAAGAAAATTTTCTACTATTAACTTGAATCAAAATTTCGCATTTTCATTGATTGACTCATATTAGAAGAGATCAAGAGTAGAAATCAAATATGAAGGAGGACATTCCAATAGATCAAGTAAAGTCGACAACCCACGTTTCTAATCAAAACAAAAGACTCATTATAATAATTAAAATTGACATAATTAGCCGTCAATCATACCAATACTTTCTGTATATTAAAATACAAAATGGGGCATAATTTTTATATACAAAACAACACAGGGTTTTTATAAATCAGACAATTGATGTTATTGACATAAATAGTCGTCCAACAAAATGTTAGCGAATATGCACAAATAAAATTATCAACAATCTGATGAGAAGTGAAGATCTCGAAATACTTGATAGAAACCTCTTAAAGACATCTAGAAATTTTTAACATTTTGCAATTCTCCTTAAAAGTAAATAGTTGAAGAAAGGAACTGGTCCTTAGCCCCAAGCAAAAGTGAAACCATAAACATTTAACACGAGAAAAGAAAAAGCTTGATTTAACTAAAGAAATTCAAAGAAACAAAAGAAGGAAATTTGTTTACATCATAATGAATTTCGATAATGATGAAGTCAATACCCGCACCTAGTTACTTGAGGTGCGTTCTTGACTTCTTTCCCTTCTCCTCAACTACAAATATTTATGTAAACAAATCTTTTTTCTCTTCTTCTTCCTCCTTTTGAATTTCAACTGTAGCAGCCAACAAATAAAAATGGTTAGAGCACAAGAATGAATACAATGAAACTGAATTAGATTAACAATAAACCAAAATGATTAGGTATTACGTAAACCAGTAATATTAATAAAATACTTGATAAATAACAACATACATATAGACACTTCATGCTTGCTATTTATAGATTAGTTGAGTCATAAAGAAGGAAGTTCAAGAGACATGTTTTTAAATGGAGAATATAAATAGATGAAGGTTTTTTGTAACCTATGAAATATAATTAAATAAATAAATGTGATAGAGTTTTTTGAACAAATTGATCAATGCAAAAAATGAACGAAAAAATTCAAAAAAATCACAAAAAAGATAAATATGAATGGAGGCCATAGAGAGTTGCCACATCACCTCCTCTATGATTCTCCTTTATATATATATATATATATATATATATATATATATATATATATTGATTAGCCCATTTACTTAGTTGATATTTAAAACTTTTATTAACTCATTTACTTAGTAGACAGTGTGCAAAAATAAACAAAAAATTATCAAAAAAAGATAAAAGGAAATAGACGCAAAGTATGCTACATCAACATATTTCTAAAAACTACGTGGCCAAGCCCTATGATCTAATTATATTAATGGATCTACCACAACAGTATTGGTTCGATTGTCATTACTTATTATTTTCCTTTTATTTTAATCATCATGAACAAATCGATACGATATAATATTACCGAATCGATTAGTGTTGATGTGAAGAGAGTTGTGCCGCCTTCTCCCAAACTGCCTCCCTCATGATTTTTCTATTTGCATTTCGTTTGTTCTATTTATTTATAATTAAGAAATTATGGAGATTATAGTTAAAGAATAAGGATGTATTTTTTTAACCGTTTAAATTTTTAGATGAGTTACATACTTTAATAGGATATCCTAGCGGACAAAGATTTTAAAACCAAATCTCGTTCCCACCCATTATATAATAAAAATAAAAATTCCACGTGCTTGGCTAATGCTCTCCAATAAATTATGCTTTTAAGCATCCCATGATATGTTTATGATCAGTTTTTGAGCCAGTATTTGACCTTTTGATCCATAGCTAAGATACGTAATCCATTTCATAGCTTAAATTTCAGTTTTAAACAAACAGATGCATAATTATCTTTCAGCATGAATCCTTATAATAATTAAAGTGAATTTCCTACAGAATGATCATATAGATTAGAGGGAGTAGTATTTAGCATCGAGCGGAAAGTGTGATTTAATGCATCCTGCTTTCCTAGAACTACGAGCCAACATAGGTACATATTCAGATTATTTTCATTTCTATATGGATGAAAATTATAGATGTGATCACTTAGCTCAGGTTATACTCCCTGGCAAGAGTATGACACCTCTCCCCAACGTGAGGTTTTCCCCTTAGGGGAACTAGACGTTGGACTCCATGATAGCTCATATGGTTTATGTCGGTTAGAAGAACCTCCCCAAAGCCTAATAGAAAATAATAATAGAAAAACTTTTTGAAACTAAGTGTAAAGGCTCACAACTTTATTCAGATATTGATTTACATCAGACTTTAGTGATGAGATTTCAGCTTTCAGTTCACAGATATAAAAGTGAGTCCCTTCTACACTTAGCTTACATGATTTAAATATAGAATACAAGTACAACTCTTAGAACTAAATTTTATTGCTCACAAGACTTATACAACATGCTTCCTTACTTATGACTTATGATTTTCAGCTTTCGGTTATTTAAGCCAATGTGAGTCATTATATTTAACATGCAATTTTTTTATGAATTTTGATGAACATTGAGATATTGTTTTACTTATGCATTCACCCCCACATGCTCAGTACATTCTCAAAGTACTGATCCATAGATATGACTATGTATTACATTGTTTAATAATATAGGTTCAGGTGCTCAGCTTCAACAGTGTGAGTGATTTCTAGCATCTCTATCTATATCTGACAGTTGGTGAGTCCTCATCGTTCGGGGACCCAGTTATTCAGTATTCCAATTTACCGTAGTAGTTTGATTTCATTTACTTTCAGTCAGTTTGAGCCAGCTGGGGATCTGTCCCAGCAACTCTTTAGTTTTTAGTAGTAAAGGCTTGTCGGACTAGTAGTCATAACTCAGATTTTCAGTATTTGTTGATCAGACTTTCTAGTTATGGGTTCTCAGATATTATGTTCAGACAGAATGCAGAAATTTAGTATTGATTGTATGCTCAGATTCTCTTTAATATGAGTTTTAGATTTAGTAGAAAACTTACAAGGTTAGCTTGAGACTACTTGTAGTCTTGAGCACCGTGTGATGTCTTGGAACCGGGATCCATTTTTGGGGCGTTACAAACTTGGTATCAGAGCCTAAGATTTAAAGAGTCCTAAGGAGTCAGAAAAGCCACGTACGTAGAGTATTGATCATGGGTGTGAAGCGCACCACATTTATGAGCAAAAGGCTACGGGTTGTTTTGGAAAAATTATCTCTTTTCTTTCATGATCCATTATGGCGGTCAGCGCCAGAATCGGTTCTATGCTTTACCATCCCACCAGGAGCAGGAGAGTTCATCAGATGTTGTTATCGATATACTTCGTGTCTTTCATTTTGATGTTTATGTGAGGTTAGACCTAGGGTCGAATTTCTCTTATGTGACTCCGTTGGTTGTGGTAAATTTTAGAATAGATCCTGAAAAGGTTTCTAAGCCCTTCTCAGTTTCTACCCTAGTAGGTGAGTTAGTTGTTGCCTAATAGATCTATAGAAAGTGTCCTATCACTGTCCTTCATAGGATCATGTTAGTAGATCTAATAGAATTAGATATGGTCGACTTTGACCTTATTTTGGGCATGGATTGGCTCCATTCTTGTTATGCATCTATAGATTATCGTACTCGAGTGGTGAATTTTTAGTTTCCAGATGAGCCAATCTTTGAGTTGGAAGGTAATTCAGTGTCTCCAAAGAATCATTTTATATCCTTTCTTAAGGCTAGAAAGTTGATCTCAAAAGGGTGCATTTATCATTTAGTTCGAGTCAAGGACACTAAGTTTGTGACAACAATAGTTTAGTCAGTCCGTGTGGTCGATGAGTTTACTGAAGTCTTTCCAGAAGATTTTCCAGGGGTACCTCCCAACAGAGAAATAGAATTTGACATTGATCTTCTTCCTGATACTCAGCCCATCTCTATTCCTCCATATCGTATGGCTCCTTCCGAGCTTAAAGAGTTGAAAGAGCAACTCAAAAACCTCTTAGATAAAGGTTTCATAAGGCCTAGTGTTTCTCTATGAGGCGCTCCCGGCCTATTCGTGCGAAAGAAAGATGGTTCTCTGCGTATGTGCATTGACTATCGTCAGCTAAATAAAGTCATAGTTATAAACAGATATCCTCTTCCTAGAATTGATGACTTATTTGATCAACTCTAAGGTCGAGTTACTTCTCTAAGATAGACCTTAGATCCGACTATCATCAGCTTTGAGTGAGGGAATGTGATATTCCTAAGACAGCTTTCAGAACCTGTTACTGTCACTTTGAATTCCTAGTCATGTCTTTCGAGCTAACAAATGCTCCAATAGCCTTCGTGGACTTGATGAATAGAGTGTTCAAACAGTATCTAGATATGTTTGTCATAGTCTTTATAGATGATATTTTTGTCTATTCCCATAGTGAGGAGGACCACACAGATCATCTTAGAATTGTGTTGCAAATTCTTAGAGATCACCAGTTGTTTGCCAAATTCAGCAAGTGTGAATTTGGCTAAGGTCAGTAGCTTTCCTCGATCATATTATTTTTGGTGACGGCATTAGAGTTGATCCCCAAAAGATCGAAGCAGTGACAAACTAGCCTAGACCCATTTCTCCATCTGACATTAGGAGTTTCTTGGGTTTAGCTGTCTATTATTGATGGTTTGTTGAGGGGTTTGCGTCCATTGCTTCCGCCATGTCCATTGCGTCACAACCGATAACTAAATGTGATTGCTCACATGACTTATACGACATGCTTCCTTACTCATGACTTATGATTTTCAACTTTCAGTTATTCAAGCCAATGTGAGTCATTACATTTAGCATGCATTTTTTTAGTGATTTTTGATGAACATTAAGATATTGTTTTACTTGTGCATTCACCCCCACATTCTTAGTATATTCTCAAAGTACTGATCCAGATATATGTCTAGTGCTACATTGTTTAATAATATAAGTTTAGGTGCTCAGCTTCAACAACGTGAGTGATTTTGAGCATCTCTATCTACATCTTATAATCAGGGACCCGATTATTCAATCTTCCAATTTTCCTTAGTAGTTTGATTTCAGTTACTCTCAGTTATTTTGAGTCAGCTGGGGGTCTATCCCAGCGGCTCTCTAGTTTTTAGTAGTAGAGGCTTGTCGGACTACAAGTCATAACTCAGATTTTCAGTATTTGTTGATCAGACTTTCTAGTTATGGGTTCTCAAATATTATGTTTAGACAGAATGCAAAAATTCAGTATTGATTATATGCTCATATTCCCTTTAATATGAGTTTCAGATTTAGCAGAAGGCTTACAGGGTTAGCTTGAGACTACTTGTAGTCTTGAACACCGTGTGATGTCTCGGGACCCATTTTTGAAGCGTTGCATTTTAACTTTCTTTGATTTTGACATTCATCAAAGTGTAAAATTATCTTCCTCAAAGATATTAACCGGAATATGTCTGATTAAGGGAAAAAAGGTAACATCTCTTTCCTGCATAAATTGATTATGGTTATAGATTAAGCTACTCATGTACTTTCATTTTTGTTATCCAATTAAATGCTCACACTATTTTGAATTTTTTAAATTTGAAGTTTCTTCCTTCTACCCTTCATAGTTCTATAAAAACTGTGTTTGTATCTTCATTCTCAAACCAGTAATACCTTACCTTTTGTTGCTAGAAAATCTCTTCAAAATGTAAGTGTTTCTTATATTCAGCATGAGGTCTTTGTAAATCAGCATTAAGGACTACTTCAAACATCTTTTCTTTAATCCTGACAATATCCTCTCTGATAATTAACTGCTTAAAAATGTCATCATAAGTTTCTTTACTCTAGGCAGTTAAACTAGTTTTCACTCTATGATGGTCCTCTTTAAAATTTGGGAAAGGATTCATATTAGCATTTAACCTCCAATTATTCCTCTATATCTTTACAAGAATTATTTTTGTAATAATGCAAGTCCTTGAGTTCTAGACCCACCAAAAGATGGATCATTGAGTTAGTTTTTCAATGCCACTAGTTTCGTCTTAATCCAAGGTCGTAGTAAAAAGTTATGGAAAATCTTTTGAGGCACTGTCAAACTGCCAGTGGCAATGACTCTGGCAGCGACCTGTTGTCAGACAAAATGAGTCAAGCCTAGACTCGTAGCCACAACAGTGAGGGACCAAGGAATTCAGTCCTGTGACAATGAGTCTAACACATGACTAGTTGCCAGACTAAATGAGTCGTTGTGTGTGGACCCATCGTCACAACAGTAAGAGATCGAGAAAATAGCCCCTTGATAACGACTCTTCATGATGACTCATGGTCAGTCCTAATGATTCATCAGGAGAGGATCCGTTGTCATAAGAAAACCCCAAAACTTAGGTCCTCAGGTCATGACTCAAGCCACGACTCGTGATTAGACATAACGAGTTTTTACCTGAGTCGTGATGATTGTTTCCCAAAAATTCCTAAACATTTTAAGGAGGTGTTTTTGGTATTTTTACATTCTTTTAACTCCTAAACCACGTCGTTTAGGCTTCCTTAAGGGTGGAATATAAGCCTATTTTACCCCAAAATCCCTATTTACTCACAAAATCAATTGAAGCCAAGAAAAGGAGAGATTATTCTTTCCACAACCAAGTTAGGGTTCCTCAATCTTAAGTTCAAAATTCAAGGATTCCTCAAGTTTTCAGCTCTAGAACCATCACTATATAGGACATTAAGTTATCTTACCAACGCCACCAGTCTCACTTTAGTACGATATCATAGAAAGAAGTTATGACAAGTTGACTGAGGGACTGTCAAACTGCCAGTGGCAACGACTTAGGTAATGACCTGTTACCAGATAATGAGTCGTTGTGTGGAGTCATTTCCACAACACTGATGTATCTTAAAAATTCAAGCTAGTGATGATGAGTCCATCCAACGACTCATTATCAGTCCTAACGAGTTGTTAGGTAGACCTGTTATTACAAAAGAAAGAAACCAAGAAAGTAAGCCCCCGACAACGACTACTCCTAACGACTCGTGATCATACCCAATGAGTTTTTAGAAGGGAAGTCATTGTTAGAATAGTAAGGACCCAATGATTAGGTCCCCAGGTCATGACTTGTGACCAGTCATAACGGGTCGTAGCCTGAGTCATTACGACTGAAACCAGTAATTTCCTTCACGATTTAAAAAGGGATTTTTGGTTAATTCCCATTCTCCTAATCCCAAACCCCCATCGTTTGGGAACTCAAATATCAGTTATTAGGGGTTAAATTTACCCAAACACCTCATAAACTCAAAATCACTCCACACATAGCAAAAAGGGGTTATTTATTCTTCTCTAAAGCCAAGTTAGGATTCCTCAAGAACAAGCTCAATTATAAGGATTTCTCCAAGACTTCCACCTTCAGGAATGTGTGATTTCATCAGTGGGTCCCTTCAACCCATTGAGTCCTAAAAACTTTCAAATCCTTAAGTTTAATTTCCCTCCAAGAATTAAGTTCAGGTTAAATATGAGCTGCTAAATTCCTCCAGTCTATTTGTGTAAATAAATCATGTGTACATGTTTTCTCATAGGAATTGCATGTTCCCATAGTCACCATCATGAATTTTCTTATTATTGACAATTTATTAAGTTTGTGATATGTTTTGTAAAATTCTCTATTGTGATTAACTTTAAATTATTTTCATGTTCATTTACATTAGACAAAGCTGGTAGGTTATGAACACCAGATACCTAGGATTTCATACATAAACTAGAACATGCTTTGAACAATCCAGGTTATACATATATTGCTATTTTCATGAATACTACTATATTAAGCATATATATATATATATCAATTTTCAGTGTCGCTCGATTGGTAGTAGTACTTAGCACCAAGTGAATGTAGGGATGACAACTCCCTCGTTAGTTAGGCAAAGGCTGTTAATAGCAGTCCCTAAGTTCCATAACTATGGTGCCACCGTAGGTTATAAGGGTCCCTTGTCAGTTAAGGTATGGCATCCTAGTCCTTCAGAACATCAGTTTAATGGATCCACGCCAGCCAGTATTAGTACCCTTGGCAAGGTACTAACACCCTTCAAACTGGGGGTATAAGTTGGATCCTGGTTTTGCTCAGATTGGAGTATATAGGTTATCGTTAGCTCCCAAAGTACTTAGTTCATTTTCAATTTATTTTCAATCCAAATTTGCTTGACTACGTATTCTGTTATTTAGTATTTAGTTTTATCCAACATATGTTTATATTTGGTTTTGTATTCAGTTTACATGTTCATGAATTTATGTTCATTTTATGCTAGTTAGTTTCCCATCTCACATACTCAGTACATTTAAAGTATTGATCTAATACTTTCCTATACTATATTATCTAATAATATAGGTTTGGACTCTTAGTACCCGAATTGCACTTAGCATGTTCCCGTGACACATTCAGCAGCAACTTTTTGTGAGTCCTCATTATTCGCGGACTAGTTATCAGTTCTTTAGTCCTTTGTTAGTTTATTTCAGCTTTAGTTAGTTGGATTTAGTTGGGGGTCTTGTCCTAACATCTCATTATGAGTAGAGGCTTTCAAACAAATATTTAGATTTTTAGCTTACTGGGTTGTTAGACAATTCTATTTCCAGTTTGATTAACATTTAGTTTTACATTATTACTTATTTTATTTATGTCAGTTAGCTTTATCCTAATATTTTGTTGGTTTATTTAGTATTCTAATGCATGCAAGGCCATGGGTTAGCTTGGGATCACTTGTGGCTCTAAGAACTATGTTACGACTAGGAGGTAGTCTCGAGTCATGACAAACTTGGTATCACAGCTAGGTTTAGAGTGTCCTAGGGTGTCTAAAAGCCACACTAAGAAGATTATGGTTCATGGGTTTGAAGCGCACCACACTTATAAGCGATAGGCTACGAAACATTTTAGGAAGGTCTCATTTTTTTCATGATCCATGTCGTGCAATAGAGTGTGAACTCTATTAAAATTTCTCTTCTAACTCATTCTTTATCAGTTTATACACCATGCATCCTAAGATAACTAACGGAAGGAGGAATGGGAACCAACAAGCACCACCGCCAGTTCTTAAAGACCCTTTGAATGAACAGGTATCTCAAGCTGAGTTCAGGGCTACTTTTACAGTGCTAGTGTAACATACCAGATTTTTGGTCATTAAGACTTTCTAAAATTTTCTTAGCGAGTTGTAAGGACCCAAATTATAGCCTGACCAATGTTTGTGGCTAAGTTCTCCGTTCTAAGTACGAGTGGCTCTCAACTAGTCTTTGGACTCATTACGAGTTGTAATGTCCCAATCATAAACAAACCATTGTATATTCCAAGTGTTGTTATCCTGGTAATGACTAAGACCCAACAAGTTGTAGGGTTCCCTAATGAGTCGTATGATACAAGTCGTAGGGTCTATAGTATATGCACCTAATGGCACTATAACACGACCCGGATTGGGGCCTTGTTGTAATGAGCAATCTCTAATACAACCAAGACTGGAGACAACCCCCAATACCCAACACAACCAACCAATATATACCCTGAGTCAGATTCTCTGAACATATAATAATATAATTAAAACATCTTAGGTTTCTGAAACATAAAAAATTTCATAGATTTGTGGTCTTTGGATAGGATACGACTAAGGGAAATAACTCGTACAACAGGTTACGAGTGGTATGGGTTAGTCGTATCCTAATCAGTGTTGGTTAGTGGGATGGATTTGGTTACTAGAATGGGTACGATTTGCTTGGTATGAGTTATAATAGTGGATACGGGTTGTTTGGTTACTTTACTTAATCATAGACTTGGTAACTTAGGTTGGATCTGAGTACGAGTGGATCACTATGAGCCGTAAGCCAGGGTACGAGTCATACCATAGACTCGCATGGTGGTCAGTATTTAGTCCTCTTGGGATTCTATTCTACCAGGGGTACGAATCATGGGTACCAATCGTATACATAAATACGACATAGGTTGGGGTGAGTTGTACCTTGGAAAGTGTCGGGTCCAAGAGAGATGGCCTTGGGTACGAGTGGTGGGTACCACTCATATTGGAGGGTACGACTGGTATGGATAGTTGTATCCCTCTGGCAAGATTTTGGTGCAGTTTAAGTGAGGGTAATCTGGATATTTCCCCACTTAACCTAATAAGGCCCCATTACTTTTAACTCACTTGGAATGTTATTTGCACTATTATTCTATTCTTTAACACTTAGAAAACACTCTCAAATCCTCTCTAAAGTGCTTATGCAAAGGAAGCTAGGGTTTCATCTTGAGGATTAATTTGGGGCTTGTGTTGGTGATTTCTCTCCACCATCTTCTTAGTTTATGGCATGTTCTCTTCCCTCATTGTTAGTCCAACTAAAGACATGGTTTTATACAATGTTTTCATGGTTTGATTATTGTATTATTTTGGGTTTTCAAATATAATTTAGGGGGTTTTGGTTATAAATGCTTGGTTATAGTTTTCTCATGTTTTAATTATGCTTTTATATGATTTTATGGTGGTTTTAGATGATTGGTTGCACGGGAATAGTTTTTTGGTAATTGGTTTTGATATTGAAAATACTATGCCCCCAATATGTTTGATAAAATACCTAAGAGAATGTTTTCACTTCATTATCCGACTTTTAATGGAACTTATGCATAGTTTAACCTTGGTAATGGAACCCTAAATGGTTTAAATAGTTTAGAAAGGTTAAACAGAATGGTTTGGTTTTATAAACATCCTTGTGGGGTATAGTGGAATCCCCAAAGAAAATATAATGGAACACTTGTGGGGTACATGGGACTCCCCCAGGTTAACTTGGTAAATCGGTACATCGGAATCCCTTTTCCTTAAAAGGTTTTGCTAAGGAAAATACTTGCAAGTTATAGTCAGTGTGACGATACCATTTTTAATAGCCTTGGTAAATGATAAATGGAACAATGGATTGGTTGGTTGGAAATGGTTTTAATTGATCAATAATGATGGGGTATGATAGCTAACCATGAAGGTGGGAGTTCAATGAATGAAAACTGAAAACTCATGTTTGTCGACATGAGGGGTAGGGCATGGCGACCCTTTTATGATTCTACGAGGTACATGAGAATCGTCTAAGTACATTGTACATATGTATCATGGTGACTGAAGGGTACTTGAGAATCTCTTAATCTAGTGGTATCTACTGTTCGTGCGACTACATACATCGGGGCCCGTTCAGGGGGTCCATAAAACCATGTCTAGTAGAGTCTCTTTTAGGGGTGTGTAGCGTGACACACTCATAAGAGAGAGGCTACAAGACATTTAGGAATGTTTTGCTTTCTTGGTATTCTATTTTCAAGCTTGGAGTTTAAGTCTTGGAGTTTCCTCTAATTCTTATTTGTTCGCTTTTCAGATCATCCTCGATGATCTGGAACATTAGAAAATTCTTCTGTCCCATCTGAAGATGATGTTGATGGGGTACACCCTACACTTGGAGTTCGTACTCAATCTCAAGGTCCTATCCCTAATTGTTTGGGAGTTTCCCTGATTGCTATTAGTCCTCCTCAAGGTGCGGTGAATAATATGGAATTTTGCTAATCAATTCATTTTATTGCTCAGTTGGTTGCTGCTCAGAATGAATGGGATGTATCTGGTGTTTCATCTACTGAGTCCACAAGGGTTGTCCAGTTTATGAAGATGAATCTTCCTACTTTTACTGGTGTGAAAGTGGAGGAGGATTCTTAAGATTTTTTTGTATGAAATGGAGAAAATATTCAAAGTGATGCAGGGCACAAATGTGGAAGGTGTGAACTTTGTAGTTTATCATCTCAAATATGCTGCGTACTAATGGTACGCGGAGTGGGATAGGAATAGAGGTGACGTTGAGGAGTTGTCCTTATGGGAGGCTTTTTCTAATGCTTTTGTAGATTGCTTCTTTCCTCAAGGGTTGAGGAAAGTGAAGATGAAAGAGTTTATGACTCTTAAGTAGGGAAAAATATCTGTCAAGGAATATGCCTTGAAGTTTCATCAATTGTCAAGGTATGCTCTAGATTTTGTGGTTGATACGAGGGAAAGGATGAAAAAGTTCACTTCTGAGCTTTCTCAGGATTTGTTTCTTGAAAGCAAGACTGCTTCACTGATTAAAGATAATGATATTATGAGGTTGGTTGTTCACATGCAATAGGTGGAGGATGAAAAGAGAAAACATTCAGAGTTTGGGGAAAGATAGGGTAAAAGGAGCAGGTTTTCTAAGTAGGGTGGTGCGCAGTAGCAGGGTGGTCGGGATGGCGGTAAGTGTCCAAATAAGAAGTAGGGAAGTTATGGTTCCATTTCTTCTTCTAACGCTCTTTACCCAAAGCCTTCGGGTGATAGGCTTCAGCAAGATCGTGATAATTTTTGGGAACAAGGTGTGTAATCTCAGGCGAGTGGGGCACAATCAAATTTTTCATGTCTTCTTTGCCAATTTTATGGTCGTTTACATTGGGGATTTTGCTATGAAGGAAGGGATATGTGTTTTAAATGTGGCCATCCAATTCATATTCTCAGGAATTGTCCAGTAGGTAAGGGTGCTTCGGAGCGGTCAAAGCTCTGGTTGCTTCATATTCTGCTCCCGCACCTAGTGGTGCTGCTTCTATGTCTTCTCCTACTTCTGGTGCTGGTTCTAGCCGAAATAAATTGTATGCTCTTGCATCTCGACAGGAATCTAAGGCATCACCTGATGTTGTTACTGGTACGTTACAACTCTTTTCTCATGATGTGTATTGTCTTCTTGATTCGGGTTCCACTCTTTCTTATGTGACCCCATATATGGCTGTATGTTTTGGTTTTGATCTTGAGGTTATTTTGGATCCTTTTTCTGTTTCTACCTCGTTGGGTAACTACGTTATTTCTAAGAGAGTCTATAGGGTGTGTGTGGTATCTGTTGGTGGTAGAAAAATGTTGGTGGATTCGTTCAAACTAAACAAGGTGGATTTTGATGTTATTCTGAGGATGGATTGGTTGCACTCTTGTTATACATCCTTAGATTGTCAGACTCGTAAGGTTGTCTTTAAGTTCCCCGATGAGCTGGTTATAGAGTGGGAGGGTGGTTGCCTAGATCCTAGGGGGAGGTTTATTTCTTATCTTAAAGCTTAGAGATTAATCTCCAAAGGGTCTCTTTATCACTTGGTCCGGGTTAAAGATTCTAACTTGAAGGGTCCTTATTTATATTCGGCTATAGTGGTAAGTGATTTTACTGAGGTCTTTCTAGATGATCTTCCTGGTGTTCCTCCAGATAGGGAAATTGTGTTTGATATTGATTTGGTTTCGGACACTCATCGAATATCTATTCCTCCTTATAGAATGGCTCCAGCTGAGTTGAGGGAACTCAAGGAGAAACTTAAGGATCTTCTGGATAAGGGGTTTATTCATCCTAGTGTATCCCTTTGGGGTGCACCGGTGTTGTTCGTGTGCAAGAAGGATGGTTCCCTTCGTATATGCATCGTCTATCGATAGTTAAATAAGATAACGATTAGGAACAAGTATCCTCTTCCAGGGATATATGACTTATTTGATCAATTGCATGGTGCCAAGTTCTTTTCTAAGATAGATCTTCGGTCTGGGTATCATCAACTTAAGATTAGGGAGGAGGATATCCCAAAAGGACTTTTCGTACTCGGTATGGACATTTTGTTTTCTTGGTTATGTCTTTTGGCTTGACTAATAGCCCAGTGGCATTTATGGATTTAATGAATAGGGTTTTCAGGTAGTTCTTGGATCTTTTCATCATTATCTTTATTGATGACATCTTGTTGTATTCTAAAAGTAAGGTGGGTCATGCTAATCACCTCTGTGTGGTGTTGCAGACCCTAAAAAAGTAAGAATTAAATGCAAAATTCTCTAAGTGTGAGTTTTGGGTGAACACTGTAACTTTCTTGGGTCATTTTATTTCTAGTGAAACGATCATGGTGGATCTGCAAAAGGTGTCATAGTTAAAAGGTGGCGTAGACCAATGACTCCAACCGACATTCAGAGCTTCTTGGGTTTGGCTGGGTATTATAGGCAATTTGTGGAAAGTATTCGAGGGTAGCTACTCCTTTGACTAAGTTGACTCAGAAGAAGGTTAAGTTTTCTCGGTCGGATGCGTGTGTAGGGAGTTTTGTGAAGCTGAAGGATAAGCTAACTTCAACTCCAATTTTAACTTTGCTAGAATGTATGGAGGGGTTTGTGGTTTATTGTGATGCGTCCTGGGTTAGACTTGGCTGTGTTTTGATGCAACATGGGAATGTGATTGCCTATGCTTCCAGGCAGTTGAAGGTGCATGAGAGGCATTATCCTACTCATGATTTGGAGCTTTTAGTAGTAGTCTATGCTTTGAAAATCTGGTGGCGTTATTTGTATAGAGTGCACATAGACATCTTTTCAGATCATAAGAGTCTACATTATGCGTTCACTCAGAAGGAGCTAAATCTCAGGCAAAGGAGATAGTTAGAGATTCTCAAAGACTATGATATGAGTCTTCAATACCACCCAAGTAAAGCTAACGTAGTAGCTGAAGCTCTTAGCAGGTTATCCATGGGGATTTTGGCTCATGTGGAGAATGAAAAGTGGGAATTAGTGAAGGAAATTCATCAGTTGGACAATCTTGGAGTTCGTCTCTTGGACTCCAAGGATGGTGGTATGATGGTTCAGGAAGTGGTTAGGTCGTCTCTTGGTGTAGAGATTAAGGAGAAGGAAGTGCTAGATCCTGTCTTGATGAAAATTAGGAGTGATGTAGTTGGGCAAAAGGTAATGGTCTTTGAGATCAGTGGCGATGGTACTTTACGGTACCAAGAAAGGTTGTGTGTTCCTGATGTCGACGGTTTGCAACAAAGGATTTTGGCTGAGGCGCATGAATTGTGCTATGTAGTTTATCCTAGTTTGATAAAAATGTATCATGATCTCAAGGAGATGTATTGGTGGAATGGTATGAAAAGGGGTGTGGCTAATTTTTAGCCAAATGCATGGTATGACAACAAGTTAAAGTTGAGCACATGTGGCCTAGTGGGTTGTATAAAGAAATTGAGTTACTCGAATAGAAATATGAGGTGATCAACATGGATTTCGTTATTGGGTTTTCTTGGACTCGAAATCAATTTGATTCGATTTGGGTTATCGTGAATAGGATGACAAAGTCTGCTCACTTCTTGCCAGTGAGGACTACCTTTTCGATGAAGGATTATTCAAAGTTGTATCTTCATGAGATAGTAAAGATGCATGTGGTACCTGATTTGATTATCTCTGATCGTGGTTCATAATTTACATCTTATTTCTGGCGGTCTTCTCAGAAAGGATTGGGTACTAAGGTTAGTCTGAGTACTGCTTTTCATCTGCAGATGGACGGACAAGCGAAGAGGAATAATCAGATATTGAAGGATATTCTTCGAGCATGTGTGATTGATTATGGTGGCAATTGGGTTGAGGATCTACCTGTGGTAGATTTTGCTTACAACAATAGCTATCATTCTTGCATTGGTATGTCCCTCTTTGAGGCATTGTATGATAGGAGGTACAAATCTCCTATAGGGTGGTTTGAGCTTGGTGAGGTGGATATGTTTTGTTCGGACTTGGTTTATTATGCTATGGAAAAGGTTAAGGTGATTTGAGATAGGCTTAAGGCTGCCCAAAGTCGCCAAAAGTCCTATGCGGATGTAAGGCGTAGAGACTTGGAGTTTGAGGTTGGGGTTCATGTGTTCCTAAAGGTATCTCCCATAAAGGGAGTAATACGATTTGGTAAAAGGGGAAGCTCAGTCCCCAGTTTATTGTTCCTTATGCAATTTTGTGGAGGGTTAGTAATGTGGCTTATGAATTGGCGTTGCCTTCTGGTTTGAGCTCCATTCATACGGTATTTCACATCTCTATGTTGAGGAAGTGCATTGGTGATCCTTCTTTAGTTGTTCCTTTGGAGGGACTGGGTATCTCGGATTCTCTATCTTATGAAGAGGTCCCACTTGATATATTAGATCGGCAGGTTCATCGGTTATGAACCAAGGATGTGTTAAGTTTCTATGGCAGAACCACAAGGTGGAAGAGGCTACATAGGAAGCGGAGGAGGACATGAAGTCCAAGCATCCACATCTATTTTATGCTCCCGGGATTCGTGCGAAAGGTATGTTTCATCAACATACTTTTGTTTTCAAACTTTGTTAAAGGAATGATTAATATCTTTGCATCATTTTTTTCTAACTTGGTTAAAGGTTGGATTGATATTTGATAATGCAAATGAATCGTGCTTGTGGTTACCCTACCTTATCCGTCATTTGGGGATGAATGTTCCTAGTGGGGGAGACTGAAACACCCTAGGTTTCTGGACCTTAGAAAATTTCCTAGATTTGTGGTCTCTAGACAGGATACAACTAGGGGAAACAACTACACCGGGGTACGAGTGGTATGAATTAGTCTTATGTTAACCAGTGTTGGTTGGTGGGATGGATTTGGTTACCGAAATAGGTACGATTTGCTTGGTATGAGTTGTAATGGTGAATACGGGTTTTTTAATTACTTCACTTAATCTTAGACTTGATAACTTAGGTTGGATCTGAGTACGAGTGGCTCACCATGAGCCATAAGCCAGGGTACGAGTCATACTATGGAGTCATATGGTGGTCAGTGTTTAGTCCTCTTGGGATTCTATTCTGCCAGAAGTACGAATCATGGGTACCAGACGTATTCATGGATACAACATAGGTTGGGGTGAATCGTACCTTGGACAGTGTTGGGTCCAAGGGAGATGGCCTTGGGTACGAGTGGTGGGTACTACTCATATTGAAGGGTACGACTGGTATGGATAGTCGTATCCCTTTGGCGGGATTTTGGTGTAGTTTAAGTGAGGGTAATCTAGATATTTTCCCACTTAACTATAATGCCTTGAGTCTGTACCCCGGACGCTACACGGTGCTTACGACCCCGAAGGACCACAAGCTAACCCATGATTGATATCTGCTGTGAGCACTGAAACATGATACTATAATAAATGCGAAATAATAAGCTGAAATACCATAAGGTTCAAAAGTTGTAAATAATGATAAAATATATCGTCTGGGATGATATCTGTAAAACTGAATACTGACTGAAAACTAGTCTGAAAAGCCTCTAACTAAAACTATCTGAAAGTGGAGTTGATGGGACAATCTGCAACGAACTTCATCTATTAAAATACTGAGTCAACTTAAATAATAGAATAAATAAATATTCTCGGATGATGAGGACTCACTGCTAATCTACTGCTGCTGGTTAAATCTGAGTATATTTATGCGCAGTTGGGAACCTGAGCGTCTGAACCTATGATAAGAGACATCATAAAACAAAGAAAGAGTATGCGTCAGTATGTGGAATGTACTGGTATGCTAGATGAGGTAAGGATGAATGCTAGGGTTCATATGCATGAACAATAACTGACTGTATGATATAAAGTAACTGAACATGAGAGTACATGGATAACTGATCCTTCTGTAAAAACTGAGTATGCATTAATGTACATATAAATAAATGCTGTAACTAAGCTTGTCTGAAGCTAAGTCCTGAGTTCTGATACTGAGTAACTGATATATGAAGTTACTGATACTGATTGATTATATCTAATAGTCCTGATTCTGTAGAACTGAACTGAGTTCTATTCTGAAGACTGAGACTGAGACTATGGAAGGTAATTATCTAACCGACATGCCCCAAATAAGTTAAGATAACTGAGTTGGGGTCCAACCTGTGCCCCAGTTGGAATGGTGTCTGTACCGTGCCATGGGTAAAGACACTGAAGTGTTACCCTCATCTGACAGGTACTCTAATGAGAACGGTGGAACCCTCTTTTGGCAGGTTAAAACACCTCATCATCCCTCAACTGGTAGGTTTGATGTCTCAACCTACGCTAGCTACGTAGTTCTGTAATACAAGGATTGCTTCTAGAGATCACACCCTTTACTGACAGATGAGCCCCCATCCTTGGTTCACTCGATGTGGAATCCTACTCCCAACTGAAAGACACTGAACTGAGTATACTGAACTGAATTGGACTGATACTGAGCTTACTGAGTTTTCCTGAGTTTGATAACTGACTGAGTTTTTACTGAGTTTTGTAACTAAGAATACTACTGATCGTGATATGATTGAGATTTTGTAACTGACACTGGCTCTAGGCACACAACTAAATTGTCGGGTATCAAATCCCCCTAGGACTCGATAGCATGAAAAATAAAGCATACTATACTCTTAAAAATCATAACAACGTATACTTGTCCAAAGTTCACTCATAGAGGCATTTAATCAAACACTTGTAATGCATCTACTTATACATGAATGGGGAATACATGCTATCATGTTATAATGGCACTATTTCATTCACATAGGCATTTTATCAAACACATGGGGAGCATGCTTAGGTTATACATAGTTATCATGGATACATCAATCAACTTACAAATTGAAGGGTTTATCATGAAGATCATGTAATTCAACACATATAATGATTTATTTCATAAAAACATGTAATTTAATCATGCACTAAAACTCAATAATAACATGAACATGAATTCAATTCAATTCAAGCATGGAAGTTCATAATTCAACAATCTTGTATTTTGAAAATGGATTCGTTGACTCTATGGGTGAAAGGATCCCATAGATGAACACCTAACATACCTTAATTTATGATTTTCTTGTAGTTCTTGGTGAATCCTTTGAGATTGCTCTTGATTTCTTGAAGCTAGAGTTTGTAGTTTTGAAAGAGAATGCTTTTAATTTGGGGATAAATTGAGTGAGTAATGACTTAAAAACATTTTTAGGGATTAAATCCCATATCTGGACATGCTAAAATCTTGGGAAAAGACTGTTTTAACCCTGGATGAAATATTTAATTTCTGTCGAAATTTTCCAAAATAGGCACCTAGCGCAACACAACGTTATTGTGACGTGTCTCTGGAAATTTCCATTTGGGAAAATGCATGGTGGTGCGACACGGTGGTATCGCGTTGCCACCTTGGTTGGGAGTTGGAAGTTCACCGCAACGCGGTGGAATCGCGTTGGTACACTGAAAATGGAAAATTGTGCAAATGAGCTTTGGTGCGACATTCCAGTATCGCGGTACCTCACTGGAAACTGATAATTGCCATTTTGGCTTACTCCGCGATGCGCTACTGGCCTGAATTACGATGTTTAACGATTGAGACTTAAAATAGCCATAACTTCTTACCCGGTTATCGGATTTAGGTAAATTTTATATCGTTGGAAAGCTAATTCAATTTCCTATGCAATGACATGCTCTAAACTGAAAAATACGGAGTGTTTCAAAATTTTTATATTAGATAACTCAGGAATTGAGAGTTAAGTTAAGCTTGAGAAATACGAGGTATTATAATATCTCTCCCTTGGGAACATTCATCCTCGAATGAGACTGATTAAGCTGAGACACTGATAGGCTGAGTTTACACACTGAACATACATATCTGATGCATGACTACATGACTGAACTACTGACAAACTGAGCTCTTACACTGAACAGGCATATCTGATGCATGTAATTTATGACTAAAGCTACAGACAAGCTTGGTTTTCATACTGAACATGTATATCTGATGTATGAGTACATGGCTAAACTGATTCATGAATTCATGACTGTATATGCAATGGTAATGGATTCCAAGTTATAATTATAGCTGAACATAGAGCTGAGTAAAGCTAAGGAAGACTGTTACCTTAAGCTGCATCTGAGGTGGCGAAGAAGAGGTGAGGATGCTTGATCCGCATATCTGATTTAGCCAAAGAACTTTGACTAAGGGAACTTCTTTGTTCCTCAGTCTGCGAATCTGATGATCGAGGATCTGGACTGGAACCTCTTTTAAAGAGAGATCATTTTGAATATTTACGTCCTCTAAAGGACTATGACTGTTGGATCACCAATGCATTTCTTTAGCAAGAAGACGTGGAATACTGGATGTACTGAGGCTAGATCTGAAGGCAACTCAAGCTCATAAGCTACCTTTCCAAAATATTTGTTTATTCTGTAAGGACCGATATATCGGGGACTGAGCTTTACCTTCTTGCCGAACCTCTTTACCCATTTCATGGGAGAAATTTTTAGGAACACAAAATCACCAATATAAAATTTGAGATCCTTTCTCCTTACATCTGCATACAATTTCTATCGGCTCTGGGCAACCCTAAGTTTTTCTCTGATTAACTAAACCTTATCTAAGGCATCGAACACAAGGTCGGCCCCTACTACTGCGACCTCACCTACCTCAAGCCAACCAATTAGAGATCTGTATCTCCTACCATAGATAGCTTCAAATGAAGCCATTTGAATACTGGAATGATAGCTGTTATTGTATGCGAACTCGATCAAAGGCAAGTGGTCATCCCAACTATCCTTTAAATCAACAATGCATGCTCTTAACATATCCTCTAGAGTTTGAATGGTCCTTTCTGCTTAACCATCTGTCTAAGGGTAGAAGGCTGTACTGAGGTGAACTTGGGTACCAAGAAACTTTTGGAATGCTTTCCAGAAATGAGAGGTAAACTGGGTACCTCTATCTGAGATAATGGATACTGGAACTCCGTGTAACCTAACCAACTCTCTGATATAGAGTTTGGCATAGTCCTCGAATGAATAGGAAGTATGAACTGGTAAGAAATGAGCTAATTTGGTCATCCTGTCTACGTAACCCAAATAGAATCATGATGACGATGAGTACGAGGCAAACTCATCACAAAGTCCATGTTTACTTTTTCACATTTCCATGTGGGATTACTGAACTCCTGTATGGACCCACTAGGTTTCTGGTGCTCAATCTTAACTTGCTGGCGTGTAGAGCACTTAGCTATAAATTCTACAATATCCCTCTCCATCCCACTCCACCAATAGATCTCCCGTAGATTGTAGTACATCTTAGTTCCCCCTGGATAAATAGAGTAATGCGCACCATGCGCTTCTGTAAGAATTCATCGCCTCAAGTTATGTACACCTGGCACACATAAATGTCCCTGGCATCATAACACACTATCTTCTCTTTGAAAGAAAACCTCTACTTTCTGATCTCTGACTGACTCTTTCAACTTAACAAGACTGGGATCTCTGTCCTACTTTTTCTTTACCTTGGAAACTAGAGAGAATTTGAATCTATTTTGTACCTATACACCACCTTCTGCTGAATCGACTAAGCGGACACCTAGTCGGGCAAGCTAATGAACTTCCTGAACTAACTTCTTCTTATTTTCCTCAACATGAGCAACACGACCCTTAGACAGTCTACTGAGAGAATCAACCACTACATTGGCTTTGCCCGGATGATAAAGAACACTCATGTCATAATCTTTTAATAATTCTAACCACCTCCTCTTACTCAAATTCAAATCTTTCTGAGAGAACACATACTGAAGGATTTTGTGATATATGAACACTTCAACATGCACCCCATACAAGTAATGCCTCCAAATATTTAATGCAAACACTACAACTGCTAACTCAAGATCATGAGTCGGATAATTCTTCTCATGGGGCTTAAGCTGTCTAGGGGCATAGGCTATGACCTTACCTTTCTGCATGAGGACACAACCCAAACCTACTCTGGATGCATCACAGTACACCACAAACCCATCTGAACCATTTGGTAGAGTCAAAACTGGGGCTGAGGTGAGTCGAGTCTTCAACTCCTGAAAACTCTTCTCACAAAAATCTGACCACTGAAACTGGACTTTTTTTTGAGTCAATCTGTACATGGGGGATTCAATAGACGAAAACCCTTCAACAAACCGATGGTAATATCCATCTAAACCAAAGAAACTCCTGATATCTGATGGAGAGATAGGTCTAGTCCAGTTTCTCACCGCTTCGGTCTTTTGAGGATTAACTCTAATGCCATCACTGAAAATAATATGACCAAGGAATTCTACTGACCTTAGCCAAAATTCGCACTTACTAAATTTGGCAAAAAACTGATGAGTTCTGAGAGTCTGAAGTATGATTCTGAGGTGGTATGCATGATCATTCTCGCTACAGAACAGACAAGAATGTCATCAATAAACACTATAACAAACATATCCAAGTACTGTTTGAATACGCAATTCATTAAGTCCATGAAAGTTGCTGGGGAATTAGTAGGACCAAAGGACATGACTAGAAACTCGAAGTGACCATACCGGGTTTTGAAAGCTGTTTTCAAAATGTCACATTCTCTGACTCTAAGTTGATAATAGCCTGATCTGAGGTCTATCTTAGAAAAGTAACTAACATCCTGAAGTTTGGTCAAACAAGTCATTAATTCTGGGAAGTGGATATTTATTTTTGACTGTGACTTTTTTCAACTGACAGTAGTCAATACACATTCTGAGAGAACTGTCTTTCTTACGCACGAATAGAATTGGTGCACCCCATGGGGAGATGCTGGGTCTGATGAATCCCTTATCTGGGAGATCTTTCAATTGTTCTTTTAACTTTCTGAGTTCTTCTGGAGCTATTCTGTAAGACAGTATAGATATGGGATGAGTATCTGGAAGAAGGTTTATTCTGAAGTCAATTTCCCTAACGGGAGAAACTCCAGGAAGATCTTTGGGAAACACACCTGAGAATTCATTTACTACTAGAACTGACTTAAGACTGGGAGGTTCTGAACTTGAGTCCTTGACTCATACAAGATTATAGACACATCCCTGGATATCATTTTTCTCTCTCTAAGGTATGAAATCAACTGACCCTTAAGTGCTGTGGTACTACCCCTCCATTCAAGGACTGGTTCATCTGGAAACTAAAAATGAACTATTCTATTTCTACAATCTACTGAGGCATAGCATGAATAGAGCCAATCTATGCAGAGAAGGACATTAAAATCCACCATCTCTAGCGTTACAAGATCTACTGAAGTAACTTTCTGAGATATCATAACCGGACAGTTCCCGTATACCCGTCGGGCTATGATAGATTTACCCACTGGAGTAGAAACTGAGAAAGGCTATGCTAGGATTTCTGGACTGACTCCAAAGTTAATGGTTATATAAGGAGTTATGAAAGATAAAAAAGCTCCTGGATCTAGCAAGGCATAAACATGTAAATGGAAGATCTGTAACATACCAGTGACTATATCAGGAGAATTTTCTTGATCTTGTCTTGACTAAAGTGCATAAAGACTATTTGGGTGTTGCCCACTGGTGGCACTGGAAGTGGCACCCTGCTGATTCGGGTGACCTGACTGAGCTGAAGAACAAGTATACTTACCCTAAGAACCTAACTGAGGACAATCTCTGACTCTGTGGCCTGGCTTGCCACACCCTAAACAAACATCACTGCCATCTCTTCAGACACCCTTGTAGTTTCTGCCACATATCTTACAAAGAGGATTTGTTCGAGCACTGCTGACACTACCCTGAGATTTAGAGCCTTGCTCCCTATTGTTTTTACTATTTCTGAACTTAGGTACCGGAGAACTGGCTGAAGACGGAGCTGGAACTGAAGATTTTACCCAAAACTGGGAACGTTATCGCCTTATGACTTAGGCTGAGTAAAATTGAAACTACATGTTCTAGCTCTCTTATTTTGCCTCTCTCTCTCTGATCTTAGCCTCTTCTTTCTGCTGAGCATGGACCATGAGCCTGGATTCATCCATCTCTTTAATTAACATCACTGTCCTACACTCCTTAACCACACTATATGATACCCCCTGATATGAACTTCCTCATTCTGGACCTACTGTCTGCTACTATGTGGGGATCATACCTGGCTAACTGAGTAAACTTAAGGGAATACTCTTTCACACTTATACTTCCTTGTATGAGGTTGATAAGCTCTAACACCTTGTCTTCTCTCAGATTTAAGGGAAAAAATCTCTCTAGAAAAGCAGTAGCAAACTCTTCCCACTCTATGGGCTCTGCATCAGTGCCCCTGTCTACCTTCCACTGCTTAAACTATGTATGATCCAAATCTTGTAGATGATGGGCAGCTAACTCAGAAATCTCACTGGAAATCACTCCTATAATATCTGTGACTTTCTGGACCTGATCGAGGAACTCATGTAGATCCTCTTCTAGCTTAGATCCTAAGAATAGGGGAGGATTCATTCAGGTGAAGTCTCAAATCCTGGCTGCAACAGTATTGGCCGGAACTTCAGTTGGTCATTTATTCTGATCTGCTACAGAGTTGGCTAGAGTAGTGAATGCAGCTCTAAATTATGCATGAGAGATATGCTCGTCCAAGGGATCTGCCTGAACGGGCTGAGGTGCTAACTGATTTTTGGTTCTTCTTTCATTTGTTCTTTTGGGAGGCATCGTCTTTAAACAAAAAGAAGGAAATAGATTAGACTGAGAGTTTAACTTGAGCTCATGCTCACTCGCACGACATGAATACTGAAAGAAGGGAAACTATTTCCTAAAACATCTCATAGCCTCCTATCCATAAGTGTGGCACACTACACACCCATGCACAATACTCTACTAGATGCGGCTTTCAGACTTCCTAGGAAACTTTTGATCCTTAGGCTCTGATACTAAGTTTGTAACACCCCAATTCTATACCTCAGACGCTACACTGTGCTTACAACCCTGAAGGACCACAAGCTAACCCATGACTGATATCTACTGTGAGCACTGAAACATGATACTGTAATAAATATAAAATAATAGTCTAAAATGGCATAAGGTTCAAAATTTGTAAATGCTGATAAAATATATCGTCTGTGATAATATCTATAAAACTGAATACTGACTGAAAACTAGTCTGAAAAGTCTCTAACTGAAACTGTCTGAAAGTGGAGCTGATGGGACAATCCCACAACTAACTCCATCTACTGAAATACTGAGTCTACTAAAATAAAAAAATAAAAAAATATCCTTGAATGATGAGGACTCACTGCTAATCTACGGTCGCTGGATAAACCTGAGTCTATCTATGCGCGGTCGGGAACTTGAGCATCCGAACCTATGATATGAGATATCATAGCGCAAAGATAAAGTATGCGTCAGTACGTGGAATATACTGGTATGCTAGATGAGGTAAGGTTGAATGCAAGGGTTCATTGGTATGAACAATAACTGACTGTATGATATAGAGTAACTGAACATGAGAGTACATGGATAACTGATCCTACTGTAAAAATTGAGTATACACTAATGTACATATAAATAACTACTATGACTAAGCTTATCTGAAGTTATGTCCTAAGTTTTGATACTGAGTAACTGATAGCTGAAGTTACTAATAACTGAGTTACTGATACTAATTGTCTGTATCTGACAGTCCTAATACTGTAGAACTGAACTGAGTTCTATTCTGAAGATTGAGACTAAGACTGTGTGAGGTAATCATCTAACCGACATGCCCCAAATAAGATAAGATAACTGATTTGGGGTCCAACCTGTGACCCCAATTGGAAGGATGTTAGTACCGTGCCATGGGTAAAGACACTAAAAAGTTACCCTTATCTGACAGGTACTCTAATGAGAATGGAGGAACCCTCATCTGGTAGGTTAAAACACCTCATGAAATCTCAACTGGCAAGTTTGATGTCTCAACCTACGCTGGCTACGTAGTTCTGGAATGCAAGGATTGCTTCTAGAGATCATACCCTCTACTAGCAGGTGAGCCCCATCCTTGGGTTCACTCGATGCTAAATCCTACTCTTAACTGAAAGACACTGAACTAAGTATACTGAACTGTACTGGACTAATATTGAGCTTACTGAGTTTTATTGAGTTTGGTAATTGACTGAGTTTTTACTGAGTTCTGTAACTGTCTGAGAGTACTATTGATCATGACACAACTGAGATTCTGTAACTGACACTGGCTCTAGGCACACAACTAAATTGTCGGGTATCAAATACTCCCAGGACTCAATAGCATGAAAAATAAAGCATAATATACTCTTGAAAATCATAACAATGTATACTTGTCCAAAGTTCACTCATAGAGGCTTTTAATCAAACACTTGTAATGCATCTACTTATACATGAATGGGGAATACATGCTATCATGTTATAATGGCACTATTTCATTCACATCGACATTTTATCAAACATATGGGGAGCATGCTTAGGTTATACATAGTTATCATGGATACATCAATCAACTTGCAAATTGAAGGGTTTATCATGAAGATCATGTAATTCAACACATATAATGATTTATTTCATAAAACATGTAATTTAATCATGGACTAAAACCCAATAATAACATGAACATGAATTCAATTCAATTTAAGCATGGAAGTTCATAATTCAACAATCTTGTATTTTGAAAATGGATTCGTGGATTCTATGGGTGAAAGGATCCCATAGATGAACACCTAACATACCTTAATTTGTGAATTTCTTGCAGTTTTTGGTGAATTCTTTGAGATTGCTCTTGTTTTCTTGAAGCTAGGGTTTGTAGTTTTGAAAGAGAATGCTTTTAATTTGGGGATAAATTGAGTGAGTAATGACTTAAAAATGTTTTTAAGGATTAAATACCATCTCTGGGAATGCTAAAATCATGGGAAAAGACTATTTTAACCCTGGACAAAATATTTAATTTTTGTCAAAATTTTCCAAAATAGGCACCTGGCGCGACGCGGCGTTATCGCACCGTGTTTCTGGAAATTGCCAACTGGGAAAATGGTGTCACAACATGGTGGTATCGCGTTGCCACCTTGGTTGGGAGTTGGAAGTTCACCGCAACGCAGTGGAATCACGTTGGTACACTGGAAATGGAAAATTGTGAAAATGAGCTTTGGCGCGACGCGCCGGTATCGCGGTGCCTCACTGGAAACTGACAATTGCCATTTTGGCTTACTCCGTGATGCGCTACTGGCCTGAATTGTGGTGTTTAATGACTGAGACTTAAAATAGCCATAACTTCTCCCGATTATTGGATTTAGGCAAATTTTATATCGTTAAGTTATAAATTGAAAAATACTGAGAATTTTAAAATTTTTATATTGGATAACTCATAAACTGAGAGTTAAGTTAATCTTGAGAAATACGGGGTATTACATTAACCTAATAAGGCCCCACGACTTTTAACTCACTTGGAAGGTTATTTTCCCTATTATTCTACTCTTTAATACTTAGAAAACACTCTTAAATACTCTCCAAAGTTCTTGGGCAAATAAATCTAGGGTTTCATCTTAAGGATTAGTTTGGGGCTTGTGTTGGTGATTTTTATCCATTATCTTCTTGGTTTAAGGCATTTTCTCATTCCTCATTGTTAATTCCAACTATACGCATGGTTTTATATAATGTTTTCATGGTTTGCTTATTTTATGGTTTTGGGTTTTAAAATATAATTGGGGGGTTTTGGTTATAAATGCTTGATTATGGTTCTCCCATGTTTTAATTATGCTTTTATATGCTTTAATGGTGGTTTTGGTTGATTGGTTGTATAGGAATGGTTATTTGATAATTGGTTTTGGTTTTTGAAATACTATGTGACATGACCCGACTTGGGGCTTTGTCGTAATGGGAATCCCAAGTCCAAGCTGGACCGGGGTTTACCCCCTGTTACCCAACCCAACCACCATTAGCATACCTTGAGTCAGCTAAATTCTGAACATATAACAAGATAGCATAATTGGACAAGGACTGACTTTTAGATAGGTCTATTACCGAGACCTACCTAACCGAGTTCGAACATCCCATACCAACCGTCCAACTATACCAATCCAAACCAAACCATAGATCTAACCATAATCAAATAAGTTCCATTAATAATTAAATAATTCCAAAATAAAAGAGATGGAATAACCAACAATATCGTCAATCGGTATCAACCTCAATACTAATGCTAAGGCTGACACCAATACCGACCCCGCCCATACCAACCCATAACAATACCATAAATCCTCTAATCAAAAGAATACAAAAATTCAGTTGGGACATGCCTCCAACCATAGCCAAAACCAATATCCAGAAATAAGTTAAAATGTCTAGAAATATCCATAACATGAATAGAGCCTACTAGAAAGATGGAAACTCACCTCTTCAATCCAACAACTATCCCTGAGTCAATCACTATGTAGGAGGAGTAGAACGGCCGGTTCCTGCATATCGTGGGTATATAGCCACCCGAAGATGGGTTAGCGGGTGAACGCTAGCATTAACTAAGAATAAGGATAAAATAGTTCCATTTATAAAACCAACTAAAATAATCCATATGAACACGAACCATGCATACATACATAAATATATACATATATGCACACGGTCACATGGACCAAACCTTACACAGACAAATATGAGTTTCCAGTTTTGGTCCCCCGGGGACCTCTACCTTCCACAACTTTGCTACACAGCCCACCATTATTGCCTAATTAAAACCATTACCAAGTAACCAACCAATCCCTTAACCTTTTATTAATCGAGTCCATTAGTAGTGGTATCGTCATACCGACTATACTTGATAGTTTTATCCATATCCAACCATATATAGGTTTAAGGGATTCCATGTACCCTTTCATTACCATTTAAAACCACTTGGGGGATTACCATGTACCCCATATGAATAACCATTTAGACTTTTTACCTTTCAAAACTATTTAAACCATGCATAATTCCTTTACCAAGTTTAAAACAAGAAAGAGTTCCATAATAAATGATCAATGCAATAGAAACATCCTTATAGGCATTTTGTCAAACATATTGGGGGAATAATATAACAAAAACCAATACCAATTACCATTTAACCATTCCCATGCAATCCAATTATCCAAAACCACCAATTAAGCATGTAAATACATAATTTAAACCATGGGAAACCATATCCAATCATTTATAATCAAAACTCCCAAATCATAGTTGAAAACCCAAAATCATACAACAATGAAATCATGGAAACCATTCATAAAAACCATGCCTTTAGTTGTATCTAATAGTGAGGGAAGAGAACATCCCTTAATTGATAAATTAGACAGAGAGAAACCACCAACAAGATCCCTAAATTAGTCTTCTAGTTGAAACCCTAGCTTCCTTGCCCAAAAGTTCTTGAGAGAATTAAAGAGTGTTTAGGAAGAGTTTCTAAGTGTTAATGAATATAATAATAGGGTAATTAACCTTCCAAGTGAATTAGAAGTCGTGGGGCCTTATTAGGGTAAGTGGGAAAATGTCCAAAGTACCCCCACTTTTTATACAAAAATTTGGTCTCAGGAATACGACTAACTCCTATGAGTCGTACCCTCCCTGTACGAGTGCTACCTATCACTCATACCCTTGGCCTCCCCTTGGACCCTACACTGTCCAAGGTATGACTCATCTAACTCAAGTCGTATCCAAGTATACAATTCATAACCTTCACCTGTATCCCTAGCAGAATCAAATCCTAAGAGGATTGAACACTGTACACCATACGAGTCCAGTTGGTGGCCTCTCAGACTAAGCATATTTCTTTTATTGCTCCATCTTCTGATTTTACTAGAGTTGGCCAATTTATGAGGCTGAGTCCTCTGACCTTCACTGTCTCTAACATTGAGAAAGATCCTAAAAATTTCATTGATGAGATGGAAAAGATTTTTCATGTGATGCATGCTACTAATGTGGAGGGTGTGAAATTCATTGCGTATCAGTTGAAGGATGATGCCTATCAGTGGTATGAGGAATAGGATTAGTATAGAGGTGATGATGCTGAGTCCACTTTATGGGATGAATAAATCTAGTGCTTTTCTTAATCGTTTCTTTCATCAAGAGTTGAGGGAGGCGAAGGCTGAGGAATTCATGAATCTGAAGTAAGGCATGACGACAGTAAAAGAGTATGCCTTGAAGTTTCACTAGCTGTCACGATATGCTTCAGAGTTAGTGTCTAGCATGAGGGCTAGAATAATGAAATTTTCTTCTAAGTTATCCCGTGAGTTAATTTTAGAGGCCATTTTGTTGAACAAGGATATGGATATCTCTAGACTTATAATGTATATGTAACAAGTGGAAAAGGAAAAGAAGAAGCAAGCAGAGATGAGTAAAAGGTACAATAAGAAGTTCTGGTGCTCGGATAAAGGTGGAGGTCAACAAAAGAGTGGTAGAGATGATGGAAAATGGTCTAAGAAGAAGTGGGGAATTTTTGTCCCTACTCTACGTCTATTGATTATTATCTAAAGCCGTTGGGTGATCATCATTTTCAGAATAGTATTAGTCCTAGGGTATAGGGTGCCCAACCTCAGGCTAGTAGGGCTCAGCCAGCTTCATTGTATCCCCTTTATCAATTTTGTGGTCAGGTGCATCGTGGTGTTTTTGAAGAGAGGTAGAACAAGTATTTTAAATGTGGTCAGATTGGTCATATGAAAATGGATTGTCCTTTTAGGGTTGCTTGTAGGGCTAATAAGATCCCTGTTTCTATTTCATCATCTCTTATACCAAAGGGTTCTACTTTTGCTTCTAACTTCGACACTGGTCGGAATCGTCTGTGCGCTTTCACCACCCGTCAGGATTTTAAGGCATTCCCCAATGTTGTTACTAGTACACTCAAACTTTTCTCTTGTAATGTATATTTTTTACTTGATCTCGGGTCTTCCCTCTCTTATGTGGCCCCTTACGTGGCTATTCATTTTGGTTTTAATGCTGAGTGTATTTTAGATCCCTTTTCTGTGTCTATCTTAGTGAGTGACTCCACTTGGCTAGAAGGGTCTATAGTGGTTGTGTGATGTTGATCAGTGGTAGGAAGGCCTTGGTGGATCTGATAGAGTTGGACATATTAGACTTTGATGTGATTTTAGGTATGGATTGGTCACATTTGTGCTATGCTTCTCTTGATTGTCAGACCCGAAGGGTTAGTTTTAACTTTTATAAAGAGCTGGTGATGGAATGGAAAGGTAGTTCCCTAGTACATAAAGAAAGGTTCATTTCATATCTTAGAGTCGAGGAATTAATTTCTAAGGGTTATCTCGATAATTTAGTGCATGTTAAGGATTTTAGATCCAGAGGTCCTTTATTACAAGATGTCCTGGTGGTCTGTGAATTCCCTGAGGTGTTCCCGATGATCTTCCTGGTGTTTCTCCCGATAGTGAAATTGATTTTGGAATTAATCTTCTTTCGGACACTCATCCTATTTCTATCCCTACTTATAGAATTGCTCCGGCTGAGTTGAAGGAATTTAAGGAGCAGGTGAAAGATCTTCTAGATAAGGGTTTTATTCCCCCTAGTAATTCTTTTTGGGGTGCTTAAGTTCTCTTCATGCTTAAGAAGGATGGGTCCCTTCGGATGTGTATAGACTACCGTCAGTTGAATAAGGTGACTATGAAGAATAAGTATCCACTGATAAGGATTGATGATCTGTTTGATTAGATTTAGGGTGATAAGTGTTTTTCTAAGATTTATCTTCAATCGGATAGCCATCAGTTGAATATTAGGGAGGTGGATATCCCCAAGTCTGCCTTTCAAACCCGATATGGTCATTTTGAGTTTTTGGTGATGTCTTTTGGGTTGAATTTTGCCCTGGCAGCATTTATGGATCTTATGAACTAGGTGTTTCGTCAGTTCTTGGATTTGTTCGTAATTGTGTTTATTGATGAAATTTTGGTGTATTCTAAGAGTGACCCGATCATCTCCGCCTTGTGTTGCAAACCTTGAAACATCAGTGATTGTATGTCAAGTTCTTAAAATTGATTTCTGGTTGAATGTTGTGAACTATCTAGGTCATGTTGTTTTTAGTGAAGGGATCATGGTGGATCCACAGAAAGTTGCGGTGGTTAAGAAGTGGCCTAGACCCACGACTCCAACCAATATTCCAAGCTTCTTGGGTTTAGCCGGTTATTATAGAAGGTTTGTGGATAACTTCTCTTTTATTGCTTCCCCATTGACTAAGTTGATTAAGAAGAAGGTGAAGTTCTTGTGGTCGGATGCTTATGAGGGTCGCTTTGAGTAGTTGAAAGATAAGTTAACTCTGGCTTTGGTTTTGACTCTACCCAAGGGTACCGATGGTTTTGTTGTTTATTATAATATGTCTTGGGTGGGATTGGGTTGTGTGTTGATGCAACATGATAAGGTGGTTGCATACGCTTTTAGGCAACTAAAGGTACAAGAGAAGAACTATTCAACTCATGATTTGGAATTATTGGCGGTGGTCTTTGCCTTGAAGATTTGACATTAATATTTTTATAGAGTTTATGTTGACATCTTCACGGACCATAAGAGTTTGCAGTATGTGTTCACTCATAAGGAGTTAAATCTCAAGCAAAGAAGATGGCTTGAGTTGCTCAAGAACTACAAAATGACACTCCACTATCGCCCAAGTAAAGTTATCTTGGTTGCTGATGCTCTTAGCAAGTTGTCTATGAGGAGTTTATCTCATATGAACAAAGAGAAGTAAGATTCGGTGAAATACATTCACCGTCTATCTAATCTTGGTATCCATATCTTGGATTTCGAGGATGGTGGTATGCTTGTTCAAGAGGTGGAGAAGTAATCTCTTGGTGCTGAGGTAAAGGAGAAAAATATATTGGACCCCATCTTGATGCAAATCAAGGAGGATATAGGTAGGCAGAAGGTTATGGCTTTCGAGATTAGTGGTAACGGTATCTTGAGGCACCAAGGTAGATTATTTGTTCCTGATGTTGATGGTTTGTGAGGAAGAATTTAGGCTAAATCTCATGAGTCGCGTTATACGGTTCATCCTAGTTCAACAAAAATGTATCATGAATTAAGAGAAATTTGGTGGTGGAATAACTTGAAGAAGGATGTAGCCATTTTGTGGCTAAGTGTTTGGTTTGCTGGCAAGTAAAGGTTGAGAACTTGAGGCCTGATAGGCTGATTGAGCTGCTTGTGTGGGAATGGGAAATAATTAATATGGATTTCGTTATTGGTCGTCCGCAGTCTCGCCATTAGTTTGATTCTGTATGGGTTATCGTGGATAGGATGACTAAGTCTGCTCACTTTTTGTCAGTGAGGACTAATTATTCGGTGGAGGACTACGCTAAGCTCTTCATTGAGGAATTAGTAAAGTTGCATGGTGCTCCAGTTTCCATCATATCTGATCGAGGTACTCAATTCTCATCTCACTTTTGTCGTTCCTTTCAGCCAAGTTTGGGGACTAAGGTGAACCTTAGAACCTTTTTCCACCCTTAGATGGATGGACAAGGAAAAATACAATGCAGATATTGGAAAATATGTTGAGGTCATGTGTGATAGATTTTGATGGTAGTTGGGTTGACCATTTACTTCTTATTGAGTTTGATATCTATCACTTGAGTATCGGGATGGCTTTGCTTTGTGGATTTGTATGGTAGGATATGAAGGTCCTTTATTTGTTGGTTTGAGATTGGGGAGAATAGGTTGTATGGTTCCGATTTGGTTCACCAAGCTATGAACAAGGTGAAGGTGATTTGGGCTAGGCTTAAGGCTTTCTAAAGTTGGAAAAAGTCCTATACAAACATAAGGTGAAGGGACTTGGAGTTAGACATGGATGATTTGTTATTCTTAAAGGTATCTCCCATGAAAAAAGTGATGCAGTTTGGAAAGAAGGGGAAGCTCAGTCACCGATTTATTATTTTGAGGCGAGTGGGCAATGCGGCTTATTAGTTGGAATTGCCTTTGAGTTTGGATTCTATTCCCCTGGTGTTTTATGTTTTGATGTTGAGAAAGTGTGTGGGTGATCCTTCAACGGTTGTTCCTTTGGAAAAGGTCGGCATTCCAAATTCCTTGTCCTATGAGGAAGTCCCAATTGAGATTTTGTATCGGTAAGTTTTCCAGTTGCGTGCGAAGGATGTGGCTTTTGTAAAGGTTCTGTGGAGGAACCATAAGGTCGAGGAATCCACTTGAGAAGCTAAAAAGGACATGAAGTTCAAGTATTCGTTCTTGTTCCCCACTTTGGATAATCATGCTTGAGGTATGTGTATTAGTTAATATCTTTGTTTTTTTGTCTTTGTTAAAGGTAAGTGTGATGTATTAGGAGTCAAATCGTGCTACCAAATGATTTTTCATGTCATTCAAAGATGAATGATCCTAACGGGGGAGAATGTAACACCCTGGATTCTTGGTCCTTGAAACTTTCTACAATTTTATGCTCTCTGTTCTGATTTTGACTCCCCTTATGAGTCGTAGGGAGTCTTGATGAGTCGTAAGGACCTAAACTGTAGCCTAACCAGTGTGTGTGGTTAAATTCTCTGCTCTGAGTACGAGTGGCTCCCAATAATTTGTATGGAGTCACTACGAGTCATGATGTTCTAATTGCAATCAAACAAGTGTATGTTCCAAGTGTTGCTATCTTGGTGATGACTAGGACCCAACAAGTTGTAGGGTTCCTTAACGAGTCGTATGATACAAGTCGTAGAGTCAACAGTATATGCACCTAATGGTAGGCTACGGCTCATGATGATGAGTCATAAGGTGTTATTACGAGTTACTGTGTGACCTGTAGTCATTGGAGTCTTTTTTTTCCAGCTTTAAGTTGAGGGCACTTTGGACATTACCCCACTTTACCCACATAGACCCCACGTCCATAAAACACCTTTGGGGCTTTATTTTAACACTTTAACACATCAAAGACTCTCTTTATTCTCTCAAAATTCCCTCAAACAAAATACTTAGGGTTTCCAAGAAGTGAGTCGAGTAGAGCTCAAAGGGTTGAATTCTCTCCACAAAAACTTGGTATATCAGACATATTACTCTTCCCAAACTATTATTTGGTAAAAACATGAGTTTTAAATAGTTATTTATGTGGTTTTGATGTTGATTTTGGAACATGGGTTGAGGGGTTTTGAATTTTTTTTTATGAACAATTTTTCCCACTGTTTACATATGATTGTTTATGCGTTATTGATGGTATCAAGCCTGTAGGGTGCATGGGTATGGGGAATAAACTAGGGGATTGTGACTTCCCCTAATTTTGGTGAATACAAACAATTGAAGTGGTAATGACCTCTACCCTATATTGTGAAATTGGTTTTGAATATGAAAAAGTATGCACATTGAACTATTTTTAACTATGACATTATGTGAAAGGCTAATGAAGCATAACTGTTTTGAATTGAACCTTAGGGGGTTGTATGACTCCCCAGGATAATGTATAATTAAACCAAGGGGGTTCTGAATTCCCCAAGTGATGATAATCGATTTGGCATATTAATGTTACCTTGCCAGTGTAGTTGGTATGATGATACCAACAGTGTATGCCTAAACGTGTAATTATGGTTCAATGAATGTGAATGTGTTATAAATGATTTAATTGGGTTTTAATAAGGGTTGTGTAGCTGAGTCATGAAAGTGGAGGTCTCAAGGGACCAACACTAGAAACCGTAGTTGTCGATCGAGGGTCTAAATGATCGAGTGGTTAGAGTCCCCCTTAATATATGATTAGGAGGTTTGAGTCCCCCATATTACATTACATGATTGGGTGCTTAAGTCACCTTGGTATTCCAGGTGGTTTGAGTCCCCCATGGTGCATATGTACATCCTCTGGTTTATGCGGTTACACGCACTGGGGCCTTTCTAGCCAGGGAAGAGCTGAACCCATGTAGCCTGTGGGTGCCTTTTTATGATGGTTGAGCTACACAAATCTTGGCTAAGGTTTTAAAGTACATGTTAATCCTTGTTCCCTATCTTGGGGATAATACCCAAGCTATACCTTCACTCAGAAGGTTATGCGGTCGCTGTGAAATATAATAATGCAATGAAGGTTGGAGTCGAATCCCAAGGAAATGCGTTGAATTGTGGCTCTTAGCTGTTGTAATCAATAGGCAGAACTTGTAAAGTAAATGAGGGGTTTTGAGTAGCAATATCAAACAGCTAGTGAATATAAACTTCGATTGTAATCAGTCATAAGTGAACACTAGGATTGTGTTCCCCCTAGCTTCTCAACTCTGTAGGCTTATCATGATTTTTGGAACCAACCTAATCTCTTGTATGCAGAATCTGATAAGTTATGTACCATCAATAGTATTTTGGACGAACTGACAGATTTCACCCTTTACTTTTTGAGTCTCAGGCTGTCACCTTACTAACCCTTATCTTAATCCCAGTTAACTATTATCTTTGAGTCTCTAGTTATTTGATCAAAGCTAACAATCTTACTTAGGTAATTCCTAGTAGCTCAAATTACTATTGCCATTATCTTTTCCTAGTCACTACTCCTCTTTTAGAGAAAGTAGAAATAATCTAGGCAGAATCCTAACTTTTGCAACTTCTAAGATAACTATTAAAGTGAAGATAATACAATGCATGCATGGGTATCAGTTTAGAACAACAATAGAAATTTCCCTACTTCATTAATCTACCATGATTTCCACAACCCTAGCTAAGGGTGTTTAGCCGCTCATGCTTGTGAAGTAATCAACAACATCCATGATTAAAAGCATAAGATGAAATCACAATAATCACAAGTAAAAACCCAAAATCGTAACTGAATTAATCATCCAAAATATATACAGGAGAATTCTAAGACCAAAAACAAATCTCAGAATTAAAATATATTTATAAGTATCAAGAGTGCGTTTTTCTATGAAATACACATAAGTGGTATTTATAGTACATTAGGAAACCCTGAAATCAAATCTCGGATAAAAAAGGACAAAAAAGGGTTGGTGGCCACATATGGTGTCCACAAGCAGCCTGGCCTTAGATGCATGTGCCACATGCAACCCGAGGCTGGGTGCATGTAGACACCTACATATGTAGGAAAAATTTCCTGTAGCTTCTGCTCTCGGGATTTTGGAGTCCTGGCACTTACTTTACCCATATGTGGTCCATTTGTTGACAAAAGTAAATACCAAAGTTATTTTTCTGCTCTTTTACTCTCGGTATCTTCATTTCTGGTACTTACCTTAGTCTTATACAGACCACATGTGCTATATATGGTCCACATGTAGACATAGGTAAGTGTCGAGCCTTTCAATACGTGTAACCAAACTCCAAATCTTCAACTTTCATCACATGCTTTGGTCACAAACATCTGGAGAGTGTCATGAATACCCAAAATTGATCCAATAAGTAGCCAAAAACACCATTTTTCATCTTTTTCGCGAACTTAGCATCCAAAACCTAGTTTCATGCAAAACATACCTAAAACGCATCATATCTAACAAAAAAACCTCAGAAACATACATATTTTCCTCGGTATAAGTGTCAAAAGTGCTATATTTCTATAGCACATAAACACCCTCAACTTAGAATGCTTGCATGTCCTCAGGCAACATAACACAACAAAATAAAACACAACAAAAAATGAAGCTTAATTAAGAGAATCCAAGCTAATAAAGGCAGTCAATCAACACTTTTAAACTCAAATCACAACACCACTCTTACCTAACTTTTCAAAACCAACTATGTATAAGCATGAAGCATAAGAATGTGATACAGTGAGATTAAGGTATGGAACTACATTAATAATAGGCAACCATGCTTATGTACAAGTTACACTACCCAAACACGTAGACATCTGACAGTACCCAAGCGCACACACAAATGTACGTGGTCTTATCAAGTAGTAAAGTTTCCTAATAAAAGCCAAGTATCGATTCCACATAGACTTGATTCAAAAACGATTCTATTCTAGTTCACAGTTTACATTAATTTGATGCGAGGTAACCAAATGGAGTTTTGAATATTGTAAAAAAAAAATAAACAATGCGTAAATAAAAGTCTTGGAACAATTAATGGAGTAAAACCCAGGGTTAAATCACTTTGAAAAATCATACTATGTCATTGAACTTCATTCGTTAACTTGCTTATCTTGGTTGTTGATTCGTAGGGTTAATTGCATGCTCATGGTTTCCCAACCTTTAATTCTTTACCTAAGTTGAACCTTACAACTACATCATTGAGCGGGGACTTAATAGTCCAATTAAGTTACTAAAGCTATCATCCTACGTATTAATCGAGTAAGGCACCTAAGTACATCCCTATCCTAGATACTAATTTGAATTCCTTGTTTCATAAAAGAATACAAACCATACTTTATTTATTCCCATGTTCGGTCGCCCTATTCTCTCTCCTGAATTCACAAGGTTGACAATTGATGTATTCTAAGGGTAGATAATCCTTAAAATAAATAAAACAAGAATAAATAAACAACCAATAACGATAAGCAAATCAAAAAAATTTAATCCAAAATAATAGTACTCATACTCTTGGCTTTAACCCCGGAAAGGGAGTTCTTAGCCACTCATAGTCATAAATATGATCCAAAAGGTTGAATTCATGATATAATCTAAAATAAAACTAAATAAATAATGTAAAACCTAAAAGATAAAGTTATAGCAGCCCCTTAATGCTCCAAAACTTCCAAGAATGATTAAAAACGTGTCTAAGAATGTATTTATAAAAAAAGGGTAAGCTAAAGCCATGTTGGACAAGGATTCAAAATTAATGTCAGGACTAGAATAGAGACCCAACCATGGGTTAATTGCGGTCTCCCACTGGAAGTTGATCTCAAAATATTTTCTAAGGCACCGGAGCACTGAAATAGAGGGTGCGCCGCGGGCTCTATTATGCCGGAATAGAGCCTGCATCGTGGGAAAATCTTAGGGACATGCTATTTTAGGTGCCATATGAGTATTTTGGTGTGGAGAACGTGCCAAGAGTCCTCTTCACGTGCCCTCACTTACCCTGGACATTCCAGGTTTCCAAATTGAGTCCAAGTTGTGTATTGTGCTTCTATTAATCCATTTCAAACCTTCTTGAGTTGTTTCCACTTGATTTGAAGCTTTTATATCCTTCATATATCATCATAATCCATCAACTAGTCATCTTATATAATAAAACACAACAATTTAGAATTAAAAACAACACAATATTTAAGACGGTGAATTGGAAACACGAGCTAAGCATAGGCTAATTCACATTGATCTTAAGTTTATTATTTTGACTTTTGGCTTGGTTCAATTGACCCTTACTCATTTTAAACAAGTTGTTCCACATATAAATACACTATTAAACCATTTGGAACTCATTTAACACATTAGAATCCATCGAGATAGATTAGATAAACACTTTTTTGTTGGTTTAATTTGGTATTTTAATGATTATCAAAACACACTAATGGACCAATCCATTATACAACATAAAGTCCTACCACTATTTTTGTGACTCGGACCAAACCGGTCCAATTTATTAACATATACAAGTAGTAGGGTTTCCAAAAAAGTACTAGTTTCCTATTCCACTTCTCTTGTATGCCTTCTTCAATAATGAAGCTCCATTCATCAACTTCAGCTTCATTCGACTGATTCTCTGGGTATAAACACTGTGCCTCAATCTTCATGATTTTTTGTGATATCAGCTTGCAGAAGTAAGTGACATCTCCTTGACTTTGATTAGCTTTTAGCATAATCAACTCTGTTGAAATTAATACTCCACCTGTTGTTGAGTTCTCCGGTAGATAGGATATTGTGAAGCCTTTTTGTTCAACTAAGAGGGAATTAGTCATCTGTGATAAGCTGTTTCATCCAAGTAAGATGACCTTCCCTTTTGCTTTCTTTGTTTGTTCTGGATTTGATGTTATTGACTTGATTTTTCTTTGCTTGTGAGCCACAGATTTGGAAGGGATGAAGACAGTGAGATGCTTGGACCAACGAGAATTCATATAACAACCTCAATCCCAGGTTTATTAAGCTCCACCTGACCAATAGACCCCCCATGAAGTTGAGAGTCCTTTTTGTTGGCTGTAATAGCTTAGGCTAGTTAGTATATGCACCTTTTTTGTTGCTATACTAAATTGCATATATGTTGCATGTAAACTATTCAACTTGAAACTCTCCCTTCCCCTTATTGTTTTGCTGGTGTAATCCTCAAATATGGATTCTACCATTTATCACTATTTAGGATGAATCTTCCTCTTTTCTCTAACTACTGAAAATTGGTAATTGTGAAAGCTCCTGTATCTATAGCTATGTTAGCAAGATAATCAACTAACTGGTTTTCTTCTCTAAAAATATGTTGATAATTCACTTTCTTGTCTTTCATTCATTACTGTATCTGTTTGACTATATGTGATATATTCCATGGACACTACCAAACTCCTGTTAAGACCTTTTGCATGATTAGTGAATCCATCTGAATGATCAGTTTGGTATGCTCTGTGTGTTTACAGTGCATAACTACATGTAGAATAGCATTATCCTCTGCTTGCACACTGTTTGCATACTTATGTGGCTCTTCTTTAGCATATAATAGATCTTCATCACATCTCTTAAATAGAATTCATATGCGCTTCCTCCTTCTTCTCCTCTAACAACTCCATTTGTGTTGTATTTCACCCATCCCTTTGGTGGTAGCTCCCATAAATCTATAGTATCCTTTATTTTACCTTTCATTTTACCCAGCTCCCTAATTATATCTGGCCATTCATTAGAGAATTCAAATGCTGGTTTTCTGACCTTCAATAGCATCCTCAGATTTTTTATGATATTGTATATGAGCCTGAGTCCTTTTGTATCCTTATTATCATGCTTCTTCCTATTTCTTCTTCTTCACAGCTCCCAAAGAATAATGCTAGGCAAAGCATCAAAATATGGCTGTTCCCTCTTCTTTACTTCAACATTCCACCAACTAAGAATTGTTCATCTTAGTGTCAAGTTGTGAATTGGTACACCTAGAAAAGAAGAAAAATAGAACCGAGTCCTGCAAGGATAAAAGGATCTTCTGAACACATGAGCCATTGTTTCCACTGTAGGTTCAACACAACACCAGCATTTAGAAGGACCGTGCATCCTCCATATTCTAACATTGCCATCTACTGGAATTCTACTTCTCCATAATCTCCATATAAAAAAACATATTTTAAATGGCAAGCCCTTAATCCAAATACGCTTATATGTGTCATTAATATGATCCCTATTCCTAATGTACTTCTATGCAGAGCTGACTGTAAACACTTTCTTTAGTTCAATGCTCCATATAGGCCAATCTCTATTATTCTCTGTTGGGGGGTTGACTTTATTAATACTAAGATCATCCATCTCTTCTGTGAACATAGTTCTGATCACCTGTTCATCCCATTTACCTTCTCTTTTAAGTTCCTTGACTTATTGATACTGACCATTCTCATCATCAGTACCCTCCATTACAAAATAAAGATCACCCTGTCCAGTCCAGTTGTCTAGCCATATGTCAGAATTGCCTTCTCACAATTGCCAAATAATCAAATATTCCACCAAATCTCTGGCCATTATCATTTTTTTCCACACTTGTGACCTCCCGCACCTGTTTTCCACATGAAAAATTTTGGATGTTCCTTCTGCAATATTTATTATACATTTACTCTCTCCAAATAGACTTAGTGGTTCTGAAAGTCCACCATAATTTACAGAATAAAGCCATTAAGATATCTGCAATCCTTCTAAATCCCAACCCTCATTCCTCTTATGGTAAACACATTGTCTGCCACTTTACCCAATGTCTTCTCTTTTCCCCTAATTTACTGCTCCAGAAAAATTGAGCTTATAATCTTTGGATAGAATTCAATGCATTCAAAGGTGGATTCATCACTAATAATCAATGAATTGGGATACTTTGCAAAACATGCTTTATCAACACAGCTCTCCCTCCATAAGATAAAAGTTTTCCTTTCCATGTCTGCACTTCACTAGTGATTTTATTCATCAGCTGCTGATAATAATCCTTTTCTTCCTCATATAAATGATGGTACATCCAAGATATATAAAAGGAAATTCTTTCCTCAATATATCAGTAGCTACTTCTTCCATTACTCCAACCCTAATTGACACACTTTTGTGCAAATAAATTGCACTCTTCTCTTTGTTTATTTTCTGTCTTGACACTTCTTCATATTTATCCAAAGTTTCAGTCACCATATATAAAGTTTTCACCTCAGATTTACAGAATATAATCATATCATCCGCAAAAGCTAGGTGATTTAGTTTAGGACATCCTCTTGGCATACCAAACAATTTGAACTCTTTTTTTGCATCAGCTTCTTTAGATTCCTTGACAAAACTTCTGCTGCTATTATGAATAATATAGGTGACACTGGATCCCCTACTCCATCCCTCTTGAAGATTTGAAGAAACCTTTAGGCTGACCATTAAGCAAAATTGAATACCAATTATTTTCCAATAGTCTATACACCATGTCAATAAGGACTTCAGAAAACCCAATTTCCTCAAAACCTTAGTTAAAAACAGCCACTCCACCCTATTATATGCTTTCAGCATATCTAATTTTATAACCATATTAGGGGGTTTACCTCTTTTTTTATTTCAGTTACAATTTCCTGTACCACTAAAATATTTTCTACAATACTCCTTCCTTGTACAAAGCCTGCGTGTTCTAGTGATATCATCTGAGGTAATAAACCCTTAATTCTTTCATGAATATTCCTTGAGAAAATATTATTCACAAAATTACTAAGCGATATAGGCCTCATATCTGAAAAAGTATTCATAACTAACTTTTTTTTGTAGTAATACCAAATTAGTGTAGGTAATGAACCTGGGAAGTTGAAATCCACAGAAAAAGGCTGCGACCATTCTCTGAATGTCCTTATTAATGATATCCCATGCATCTTGATAAAAGGCTCCTGCCATTCCATCCGGACCCCTTGAACTATTCCTATTTAGTCCCATTATTACTTGTTTAATTTCATCTTCTGTTGGAATTCTCATGATTTCCTTATTCTGTTTATAAGTTACCATTCTAGGTAGTTCATCTAACATAGATAAATCCTCTGTATCCTTCTAGTTTGCAAATCATTTCTGAAAAAAAGTTATACCTAAATCTGCTATGTCTTGTGCTTCTTCCATCCATTCACCTTCTTCATTTTGAATTCTACCTATCTTGAGCCTGCTCTTTCTTCCTTTAACAATAGTAAGGAAAAATTTGGTATTCCTCTCCCCATCCTTAAACCATTCATACCCTTCTTTCTGCCTCTAATAATCTTCTTCTCTTTTAAGCTGCATGTTAAGCTCAACATAAGCCTTGAACAAGTTTCCACTATTTACTCCACTTGGATCCTCTTCAAATTGCTTCTCCCTCACTTTGATAATATCTTCGAGTTTTTCAATTTCCTAGAATATATTACCAAATGTCTCTTTACTCCACCTTGTAAAGACTGACTTAGTATTTTTCAATTTCTGCTGTAACACTAAAAATGGATTACCGTCTACCTCCACTATCCAATTCTGTGTTATCACCTCCATGCATGATTTTTTCTTGAGCCATAAATCTAAAAAGCTAAATGGCTTTACAATGTGCTTTTTTTCATTCTGAATTGAATTAATAAAGGAGAATGATCAGACCCACTCCTAGTAAGATGTTCCACCTCTAATATTTGAAACATGTTTTGCAATCTGTCATTACATAGAATTCTTTCTAGTCTCTTGAATATACAATACGCATCTGTTCTCCCATTCCACCATGTGAACTTACTCCCCTTAAATTGGATTTCTTCCACGTACATAAATTGATACATTGATTAAAATCATATGTTTCATTAAATATAATTGGTAAGCCTCCCAATTTTTCTTCTTCCCTTCTTATTACATTAAAATCTCCTCCTATCAGCCATGTCTGCCAGTGAATCCCATAACACCAATCTATCATTTGCATTGCATTTAGCATACACTAAAGTAACTATCAAACAAACATCTGCATGTTGATTATCTAGTTTTAATGATAATTGTTGTTCCTCATCTTTAACAATTAAATTCAACATTTTCATACATGAAAGCCCAAATCTTCCCTGCTACATTAAATACAACATATTTCATTCCCAGTCTTCTTCTATACTCTTCTATATATTTACCATCTTAAAATCGCTCCATGATTCCAACAAAATAAAAATGATACCTCCTTTGTATTGTGATCAATATTGTAAAGGCCTGCTGTGTATTTACTGACCTAATGTTCCATATCAATGCATTTATTTTGACTTGGTTTTAGCTGTGTGACTCCTTGTATACATTGTTGCTGAACTGGACTGATCTGGTTTTATACTGGAGCTACTTTTCTTCTTCATTGCTCTTTCTTTCTTTTCTTTCAATGTCTCTATTTGTTTTGGTGACAAATCATCTATCTTAGCCACCCGATTGATATTGTCTTCCACATTATTTTCATCCATATCTTCCTTGGTTTTGTTACAGCTTTCCAATAGATTTTCCACATGGATTGCTATGGGAGATATCCCTTCTATCACCATCAGTTCTATTGCTTCTGCATTATACACCTATAGTTGCATGTCTTCTTCTTCTATTGTTAAGCCTTCATTTCTTTGAATCTGCTCTTTATTCTCCTTTAATGCCTACTGATTGTTTTCACTTTGTTGTATCACCCCATTAGGACTATTCCCATTCTTATCATTGGTATTACTCACTTTCTTTGTTGCTGGTATCTCTTAAGCCCCTTTTGGGATATGTGCTGTAGTATTAGTTTTACCAAAGCTTTTATTCACCCATTCTTTTGTACTGATTGTCTCTTCATCCCCTTTTTCAGTATGTTCTGAATTTTGCACTTCCTCTATATTATTAACTTTGTCACCATCATCAACTTTATCTAATGAATCAAATGAATTTGACACCTCCACTTCCTTTTCTTTATCCTCATCTATCTTTCCCATTATATGCCCATAACTATCCTTCCTATATCTATTTCTCCTTGTCATCCACTGATGATTATTTGTGCTTCCTCTTCTTGTGTTATCTTGCTTCTGCTGCTGTTTCCTTTGTTTATTTTGCTCTTTGTCTTCTTTATTTGCTACTTCATCCTTGCTTTCTTCCTTTCTTTTGTTATGCAATTACGGGTGGATGTTCCAACAGCTAGCTTTATCATGCCCTTGTAAACAACAATCTTTACAGTACTTTGGCATGTAATCATACTGTATTTGTACCCACTTGGATTTGATTTCCCCCGTGTTATCATTCTCTTCATTAATTTGAATTTGCTGAGGTAATTTTGCAATTAAATATACCTCCACCTTAACTCTTGCACAGCTGGGTTTGGTTGGATTTTTAGTCGCCATATTTACTGTCAAAGGCTTGCCTACTGCAGATACAATAGAAAATATGGAATCTCTTGCAAAGAAATTTGGCGGTAAGTCAGGCATTGAGATCCAAGCTACTCCAATTGTTGTTTCGATATCAGGCTCAAACCATAGATCCCACTTTAATGTCCAATATCTATCATTTGACTTAATATGAAAGGCTTATGTAGATAATAATTGAACATAGTCCGCTAATACATCTAGCCTTATTAATACATGTCTTTCATCTAGTACTCCAATTATAAAATGACCCTTGATCCTATATTGAGCTGGGATGCTTTTCCTCAACACATCAATATGAGGTTTACCATAGGAGAATTTTCTGATAATAACATATTGTAATTTCTCCCGCATGATTAAATTATGTACTTTGGATGATTTCCACATTATCTAAGGTTCCCATACATCATTATTATAGGTTTAGGTAAAACCCTAATACTTTTGTTATCCACTACTTTAGGCTTCAATAGGTTAGCAAATTTGGTGTTACAACCCGACAGATGTCCACTAATATTTTCCTCATTGATTTGTTTAGTCCTTTCATCCGGTAGGATACTCCCACCGGCCATATTGGCCATAGTGTCTAGCGTTTATCTAGGGTTTTAGGTATATTTGGCTAGGGTGGCTAGAGAGAGAGAAAGTTGACTAGATAAGGACCTAGCTCAAGCTAATAACACTAGTTTTCTCGATTGAATTCTAAATGATCCACTTAAACCCAAATTTTATTGAAAACACCTTTAAACATTATAAAAACATACTTGGACACTTAGATGCTTATTTATATCATTATCACACATATAGCACATGAATCATACTCAAAACAAGGCTAAATAAGCTAGAATAATAACACTAGAATGCATAAATACACCCAACATCGCCACCCAACACTTAAAGCCTTGTTCATCCTCGAACAACTCTTAACTCTAAGAATCATAAGTTGAGGAGACTCCACACTTTGACTAAATGCAAGACACTCAAGCTAGTACTATAATGATTACAAAGAATGCAAGTTTCTACACTAAGCATGTTACAACACAATTGAAAGCTCATGAATACTACTCCAAAATATCCTAGCCTCAAGAATTGACTCACTTACTTGGCAAACTCATGCTTATCATTCAATCAAGGACATCATACAAATCACCCACATACATCAAATATGTGCCCCTCACAACAAGAGAGTGACCCATAAGCCTCACGTAAAATCATTTTGTAATATGATGGGTACAAGAATCAAATTACGCTCACTCACATAAAGAATTCACAAGTTACATACAATGAACCATAAGCTTTCCCTTAGTGTAGTGCTCCACTAATATCAAAATGTCAAGTATAGGATCAATTAGGTCTTTTTCGGGTCGTAATGTAGGCTAAAAGACGGGTAGGAACTATTTGGAAATAGTGCTAACCTCTCTAAGCACTTTAATACACTACATTATACATTTAAAACCAATCTCCAACAACCAAATTACACTTTTTCATCCACCCATATCTTTTGTTTTTGCCCCATCTCATTTAAGTAGTTTCACGAACACTTGGTGGATATATAGTTCATTACCACATGAATCAATTTTTCTATTTTTTCACAACCATGGCAATATTTCTAGGATAAATTATATCACACCCATCCACCACAAATCAATTATCAACACCAATAACTATTACCTTGGGGCATTAAATTCACTTTTTCCCTCTTATTTCTCAAACTCCTTACTCAGTTAATTTTTTATTAAAGCGCCTAGGATCTTTTTGGATCAAATTATGGTCTGTAAAAGAAGGTATTAGGCTACTTATGAGGTTCCCAAAGAAAAATCTAAAGGCTCAATGGGGATTAACTAGGATAATACACAAGGGGTAGGTCAAATAAAAGGTATAAAACAAGGCTATCAAAAAAATGCCTAAATCATCTCCTAAACCCACATTCTTTATTTTTCTTCACACACACACCGGGAAAGTTCTATACATCACATGCAACAAGGAATATACAAAAATCTCACACGCACATGGCACATGCTCAACTCATATAGGATCATCATAGACTCTTAACCAACAATAGCATGAATACAAATTAAGCCAACAAGTACAAGAGTCACATATATAAGCCTAAGAATCTAAAAAATAGTAATTCATTCAATAAACATGCCTTTATAAACAAACCCACTTGCATCATGTAATAAAAAATAGCACCAACTCAAATATCTTACACATTTTTTTTAAATTAAGCCAAAATTTGGGAAACAATGAAGAAGAGAAGTGATTACATGCGAATCAAGTAAGGATTCTAAGTACATCCCTGTCCTAGACACTAATTTGAATTCCTTATTTCATAAAAGAATACAAATCATACTTGTTTATTCCCATGTTCTATCGCCCTATTCCCTTTCCCGAGATCACAAAGTCAATAATGAATATATTCTAAGAGTAGATAATCCCTAAAATAGTTAAGACAATAATAAACAAACAGAAAATAATGATAAGCAACTTAAACTAAATCAATTCAAAACAATAATACTCTTGTTCTTGGCCTTAACCCCGAAAAAAGGGTGTTTAGCCACACATAGTCATAATCGTAACCACAAGATTGTAATGATCAACTAAAGACATGAATGAACTAAATTAAAACAAGAAAAACCTAAAATATGAAGTTATAGCATCCCCTCAATGCTCCAAAATGTCTAAGAATGATTAAAAACGTGTCTAAGTATGTATTTATAACAAAAGGATAAGCCAAAACCATATTGGACAAGGATTCCCCATGCATGTAAGGACTGGAATAGATCCCGCATCGCAGGATAATTACAGACTTCCACTGGAATTTGATCACAAAATATTTTCTAAGGCACGAGAGCCTTGAAATTGAGGGGGTGCCGCGGGCTTTATTGCGGCGGAATAGAGCCTGCGTCATGGGAAAATCACAGCTACACACTATTTTAGGTACCTTCTAAGTATTTTGGTGAGTATCACATGCCAAGAGTTCTCTCCACGTTCCCTCACTCACCTTGGACATTCCATGTGTCCAAATTAAGTCTAAGTTGTCTACTGTTCTTCTATTGATCCATTCCAAACCTTTTTGAGTTGTTTCCACTTGATTTGAAGCTTGTATATCCTTCATATATCATCATAATCCATAAACCAAGCATCTTATAGCATAAAACACAACAATTTATAATTCAAAACATCACAACATTAAAGACGGTGAACTAGAAACATGAGCTAAGCATAGGCTAATTAACATTGATCTTAAGTTAATTATTTTGACTCTTATCTTGATCCAATTGACCCTTGAACTTTATAAATAAGTTGTTCCACATATAAATACACTATTAAACCATTTGGAACTCATTTAACACATTAGAATCCATCGAGATAGACTAGACAAGTAATTAGCTTAAGGTAGTAACACTAGTTTCCTCGATTGAACTCTAAATGATCCATTTAAACCCAACTTGTTTGAAAACACCTTTAAACATTGTAAAAACATACTTGGACACTTAGATGCTTATTTATATCATTTTCAACACATATAGAACATGAATCATCCTCAAAACAAGGCTAAATAAGCTAGAATAGTAAAACTAGAATGCATAAATACACCAAACATCACCCAAAAACTTGACAGTGCCCAACCGCACATGCAAGTGTACGTGATATTATAAAGTAGGAAAGTGGACTTTAAGAAGCCAAGTATCGATCCCAAAGGGACTTTATCTAACAAAGATTCTATTCTAGTTCATAATTTAGATTTAATTGATGCAACGGTAACTAAAAAGAGTTAGAGATTTGTAAACTAAAACTAAAGTAAACAATGCAAAAATTAAAGTCTTGGAACAATCAGTAGAGTAAATCCCAGGGTTGAAGCACTTTGAACAATCATACTATGTTACTGAACTTCATTCATTAACTTGCTTATCTTGGTTGTGGATTCGTAAGGTTAATTGCATGATTATGGTTTTCCAACCTTTAATCCTTTACCTAACTTGAACCTTACAACTACATCATTGAGAGGGGATGTAATAGTTCGATTAAGTGTTATAAATCTATCATCCTACATTTTAATCAAGTAAGACATCTAAGTACATCCATGTCCTATATACTAATCCAAATTCCTTATTTTATAAAGAAACAAGAACCATACTTTGTTTATTCCTATGTTCTATCGCCCTATTCACTCTCTCGAGTTAACAAGGTTGACAATTGATGTATTCTAAGGGTAGATAATCCTTAAAATAGTTAAAACAAGAATAAACAAAAACCCAATAATGATAAGAAAATCAAACGAATTTAATCCAAAACAATAGTACTCATGTTCTTGGCTTTAACCCTAGAAAGAGAGTTCTTAGCCACTCATAGTCATAATCATGATCCAAAAGGTTGAATTCAAGATATAATCTAAAAGAAAACTAAAGAAATAATGTAAAACCTAAAATATGAAGTTATAGAAGCCCCTCAATGCTCCAAAATGTCAGAGAATGATTAAAAACCCATCTAAGGATGTATTTATAACAAAAGGATAAGCCAAAGCCACGTTGGACAGGGATTCAGCATGCATGTCAGGCCTGGAATAGATCCCGCATAATGGGCTAATCATGGGATCCCACTGGAAGCTGATCTCAAATTTTTTTCTAAGGCATGGGAGCACTGAAATGGAGGGGGTGCTGCGGTCTCCATTGTGGTGGAATGAGCCTGTGTCGCCCTATTTCCTCTCCCGAGTTCATAAGGTTGACAATTAATATATTCTAAGGGTATCTAATCCTTAAAATAATTAAAATAAGAATAAACAAACAACCAATAAGGATAAGCAAATCAAACTAATTTAATCCATAACAATAGTAGTCATGTTCTTGGCTTTAACCCTGGAAATAGAGTTCTTAGCCACTCATAGTCATAATCATGATCCAAAAGGTTGAATTCATGATATAATCTAAAAAAAAACTAAAGAAATAATGAAAAACCTAAAATATGAAGTTATAGCAACCCCTCAATTCTCCAAAACGTCCAAGAATGATTAAAAACGTGTCTAAGGATGTATTTATAACAAAGGATAAGCCAAAGCCATGTTGGACAAGGATTCAACATGAATGTCAGGCCTGGAATAGATCCCACGTTATGGGATAATCACGGGCTCCCACTAGAATTTGATCTCAAAATATTTTCTAAGGCACGGGAGCACTAAAATGGAGGGCGCGCCACGGGCTCCATTGCACCAGAATAGAGCCCGCATCGCGGGAAAATTGTGGGGACACACTGTTTTGGGTTCCTTCTGAATCTTTTGGAGTGTAGAACACACCAAGAGGCCTCTTCACGTGTCCTCACTCATGCTGGATATTCCGGGTGTCGAAATTGAGTCCAAGTTGTGTATTGTGCTTCTATTGATCCATTCCAAACCTTCTTGAGTTGTTTCCACTTGATTTGAAGCTTGTATATCCTTCATATATCATCATAATCTATAAAAAAAATCATCCTACAGCATAAAATACAATACTTTAGAATTCAAAACAACATAACATTCAAGACGGTGAACTAGAAACACGAGCTAAGCATAGGCTAATTCACATTGATCTTAAGTTTATTATTTTGACTCTTGTCTTGATCCAATTGACCCTTGGACATCTTAAACATGTTGTTCCATATATAAATACACTATTAAACCACTTGGAACTCATTTAACAGTTTAGAATCCATTGAGATAGACAAGACAAGCACCTAACTCAAGCTAGTAACACTAATTTCCTCGATTGAACTGTAAATGGTCCATTTAAACCCAAACTTGTTTGAAAACACCTTTAAATATTGTAAAAAAATACTTGTACAATTAGATGATTATTTATATCATTATAAACACATATAGAACATGAATCATCCTTAAAACAAGGCTAAACAAGCTAGAATAGTAACACTAGAATGCATAAATACACCCAACATCACCACCCCACATTTAAGGTTTTGTTTTTTCTCGAACAAAACTTAACTCTAAGCATCAGAAAATGAGGACACTCCATACTTCTACTAAATGCAAGATACTCAAGATAGTACAATAATGATAACATAGAATGCAAGTTTCTACACTAAGCATGTTACAACACATTTGAAAGCTCATGAATACTACTCAAAAATATCCTAGCCTCAAAAATTGACTGACCTACTTGGAAAACTCATGCGTATTATTCAATTAAGGATATCATATAAATCACCCACATACATCAAACATGTGCCCCTCACAACAAGAGAGTTACCCATAATCCTCACATAAAAGTATTTTGTAACATGATGGGTACAAGAATCAAATTACTCTCACTCTCACAAAAAATTCACAAGTTACACACAATGAACCATAAGCTTTCCCTTAGTGTAGTGCTCCACTAATATCAGAATGTCAAGTATAAGATCAATTAAGTCTTTTCTGGGTTGTAATATAGGCTAAGGGACAGGTAGGAACTATTTGGGAAAAGTGACTAACCTCTCAAAGAGCTTTAATACACTACATTATACATTTAAAACCAATCTCCAACAACCAAATTACACTTTTTTCATCAACCCATATCTTTTGTTTTTGCCCCATCTCTTTTAAGAATTTTCACAAACACTTGGTGGAGATATAGTTTATTACCATATGAATCATTTTTTTTTTATTTTTCACAACCATGGAAATATTTATAGCATAAATTATATCACACCCATCCACCATACATTAATTATCAACACCAATAACTATTACTTTGGGGCATCAAATTCACCATTTTTTTTTCTCAAACTCCTTACTCAATTAATTTTTCACTAAAGCACTTAGGAGCTTTTTGGATCAAATTATGATCTACCAAAAAAGGGATTAGGCTACTTCTGAGGTTGCGAAAGAAAAAGCTAAAGGCTCAATGGGGCTTAGCTAGGATAATACACAAGGGGTAGGTCATATAAAAGGTATAAAACAAGGCTATCAAAGAAATGCCTAAATCATCTCCTAAATCCACATTCTTTATTTTGATTTGCACACTCACCAAGAAGGTTCTAGACATCAAATGCAACAAGGAATATACAAAAAATCTCACATGCACATGGCACATGCTTGAATCAAAAGGATCATCATAGACTCTTAACCAAACAATAACATGAATTCAAATTTAAGCCAACCAGTACAAGAGTCCAAACATAAGCCTAAGAGTCTCAAAAGTAGTAATTCACTCAATTCAACATACTTTTACAAACAAAACACTTGCACCATGTAATAAAAAATAGCACCAACAAGAATATCTTACACATTTTTTTTAAATTGAGCCAAAATTTGGGAATTTCTCCACCCCACACTTAAAAATCTACTTTATCCCTAAAGTAAATTTAAAGGTAAGATATAAAAATACTCCCTGAGGCCTTTAGTCCAAGCTAGTAGCATCTTTACACATAAAGAAGGTCTGTGGAACTCCACACTCAGTCTTTTCCATGATCTTTAGCTCAAGTTTATGGTACTCAGATTTCCCATCAACCTGTGACTCAACCAAAACAAAAACTACGTGAAGTAAAAAAAATAAAATTGAAAAATAAAACATACCTACTTAACTTGGGTTACCTCCTAAGCAACTCCTGATTTAGTGTCGCGGCACGACCCATCTCAACTCAATCAAATTCTTTCCTTCTCTTTCTCACACTCTGTCTCCATCTTCTTATTCTCTTTACCCCTCTTGGGTGTGAATTTTTAGGAGCAAAAGGTTTTTCAAATTTATCCTTTTCAGGCTCATCAAACTTCATCATGTCAGGCTTAGGTGGTAGAATCTTATGCTGCTCAATTAGGTAGTCTGAAAAGGTCTTTGGTGGGTTAAACACCCCACACTTGTCCCCTTCAATAACATTGATCATACATAAATCTTTATATTGGGATGTTATATTGGGTGTTTTGTAAACATCAAAGACCACCTCTTTATCCTTTAACCTCATTTTGAGCGTGCCTTCTCTAACATCAATCAAAGCCCCTCAGTTGCTAAGAATAGATGCCCTAAAATAATTGGTACTTATTTGTCTGCATCAAAATCAAGAACAATAAAGTCAGCAGGTATAATAAATTTACCAACCTTTATGAGGACATCCTCTATTACTCTTTTCAGATATGTCATGGACCCATCTGCGAGCTGCAAAACCATGGTGGTCGGTCTAGGCTTTCCCAAGCCCAATGTTTTAAACAATAATAGGGGAATCAAATTTATGCTCTCCCCTAGGTCACTCAGTACGTGGACTTCATTTGGATAGGGAGAGAAAACTTCCCTTAATCTCTCATTTTCTTAGGGATTTTCTAGGTCATTACTGTGCTGCACTCTTCAGTGAGTGTTATCGCTCCCACATCCTGAAATTTCACCTTATTAGCAACCACATCCCTCAAGTACTTTGAATACTTGGTCATACCCTGCAAAATATCTAACAAAGGTAAGTCAATGTGAAGTTCTCTGAATGTATCAAAGAACTTTTTGAACATAGCATCCTCTTTCGCTTTTATTTGCCTTTGAGGGAAGGGTAGTGGCGACACTTGCTTCTTTTCTGGTTCAACAACTTTCTCTTTCAAGTATTCAAACTTCCTAGATTTTTCATCCACTTTTTTATTTACCTGTTGGGGAGTCAAGTTTGCATCTACGTATCTGCTGGAAAACCACCTTATGGATTAGTATTTTGCTTACTGTAACTATCCCACCTACAACTCTAAGCTTCTCTGGGTAGCTTGCAAATTATTCATGTTTGCAGCCAATAATATCTGACTATCTAGAAGTTGCTTCAACATCTCTTCCACATTGCTAGTTGACTGATTTGTTTGGGTCTGTGGATGTAGAGCATTCCATGGATGACTCTTCCACTTCATGTTGCAGGCATTACCATAATTTGGCCTTTGAGCATTACCTACCTAGATTACTGATTCCGGATTTGAAGAACACATGGCCATAGAATATCTACTATTTCTGCATACTTTACACCAACCACTAATTTATTGAACTACATTGACTGTTGTGGTAGGCTGTGGATCTCCTAATTTCAGGCTGCTGAACTGAGTATTTATCATATTTTGCAGTGCCTCAACCTGAGCTGATAAAGAAGTGTATTGGTCCACCTCTAACAAACCTACAACTTTCTTAGTGGAACTCCTAGAATCACCATGCCGCTCAGGATTTCCTTGTGCTATGCGGTTCAACAATGTGTACAGCTCATCATAAATCAATTCCAGTGCCTGATCGCCTGCGGCTGAATGTAACAAAATCTTCGTATTGTGATCAAGAGCTTCTACAAATATATGAGAAAGTACCTCATTGGACTGTTGGTGATGTGGACAGTATCGAGGAAGAGCCTGAAAACATTCCTAAGCATGATAAAGGTTCTCGTCTAGCCTTTGTTTAAAGCTTACTATCTCACTGCGAAGTTTTATAGTTTTGCCAGACGAGAAAAATCTGATGAAGAACTTCTTAGATAGGCCATCCAATGATGTGATTAAATTCAATGGCTCAGAATTAACCACTTTTTAGCTTCCTCAATAAGTGAATAAGGAAAGAGTGTTATCCTCACATAATCAACATTCACATCTGCCAGAATGAATGTGTCAATGAGCTTAATGAAATTCTGTAAGTGAACCTATGATCTTCATGTGCCAGCCTGGTGAGCTGTCCACAGCTTATAAATAGATGTACCATATTATTCATGAGCTCGAACCTACTTCCAACAGCTGGTTTCTAAAAAGGTGATGTCATATTTGTCGGGAGTAGGATTGCCATTTCCCTAACTGTCTTACGAGTTGCTTGTTCTTCAATCATTAGAATAGGATTTTCTTAATCTTCTGCAATTCAAGGAATACGGGGGAGAAGGATTGCTTCTCTCCTTCGTTGATGAAAGTGTTGCTCAGGTTTAGGGCTGGGTTGAACCAACTCCCAATCCCTTGCCAGCTTATCAACCAAAAAACCTATTTCCTGCAATAACAAAACCAAGACAAAGTGTAAAATACACCAAAGAAATCCAAAAAATAAAACTAAAATAAATAGTTGCCAAATTTCAAGTCCCGACAATGGCACCAAAAACTTGACAGCACCCAAGAACACCCGCAAGTGTATGTGGTCTTATCAAGTAGTAAAGTGGCCTTCAAGAAGCCAAGTATCGATCCAACAGGGACTTAATCTAACAACGATTCTATTTTAGTTTACAATTTAGATTTAATTAATGCAATGGTAACCAAAAAGAGTTGGAGATCTGTAAACTAAAACTAAAGTAAACAATTCGAAAATTAAAGTCATGGAATAATCAGTAGAGTAAAGCCCTAGGTTAAATCACGTTGAACAATCATACAATGTTATTGAACTTTATTTGTTAACTTTCTTATCTTGGTTGTCGATTAGTAGTGTTAATTGCATGATTATGGTTTCCCAACCTCTAATCCTTTACCTAAATTAAACCTTACAACTACATCGTTGAGCGAGGATGTAATAGTTCAATTAAGTGTTATAAAGCTATCATCCTACGTTTTAATCAAGTAAGGCATCTAAGTACATCCCTGTCCTAGATACTAATTCAAATTTCTTATTTTATAAAGAAACAAGAACCAGACTTTGTTTATTCATATGTTCTATCACCCTATTCCCTCTCCCGAGTTCACAAGGTTGACAATTGATGTATTCTAAGGGTAGCTAATCCTTAAAATAGTTAAAACAAGAATAAACAAACAACCAATAATGATAAGAAAATCAAACGAATTTAATCCAAAACAATAGTACTCATGTTCTTGGCTTTAACCCTGGGCTTTACTATACTAATTGTTCCAAGACTTTAATTTTTGCATTGTCTACTTTAGTTTTAGTTTACAAATCTCCAACTCTTTTTGGTTACCGTTGCATCAATTAACTATAAATTGTGAACTAGAATAGAATTGTTGTTAGATCAAGTCCCTGTGGGATCGATACTTGGCTTCTTGAAGGCCACTTTACTACTTGATAAGACCACGTACACTTACGTGTGCATTTGGGCGCTGTCAAGTTTTGGAGCCGTTGCTTACAAAATTTTCAAATTCTTCTTCTCATCAACTAAGAAGAAAAGCAATCCTTCTCCCGCGTACTCATCAAATCGTAGAAAATCCACCCCTCACTTGAAGCCTTGTTCATCCTCGAATAACTCTTAACTCTAAGCATCATAAGTTGAGGAGACTCCACACTTCAACTAAATGCAAGACACTCAATCTAGTACTATAATGATAACACAAAATACAAGTTTCTACACTAAGCATGTTACAACACAATTGAAAGCTCATGAATACTACTCCAAAACATCTTAGCCTCAAGAATTGACTTACCTAGTTGGAAACTTATGCTTATCATTCAATCAAGGAAATCATACAAATCACCCACATACATCAAACATGTGACCCTTGCAATAGGAGAGTTACCCATAATCCTCACATACAAGCATTTTGTAACATGATGGGTACAAGAATCAAATTACTCTCACTCTACATATTTACAAAAATTGGTATTGACAAAGGTAACATAGTAACGTAGTCATCTACTATGTTGTTGTCAGTCACTTAGTCCTTTGCAATTTTTTTTATATAGATGTGTGAGTCGTGGTTGAAAAAACACCTGTAGAGGTTATAAATAATGGACCGCTTATATTAAAACATGAGAAGTGTTTTAAATGATGGATGTGTATAGTTGGGTTAGTTGTGTGATGTATATTTTTATGCATATATTCTTAATTTTCTTTAATCTAGTTTTTCAAGAAGATTGTGTAGTATATCATAAAGATCGCAGTTTGAAGTTTAATTTGTTTCAATAATTTTCTAAAAAAATCAAATGAGAGGATAAGTTCTATGAGATCTACAAGGGAAGAAAATATCTATGATTTTTTTTATAATGAAAAATAAATACAATAGAATGACAAACATAGAAGATACATATAACTTTTTGATAACACAAATAGACTGACAAATATCACAAGAAAATTCATGTAGAAACTATCTCGATTAAAAACTCATCAAAACATCGCATATTACAAGCACTACTTTTTTCCTTACAAATCTTTATACTCCAAGAGTAAAGTAAGAACATCAAGTTCTAAGAGCAACCCTTGAATAAGAAAATGCAGTAATCCGTGAGCAAGGAGAGCTATAAGAGCATAGACAAGAACTCTATCAATCTAATATGCACAACAAAATGTATATTCAAATTCAAAAATGATTGTCTATCAAATTTTAGATACATGGTAATAACTTCTACGAAATATATAAGAAAAAAAAGTATCTCTGCTTTTTTAAAGTAATAAAGATGAACTAAAATATGAGGACAAACATAGTAGATACATATAAATCTTTTTATTGCACATAAAAATAGATAAATATTGTGTATTGTAGTTCTTCAATATAGAAAATTAAAATATTGCGTCTAGAAATGATAATATCAAGATTTCCTTCCTTATATTCTTAAGGCGCAGAACACATCGTCAGGCCCCTCAACTTGGCACCATCTTTCACTTTGGCATCTCAAGTGGACGCTGCTCACTTTTGGAACCTCAAGTAGCCATAAAGTGTGTCATTTTTGCACCTTTCGATATCAGCACTGGTGCGTGTGTTTCACTCACTACCAACGTGGATAAACAACCAATTGATTTGTACCAACTCATTTAAATTACCACATCATTATTTATATTCACAATTAGTTTTTTTAAAAGGCCAAAACACATGGCAATTAATGACATAATTATCCAACTCATTAATATATATACATAATTAAATTAAAAGAACCAATTAATTACTGACACGTGGCATTTTCCAAAATAATTATAAAATTATTTAATTTTATTTGGCAGACAACACCCCACCCCACCCCACCCCACTCTACCACCCCTAAAAACCCTAAAGTCATCTTCTCAAACAACCCCCACCCAAGGTTATGGCAGCCCCCCTACCGTCATTTTCTCCATTTGTCAACCAACCCCAAAGTCATCTTCTCCATCCCCCCCAATCCCCACCCAAGTTATCTTATCTTCTCATTTGCCTCACCTGCCTCCTCTGCTTAACTATTTTTTTAAACCTAATATATTAAGCAAAGATACTTGTTCTTAACAAACAATCTAAAAGCAATAACCACTATTTAATGGCAATGAAACATAAAATCAATTAAACTAAGATATTAAGAAAAGATGTTGATTTGAATTTCCCCATTTCTGAGTAATAATTTAGAAATCAAATCAGACAATCAGTACTACTAAACTTAGGACTAATTAAGTGAGAAGGAGTATTTGTTAATTGTTGTTAGTATGTTAGTGTGTTCCGCTGTTTCTTGAAAAGCTCAACCTCCATTAATGGAGGTTAACCTAAAGAAAAGTTGTATGGAGAAGACAATGTGAGGAATTTTTTTATAATTATTTGGACAATAAAACATGTGTCATTAATTCATTGGACCAATTGTTTGCTGATTCAGCAACAGAGATTTTCAATAATTTTAAAAAATTAAAAATGAAAAATTATGAAAATACCCCTTAAAAATTATGAAAATACCCCTCAAACGTGCTTAAAAGCGAGTGTAATACACTCTCTTTGCTAATTCAGCAAAAGGTACCAAAGTGACACACTTAATGACTACTTGAGGTGCCAAAAGTGACCAACGTTCACTTGAGGTGCCAAAGTGAAAGATTGCGCCAAGTTGAGGGACCTGACGATGTATTCTGCCTATTCTTAAATTAACATCTTTTAGATGTCCACATATGGTAACTTAGTTGCAAAACTGCTTGCCTCTAGCCTATGTATCAAGTATTACTAAACTTTTGTAAACGTTCATGTCAATAGTTTCATATGCAATTGAATGATTTTTTTTTTCAAATTTATTCTAAGTAAATATGTTGTTACTAAATAAAAGAGGCTTAAGTCGATATACCTATAAAGTTGTTTGAAAAATTCACTTAGATAACTCAACTCAGCTTTGTATCTACTCCCTCCGTTCAAATTTACTTGACATATTTTGACTTGTTACACCTATTAAGAAAATAATGTTTGGCATAGTGACTTTACCATATTTCCCTATTAACTAATGGTTAGTAATAGGTTTTGAAAAATTATTTTAATAAAATATAATTAATTCTAAGGGTAAAACATGAAAAAAATTTTATCTTGTATTGATTTGTCAAAAATGACAAGTAAAAATGAATATCAAATTAGAAAATAATGACAACTAAATCCAAACAGAAGAAGTATTAGGCACATCATAAACATAATAAAGTAAATACAATCACATCATAAACATAATAAAGTAAATACAATAAGAATGGTGATGATGATGTAATGCACGAGGTTGTTGCGCACCTCTGAGACCATCGTACAACCTCTGAGATCATTGCACAGTCTCCGGATACACCGACAGAGCTAAAACGTCCAGATGTAAGACCCATGGAGGTCTCATCAATCCATACACAAATCAATATCCATGACTCATCTCTGTCACATCTCTCTAATAAGGTTTGTAAAATCTGATATTTTTGGTGTTTCCAAAATTTCCTCGTATTTCTAATATTTCCAGTATTTCAAATAATTCCAGTGTTTCCAGTATTACCAGAGCTCATACATGACATAAGAAGTAAATAAAGTACAACATACAACAACAAGTATATGAAGTGAAACACCCTGGATTTTTGGCCCTTGAAAATTTCTTGAGCCTTGAGCTCACTGGCCTGGTTATGACTGGACCCAATGAGTCATTGGGTGTCCTGACGAGTCATTGGGATGAGTTGTAACCAAATTATTAAGTTTGTAATCATACGGTGTCCAATATAAGTCTCAATTTTGGTTCTTTGTGGACTATGGTTGTACCCTACGAGTCATAGAGTCCCAGTATAATTTCTGTGGTTGAGTTATAAGGACGACAATATAGGGTGCCTTGGTTACGACTCATGATAATGAGTCTTAAAGAGTGGTTACAAGTCAAGTGTTGACCCATAGTCAAAAGCAATACTTTTTTTAGCTTCTAAGGGCATTCTAGACATTTCTCCTGTTACCCAACTTGAAACCCACATCTTATAACCTCTTTAGGGTGTCATTAGCACTCAAAAACACATCAAAGTAACTTCTCAACACTCTCAAATTCCTAAAGGACAAGAACACTTAGGTTTTCAAGAGGTTGACCAATTAGGACTTTCAAGGGTGATTTCTCTTCACACATCTTACTATTTCATGCATGTGACTCTTCCGTCATTGTGAATTCATCAAAAAAGCATATGTATTAAAGTGTTATTCATATGGAATTATTTTGGTTTTGAAAACAATGGTCATGGTTTTTGAATGCTTATTGTTGAACGATGTTTTCCCACAATTTAATTATGATTATTCATGCTTTAAATATAGTTTTAAACTTGTGTGTGTATGGTATGGTGAATAAACTAGGGAATTGTGATTTTTCCAAACTTCTGTTTGAAGTGGTTATGATCCCAAACCCATAATGTGAAATTAGTTTCAATTATAGAAAAGGTGGGAATTTGTAAAATTAAACTAGTCTTGAACTATTGCATGATATAAAGTGATATTTGAAACACAATGGTATGATTTAATGAACAAAGAAAGTCGGTGTCCCATACCATGTATTAATGAATAAGGGAGTTATTTTCCCCAAGTTAATGAAAAAATATCTTAGAATGTTGTTGTTACCTTGCAAGTGTAGTTGGTATAACGATACCAACAATGTATGTCTTAATGTGAAATGTGGTCATGAATGTGATTGTGTGATAAATATTTTAATTAGGCTCTAATAAGGGTTGTGTAATTGAGTTGTGAAAGTGGAGGTCCAGGTGACCGACACTGGAAATTGTGTTTGCCGACCCGAGGGTCAAGGTGACCAGGGAGGTTCGAGTCCCCCTTATTATTATTTCATGATTAGGAAGGTTTGAGTCCCCTATAAATTGTTATATGATTGGGTGGTCAAGTCACCTTAGTATATGATGAGAGGTTTGAGTCCCCTGTGTACATATATATGAGATTATTCTTCAGTTCGTGCAACTACATGCACCGAGGCCTGACTAGGGGGTTAGAGATGGGGCCTATATATCCCGTGGGTAATATTATATGACGGTTGAGCTACACAATCTAGGTTAAGGTTTAAAGTTCATGCTAAACCTTGTTATCTATCCCAACATAAAATATATATATATAAATATATGTGTGTGTGTGTGTATGTATGTATTTGCATATGGTTATGTGCATTGGTTGACTTGGTTTGAATTTACAACATTATTTTATCTATATCCCTGAGTTACATTCTAATATTCACCCTGCTAACCATTTTCGAGCGTTGTATTCCCATGCGATGTAGGATTTAGCCATACTTCTACTTCTCCAGATTAGTGTCATGGATTGATCGAGAGTCGACTTGAATTGGTGAGCTTCCATGCTTCGAAAGGCTCTTTTTCAAGATTATGTTTTACTTTTTAGTTATAGACTATTGGATACTATTTTTAGCTATAGTCGGGAGCATGATATTATTGATATTTGGTTTGGTAGATTTTTTGTCGTACTATTGTGGACTTGGGACGGTTTGATTGTTAGTTATTTTTCATTATGGAAATATCATTATATCTTAAATTTCAAGATCTCTTATCTTATTATATGTTCAGAATCATCCAACATGGGTGTAAGGTGGTCTATGGTGGGTGTTGAGGTGATCTTTGTTCCTTGTTAGACTTAAGATACCTTTTATGACTAGGCCTTGGTTTGGGTTATGTCAAGGTGGTAACAGACGCTAGGTTCATGGTCAATTAAATATCCACAAAGTCGTGTCGAGTAGAGTCTCATTTATGGGTGTATAGGGCACCACCGCTACGAGGAATTTAGGAATGTTTCCCTTTCTTATTGTCTTATTTTGGGCTATAGAGTCTAAGGTCTTGAAATCTCCTCTAATTCCTATTTGTTTTCTTTTCAGATCTTTCTTCCCAGATGATCTGAAGCTCATGGAAAATCCTCTATCCTACTTGAGAACAATGATAATGGGACATGCTTATGGTGTACATACCCAGTCTAGGGGTCTAGTTGATGATTGACCTTTTGGAGTTCCACCAATTCCCTCTAGTTTTCCTCAAGATCCTCAAGATGATATGTCAAACATGGAATTTTATTAGTCTATTCATATATTGGCTAAGTTGGTAGCTTCTTAGTCTAAGTGTGTAGCTTTTGTTACTCCCTCTTCTGAGGCCACAAGGTTTGGCCAGTTTATGAGGTTGAGTCCTCCAACTTTTACTTGTGTTAAGGTTGAGAAGGATCCTCAAGGTTTTATAGATAAGATTGAGAATATCTTCTGGGTTATGCATGCTTCGTATGTTGAGGATGTGGAATTTGTTGCCTATCAATCGAAGGATATAACATACCAATGGTTTGAAGAATGGGAACAATCTAGGGGAGATAATGTCGAATCCGCACTATGGGATGATTTCTCCAGTGCTTTTCTGGACTGCTTCTTTCCTCAGGAGTTAAGGGAGGCAAAAATGGAAGAGTTTGTTAATCTAAAGCAAGGCAGGATGACGGTCAAAGAGTATGCCTTGAAATTTTATCAGTTCTCCCAGTATGATCCCGAGTTAGTATCTAATCTGAGGGCTAGAATATGGAAATTTGATTCTAGGTTATCCCGTGATTTGATTCTAAAGAGTAAGGTTGACTTGTTGAACAAGGATATGGACATCTCTAGACTAGTTGTGTATATGCAGTAGGTTGAAGAAGAGAAGAAAAAATAGGCAAAGATAAGAGAAATCCAAAGTAAGAAGTTTAGATTTTTTTATTAGGATGGAGGTCAACAGAAGAGTGGTAGAGATGGTGGAAAGTGGCCAGTTTTGTGGCTAAATACATAGTGTGTCAACAAGTGAAGGTTGAGCAATTGCGGCCTAGAGGGTTGTATCAAGAAATTTATTTGCCTGTGTGGAAGTGGGATGTGATTAATATGGATTTCATTACTGGTCTTCCTCGGTCATGGAATTAGTTTGATTTGACTTGAGTCATTATGGATAGGATGACTAAGTCTACTTACTTATTACTAGTTAGGACTAATTATTCAATAGAATATTATGCGAAGTTGTTTCTCCAAGAGATTGTGAAGTTGTACGGGGCGCCTATTTCTATTATGTAAGATCGTGGTGCTCAGTTTTCATCATACTTTTGGTGTTCATTTCATAGAGGTTAGGGAACTAAGGTTAGCCTTAGTACTGCTTTCCACCTGTAGTCAGATGGGAAGTGGGAGAAACTATTCTGACATTGAAAGATATGGTTTGAGCTTGTGTAATTAAACTATGGTGGTAGTTGGGTTGATCATTTGCCTCTTATAGAGTTTTCGTATAATACTAGCTACCACTCTAGTATTGGGATGACTCCATTTGAGGCATTGTATGGTAGAAGGTATAGATCTCATATTGGATGGTTTAAATTAAGCAAGGCGGAGATGCTTGGCCCAAATTTGGTTCACCAAGCCATGGAAAAGGTGAAGGTGATTTGGGATAGACTTAAAGATCCCCAAAGTCGCCAAAAGTCCTATGCAGATATGAGGTAAATGAAATTAGAGTTTAGTGTTAGTGATAGGATCTTCTTAAAGGCATCTCCCATGAAGGGAGTGATGTAGTTTGGTATAAAAGGGAAGTTGTAATACCCCATAGCTGTAACACTCAAATAATGCTATCTAAATTACCTTTAAAACACCCATTTCGATGGCAGACCATGTTTTGATGTAGTGGGTTGAGTTGGGGTTATTTTAAGGCCTTAAAAATAAGTGTGCCTCGTATGGTAGAACTTGTGCTAAGGCCGTGCATCGCATGGCAATCGTAAATGGCCACTGGATGAGGTATTCTATTAGCGTGCACTGCATACCCCCTAGGTGTGCTATTAGCATGCATCACACAACCGCCAGGTGTGCTATTGGCGTGTGTTGCACACCCCCAGGTGTGCTATTAACGTGCACCACACAACTAAAGAACAAAGCCAAAAGTTGCTCTATTTTAACTTTAATTAAGGGAGTTGATGTCTTTTCATACCCCTAAACCATTGAAAATCTTCCTTAAATGAATTAAGGGGTCTTTAAACACATTATTTCCACTCCCTTAACCCCAAACATTCTGTACACACTTAAAAACCCTTCCTTTCTTCCCAAGAGCAAAAGTCAATATTTTTCTCTCAAGAACGCGAGGATTTAAGTTTTGATTTCAAGGTTTCTTCAAGAATCCATTCAACTAAGGTATGTGGGGTATACATCAATAGGCCTCTTTCACCCATTAATCCCAAAAACCCTCTCTTAGTTTAAAATATAGGTTTTTCTATCATTATGGAAATTCACATGTTCAAGATGAGTTTAATTCATGCTTTTCTTAGTAATTTGAATTAAATCCACATCCACATATGATCCCATGAAAGATTAGGTTATTTCATGCTTTAAATTTCAATTTCCCATGTCATATTTAAGTGATTTTATGTTACAATATAAAATATTATATTAAACTATGTAAATATGTTGTTCTCTCTTGTTTAACACATTCCCATGTTAAAATTCATGCTTCTCACCTATTTGTTGAAATATCTTATGTTTTGGGTCTTTGAACTATGTTTCTATACCCCTGTTTTATGTCTTGTAATTACATTATTGTAATCATTGCTGGAGGGTTATGAACACCCGGTACTTATTTGTTAATACATGTCTTAATTTTTAAGTTACAAGTCTTTCAGATCATGTTTTCATTAGTATATTCAGATTTTCATGTTCATATTGAGCACGTATCAGTAAAATATCATGTCATGTTAGACCCATAATAATACCAATGTCATTCAGTTGGGAGTATGATTTAGCACCGAGCGAACCTAGGGATGGGGGCTTACCCGCAAGCTAGGACTGGGTCCTTAGTAACTGTCCCTAGTAGCTATCCCTAAGTTCCAAAACTATGTGGCCAGTGTAGGATTATGAGATATCACCCGCCAGTTTAGGACTGACACTCTCTTAGGGGTCACCCGCCAGTTTAAGACTGACTCTCTAAGTCCTTTGAGACTTCATATTAGTGGATCCACACAGCTAATATTGGTACCAGGAAAGGTACTGACACCTTTCCAACTTGGGTTACAGGTTGGACCTTGATTAGCTAAGATTGGGGCATATTTATTACATGATAGCTCCCACAGTTTTAGTCGGCACTCAGTCTGTGTTAATCAGGTCTGCTTGACCATGTAATCAGATTTTTAGTTATTTCAGTCAGCCAACTTTACAGATTAAATTTAGTTTATTCCTTGCTTGGTCATGCATTCACAGTTTTACATGTTTATGCATTCATGTTCAATTGTTATATGTATTTAAGTTGGTCCTTACCTTATGTACCAGTACATTCAAAGTACTGATCGCATACTTTTCTCTTGCGCTATGTTGTCTTATATTATTGGTTCGGATGTACAGTTTCCTAAATATCCCTAAACAGCTTAACATTTCTCCACTACAGTAGTGGTGAGTCCTCATCCATCGAGGAAATGATACGTTATTTCAATCATTTCAGTATTTCATTATGATTCAATCGGTTGGAGTTAGTTTGGATTAAATCCTATCAAATCCTTATGATTCTTAGAGGCTTTCAGACAGTTAGACAATTATTCAGTTTTTAGTAATTATCAGTTATTTCAGACAAAAATTCTAGTTTTCCAGTGTTTATCAAATACTTAGACATGTCATTTTATATATTTTAGTATTTTGATTGACAGTAATTCATTGGTTTATCTTCCTCACACGTTGTTTTACTTTTATTTTATTCAGTGCTTATAATAGGTACTAAACCATGGGTTAACTTGGGGTCACTTATGGCCGTAAGTGCCATGTTTCAACTAGGGGTAGCCTTGGGTCATGAGAAAACCTGAAATCAGAGCCTAAGATTTTAAAGTGTCCTAGGGTGTCTAAAAGTCATCTTTAGTAGAGTCTTATGCATGGGTGTGAAGTGCGCCACACTATTGGACAAACGGCTTTTCAGGAAGGTTTCCCTTCTTTCAGTATTTGTGTCATGCAAAAGAGCATGAGCTCTATTGGATTTCTCTTTCAAACTCACCCTTCATTTCATTTACAGACAATGCTTCCCAGAAGAAACAACAAAAAAGTAATGGGGATCAACCCGCACCACCACCTGTTCAGGAAGATCTACTTAATTATCATGTCTCTTACACTGAGTTCAGGGCCTCTTTTACGACATTATACCATTCTATAGCTGCTCAGAACAATCAGCAACATGTTTTCCCAGCCAATCCGGTGATGAATAAGACTGCAGCTAGGGTCTGAGACTTCAATCGAATGAACCTCCTATGTTTTCTGGATCCAAGTCAGAGGAGAATCCATAGGAATTTCTGGATGGAGTGTAAAAAGTTACTGATATCATGGGTGTCACTTCTAATGAGAGTACAGAGTTGGCTGCATATCAATTATTGGGAGTAGCTGACAGCTGGTTTAAGCAGTGGAAGAAAGACAGGGATGTAGAAGCAGAGCGTATGGAGTGGGAGGAGTTTTCCATAGCTTTCCTAGATAGGTTCTTGCCGCTAGGGTTAAGTGAAGTTAGGGTTAAGGAGTTCATAAACTTGAAGCAGGGTAGTATGAGTGTAAAGGAGTGCTCACTCAAGTTCACTTAGTTGTTGAGGTATGGTCCAACTATGGTGGCTGACAATAGGTCCAGAATAAGTAAATTCATATCTAGTGTATCTGATGGTGTGGTTAAAAAGTGTAGGACCGCCATGTTGATTAAGGAGATGGATCTATCTAGACTTACGGTTTAGGCTTAGTAGATTGAGGAGGAGAAACTTAATGAGTAAGAGAGAGAGAAAAAGAGGGCAAAAAACTGGTAGTTTTAACTTTTCTCAGCCAAGGTTGAAAGACAATAAACGTTCATAGTTCTGCAAGAAATTTTTAGGCCCTGCTTCATCTTTAATCTGTGCTCCAGTGCCTAAGTTCAGGTAGGACAATTGGGATAGAGCGCCAGGCTCTACACCTTAGGGTAGTGTGAATAGTGGTTGCACAAATTTACTCTGCAGGAAGTGTGGTAAGAATCTACAGGGTGAGTGTAGAGCTGGTAGTGATAGGTGTTTTGCGTGTGGCAAGTCAGGACACAGGATCTGGAAGCATGAGCTCTATTGGATTTCTCTTTCAAACTCATCCTTTATTTCACTTACAGATATTGCTTCCCAGAAAAAACAAAAACAAAGTAACAGGGATCAACCCGCACCACCACCTGTTCAGGAAGATTCCCTTAATAATCACGTCACTTACACTGAGTTTAGGGCCTCTTTCACGGCCTTATCCCATTCTATAGCTACTCAGAACAATCAATAATCTGTTGCCCCAGCCAATTCAGTGATGAATAAGGCTGCAGCTAGGGTCCGAGACTTTAATAGAATAAACCCCCTATGTTTTCTAGATCCAAGTCTGAGGAGAATTCACATGAATCTGAGGAGAATTCACATGAATTTCTAGATGAAGTGTAAAAAGTTACTGACATCATAGGTGTCACTTCTAATGAGAGTGCAGAGTTGGTTGCATATCAATTATAGGGAGTAGCTGACATCTGGTTTAAGCAGTGGAAGGAAGATATGGCTGTGAAAGCAGAGTGTATGGAATGAGAGGAGTTTACCATGGCTTTCCTAGATAGGTTCATGCTGCTAGAGTTTAGGGAAGTGACAGTTAAGGCGTTCATAAACTTGAAGAAGGGTAGTATTATTTTAAAGGAGTGCTCACTCAAGTTCACTTAGTTGGCGACGTATGGTCAAACTATGGTGGCTGACAATAGGTCCAGAATAAGTAAATTCATATCTAGTGTATCTGACGGTGTGGTTAAGAAGTGTAGGACCACCATGTTAATTAAGGAGATAGATCTGTCTAGACTTATAGTTCAGGATCAACAGATTGAGGAGGAGAAACTTAATGAGTAAGAGAGAGAGAAAAAGAGGGCAAGAACTGGTAGTTTCAACTTTTCTCAGCCAAGGTTGAAAGGCGGTAACCGTTCACAGTTCTGCCAGAAATTTTCAGCCCCAGCTTCATCTTTAGTCTGTGTGCCAGTGCCTAAGTTCAGGCAGGAGGATTGGGATAGAGTTCTAGGCTCTAAGCCTCAGGATAGTGTGAACAGTGGTTGCACCAATCTACTCTGTAGGAAGTGTGGTAAGAATCATCAGGGTGAGTGTAGAGCTGGTAGTGATAGGTGTTCTGGGTGTGGCAAGTCAGGCCATAGGATCCGGGAGTGTCTAGTGGTTGCTCAGAGGGTAAAGGATCTGTGCCTAACAAGGCCAGTCCAATTTTTCATCAGCTCCAGTAGGTCGCCCGACTCAGCAGGGAGCCACATCCAATACAACCAGTGGGCAGCACCAGAATAGGTTGTATGCTTTCTAGACTCGACATTATTAAGAAATTTCTCTTGATGTGGTTATGAGTACGTACAAGTCTTCCATCTTTATGTTTATGCATTGTTACATCCTAGGGCTTCACTTTTCTTTCTGACTCCTTACATAGATTTAGACTTCGGTGTTAGTCCAAAAATATTAGTAGAGCCTTTCTCAGTGTCTACCCCAGTGGGTATGTCCATTATATCCAGACGAGAATACAGAAATTGCCCTGTTATAGTGTCTCAGAAAGTTACTTCAGTTGATCTCTTAGAGTTAGAAATGACTGATTTTGATGTCATTCTCAACATAGAATGGCTCAACTCATGTTATGCCTCAGTATACTACAAAAATAGAATTGTTCAATTCTAGTTCCCCAATGAGCCAGTTATCAAATGGAGGGGTAGTACTTCAGTCCTTAAGGGTTAGTTTGTTTCCTATCTTTAGAATGATGATATCGAAGGGGTGTATTTACCATCTCGTCTAAGTCAAGGAAGGACTCAAATGTTTAAACTCTGAGTCTAGAGTTAGTTTGAGTAGTAAGGGAATTTCCCCATGTATTTCCCAAAGATTTTTCCAGAATTCCTCCTAAAAGGGAAATTGACTTCAGAATAGATCTCCTTCCATATACCTATCCTATATCTATTATACCCTATAGAATGGTTCCAGCTAAGCTTAAGGAATTGAAGGATCAGTTGAAGGATCTCTTAGATAAGGGTTTCATCAGGCTTAGCATTTCCCTATGGGGTGCCCCTGTTCTATTCATACAAAAGAAGGACGGTTCTCTCAGAATGTGCATCGGCTATCATCAGTTGAACAAAGTCACCATCAAGAATAAGTACCATCTTCCTAGAATTGATGACTTGTTTGACCAACTTTAGGGCGCAAGTTATTTCTCTAAGATAGACCTTAAATCCTACTATTATCATCTTAGAGTCAGAGAATGTGATATTCTATAGATATCCTTAAAAACTTAGTATGGTCACTTCAAATTTCTAGTTATGTCTTTTGGACTAACAAATTCCCCTGCAACATTCATGGAATTGATGAATAGGATGTTCAAGAAGTACTTGAACATATTCGTCATAGTCTTTATTGATGATTCCTTGTTTATTCCTATAGTGAGAATGATCACGCAGACCATCTAAGAGTTGTGTTGTAGATTATTAGAGATCATCAACTATTCGCTAAGTTTAGTAAGTTTAAATTTTGGTTAAGATCAGTAGCTTTCCTCGATCACATCATTTCTGGTGATGGCATTCGAGTTGATCCTCAAAAGACCAAAGCAGTGAGAGACTGGCCTAGACCTATCTCTTCATCAAATATCAGGAGCTTCTTGGGGTTAACTGGCTATTACAGATGGTGTATTAAAGGATTTTCTTATATTTCTTCCTCCATGTCGAGGTTAACCCAGAAGAAGGTAAAATTTTACTGGTCAGATTCCTGTGAGAAGAGGTTTTAGTAGTTGAAAACTCGACTCACTTCTGCCCAAATTTTGACTTTACCAGATGGCACAGATTGGTTCTTAGTATATTATGGTGCTTCTAGAGTTGTTCTGGGTTGTGAATTGATTCAGAGAGGTAAGGTCATAACCTATGCTTCTAGACAACTTAAGTCCAATGAAAATAATTATCTGACCCATGATCTTGAGTTAACAGCTGATGTATTTTCCTTAAAAATTTGGAGGCATTATCTTCATGGGGTTCATGTTGATGTGTTCATGAATCATATGATTTTACAGTATATGTTCGCACAGAAAGACTTAAATCTTCACCAGAGAAGATTGCTTGAGCTGTCAAAAGATTATGATATGAGTGTGTTGTATCATCCGGGCAAGGCTAATGTAGTGGCGAATTCCCTTAGTAGATTGTCTATGGGTAGTGTTGCCCATGTTAAAGGTGATAAGAAAGAGTTAGTCTGTGAGGTTCGTCAGCTTTCTAGGTTAGGAGTTTGGTTGGTTGATTTGGTTGAAGGTAGTATATGGGTTTAGAATGGATCAAAATCTTCATTAATTGCCGAAGTAAAAGAAAAGAAAGACGAGGGTCCTAGTTTGGTTAAGTTGCAGGAGATAGTTAGAGATCAGAAGGTGGAAGTTTTATCCCAAGGGGGAGAGGTATGCTTCGTTGTTAGGGAAGGTTGTGTGTTCTATGTGTTGATGGTTTGTGAAAACAAATATTAGTAGAAGCGCATGGTGAGCAGTATTATATTCACCTCAGAGCCACTAAGATGTACCTTGACTTGCAAGAAATCTATTGGTGGAGTGGTATGAAGAAATATATTGCAGATTTTATGGCTAAGTGTTCGAATTATGAGCAGCTTAAGGTTGAACACCAAAGATCTAGTGGTACACTGCAAGAATTTAGCATCTCTACTTGGAAGTGGGAGGTTGTGAATATGGATTTTATGATAGAGTTGCCTTGTACACGTCGTTAGCATGATTTGATTTGGGTCATTGTGGATAGAATAACTAATTTAGCCTATTTCTTGCCAGTTCATAATTAGTACTCAGCTGAGGATTATGCTAGGCTTTATCTTAGGGAGTTTGTGAAGTGCATAGGGTTCCATTGTCTATCATTTCAAATAGAGGTACTCAATTTGCCGCTCACTTTTGGAAGGCTTTTTAGAAGGGTCTTGGTACCGAGGTTCATCTCAGTACAACTTTTCATCCTGAGATAAATAGTCAGGCAGAGAGGACCATTCAGACTTTAGATGACATATTGAGGGCGTGTTATTGATTTTAAAGGTAGTTGGGATGATCACTTACCTTTGGTTGAGTTTTCCTACAACAATAGTTATCACTCCAGTATCCAAATGGATCCTTTTGAGGCTCTCTATGGGAGGAGATGTTGACCTCCTATTGGATAGTTTAAGTAGTTGAGGCTGCTTTGATATTGCCAGATTCAGTGTTTGAGGCAATGGAGAAAGTTCAATTAATCTGAGAGAGGCCGAAGATAGCCCAAAGTCATCAAAAATCTTATGCAGATATGAGGACAAGGGATCTTGAATTTGAGGTTGGAGACTTAATTTATTTGAAAATTTTGCCTATGAAATGAGTTAAGACATTTTGCAAAAAAGGGAAACTCAGTCCCCGCTATGTTGGCCCATACAAAATTTTGAGCGGTTTTGGGAAGGTAGCTTATGAGCTAGAGTTGCCTACAGATTTGGCATCAGTGCAGTCGGTGATCCATGTTTCTTTGTTAAAGAAATGGGTTGGTGATTCAGCTTTTGTTATTCCTTTAGAAAGTGTGGATGTTAAGGATAGCCTTTCCTATGAAAAAGTCCTGGTTGAGATCCTTGATCATCAGAATCATAAGCTAAGGAATAAAGAAGTTCCTTTAGCTATAGTCCTATGGAGAAATTAGTCCATTGAGAGAGCTACTTGGGGGGGAAGAAAAAGATATGCGAGACAAGTATCCCCATCTTATCCTTATGAATTCAGACTCAGCTTGAGGGAATGATTTCTCTTAAATCGACTCCCTCATTATCTATATTAGATATATAACTATCCTCATGTCATAGTATGTATTCATGAAAGTTAGCTCAGTCTAGATATCATGTTTCAGACTTCAGTTACTTAATAATGGTTTAGCGCATGAGTGTTTAGAGTACGATCTCATCCTTCTGAGCACTTCAGCTTAAATATTTTTATTCGAGGATGAATGTTTCCCAAGGGGGAGATAATGTAACACCTCGTAGTTGTAACAGTTAAAATAATTTTTTCAAAATAACCCTTAGGACCCATATTTCGATGGTAGATTATGTTTTGATGTTGTGGGTTAAAAATGAGTGTTCGTCACGTGGTAGACATTGTGCTAAGGTCGTGCATCATATATTAATTGCAATATGACACTAGTTGAAGTGTGCTATTAACGTACGACACCCCCCACCCTCCATATGTTCTATTGGCATGCACCGCACAACCCTCAGGTGTGCTATTGGCATACGCCGTATACACCTCAGGTATGTTATTGGCGTGCGCTGCACAACCAAAGCACAGTGCCAAAAGTTGCTCTATTTTGACTTAAATTAAGGGCGTAGATATCTTTTCACACACCTAAACCATCCCAAATCATCCTTAAACAAATTAAGGGGTCTTTAAACACGTTATTACCACTCCCTTAAGCCCAAATATTCAGTACACACTTGAAAACCCTTCCCCTCTTCCCAACAACAAACTCAAGCTTATTCTTTCAAGAACACAAGGATTTAAGTTTTGATTTCAAGGTTTCTTCAAGAATTCGTTCACTAAAGGTATGTGGGGTATTCAATAATTGGTCTCTTTTACCCATTGAGACTAAAAACTCTCTCTTTGATTAAAATATGGTTGTTTCCTTCATTATGGAATTTCATATGTTCAAAATGAGTTTAATTCATGCTTTTTCTTAGTAATTTGAATTCAATCCATATCCACAAATGATCCCATGAAACATTAGGTTATTTCATGTTTTGAATTTAAATTTTCCATGTCATATTCAAGTGATTTCATGTTACAATATCAAATATTGTATTAAACCATGTAAATATGTTATTCTCTCTTGTTTAACACATTACCATGTTCAAATTCATGCTTTTCACTTATTTGTTAAAATGCCTTATGTTTTCAGTCTTTGAACTATGTTGCCATACCACTGTTTTAAGTTTTGTTATTATTCTTGTAACCATTGCTGGAGAGTTATGAACACCGGATACTTATTTGTTAACATATGTCTTTATTTTCTAGTTACAAGTCTGTTAGATCATGTTTCCATTATTATATTCAGATTTTCATATTCATGTTGAGAACTTATCAGTACAATATCATGTCATGTTAGACCCATAATAATATCATTGTCATTAAGTTGGAGGTAGGATTTAGCATCGAGCGAACCTAGGGATGGGGGCTCACCCCCCAGTTAGGATTGGGTCCTTAGTAGCAGTCCCTAAGTTATAGAACTATGTAGCCAACATAGGATTATGAGATGTCACATGCCAATTTAGGACTAACACCATTTTAGTGGTCACCCACCAGTTTAGGACTGACTCCCTAAGTCCCTCGAAACTTCAGATTAGTAGATCCACACAGCCAGTATTGGTACCCGTGGTGATGTACTAACACCCTTCCAACTGGGGTTATAGGTTGGACCCTGATTAGCTCAGATTGGGGCATGTTGGTTACTGATAGCTCCCATATTTTCAGTTAGTGCTTAGTCTATCTTACTCAGGTTTTCTTGACCAATTAATTAGATTTTTAGTTATTTTAGTTAGCTGGCTTTGCAGATTAAATTTAGTTCATGCTTGCTTGGTCTTGCATTCTTAGTATTACATATTTAGGCATTCATGTTCAGTTGTTATATGTATTTTAGTTAGTCCTTACCACACGTGCCAGTACATTCAAATTACTGATCACATACTTTTCTCTTATGCTATGTTGTCTTATAACATAGGTTCGAATGCACAGTTTCCCGACCATCTCTAAACAACTCAGCAGTTCCTCGTAGCATTATTGGTGAGTCCTCATTCATTGAGGATGTGATATTTTATTTCAGTCATTTAAGTTTTCATTATGATTCAGTCGGTTGGAGTTAGTTGGGGGTCAGTCCTATCAAGTCCTTCTAATTCTTAGAGGCTTTCAAACAATTAGATAGTCATTCAATTGACAGTTATTATAGATTATTTCAGACAAACAGACTAGTTTTCCAGTGTTTATCAGATACTTCAGACATGTCACTTTATATATTTCAGTATTTAGATTGACATTACTTTATTGGTTTATCTTCTACACATGTTATTTTACTTTAATTTTATTTAGTGCTCATAACAGGTACCAGACAATGGGTTAGCTTGGGGTCACTTATGGTTGTAAGTACCATGTCGTGACTAGGGGTAGCATTAGGTCATGACATAAGCTCTGTCCCTGCTATGTTTGTCCATACTTAGTTTTGAAGAGAGTTGGTAATGTCGCTTATGAATTAGAGTTTTCTTCTAGTTTGAGCTCCATGCATCTGGTGTTTCACGTATTGATGTTGAGGAGGTGCGTGGGTGATTCTTCGATAGTTGATCCTTTGGAGAAGGGGGTATTTTGGATTCCTTATCCTATGAGGAAGTCAGTTAAAATCTTTGATCGGCAACTTCATCGACTGCAAACTAAGGACGTAGCTTGGGTAAAGTTTATATGGTGGAACCACAAGGTCGAAGAGGCTACTTGGGAAGCCTAAGAGGAAATGAAGTCCAAGTATCCCTTCTTGTTTATCTTTATGGATAATCATGCTTAAGGTACATGCATTCCTTAAAATCTTTATTTTCTGACTTTGTTAAAAGAAAAGGTGATCTTCGTAGTATCTTTATTTTCTGTCTTTGTTATATGTAAGAGTAGAGGTATGTGGAGTCAAATCATGCTAATCCATTACTTGTCCCATCATTCGAGGGAGAATTATCCAAGTGGGGTAGAATTGAAACACCTCGGATTTTTGTCCCTTGAAAATTTCTTGAGCTTTGAGCTCTTTGCCCTGGTGTCGACTTGACCCTATGAGTCGTAGGGTGTCCTGACGAGTCCTTAGGATGAGTCTTAACCAAATCAATAAGTTTGTGGCTTGATTCTGCTTTGAGTACGAGTGGCTCACTACAAGCCGTAAGGATATATTAGGAGTCGTTAGGTGTAATCGTAGGGTGTCCAGTGTAAGTCTCAATTTGGGTTCTGGGAGGACTATGGCTAGACCCTATGAGTTGTAGGGTTCTATTACAATTCTTGAGGTTGAGTCATAAGGATAACAGTATAGGGTGTCTTGGTGGTACTGCCTTTGTTACGACTTGTGGTCACGAGTCGGAAGAAATGGATACGATTCAAGGTTTGACCCGTAGTCAAAGGTGTCACCTTTAGATTTTAAGTTAAAGACATTTTAGACATTTTAGATATTTTGCCTCTTACCCAACTTGAAACCCATGTCTTATAACCCCTTTAGGGTGTCATTTGCACTCAGAAAAACATTAAAGTAACTTCTCAACACTCTCAAATTCCTCAAGGTCAAGAACACTTATGATTTTCAAGAGGTTAATCAATTAGAGATTTCAAGGGTGATTTCTCTCTATACCTCTTACTATTTAAGGCATGTGACTCTTCCATCGTTGTTAATTTTTCTAAAAAGCATATGTATTAAAGTGTTATTCACATGGAATTGTTTTGGTTTTGAAAAAAAAGGTTGTGGGTTTTGAATTGTTATTGTTGAACAATGTTTTTCCATGATTTAATTATGATTATTCATGCTTTAAATGTGGTTTTGAACTTGTGGGTGCATGGGTATGGTGAATGAACTAGGGAATTGTGATTTTACCAAACTTATGACTTTTGAAGTAGTTATTACCCCAACCCCATAATGTGAAATTGGTTTTAATTACGAGAAAGGTGAGAATTTGTAAAATTGAACAACTCTTGAACTATTGGATAATAGAAAGAGATATTTTAAACCCAATGGTTTGATTTAGTGAACAAAGAGATCCAGTTCCCCCCACCTTGTATTAATGAACAAAGGGAGTTGTTTTCCCCAAGTTAACGGAAAATTATCTTGGCATGTTGTTGTTACCTTGCAAGTGTAGTTGGTATGATGATACCAACAATGCATGCCTTAATGTGAAATATGGTTCATGAATGGGATTTTGTGATAAATGTTTTAATTTGGATCTAATAAGGGTTGTGTAGCTGAGTCGCGAAAGTTGATATCCGGGTGACCGACACTGGAAATCGCATTTTCCGACATGGGGATCAAGGTGACCAGGGAGGTTTGAGTTCCCCTAATTGTTATTTATGATTAGGGAGGTTCGAGTTCCCCTTAAATAATTATATGATCGGGTGCTTAATTCACTTTAGTTTATGTTGGGAGGTTTGAGTCCCCCGTGTGCATATATATGAGATTATTCTCCAGTTCGTGCGGCTACACACACTGAGGCTCGACCAGGGGGTGAGAGATGAGGCCCATATAACCCATGGGTACTATTACATAATGGTTGATCTACAAAATCCAAGTTAAGGTTCAAAGTTCATGATAAACCTTATTCCCTATCTCGACGTAAAATATATATGTATAGATATATTTATGTATTTGCCTATGGTTATGTGTATTGGTTGACTTTATTTGAATTGACTATATTTGTTTATCTTTATCCTTGATTTACTTGCTAGCATTCACCCTGCTTGCTATCTTCGAACGTTGTATCCTCATGAGATGCAGGATTTGGTCATACTTCTACTTCTCTTGCTCAGTGATTGTGGATTGATCGAGAGTCGACTTCAAGTGGTGAGCTTCCATGCTTTGGAAGGCCTCATTTCAGGATTATGTTTTCCTTTTTTAGCTATAGACTATTGGATACTATTTTTGGCAATAGTCGGGGGCATGTCCCAACACTTTATTGATATTCGTTTTAGTAGAGTCTTTGTCGGATTATTGTGGACTTGGGATGGTTTGGTTGTTGGTTGGTTTTGGTTATGGACATATCATAATATCTTAAATTTCAAGTTCTCTTATCTTGTTATATGTTTGGAATTCATCCGACGTAGGTGTAAGGTGGTTTACGATAGGTTTTGGGGTGGTCTCCAGTCCTTGTTGGACTTGAGATACCCGTCACGACCAGGCCCTGATTTGGGTTGTGTCATGAAGCATACAACAAACAAGTGAAACAATGCGAGTGATGCCATGAGAATAATAACGCAATGCTCATAATCAACCGACCATGAGAATATCTAATAAACCATCAATATACCAATATGTGAGCCTAGATATCTGCTCAATATGTCCAACCATCTATGAAAACCAACATGATTTATATGCCAATAGAGTATGAACACATCAACATTCACAATTGATACAACAATAGGCTTTTCATCTAACAAATACCATTATTTTCATGTATATAGGGGTTATCAACATCACATAGGACCCTAAATGGTCGCACATAGAACATAATAGCTCAAAACCACCAAATAAAATACATATAGGCCCCCACATGGACACAACATAATAAGATAGCCATTTTTCAAAATTTGTTCCCACGCCTTTAATATGCTTTTGAATCAAAATTAACTAACTAGCCCAGTTTGAAAGAAGTTAAGCCATAACCTACCTCGAATGCCAAAAACTAGTCCGCAACACTTCAATCTCAAAGCCTTACTCCTCATGAATGGAACCAAAATTAACTAAAAAATGAAAACATAGTCTATGTGTCAAAAGAAAGCCAATGATACCCATATTACCTATTTTTAAGTCGGGGTCAAAGCGGAACCCCAAAATGGGGTTTTAAAAAAGAAGAAAAAAATCGTAACGTTGTTTCAAAAATGTGTTCTCCATATTTTTCAGAGTCTACAGTTGAAAACTCAAGAAAAAAAAAGTTAAAATGAGGTTCAAATCAAAGAACAAACATTTTTAAACTTTACAGGATAAAATCCCTGAAATCCATTTTAAAATCAAGAATCAAAGTTGTTTTGAAGATAAAATTTAGGGAAAACTGATAATTATGAGGTTAGAAACTGATCCAAGTTAAAAGGGTAGAAATTGGGACTTAAATTCGAGAATTACAATTTTTAGGCCTTACGGGCCAAAATTTTCAAATTCAATACTTTATTCAAGTTTAAGATAAGAATTAGATAATGAAGATTAAAGAAAATAATATAAATAGGTGTTATGCAGCTTACCCAAGCTTAGAAGTAAAAGAAATAGCTTAAAATCACAAATCACTATGCTTCAAGTCTAAAAAATGGTGAAAAATAACGAAAATCAGGTATTTATATACTCAGGCATCCCGATTGCGGACTAGCGATCGCGATAGAGGTACCTGGCCTATCAAGGGTATCACAATAGCGGAAGTGTCGCTATCATGAAATATGTGTGCAGGCCCTAATCACAATTACAGGAGAACCAACTGAGTGATACACCAGTTGGGAACTTGGTGTATTTCAAGTCTTCACATGCCTCGCGATATTCATCCAGAATCCCATGAATGCAAACGAACTATGCTACCCTATCAAATTTGACGATCTAAACTCAATGGCGATATCAGATTTTTGATAAGACGTCATTTTTACAAAGTTGACCCTCAAAATCCAAAATTATAACTTTTTGAAATGAGGGTCGAAAAGAGATTTAAAAGCCATAAAATCACAACAACCATGTTACTATCCTAAAATCGATGTTCTAGATCTTCTAGCGCAGTTTGTTTTGCCATCCGTCATACGGATCAAAAGATGTTCACTAAAGTCAACTATAAGGCTCTTGAATCCACCAAAAACTACAATATCATACAAATGGCACCAAAATACATCAAAAACCGTGCCAATAATCCCCACCCTAGAAATACCACAACACAACCACGGGGAGGGGTAAGATGGTGAATCACATAACAACACAAATTTCACATATTTCATCAAAATTCAAATTATTGCCCATCCACGACTAAATATCTATTTTTATCCTCGAACTAAAGACAAGAAAAATACCTGAATTAGCAAAAAACTAGGGATAAGAACTACGCATATTAGACTCGACCTCCCTATTAGTCTCATCGATAGGTCGATGCCTCCACTAGACCTTGACCACAAGAATAACTACATAGCGCAACCTTCTAATATCCCAAGCTAATATGGAGATCGGCTCTTTAACAAAAGCCAACCTCTGATCTAACTAAACCAACTCTAAAAGAATAACATGAGACTCATCCAAAATGTAACGACAAAACATGAAAATATTAAAAACTGGATAAACAACTGATAATTTTGGGGCAAAGATAACTCATAAGCCATATCACCAACAGTCTGAATAATCTCAAATAGGACAATAAACTTGGGGCAAAGCTTTCCCCTCTTCCCAAAGCTCATCACACCCTTTATTGGTGAAACTAGAAGAAAAGCACAATCACTAACCCTGAATCTTAAAGAACAAAGTCTATGATCTTCATAACACTTCTGCTTACTCTGAGCCGCTCGAAGTTTATCTTGAATAGTCTAAACACTACCCAAAAACTCATGAAGCAAGTTCATAACTCTAGGTCTAACCTTAGAAACATCAAACCAACCAACTAGAATGCGACAACGCCTACCATACAAAGACTCAAAGGAAGCCATATTGATATTGTAATGATAACTTTTATTATATGGACATTCCGTTAAGGCTAAATACTACTCCCATTAGCCACCAAAATCCATCACACAAGCACGGAGCATATCCTTCAAAACCTGGATATTTTTCTCTGACTGACCATCATTCTAAGGGTGAAAAGTTGTGCTAAGATCAACCTGAGTACCCCACTCATCCTAAAAAGTCTTCCAAAAGTGAGATTTGAACACAAAATATCGATCTAAAATGATAGACACTAGAACACCATGCAGTCTCATAATCTCATGAATATAGATATGGGACAAGCTCTCAGCACTGATAGAAACCTGAATTAAAATGAAATAAGCCGACTTGGTCAATTGATCTACGATGATCGAAACACTATCAGAACCATAAAAAGTGTGAGGCAAACTTGGATGTTTAGGATTGATCAGAGTACGAGTGGCTTATCATGAATTATAAGCCAAGGTACATGTCGTACCCAGGACTCGTATGGTGGATAATGTTTAAACTTTTTGTGATTCTATCTTTCCAGGAATATGGGTGAAGGGTACAGATCATATGCTTCGGATATAACTTATTTGGATGAGTCATATACTGGATAGTGTTTGATTCAAAGGTTGAGGATAGTATACGAGTATAGGGTACCAATCTATTAAAGGGTACAACTCGTGAGGATCAATCTTACCCCTGGGATGGGATTTTGTGCAACTTAAGTGGGGGTATTTTGGAGATTTTCCCACTTATCCTAATGAGGTCCCATGACTTCTAACATAATTGGGAGGTTATTTATCATATTATTACATTCATTAACACTTAGAAACTCTTTTAAATACTCTATAATTATATTCTCTCAAAAGCTTTTAGGCAAGGGAAGCTAGGGTTTCAACTAGAGGATTAATTTGGGGCTTGTAGTGGTGATTTCTTTCTATCATCATCTTGGTTTAAAGAATGCTATCTTCTCTCATTGTTAATTCTAACTAGAAGCATGGTTTTTCTGAATGTTTTCATGACTCTATTGATCGTATAATTTTGGTTTTCAAATAAGATTTAGGTTTTTTTATATTAAATGGTTGGTTATGGTTTTCCATGGTTTAAACTATTAATTACGTGCACTAATGGTGGTTTTGGATGATTGGATTGTATGGGAATGGTTTAATGGTAACTGGAATTGGTTCGGTCATATTATGCCCCCAATGTGTTTGACAAAATACCTATAATAATTTTTTCATTGCATTGAGTAATTTTAATAGAATGCTTGCTTGTTTTAAAACTTGGTAAAAGAATTATACATGGTTTAAATGGCTTGGAAAGGTAAATGACTAAATGGTTATGCTTGTGGGGTACATAAAATCCCCAAGTGGTTTAATATGGTAAATGGAAGGGCACTTATAAGTCCCTTAAAACCTATATATGGTTGGCTATGGATAGTACTTGCAAGTATGGTCGGTATGACGATACCATCACTAAATGGCATTGGTTAATAAATGGTAAATGGATTGGTTAATCACTAAACCATCACTAAATAGACGATACCATCAATAATTGCAGAAAGTGTATCAAAGTCTTGGAAGGTAGAGGTCCCGGGGGTACCAAAACTGAAAACTCATATTTGTTGATGCGGGGTTGGTTTTAGTGACTGTGTACATGATGTCACACTATATTTTGGGGGATGTATAGTCATTCTAGGTTTTTATTCCCTGGTGTTGCAGTTTCATGCACTGGGGTAGCCTGTGGGTGGTTTAGGACGGCAAAGCTACACAACCCGATAAAGATTTTAGTGGCATGCTAAACCCGTTCCCCTTTCGTGACATGGTTATATATATATATGTATGGTTGTGTGCATATGGATGGTTTTACTTGGTTTTATAAATAGCATTATTTTATCCTTATCCTGAGATCATGCTAGCATTCACCCGCTAACTCATCTACTAGCGGCTGTATACCCACTATATGTAGGAACTGACCGTTCTACTCCTCCTATATAGTGATTGACCCAGGGATTAAAATTTGGACTATAGTGGTGTACTTCCATTCTTTTGAAAGGATCTACTTCATGTTATGGATATTGTTAGCCACTTTAATTTTATTTTGGATATTGGTTTTGGCCATGGTTGGGGGTATGTACCAACCGGATTTTATTTCTCTTTTGGTTAGAGGCTTTGTGGTACTTCTATAGGTTGGAATAGGCGGGATCGGTATTGCTGTCAGCCTTGGCATTAGAATAAGCTAGTGGGATGACATCACTGGACATAATTTCTTACTAGTCCATCATATTTTATTTTGAAATTAATTATATTATGTTTAGGAATCTTCGTGGTTATGGCCTAGTTTATGGACTTTGGTATGGTTGGTATAGTTGGGTGGTTGGTGTGGGATGGTAAGACTTAATTGGGTTGGTCACAGTTTTTATCCTATCCCAGAGTCGTCATGTGAGTTGTTACATTATATTGTACTATGCTTAAACTTCAGCCAACTCAGGACAGGCGGCTGGAGGTTGGGTTGGGTAACGGGGGTAGTCACTGATCCCAGTTTAATTTTGGGTGTCCATTATGACAAGTCCCTCATGGGTCGTGTCAAGTTTGTATCAGAACCTAGGTTCATAGTCGATTGGAAGTCCATAAATCTTTATCGAGTAGAGTCTCTTTTAGGGATATATAATGTGCCACACTCATAAGGGAGAGGATACAAGGAATTTAGGAATGTTTCACTATCTTGGTATTCAGTTTTCAAGCTTGGAGTCTCAGTCCTGGAATTTTCTCTAATCCTTATTTGTTCATCTTTCAAATCATGCCTTGTAGATCTAGAACACAGGGAAATTCTTTTATCCCGTTTGGGGGTAATGCTGAAAGGATACATCATACTTCTAGGGTTCATCTTTAATATCACAATCCTATCCCTAATAGTTCTGGAGTTCCACCAATTGCTACTAGTCCTCCTCAACGCGAGGTAACTAATGCAGAATTTTGTTAGTCTATTCATGTTATTGATCAGATGGTCGCTGGTCAGGCTGAGCGGGGTACGAATGGTGCTTTGTTTGCTGAGGACACAAGGGTCAGCTAATTTATGAATTGGGTCCTCCCATTTTTTTTTGGAGTGAAGGTGGAGGAGGATCCACAGGGTTTCTTAGATGAAATAGAAAAGATATTTTAGGTGATGCAGGATACCAATATGGATGGTGTAAACCTTGTAACTTATCAGCTTAAAGAGGTTGCATTTTAGTTGTATGAAGAGTGGGACAGGGATAGCGGTGATGTGGAAGAATCAGTCTTGTGGGATACTTTTTCTAAGGCCTTCTTAGATCGATTCTTTCCCAAGAGTTGAGGAAAGTAAAGATGGAGGAGTTTGTGAACCTCAAGCAGGGGAGGATGTATGTCAAGGAATATGCCTTGAAGTTTCACCAATTGTCAAGGTGTACTCCTGATTTAGTGGTTGACATGCGGGCAAGAATGAGGAAGTTGGCTTCTGGGTTGAATCGAGATATGATTTTGGAGAGAAAGACTGCCTTAATGATTAAAGATATTTAATGATTAAAGATATGGACATCTCTAGGTTGAATGTTCTTATGTATCAGGTAAAGGATGAGAAGAGTAAACATGCAAAGTTTGGAAAAAGACAGGGTAAGAGGAACAGGTTTTTTGACTAGGGAGGTGCTCAGTCTTAGGGTGGTCGAGATGGTGGCAAATAGCAGAAAAAGAAGTAGGGGAGTTCTGGTTCCTTCTCTTCTAGTGCTCCTTACTAGCCAGGCAAGAAATATTATCAATGTGGTGATAATTTTCGGACATAGGGTGCCTAATTTTAGAAAAGCAGAGGTCAATCAATTTATTTATACCATCCTTGTATGTTCTGTGGTCGTCTTCATCAGGAATATTGCAATGAAAGAAGGTAAAAATACTTTAAGAACGGCCAGGAAGGCTATTGAAAAGGATGGTTAGCTTTGGATGTGCATTGACTATATGCAGTTGAACAAGGTGACGGTCAAGAATAAGTATCCTCTTCCAAGAATAGATGACCTGTTTGACCAGTTACAAGGTGCCAAGTTCTTTTCTAAGATAGATCTTCAATCTGCGTACCATTAGCTAAAGATTAGGGAGGTGGATATCCCTAAGATGATTTTTGGTACTCAGTATAAGCACTTTGAGTTTTTATTAATGTCATTTGGATTTACTAATGCTCCGACGGCATTTATGGATCGGATGAACAGGGTTTTTCATCAATATTTGGATCTCTTCAGTATTGTGTTCATTTATGACATCCTATTTTATTCGAAGAGTGAGGTGGATCATGCTAATCACCTCAGTGTGGTGTTGTAGATCTTAAAAGGAATAATATTTGTATGTCAAATTCTCTAAATGTGAGTTTTGGTTGAACGCTCTAACTTTCTTGGGTCATATTATTTCTAGTGAGGGGATTATGGTAGATCCACAAAAAGTTGTTTGGTGAAGAGGTGTAACAACGCCAAGCACACACGCAAGTGTACGTGGTCTACCTAGTAGTAATGTGGCCTTTAAGAACATTGAGTATCGATCCCTGATGATAGGCGAATTTACACGCCTATATCAATATATTTTGCCCATATTTTAGCCTAGTTTTGAGAACAAATTATATATTTCATGCACTTTTAGTCCTTTTTCCTGTAAATGAGCTAACGAACATGATTAGTAAAGTTTCAGGTATAAATGATGCAGAATTCAGCATTTTATGGCTTACTTGACGCAAAAGAAAGCTCACGAAGGAAGGGAAGGGAGTTTACACGCCTAAGGACCAAAACTGCTGCATGGAAAATCTATCCTGGGCTAAAACAGCAATTCTGAAGACTTTGGGGACTTACAGACACAAAGCTGGATTTTGACAATGATACATTAACCTAGTACAATTAGGTTATGTATTTCATTATTTTATGTGGATTATGATAATGTTACCTTAACCTAGTACATTTGGGTTAAGGATTTCATTAGTCTAGTAGGATTTGGTTATTTATTTCGTTAGCTTAGTAGGATTAGGATATGGGTATTATAAATACCCTATCATGCTAGAGATTTTAGAACATCTTCTTAACAACAAATCTTACATTCATCATTCAACAATTAATTTTCTTCCATCCCTCTCATCTTCCACTACAAACACTTATAATCTACTCTTCTATTCTTAAACTCCACAACAAGAGAATCGTTACTTGCTAAGGAATCACGCCTCACACCTATCACTTGATCTACACGCCATTACTCAATATCGTGATATAATAACAATGTCAATCATGATTTCCTTCGCATTCATGGGTAACTAAACTTCTCTGTTGGGGTTATGGAAGCCGAATGAGTTACTATCTATTGTTGTGAGTTTGTGAGTTCGAGGCACGTATATTGCTTATATCATTATTCTCTTCATCTTAATCTACATTCTTTGCGGTTGCAAACGCAAGAATACGCCAGTCTAACATTTAACTTGTTCGAGAGAAAAGTTATTTGTCTTGAAAAGAGATAATGTCAAGGTAGTAGGACACCCTTTCCTATTAAAAAGCTGGTGCCGTAACTGGACTAACCTCTTGGAGAATTCGTACCGTTAGATACGCTTTAAGCTCGAGAGAGTTAAAGTGAAATAGTCCTTGTTTAGGTTGAGAGACGCTTGGATTTACCATCGACTACAATCCTCTATAAGCAATTGCATGTCAGAATTCTACACACTCATAGCCAATAGAGACGTATACCTCAGAAGGTGGACATAACCCCAACGCTTCAATTCTCATAGTTTACAACCAACGTAACAATCTCTCTCTTTTTACTTTATTATTTTCATCTTTTGTTTACATTACTTGCAAAACAAGAATCCCCCCCTCTTACGAGACTTGCACCAAAAGTTTAGTAATTTTACTTACTTGTTGGCCAAGCTATTCCCTGTGGGATCGACACCCAACCCAGGTTGGGTTCTATATTTGCTAACGACCGCTTTACACTCAAACGAGAGTTGTAGATTGAGCGTTATCAAAAATTGGCGCCGTTGCTGGGGAATACAAGTGTCAATTAAGTTCGTGAAAATTACTAGACCCTTTGGTCAAAGATTCTCGTACTTTTACTTTTAGTTTTTGTTTTTGTCTACTATAGGTTTTTATTTTAGTGCATGCCCCATACTCGAAGTTCTGGTCAACCGTTATTACCAATCAATCCTGAACCACAACGCATTGGTAGAATGGAAGCACAAGCTGAAATCGCAAGGATGGCTGCTCAATAGGAACAAGCAAGATTGGCTGCCCTTGCCGCAGCCCAGGTTCAACAGCAGAACATTGATAACCCTGCACGAGCACCAAATCCTGACGATGAGGATTTAGGTGATGACGAGTTACTAAACCCTAGGCGTGATGCTGAAATCGTAACACCTGCCAACAGAAGAGGTCGACAAGCTCGGTATAGACATGATCACCAACCTATGCAGCCAACCTTCGACGATGATGATGATGATCTTGATGGTGCCGGAGCCACTGGAGTTATAATTCCACCACCATTAGCGCCCGGAGCCAAGTTCAACATCACAAGCACCATGATTCAGTTATTGCAACTCAAGGGATTGTTTGGTGGACTAGCAGGCGATGATCCGAATATGCATCTCATCAACTTTATTTCTACATGCAAGTCTTTTGACAATCCTGGTGTTGGTCAGAATGCAATTCGATTACGTCTATTTCCATTGTCTCTGTCTAGGGAGGCAACACTATGGTTGAATGGGCTGACTCCTGATTCAATTACAAATTGGAGGCAATTGAGAGACGCTTTCCTAGAAAGATTCTTTCCGCCTTCCAAAAGGGCACAATTGAGAGATGAAATCAGCAACTTTCGTCAGCTTCCCACTGAAGCTCTTCATGAAACATGGGAGAGGTTCAAGACAAAGCTAGCGAGATGCCCAAACCATCACATGACTCATGTTCACCTCATGTAGATATTACATAGAGCCTTGAATTCAATAACTAAGCCAGTGGTGGATAACGCAGCTGGAGGATCTTTTATGGACCTCACCTTTGGTCAAGCAAGCAATATGCTAGATCGCATGACGAAACAAAGTAGAGCTTGGCATACCAGGGATTCTGAGGTAGCAAGCCCCACTTTATCTATAGGCATGACTGCAGACCAAAGAAGAAGACAAGAAGAACGTGATCAAGATTTAGCGCACATGAAAACGCAAGTGGATCTTCTGACAAAGCATTTATTATCAGGGAAGACCAAAAAAGTAAAAGTTGTGGCGCTAAAAGGAAGAGACGAATCTGATTCGGAAGAGGAGGCCAACTACTTGAACAATCAGGGGGGTTTCCGTGGGAATACCCAAGGAAACCAAGGTCGGAACTATTATGAAAAATATGGAAGCAAAGACCAAGGTAGTTGGAATAAAAACAATGAAAAGAGTGGTTTGTACGTTCCCCCTGGTAGACGTGATACCACCACATCTAATTCTGGAAGTATGGAAGACATGATGGCTAAATTATTGAAAGGAGTGGAAGCAACGAGCACGGGAGTTACTGAGGTAATTAATGATTTGTCCTCCATGAAACAACTAGTTGATTCTCATTCCACTTCAATCAAGCAAATAGAGCAGCAACTGAGCCAACTTTCAGCAGCACTCAATCAAAGAAAGGCTGGCACTTTACCTAGCGATACTGTGCAAAACCCAAGGAATGATGGGTCATGCATGGCCATCACTACCAGAAGTGGTAAGGTGCTGGAACCTTCAGAAAAAGGCAAGAAAGTGGTTGACGAAGTTGCAGACATGGATGATAACGTAAAAGGAGAAGATGCCGCAACAACCAGTCCTGACGTCAAGGATGTCACGCCCAGTGACGTGCAGCCTGAAAAAATGGAAAAACAGAAGAAAGAGGAGAAGAAAGCCATGGAGAGAACACTTCCATACCCACCACCACCTTTTCCCCAAATATTGAAGAAGGTGGCGGATGACACTAAGTTCAGCAAATTTATGACTATGTTGAAGCAGCTGACCATTAATGTTCCATTGGTAGAGACACTTGAACAAATGCCTGGGTATGCAAAGTTTATGAAAGATCTTTTGACTAAGAAGAGGGCAGCAAGTTATGAGCTGAAGGATGATGTGCATCATTGTAGTGCAATTGCTACCCGATCGATAGTTCAGAAGAAGGCCGACCCCGGAGCTTTCACTATTCCTTGCACCGTCGGATCTTTGAACTTTGCCAAAGCATTATGTGACCTAGGAGCCAGCATCAACTTGATGCCATTATCGATCTACAAGAAGTTGGGGTTAGGATATCCTACACCAACTAATATGAGGCTTGTTATGGCGGATAGGTCGGTAAAACGACCGGTTGGTATTCTATGCGATGTCTTGGTAAAGGTTTCTTCATTTATCTTTCCAGCAAACTTTGTCATCTTGGATTGTGAAGCAGATTCAGAGGTTCCCATAATCTTGGGACGCCCTTTCCTTGCTACAGGAAGTGTGCTCATTGATTTGAGAGCTAATGAACTTTCATTCCGAATAAATGACGAAGTGGTTCGATTTGATGTTTGCAAATCAATGAAGCAACCCAAAGATCTGAGTGTATTTTCTGTGGCTGATGTTGTCTTTGATGATGAGAAAGAACGACTTGAAGAAGAGCAAATTCTTGATGATCCTTTGGAGGTTTTGCTCATGAACGGAAAGAATGAGGATGCTAAAATTTTTGAAGAAGCTATTTGTGCTCTATCGGGATTAAGGACATATCCCTATACTCCCAAGAAGCTGGATCTTGATCTCAAGAATCGACCCACACCACCAGCCAATCCATCTATTGAAGAACCACCCACACTAGAATTGAAGGAGCTGCCAAGTCATTTGAAGTACGCATTCTTAGGAAGCGGAAACACACTTCCAGTCATAGTGGCAGCCGATTTGGGTGAGCAACAAGTTGCAGCTCTTATTGCGATTTTACGCAAGTATATTAGAGCCATTGGATGGACCATTGCGGATATTATTGGTATTCCACCTGGGATTTGCACACATAAAATTCAGCTTCAAGAAAAGTGCACACCCACCATTGAACATCAAAGGCGTTTAAAACCACCTATGCAAGAAGTGGTGAAGAAGGAGATTATCAAGTGGTTAGACGCAGGAGTTGTATATCCTATCTCTGATAGTACATGGGTAAGTCCTGTACAATGTGTTCCCAAGAAAGGAGGAATGACGGTGGTCGCGAATGCAAAGAATGAGCTTATTCCACTCAGGCCCGTTACTGGATGGAGAGTATGCATAGACTACCGCAAGCTAAATTCTTGGACACTCAAGGATCACTTCCCCATGCCATTTATGGACCAAATTCTAGATCGATTAGCGGGGAAAGGATGGTTTTGCTTCTTGGATGGTTATTCAGGTTATAATCAGATTTGTATTTCTCCCGAATACCAAGAGAAGACAACGTTTACATGCCCATATGGTACGTTTGCCTTCAAACGCATGCCATTCGGGTTGTGTAATGCACCAGCCACCTTTCAACGTTGTATGATGTCTATTTTCTCTGATATGGTTGAAGACACTTTGGAGGTATTTATGGATGACTTTTCAGTTGTCGGTGAGTCTTTTGAAGCATGTTTGGCAAACTTGAGCATGGCATTGCAAAGATGTGTAGAGTTCAACCTTGTGCTGAATTGGGAGAAGTGCCACTTCATGGTAAAAGAAGGAATCGTTCTTGGGCACAAGATCTCTGAAAGAGGAATAGAGGTTGATCGAGCAAAAATAGAGGTAATTGAGAAGCTACCGCCTCCAATTTTGGTGAAGGGAGTTCGTAGTTTTCTTGGCCATGCTGGTTTCTATCGTAGATTCATCAAAGACTTTTCCAAAATTTCTAGTCCATTGTGCAAACTATTGGAGAAAGATGCGAAGTTTGACTTTAATGACGATTGCTTAAAGGCATTCGAATGCCTTAAAGGAAAACTCATTGAAGCCCCTATCATGGTAGCACCAGATTAGACGCTCCCGTTTAAGGTCATGTGCGATGCTAGTGGTGTAGCCATTGGTGCTGTTCTTGGACAAATAAAGGAGAAATTATTTCATCCTATCTACTATGCGAGTAAGGTCCTAAATGAAGCCCAAAGGAACTACACTGTTACTGAACAAGAGCTCCTAGCGGTTGTGTATGCGTTTGAGAAGTTTCGTGCCTATCTATTGGGTACTAAGGTGATCGTCCATACAGACCATGCAGCTCTTAGGTATCTAATGACGAAGAAGGATGCAAAACCAAGGTTTATTCGATGGGTATTGCTGCTGCAAGAGTTTCATTTCGAAGTCAAAGATAGAAGAGGTTGCGAGAACCAAGTGGCTGATCACCTATCTAGACTTGAGAATGAACATGTGGCGCAACCTGAAATTCAGATTGATGATGTATTCCCTGACGAGGAGATATTAGCGACAAAAATGGAGAAATTACCATGGTATGCCGACTTTGCAAATTTCGTAGTGAGTAATGTGCTACCTGCCAATTTATCTTACCACCAAAGGAGGAAGTTTATGCATGATGTTCAGCACTACTATTGGGATGAACCTTATTTGTTTCGAAGATGCGCGGATGGGATCATTCGACGATGTATATCCTATGAAGAAGTGCCTACTATATTGGAAGCATGCCACACTTCGCAAGTTGGAGGACATCATGCAGGCAATCGAACGGCAAGAAAAGTATTGCAAAGTGGTTATTATTGGCCTTCAATATTCAAAGATGCATACGACTATGTGAGAAGGTGTGACCAATGCCAACGTCAAGGTGCTATTTCAAAACACCATGAAATGCCCATGTCCAAAATTCTGGAGGTAGAACTCTTTGATGTGTGGGGTATTGATTTCATGGGTCCATTCGTGAATTCGTTTGGAATGAAGTACATCTTGGTTGCTGTGGATTATGTTTCGAAATGGGTTGAAGCTGTAGCATTGGCCGACAACGAAGGAAAGCGTGTTGTAGCATTCTTAAAGAAGAATATCTTCTCTCGCTTTGGAGTACCTCGTACTATCATAAGTGATGGAGGATCTCACTTTTGCAACAAGCTATTCAAATCTGTATTGGCCAAGTATGGTGTCAAGCAACACAAGGTAGCTAAGCCTTATCATCCCCAAACTAGTGGACAAGTAGAGGTTTCCAATCTCGAGATTAAGCAAATCCTTGCAAAGACGGTTAATGCAAATAGGAAGGATTGGTCTCGAAAGCTAGATGATGCACTATGGGCATATAGGACTGCATTCAAGACACCCATTGGCATGTCTCCTTATCAACTAGTTTATGGGAAGGCTTGTCATCTACCCATCGATCTTGAATACAAGGCATTGTGGGCATTGAAGCACTTGAATCTGAATTGGGATGATGTGAAGAATCTGAGGTTGGAGCAGCTGAACGAATTAGATGAGTTCCGTCTCCATGCATATGAAAGATCGGATTTATACAAGGAGCGGATGAAGAAGTATCATGATCAGCGGATTGTTCGACGAAACTTCCAAAAGGGTAATATGGTACTACATTTCAACTCCAGATTTAAGCTCTTCCCAGGTAAGTTAAAATCTAAGTGGTCTGGTCCATTTAAAGTTATCCAAGTATACTCGTCTGGAGTAGTCGAATTGGAAGGCAATAAGGGTGTTGTCTTCAAAGTGAATGGCCAACGTGTTAAGCCTTATATCTGTCCTCTTGACTCGATGAATGACATGGCCATCACTTATCTCGACGAAGTCTAAGTACTCGAGATTACTACGTCGAGCCACGACAATAAATAAGGCGCTAGATGGGAGACAACCCATCGTTTTATCGTTTCTTCTAGTACTTGTTTTGATTTTGATAAATGAAAAATCCAAAAATAAGAGTCGTGCCACGACCAAAACTAAGGCGCTTGGTGGGAGGCAACCCATCGTACTAATCGTTTTCATTTGTTTGAGCGAATATAGGTGCAAGAAGTAGTCAACGAGGAGATTGATTTCAATTGACGATTTGGACGCATTGTATGGTAAAGTTGGTAAGTTAGGAAGGGTGATGCATAAGGCTATGGATTGAGCCTTTCTCACGCCAAAATAGGCTTCGAGGAAGGCTAGGCCTTGGTAAAACTAGGCCACGAACGATGCACAACCTATCCTATAGCCTAAGGTCTCGGAATCTAGTGTGTTATACACTATGCGCTGCCTATTCCTAGGTATGCTTTTGACTATGCGCCGCCTATGCTATGGCATTTGGTCTCAGTATCTCATATGCCATAGACTATGCGGTGCATATGTCTACAAATGCCATAGACTATGCGGCGCATATGTCCCATTATGCCATAGACAATGCGCCGCATATGTCATTGATATGCCGAGTATTATGCGCCGCATATGTAGGATTTTTGTCTCCAAAACCGATTGTAAATGGGTCATAACCCGACCCATACTCTTCCTATATAAAGGGGACTTAGTTTTATAACACAACCACAATAGAAAATACCCTAAAAGGCGTCGCATACTCTTCCAAATCTTCTCAAAATTTTCTTCTTTTGCTCTTCCAATTCACAAAACCATCTCCACAAGTTTCAAGCAAGTAAGTACTCTCTTATTCTTCATTTATTTCTCGTAAGTACTACGTTGCTATGGCTATTATTGATTGCTAAATTATATAAGATTGTTGGTGATGTTCATGTGTTTGGATTGTTGTTGCAAAATCATGTGAGTGAACATATACGTAGGAAAATCTTGACTTGTTTCCAACTTGAATTTGGTTTCAATAGCATTGTTATGATATTTGCGGAATTGCTATGGCTATGAATATTGCTTAAGATTGTTGTTTGGATACTTACATGTTAGACTATCCCGGCCATCGGGATAAGACTTATAGTGCCTACCGACTTAGGAGGTTGTGATTGTTATAAGAATAACGATTCCATGTGGTAACCCCTATGTAGGAGTGTTGCTATATCTACCATGAAAGTAGTCCAATGGCTGCAAGTAAGTGATGCATTGCTGATTTTCTTGTCGGAATACAATCCTAAAACGTATCTCGACGAAATCTGAGTAAATCGACTACTTTCACCTCACTGATTTGTGTTAACAAAACTAAGTGTGGGGTGGTACCCCTAATGCTTGCTTATAGATTGTATCAAGTGAGACTGTGCTGCAACTAACACTATTTCTAGTCTCAGGTACAATGGCACCTAAAGCGAGGCAAGGCAAGGAGAAGGCGACCACTTCCCAAAAGGGCAAGAAGAGAAGTCGAAAAGACCAAGGAGAATCATCCTCAGCACAACTACCCCACAGAATGTTTGGAATAAAATGGGTTCTTGAGGAGGAAGCCAAAGAATGGTACAGGAACAACAAAGAAAGAAGATATGTTCACGTCGACCTGATCAACAAGGACACCTTATCGAAGAAGGAGCCGCGTATGTTGGCGAAAATCATGGCATTGAAGCTGGATTTCATCTTCCGCGATATGGGAGAATGTAATCTTGATTTGACAAGAGAGTTTTACGCCAACTGGTCGCTGAAAACAACAGGCAACGAAGTCAAAATTCGGGGCCAAGTGTTACAGCTCAACGCAGACTGGATCAACTCTTTTCTTGGCTTACCTTCGGTCGACCCAACACCATTCAAAGAGCTGTACAGCAGGCCTCCTTATAGAGCAATTAGACATACACTTTGTGGAAGTAGATCGATGGCAAGGTGGGGTAGACATAAAGACACAGGACGACACAACACCTTCCCCTATGCTTCACTAAATAGGGAAGCAAGAATCTGGATGCGTATTGTCAACTCATGCCTTATTCCTGGGACTCAATACACCAAGATATCAAGAGATAGAGTGTGTTTGGTCTATGCTTTGATGACGAATGTCCCTATCAACTTTGGGGCAATCATTCGCTCTACCATGAGGAAGGCCAGACTCCACAAAAGGTCCCACTTCACGTTTGGAAATCTGTTGACAGCAATCTTGTGGAATGAGGATATCGAAGAGGAACCAGCTGACCACAAACTCCCACATAACCCAAAGAAGGTTAACCTTACTAAGGTCAAAGATGCTGAAACAACTCATGGTGTCAACCTTACTACTGCGGAAAGACATGCTCGTGATGAGAGTTTCTTCCGTCATCTTTATGGCATGACACGATTTACTATGATGAGTGGTGGACGTGTTCCAACTGCTGCAGAGCTCCAACACCTGGACCACGACTATCCCATGAACATGCATGCACGGGAGATGTGTGGAGTGGGCATATACTTTGAGGAACCTCTAGATGATGATGTGCCGACTGATGACGATCGACGTTTGCCAGACTCTGACGAGGAGGAGAACTCTGACGACGACTCTTATGATGATTCCGACGAAGGGGGTATGACCCCCGACAATGAGGAAGAGTCCGACTAACCAGGTTCCTCGTATTTATTTTCCACTGAGGGCAGTGTCCCGTTTAAGTGTGGGGTGGCGGTATCGTATGCTATACTTCTCTATCGCATCTATGTTTGTTTATTTTGTTGTTTTTTTTGTTGTTTTTCGTGTTTTAGTTTTTTGTTTTTGTTGTTTTTTTTCTAGATTTGCATGAAATATTTTGATAGGCAGCATGAGATTATAACAAGAGTATGTGCTACAATTGTGACTATTGAGATGTTTAGGCTCTAGTTGTGACTCATTATGTGATAATGTGTGGTTCAATTCCTTCACTTGTTGGGTTGAGAGTCTATATTACTTCCAAGCAAGTCGACCATGTGCCTTGTGTGTGTGAGATAATCGTATATTCTATGATTGTGGCTGATGCTAGAACTTGCCTGGTATGTATGCAAAGCAAAAATAAGGAGTGTAAGTTTAGGATATGATTTAGGCATTTCTTTGGCAACCCATATTTGTTTACCTTCAATTTTACCTACCCATGGACATCATCCTAGTTAAACCCTTTTGAGCCTTTAGCCTATTTCTTTGACAACCTTGTATGTAAGCCTAATCCATTTTTTTTTCAAGACCATAATTTGATCCAAATTCCTAAGTGCTTTAAAGTGAAAAAGTCATGTGACAAAATAAGAGAAAATTGGGTGAGTATGATGCTTTAGAATGCATTGGTGCTTGAATGAGTTATGAAAAAGAAAGTGCTATCATAAGAGGTATGTTATCAAAAGAAAAAGGAAAGGAAAACTGAAAAGTTAGTTATGTTTAAAATTGAAATAAACAAAAGAGGAGAAAAAGAGTGGTAGAATAAAAGAAAGTAGAAAGGTTGTTTGAAAGAAAAGTGTTAATGATACAAAGTGATGTATTAAAGAGCTTAGGAACTTAGTCACTATTCCTGGCCAAAATAGTCCTACCCGTCCCTTAGCCTACATTACAACCATCAAAAGACCTACTTGATCCTAAGCTTAGCATTCTGACATTTAGTAGAGTATTACATTAAGGGCAAGCCTATGGTCATCAGTTGCTTCATATGAATTCTGTGTGAGAGCGAGAGCAAGGATATTTTGATACCCATGTTTGAAAAATATGCTATACTTGTGAGTGATTATGGGTACTATAGTGTGAGACACACATGGTTGATGAGTTTTGGGTAGTTATATATGATTCCTTGTACCTTAACGTTTGCATGAGAGTTGATCACCATCACGAGTCTATGCTAGAGGTTAAATTGTTTCTACCTATAATCGAAAAGCTACTCTTTGTTGATAATTGTTGTGCCTGTCTAGACAAATATTTTGTGTTGTTGCTGTGAAACCCTAAGTTGATGTTTAGAAGGACATGGTATTTCGTTCGAGGACGAACAAAGCTTCAAGTGTGGGGTGTTGATGATAGGCGAATTTACACGCCTATATCAATATATTTTGCCCATATTTTAGCCTAGTTTTGAGAACAAATTATATATTTCATGCACTTTTAGTCCTTTTTCCTGTAAATGAGCTAACGAACATGATTAGTAAAGTTTCAGGTATAAATGATGCAGAATTCAGCATTTTATGGCTTACATGACGCAAAAGAAAGCTCACGAAGGAAGGGAAGGGAGTTTACACGCCTAAGGACCAAAACTGCTGCATGGAAAATCTGTCCCGGGCTAAAACAACAATTCTGAAGACTTTGGGGACTTACAGACACAAAGCTGGATTTTGACAATGATACATTAACCTAGTACAATTAGGTTATGTATTTCATTATTTTATGTGGATTATGATAATGTTACCTTAACCTAGTACATTTGGGTTAAGGATTTCATTAGTCTAGTAGGATTTGGTTATTTATTTCATTAGCTTAGTAGGATTAGGATATGGGTATTATAAATACCCTATCATGCTAGAGATTTTAGAACATCTTCTTAACAACAAATCTTACATTCATCATTCAACAATTAATTTTCTTCCATCCCTCTCATCTTCCACTACAAACACTTCTAATCTACTCTTCTATTCTTAAACTCCACAACAAGAGAATCGTTACTTGCTAAGGAATCACGCCTCACACCTATCACTTGATCTACACGCCATTACTCAATATCGTGATATAATAACAATGTCAATCGTGATTTTCTTCGCATTCATGGGTAACTAAACTTCTCTGTTGGGGTTATGGAAGCCGAATGAGTTACTATCTATTGTTGTGAGTTTGTGAGTTCGAGGCACGTATATTGCTTATATCATTATTCTCTTTATCTTAATCTACATTCTTTGCGGTTGCAAACGCAAGAATACGCCAGTCTAACATTTAACTTGTTCGAGAGAAAAGTTATTTGTCTAGAAAAGAGATAATGTCAAGGTAGTAGGACACCCTTTCCTATTAAAAAGCTAGTGCCGTAACTGGACTAACCTCTTGGAGAATTCGTACCGTTAGATACGCTTTAAGCTCAAGAGAGTTAAAGTGAAATAGTCCTTGTTTAGGTTGAGAGACGCTTGGATTTACCATCGACTACAATCCTCTATAAGCAATTGCATGTCAGAATTCTACACACTCATAGCCAATAAAGACGTATACCTCAGAAGGTGGACATAACCCCAACACTTCAATTCTCATAGTTTACAACCAACGTAACAATCTCTCTCTTTTTACTTTATTATTTTCAGCTTTTGTTTACATTACTTGCAAAACAAGAATCCCCCCCCCCTCTTACGAGACTTGTACCAAAAGTTTAGTAATTTTACTTACTTGTTGGCCAAGCTATTCCCTGTGGGATCGACACCCAACCCAGGTTGGGTTCTATATTTGCTAACGACCGCTTTACACTCAAACGAGAGCTGTAGATTGAGCATTATCAATCCCATGGGGACTTGTTCTAACAACTATTAAATTCTAGTTCAACTTCTAAGATTAATTTGATGCAAAGGTATCCAAAAAGATTTTTGAATATTGTAATTGCAATTAAAGTAAACAATGCATAAAATAATGTACTTGAGACAATCAATGGAGTAAAACCCAGGGTTAATGCACTTTGAACAATCATACTATGTTATAGAACTTCATTCATTAATTTGCTTATCTTAGTTGTTGATTCGTAGGGTTAACTGCATGATTATGGTTTCCCAACCTATAATCCTTCACCTAAGTTGAACCTTACAACTACATCGTTGAGCAGGGATTTAATAGTCCACTTAAGTTCTTTAAATCTATCATCCTACATTTGAATCAAGTAAGGCATATAAGTACATCTCTATCCTAGATACTAATTTGAATTACTTATTTCATAAAGGAGTACAAATCATACTTTGTTTATTCCCACGTTCTATCTCCTTATTCCCTCTCTCAAAATAACAAAGTCGACAATGAATATATTCTAAGGGTAGATAATCCTTAAAACAGTTAAAACAAGAATAAACAAACAACCAATAATGATAAGCAACTTAAACGAAATTAATTCAAAACAATAGTACTTATGTTGTTGGCTTTAACCCCAAAAAGAGGGTTTTTAGCCACGCATTATCATAATCATAATCACAAGATTGCAATTAACGACTAAAAATATGAATGAACTAAATTAAAATAATAAAAACCTAAAGATGAGGTTATAGAAACCCCTCAATCTCCAAAATATATCCAAAGATGTGTAAAAATGTGATACAACGATGTATTTATATGAATAGGGCAATCCCAAGTCGTGTTGGACAAGGAATCAGCATGAAAGTGAGCCCCAAAATAGAGCGTGCGGCGCATGTTGTGCTGCATAGGAATGGATCATGCAACGCATACTTTGCTGCATAGTAATGTAGCATGCGACGCACGCTTGGGTGCCCTGAAATAAAGTATGTGACACACTCTATTTGCTTGTCTATATTGGAATTAAACTTCTCAAATTATTCTAAGGTGATTAATCATGCTATGGAGAAAGCTTCACATGCATATCGCATGGTGCTACCGGAATTCATCTTTACAAATTTTGTAAAGTGTTAATCATCCTATCCTTCTTCCCTTGTACTGTGGTGTATTTCCCATGGATTTACAGCCTTTATATCATCAATATATCACCATATTCAGCTCACAAAGCTTCCTACATAATCACACATCATGAATTAGAAACAATCACAACATAATATCCATGACGATGAATCAAAAACACAAGCTAAGACTAGGCTAATTCGCATTGATCTTTAACATTATGTTTCAACTCTTAACTTAATAAAATTGAACTTTTAACATTAAAAAAAAATTATTCCATTCATAATTATACATTTAAACCATATGGATCACTTTAAATACAATAGAATCAAATGGGATCAACTAGATAAGCAATGGCTCACTTGAGTACAAACTTCTTAGAACACAATTGTAACCATTGTAAACACATTCTTTGACACTTATATGCATATTTATATCATATTAAAATATAAATAACTTGAATTATCCTATAAATAAGGCTAAATAAGCTAGAATAGTAACACAAGAGTGCATAAATAGACCCAACATTACGGTGGCCTAGACCACGACTCCATCCGAAATTCAAAGCTTTTTGTCTTTAGCCAGGTAATATAGGCAGTTTATGGAAAGATTTTCATCAATCGATTCTCTTTTGACTAAGTCGACTCAAATAAAGTTCAGGTTTTCTTGGTTGGATACTTGTGAGGGGAGTTTTGAGAAGCTGAAGGATACGCTAACTTTGACTCTAATTCTAACTTTGCCAAAAAGCAATGATGGGTTCATAGTTTATCGTGATGTATCTCGAGTAGGGTTTGGTTGTGTGTTGATGAAGCATGGGAAGGTGATTGCCTATGCTTCCAGGTAGTTGAAAGTGCATGAGAGAAACTATCCTACTCATGATTTAGAGATGTTGGAGATTATGTTTTCTTTAAAATATGGCAACATTATTTGTATTGTGTTCATGTGGATATCTTTTATTATCGTAGAGTCTACATTATGTGTTCACTAAGAACGAGCTTAATCTCAGGCAGAGAAGATGGCTTAAGCTTTTCAAGGACTATGATATGAGGCTTCACTACAACCCAGTAAAGATAATGTGGTTGTTGATGCTCTTAATCGGTCATCCACGGGGAGTTTAGCTCATATAGAGGAAGAAAAACTGGAATTGGTGAAGGATATTCATCACATTGCTAATCTTGAAGTTTGCCTTTTGGACTCCAAAGATAATGGTGTCGTAGTGCAAGAAGTGGTTTGATCATCTCTTAGTATGGAGATTAAGGAGAAGCATATATTGAATCCTATCTTGATAAAAATCAAGAGTGACATTGGTAGGAAAAAGGTAATGGCATTTGAGATAGGTGGTGACAATATATTTTGATACTAAGAAAGGTTGTGTGTTCCTGATGTTTATAGGTTGCAACAAAGGATTTAGGCTAAGTTGCATGAATTGTGCTTTGTTATTCATCCCAGCTCGACTAAGATATATCATGATCTCAAGGAGATCTATTGGTGGAATGGCATGAAGAGAGATATGGCTGATTTTGTAGCCAAATGTATGGTATATCAACAGGTTAAGGTTGAGCACATGAGGAAAAAAGGGTTGTATCAAGAAATTGATTTAACCAAATGGAAATAGAGAGTGATCAATATGGACTTCATTATCGATCTTCCTCAATCTTGGAATCAATATGATTTGATTTAGGTCATCGTTGATAGGATGACTAAGTCTGCCAACTTTTTGCCAGCGTAGACTACCTTCTCAGTGGAGGATTATGCGAAACTATATCTTTAGGAGATTGTGAAGCTTTATGGGGTATCTATTTTGATTATTTCTAATTGTGGCACACAGTTTACATCTCACTTATGGCGATCTTTCCTGAAAGGGTTAGGGACTAAGGTAAGTTTGAGTACTGCTTTCCACCTGCAGATGGATGGGAAAGTAGAGAGAACTATTCATACATTAGATGATATGCTTTGAGCTTGTGTGATTTATTATGATAGAAGTTGGGTTGAGCATCTATCTTTGGTAGAGTTTGCTTACAATAATATCTATTATTCTAGTATTGGTATGGCCCCTTTTGAGGTATTGTATGGTAGGAGGTGTAGATCTCATATTCATTGATTTAAGCTTGGTAAGGAAGACATGTTTGGTCATGACTTGGTTTATTAGGATTTGGAGAAGGTGAAGGTGATTCAGAATAGGCTTAAGGATGCCTAAAGTTGGCAAAAGTCCCATGCAGATGTTAGGCATAAAGACTAGGAGTTTGATGTTGGGGATAAGGTCTTCCTCAAGGTATCTCCCTTGAAGGGAGTAATGCGGTTTGCCAAGAAGGGGAAACTCAATCCTAGGTATGTTAGTCCTTATGAGATTTTGGGAAGAGTTGGTAATGTTGCCTATGAGCTGGAGTTGCCTTCTACCTTGAGCTTGGTTCATCCTATATTTTATGTTTCCATGTTAAGGAAGTTCATTGGTGATCCTTCTTCAGTTGTTCCTTTAAAATGATTAGGTCTCACGGACTCTTTCTTATGATGAAATCCTGGTTAAGATCTTGGATAGACAGCTTTTTCGGTTGCGGACCAAGGATATTGCTTAGTTTAGGTTGTTGTGGTGGAACCATATGGGAAGCGGAGGAGGACATAAAGTCAAAGTATCCGTATCTATTTTCTGCTCTTGGAATTCGAACAGAAGGTATGTATCTTCAACATATCTTTATGTTCTGAGTTTTTAAAGGAAAGATTAATATCTCTGCCTCTTTGTTTTCAAACTTTGTTAAAGATTTGGAATGTATTTGATAATACAAATGACTTGTGCGTCTGGTTACCCTTACCTTATTCGTTATTCGGGGATGAATATTACTAGTTGGGGGAGACTATAATATCTTGGGTTTTGACACTTAGAAAATTTACTAGAATTTTAGTATCTGGAATTAATATGACTCATGGGTATGATCCGTATGTTGGGATACGAATGGTAAGGTCCAGTCGTATGCTCACCAGTGTTGGTTAGTGAGATGGATTTTGGTTACTGGAATGGATACGACTTAGGAGGATGAGTTGTATTGGTGGTAATGGATCATTTGGTTTCTTAACTTAATCTTAGACTTGGTTACTTAGGTTAGATGGGAGTACGATTGTCTCACCATGAGCCATAATCTAGGGTACAAGCCGTACCCAAAAGCCGTTTGGTAGACAATGTTCAAACTTTATATAATTCTATCTTACCAGGGATACGGGTGAAGGGTATGAATTGTATGCTTCAAATAAGACTTGGTTGGATGATTCATATGTTGGAAAGTATTTGACCCAAAGTTTGAGGATAGGATACTAGTGAAGGGTACCAATCGTATTGGAGGGTACGACTCGTGAGGGTCTGCCGTACTCCTGGGACGAGATTTTGTGCAACTTAAGTGGGGGTATTCTAGAAATTTCCCCACTTATCCTAATGAGGTCCCACGACTTCTAAACTACTTGGGAGGTTATTTACCCTATTATTCCATTCATTAACACTTAGAAACTCTTCTAAACACTCTATAATTCTCTTAAAAACTTTTGGGCAAGGGAAGCTAGGGTTTAAACTAGAGGATTAATTTGGGGTTTATCTTGGTGATTTATTTCCATCATCATCTTGGTTTAAGTCATTTTCTCTTCCCTCGTTGTCAATTCTAACTAGAAGAATGGTTTTATGAATGTTTTCATGACTTCATTGATCATATATTTTGGTTTTCAAATAAGATTTGGGGGTTCTTATATTAAATGGCTAGTTATGGTTTTCCATGGTTTAAATTATGGTTTACGTGCACTAATGGTGATTTTGGATGATTGGATTGCATGGGAATGGTTTAGTGGTAACTGGAATTGGTTTTGGTCATATTATGCCCCCAATGTGTTTGATAGAATGCCTATAATAATGTTTTCATTGCATTGAGTACTTTTAATGGAACTCTTGTTTGTTTAAAAACTTGGTAAAGGAATATGCATGGTTTAAATGTCTTGGAAAGTTAAATGGTTAAATGGTTATGCTTGTGGGGTACATGGAATCCCCTAAGTTGTTTAATATGGTAAATAGAATGGCACTTAAAAGTCCCCTTAAACCTATATATGCTTGGCTATGGATAGTACTTGCAAATATGGTCGGTATTACGATACCATCACTAAATGGCCTTGGTTAATAAATTGAAAATGGATTAGTTAGTTGCTTAGTAATGGTTTTAATTGGACAGTAATGGTGGGATGTGTAGCAAAGCCTTGGAAGGTGGAGGTCCTGGGGGGACCAAAATTGAAAACTCATATTTGCCGATGTAAGGTTGGTCTTAGTGACTGTGTGCAGGATGTCACACTATATTTTGGGGGATGTACTAGTCATCCCAAGTTTTTCTTCCCTGGTCGTGCGGTTTCACGTATTAGGGCCCTTTCAGCAGTTGGACCTTAACCCATATAGCTTGTGGGTAGTTTAGGACGACAAAGCTACACAACCCATGTAAAGGTTTTAATGGAATGCTAAACTCGATCCGCTTACCCGGCATGGTTATATATATACATGGTTGTGTGCATATAGATGGTTTTACTTGGTTTTATAAATGGCATTATTTTAACCTTAACCTAAGATCATGCTAGCATTCACCCGCTAACTCATCTACTGGTGGTTTTCTACCCGCGCTATGCAGGAAATGACCGTTCTACTTCTCTTACATAGTTATTGACTCGGGGACCAACATTTGGACTAAAGTGGTGAAATTCTATCCTATCGAAAGGCTCTATTTTATATTATTAATATTTCTAGACACTTTAATTTTATTTTGGATATTGGTTTTGTCCATGGTTGGGGGCATGTCCCAACCAGATTTTATTTCACTTTTGGTTGGAGGATTTGTGGTACTGCTATGTATTAGAATGAGTGGATTGGTATTGGTATCGGCCTTGGCATTAGAATAAGCTAGTGGATGAAATCATTGGACATAATTTCTCATAGTTCTATTGTATTTTATTTTGGGATTAATTATATTATGTTTTGGAATCTTCTTGGTTATGGACTTTGGTATGGTTGGTACAGTTGGGCGGTTAGTGTGGGATGGTTGGACTCAGTTGGTTTGGTCACGGTTGTGATCCTATCCCAGAGTCATCATGTGAGTTGTTACACTATATTGTAATATGATCAAATTTAAGCCAACTCAGGACAGGTGACTGGAGGTTAGCTTGGGTAACGGGGGTGGTCTCTGATCTCGGTTGGACTTGGGGTACCCATTACGACAAGGCCCTTAGGCGATTTATGTCAAGTTAGTGTCAGAGCCTAGGTTCATGGTCAATTGGGAGTCCACAAATTCGTGTCAAGTAGAGTCTCTTTTAGGAGTGTGTAGCATGCCACACTCATAAGGGAGATGCTACAAGGCATTTAGGAATGTTTCACTTTCTTGGTATTTAATTTTCAAGGTTGGAGTCGCAGTCCTGAAATTGTCTCTAATCCTTGTTTGTGCATCTTTTAGATCATGCCTCGTAGATCTGGAACACAAGAAAAATCTTTTATCCTATCTGGGGGTAATGTTGAAGGGGTACATTCTACTTCTAGGGTTCATCTTCAATCTCACAGTCCTATCCCTAAAAGTTTTAGAGTTCCACCGCTTCCTACTAGTCCTTCTCAAAGGTGAGGTGACTAATGCAGAATTTTGTTAGTCTATTCATGTTATTTCTCAGATGGTTGTTGCTCAGGCTGAGCGGGGTGCGACTTATGCTTTGTCTTCTGAGGCCACAAGGGTTGGCCAATTTATGAATATGAGTTCTCCCACTTTTTATGGAGTAAAGATGGAGGAGTATCCACGGGGCTACTTGGATGAAATAGAAAAGATACTTCGAGTAATGCAGGCTACCAATGTGGATGGGGTAAACTTTGTAACTTATCAGCTCAAACAGGTTGCATATCAGTGGCATGAAGAGTGCTATAGGGATAGCGGTGATGTGAAAGAATTAGTTTTGTAGGATACTTTTTCTAAGGCATTCTTAGATCAGTATTTTCCCAAGAGTTGAGAGAAGAAAAGATGGAGGATTTTGTGAACCATAAGCAGGGAAGGATGTCTGTCAAGGAATATTCCTTGAAGTTTCACCAATTGTCAAGGTATGCTCCTGATTTAGTAGATGACATACAAGCAAGAATGAGAAAGTTTTCTTTTACATTGAATCAGGATTTGATTTTGAAGAGTAAGACTTCCTTGATGATTAAAGATATAGACATCTCTAGGTTGACTGTTCATATGCAGCAGGTAGATAATGAGAAGAGGAAAAAGGTAGAGTTTAGAGAAAGATAGGGTAAGATGAGCAGGTTTTCTGACCAGGGAGGTGTTCAGTCTCAGGGTAGTCGGGATAATAGAAAATGGCAGAAAAAAAAGTAGGGGAGTTTTGGTTCCTTCTCTTCTGCTAGTGTTCCTTACCAGTCAGGAAACAAACATCATCAAGGTGGTAATAGTTTTCATGTACAGGGTGCCTAATCTCAGGTATATGCCCTTCTTATCAGTTCTATGTCCGTCCTCATCAAGATTATTACAAGTAAGGAAGGGAGAAATGCTTCAAGTGTAGCCAGAAAGGCCATTGGCTAAAAAATTATCCGATTAATAAGGTTGCTATGGGGGCGAATAAGATTCCTGTGGCTTTATCTTCTGCTCCTACACCTGGTGGTGTTGCATCTATTTTTGTTACTGCTCCTGGTTCTAGAGTTGGTTGGAATAGGTTGTATGCTTTGGCATCCTGACAGGAATCTGAGGCATCACCTTATATCATTATTGGTACGTTATAGCTTTTCTCTCATGATGTGTATCATTTGTTTGATCTGGAGTCCACTCTCTCCTATGTGACTCCTTATGTAGCTGTGTATTTTGGTTTTGATTCGGAAGTTATTTTGGATCCTTTTTTTGTTTCTACCCTGGTTGGTGTCTCGATTATTGCTAATAGAGTCTATAGGGGGTGTATGGTATCTATTTGTGGCAAGCAGACCTTGGTAGATCTGTTTGACTTGGGTATGGTGGGTTTTGATTTCATTTTGGGGATGGATTGGTTGCACTCTTGTTACGCGCCCTTGGATTTTCAAACCCTTAGGGTTATAATTAGGTTCCTTGATGAACCGGTTATAGAATGGGAGAGTGGTTCTTTAGCTCCTAGGGGGAGATTTATTTCTTATCTTAAAAACTGGAGGTTAATCTCCAAAGGTTGTCTTTATCACATGGTTTCTAATTTGGAAGGTCCTTCTTTCCTGTTAGTTGTAGTGGTTAATGAGCTTCTAGAAGTCTTTTCGGATGATCTTCCTGGTGTTCCTTAGGATAGGAAAATAGAGCTTGGATTGATCTAGTTCCAGACACTCATCTAATTTAATTTCTATTCCTTCATATAAAATGGCTCCAGCTGAGTTGAGGGAACTTAAGAAGCAACTTAAGAATCTTCTAGATAAAGGGTTTATTCATACTAGTGTATCCCCGTGGTGTGCATCGGTGTTGATTATGCGTAAGAAGGATTGTTCCCTTTGGATGTGCATTGACTATAGGCAGTTGTACAAGGTGACGGTCAAGAATAATTATCTTCTTCCAAGTATAGATGATCTATTTGACCAGTTGCAAGGTTCCAAGTTCTTTTCTAAGATAGATCTTCAATTTGGGTACAATCAACTAAAGATTAGGGAGGCAAATATCCCTAAAATAGTTTTTCATACTCGGTATGTGCACTTTAAGTTTTTGTTAATATCATTTGGGTTGACTAATGCTTCGGCGACATTTATGGAACTAATGAATAGGGTTTTTCATCAGTATTTGGATATTTTCATTATTGTGTTCATTGATGACATCCTATTTTATTCAAAGAGTAAGGTGGATCATGCTAATCACCTCCGTGTGGTGTTGCAAACCTTAAAAGAAACAATATTTTCATGTCAATTTCTCTAAATGTGAGTTTTGGTTGAACACTTTAACTTTCTTGAGTCATATTATTTCTAGTGAAGGGATAGTAGTGGATCCACAAAAGGTTGTTATGGTAAAAAAGTGGCCTAGACCACGACTCCATCTGACATTCGGAGCTTTTCGGCTTTAGCCGGGTTTTATAGGCAGTTTATGGAAAGATTTTCATCGATAGTTGCTCCTTTGACTAAGTAGACTCAGAAGAAGTTTAAGTTTTCTTGGTTGGATTCTTGTTAGGGGTGTTTTGAGAAGATGAAGGATAAGCTAACTTCAACTCTAATTCTGACTTCACCAAAAAGCAATGATGGGTTCATAGTTTATTGTGATGCATCTCGGGTAGGGCTTGGTTGTGTGTTAATGAAGCATAGGAAGGTGATTGCCTATACTTCCAGGCAGTTGAAAATGCATGAGAGAAACTATCCTACTCATGATTTAGAGATGTTGGCGGTTGTATTTGCTTTGAAAATTTGGTGGCATTATTTGTATTGTGTTCACATGGATATATTTTCTGATCATAAGAGTCTACAGTATGTGTTCACTCAGAAGGACCTTAAACTCCGGTAGAGGAGATGACTTGAGATTTTCAAGGACTATGATATGAGTCTTCACTACAACCCAGGTAACGATCACGTGGTTGCTGATGCTCTTAGCAGGTTATCCATGTGGAGTTTGGCTCATGTGGAAGAAGGAAAGCAGGAATTGGTAAAGATATTCACCGCTTGGCTAATCTTAGAGTTTGCCTCTTATACTCCAAGTATGGTGGTGTCGTGGAGCAAGGAGTGGTTTGATCGTATCTTGGTATAAAGATTAAGGAGAAGCGACTGTTGGATCCTATCTTGATAAAAATAAAGAGTGATGTTGGTAGGCAAAAGGTAAAGGAGTTTGAGATCGGTGGTTGTGTGTTCCTGATGTCGATAGGTTTAGACAAAGGATTTTGGCTGAGATGCATGAATTGTGCTTCGTTATTCATCCCGGCTTGACTAAGATGTATCATCATCTTAAGGATATCTACTGGTGGAATGGCATGAAGAGGGATGTGGTTGATTTTATGGCCAAATGCGTGGTGTGTCAACAGGTTAAGGTTAAGAACATGAGGCCAAAAAGTTTGCATCAAGATATTGATTTACCCAAATGGAAATAGAGAGTGATCAATATAGACTTCATTATCGGCATTCCTCGGTCTTAGAATCAATATGATTTGATTTAGGTCATCGTTGATAGTATAACTAAGTCTACCAACTTTTTTCCAGCGTAAACTACCTTCTCAGTGGAGGATTATGTGAAGCTATATCTCTAGGAGATTGTGAAGCTTTATGGGGTATCTATTTTGATTATTTCTAATTGTGGCACACAATTTACATCTTACTTATGGCGATCTTTCCTGAAAGGGTTAGGGACTAAGGTAAGTTTAAGTACTGCTTTCCACCTGCAGATAGATGGGCAAACAGAGAGAACTATTCATACAATAGATGATATTCTTTGAGCTTGTGTGATTTATTATGATAGAAGTTGGGTTGAGCATCTATCTTTGGTAGAGTTTTCTTACAACAATATCTATCATTGTAGTATTGGTATGGCCCTTTTTGAGGCATTATATGGTAGGAGGTGTAGATCTCATATTGGTTGGTTTGTGCTTGGTGAGGCGGACATGTTTGGTCCTGACTTGGTTTATTAGGCTATGGTGAAGGTAAAAGTGATTTGGGATAGGCTTAAGGCTATCTAAAGTCGCCAAAAATCCTATACGGATGTTAGGCATAGAGACTTGGAGTTTGATGTTGGGGATAAGGTTTTCCTCAAGGTTTATCCCATGAAAGGAGTAATGTGGTTTGCCAAGAAGGGAAACTCAGTCCTCAGTATATTTGTCTTTATGAGATTTTATGGAGAGTTGGTAATATTGCTTATGAGTTGGAGTTGCCTTCTAGCTTGATCTTGGTTCATTAGGTCTTTCATGTTTCCATGCTGAGGAAGTGCATTGGTGATCCTTCTTCGATTGTTCCTTTAAAGGGATTGGGTCTCATGGATTCTGTCTTATGAGGAAATCCTAGTTGAGATCTTGGATAGACAGGTTCGTTGGTTGCTAACCAAGGATGTGGCTTCATTTAGTGTTCTGTGGTAGAGCTATAAGGTGGAAGAAGCTACATGGGAAGTGGAGGAGGACATGGAGTCCAAATATCCGCATTTATTTTCTTCTCTAGCTATTCATACGGAAGGTATGTATCTTTAACACATCTTTATGTTCTGAGTTTGTTAAAGAAAAGATTAATATATTTTCCTCTTTGTTATCAAACTTTGGTAATTATTGGGAATATACTTGATAATACAAATGACTCGTGCATATGGTTACCCCTATCTTGTCCGTCATTCAGGGATGAATGCTACTAGTTGGGGGAGACTATAACACCCTGGGTTTTGACCCTTAGAAAATTTCTTGGAATTCTAGTCTCTGGACCCAATACGACTCATGGGTACGAGCCGTATGTTCAGGTACAAATGGTAAGGTCCAATCGTATGCTCACTAGTGTTGGTTGGTGGGATGGATTTTGGTTACTGGAATGGATATGACTTAGGGGTACGAGTCATATTGGTGGGTGATGTTGGGTGTATTTATGCATTCTAACCTTCCTATTTTAGCCCTTTTAGTCTCTTTTTAGGATAATTCATGTTCTTAGTGTGTTGATAATGATATAAATGTCCATTTAATGTCCATGTATGTGTTTAAAATGTTTAATGGTGTTTTCAAACAAGTTTTGATTCAAATTGATCATTTAGAATTCAATCGAGAAAACTAGTGTGACTAGCTTGAGCTAAGTGTTTGTCTAGTCTATCGTGTTGGGTTATAATTTGTTTAATGAGTTCCTAAGGTTGTTATTGTGTATTTATATATGAAATAACTTGGTTATAATGTTCAAGGGTCAATTGGATCAATACAAGAGTCAAAACAATAACCTTAAAATCAATGGGGGAAAGCCTTGTCTTATCTCGTGTTTCTAGTTCACCATCTTAGATGTTGTGTTGTTTTGAGCTCTAAATTGTTGTGTTTAATGATATAGGATGCTTGTTGAATGGATTATGATGATAAATTCAGGATATAAAAGTTTAAAATCAAGTTGAAACAACTCAAAAAGGTTTGGAATGGATCAATAGAAGCACAATACACAACTTAGACTCAATTTGGACACCTGAAATGTACAGGGCGAGTGAGGGAACGTAGGGAGGCATCTGGGTGTTTCCTACAAACCAAAAGACTCAGAAGGAACCCAAAATAGTATGTCCCCATAATAAGTCCGCGACGCAACCCTTATCCAGGTGCAATGGATCTCACAATGTGTGTTGTATTCCAGGCCTGGAATGCACACTGAATCCTTATCCAGTATGGCTTTGTCTTACCCTTTTGCTATAAATACATCATTGTACACGTTTTTAATCACTTTTGGACATCCTTGGAGGATATTGTAGGCTACCACAACTTCTTTTTAGGCTTTATCATTCTTTAATTTAGTTTCTTTATGGTTTGTACCATTAATTCAAGGGATTGGATGATGAATACTCCCATTAGAGGCTAAACTCCCTTTCCGAGGTTAAGGCCAAGATCATGACTACTTTAGTTTTGAATTAAGTTTGTTTGAGTTTCTTATCATTAAGGTTGCTTGGAAATCCTTGTTTTAACTATTTTACGGAGTAGCTACCCTTAGAATATATTCATTATCAACCTTGTGATCTTGGGAGAGGGAATAGGAAGATAAAACATGGGGATAAGCAAAGTATGGTTTGTAGTCTTTTATAAAATAAGGAATTCAAATTAGCATCTAGGACAGGGATGTACTTAGAAGCCTTACTTGATTCACACGTAGAATGATAGATTTAGTAACTTAATTAGATTATTACATCTTTTCTCAACGACGTAGTTGTAATGTCCAAGTTAGGTAAACGGTTAGTGATCGGGAGACCATGATCATGCGATTAACTCTACGAATCAACAACCATGATAAGTAATCGAACGAATGGAGTTCAATAGCATAGTATGATTGTTCTTAAGCCTTAACACTGGGTCTCTATCCATTGATTGTCCAAAGTCATTCATTTTCCACATTAGTTTAGTTTACTTTTAGTTTACAATTCTAAATCTTTCTCGGTTACTTTATCTCAATAGTTGAACTAGAATTGTATAGTTATTTAACACAAGTCCCTGTAGGATCTATATTCGGCTTTCTTGAAGGCCACTTACTACTTGGTAGTCCACGTACACTTGTGTGTGCGCTTGGGCGCTGTCGAGTTTTTAAACAAACAACCAACGGTGATAAGCAAATTAACAACTATGTACCCATATGTTTTTGTTTTTCCCCATCTCTTTTAAGCATTTTTACAAACACATAGTGGTAACGGATCATTTGGTTCCTTAACTTAATCTTAGACTTGGTTAATTAGGTTGGATCGAAGTATGAGTGGTTCACATGAGCCGTAAGCTAGGGTACGAGTCATACCTAAAAGTCGTATGATTGACAGTGTTCAAACTTTCTGTGATTCTATCTTGCCAGAGATATGGGTGAAGGGTATGGATCATATTATTTGGATAAGACTTGGTTGGATGAGTCGTATGCTGGAAAGTTTTTGATCCAAAGGTTGAGGCAAGGATACGAGTTGAGGGTACCAATCATATTGGAGGGTACGACTCGTGAGTGTCAGTCGTACCCCTGGGACGGGATTTTGTTCAACTTAAGTGGGGGTATTCTGGAAATTTTTCCACTTATCCTAGTGAGGTCCCATGACTTCTAACCTACTTGGGAGGTTATTTACCCTATTATTATATTCATTAATACTTAGAAACTCTTCTAAACACTCTATAATTCTCTCAAAAGCTTTTAGGTAAGGAAAGCTTGTGTTTCAACTAGAGGATTAATTTGGGGTTTGTCTTGGTGATTTCTTTCCATCACCATCTTGTTTTAAGATATTTTCTCTTTCCTCTTTAATTCTAACTACAAGCATGGTTTTATGAATGTTTTAATGACTTTATTGATCATATGATTTTGGTTTTCAAATATGATTTGGGTTTTTTTTTATATTAAATGGTTGGTTATGGTTTTCCATGTTTTAAATTATGCTTTATGTGCACTAATGGTGGTTTTGGATAGTTGGATTGCATGGGAATGGTTTAATGGTAATTGGAATGGGTTTTGGTCATATTATACCCCCAATGTGTTTGACAAAATTCCTATAATAATGTTTTCATTGCATTGAGTACTTTTAATGGAACTCTTGCTTGTTTTAAAACATGGTAAAGGAATTATGCATGGCTTAAATAGCTTGGAAAGGTGAATGACTAAATGGTTATGCTTGTGGGGTATATGGAATCCCCCAAGTGGTCTATATGGTAGGTGGAAGGACACTTGGAAGTCCCCTTAAACCTATATATGGTTGGCTATGGATAGTACTTGCAAGTATAGTCGGTATGACGATACCACCACTAAATGTCCTTAGTAAATAAATGGTAAATGGATTGGTTGGTTTCTTGGTAATGGTTTTAATTTGGAAATAATGGCGGGATGTGTAGCAAAGTTGTGGAAGGTGTAGGTCTCGGGGGACCAAAACTGTAAACTAATATTTGCCGATGTAAGGTTGGTCTTGGTGACCTTGTGCATAATGTCACACATTATTTTTGGGGATGTAATAGTCATCCCAGGTTTTTTTCCCTAGTCATGCGACTCTACGTCGTGGGGCCCTTTCAGTAGGGGGAGAAAAATCTATATAGCTCATTGGTGGTTTAGGACGGCAAGGATACATAGCCCAGGTAAAGATTTTAATAGCATTCTAAACCCGGTCCCCTTTCCCGGCATGGTTATATTTATATGTATGTTTGGTTGTGTGCATATGGATGGTTTTACTAGGTTTTATAAATGGAATTATTTTATCCTTTTCCTGAGATCATGCTAGTATTCACCCGTTAACCCGTCTACTGGCGGTTGTATACCCACGCTATGTAGGAACCAACTATTCTACTCCTTCTACGTACTGATTGACTTGGGGATCAACATTTGGACAGAAGTGGTGATCTTTCTTCCTTTAAGAAGGCTCCATTACTTGTTATGGATATTTCTAGACACTTCGAATTTATTTTAGATATTAGTTTTGGCCATGATTGGGGGCATGTCCCAACCAGATTTTATTTCTCTTTTGGTTAGAGGCTTTATGGTACTGCTATAGGTTTGAATATGTGGGATCGATATTGGTGTCGACCTTGGCATTGGAATAAGCTAGTGGACTGACATCATTAGACATAATTTCTCACTATTCAATTATATTTTATATTGAGATTAATAATATTATGTTTTGGAATCTTCTTTGTTATGGCTTGGTTTATGGCCTTGGGTGGTTGGTGTGGGATGATTAATTATATTATATAGTATGGTTGGTACAGTTGGATGGTTGGTGTGGGATGGTTGGACTCGGTTGGGTTGGTCACGATTGTTAACCTATCCCAAATTCATCTTGTGAGTTGTTACACTATATTGCAATATGCTCGAACTTCAGCCAACTCAGTGATGGCAACTAGAGATTGGATTGGGTAACTATGATGCTCTCCAATTTTTGTTGGACTTGGAGCGCCCATTACGACAAGGCCCCCGGGCGGGTCGTGTCAGTGACAAAGTCCATAGTGTTCCGTTCCCATTTTCCCCTCGGGAATGGGTAACCTCTGAAGCAATACACCAGGTCTCAAATGCTCGGTCTTCACCTGCTAGCAATATCGGCGACGAGCTACAAAGTACGCTACATCCTTCCACCTACCACCCCACTAGTAACTTTGTCTCAAGTCCCGATCAATATTAGTCACTCCTGATAGATGGAATACCTAAAACAATAGGCCTCCTCCAAAAATCAGTCTAATCCAATCACTCACTCTCAGCGCACAAACTCAAACTACAATCCTCAAAACCCCATCTGAATCAAGTGAGGCTTCCTTAGCCTCACCACTTAACACCTTATCTTGAATCACCCTCAATCCAACATCATCAAATTGATGAGCTCAAATATGCTCCATCAAAGAAGACCTAGCCTCCATAAACCCCCAAAACATGCCTAGGTGTTGAAATATAAAGCCTAACCATCTGTTTAGAAAAAGATTGAACCTCTAAGTCCAAAGGCCTCTCCTGGGTCAAAAGAAGCGCTAAGCTACCCATGCTAGCCGACTTCCAGCTTAAGGAATCTGCAATCATATTAACCTTTCCCAAATTATAGAGAATATTCAAGTCATAATCCTTAAGCAACTCAAGCTAACGACACTGTGTCATATTAAGATCTCACTCGGTGAAGAAGTACCGTAGGCTACGATGATCTGATAAAATCTCACAACGGACTCCATATTACTGTGCCTCTATAACTTCAAAGCAAAAACAAACGTGCACAACTCCAAATCATCGGTAGAATAATTCGTCTCATGGAGCTTTAACAGACGAGAAGCATACACAATTATCTTTCCCTCCTGGATCAACACAACACCTAACCCAACACCCAAAACATCACAAAAGACGATAAAATCCATGCCCTCCTTGGGCAAAGTCAAGATAGGAGCTGAAGTCAACAAATTCTTGAGCTTTTAAAAGCTCGCCTCACAAACATCAGACCACTAAAAGGAAATCTTCTTCTGAGTCAACTTAGTCAACAGAGATGTAATGTATGAGAAACCCTTAACAAAACACTGATAATAACCTGCCAAGACAATAAAACTCCAAATTACGGTGGATGATGTAGGACTAGACCAATCACAAACAACTGTAATCTTGGATGGATCAACCATAATTCCCTTCTTAGTTACCACGTGACCCGAGAAAGAAATGGACTCCAACTTAAACTCTCACATGGAAAACTTGGCATACAACTTCTCATCCGTCAATCTATGAAGCAAAATCTACAAATGCTCCTCCTTATCGGCCTCACTCTTGTAATAAACTAAGATATCATATATAAATATAATAACAAAGGAGTCAAGTTATGGTCAAAATACCTAGTTCATCAACTCCATGAATGCGTCTAGGGCATTGGTCAACCCAAAGGACATGACCAAGAACTCAAAATAACCATATCGAGTTTGAAAAGTTGTCTTCGAAATATCCAAAGCTCTAATCCTCAACTGGTGATACCTGGATCTCAAATCAATCGTTAAAAACACTGCGGCACCCTAAAGTTGATCAAACAAATCATCAATAAAAGAAAGAGGGTACTTATTCTTACTCATCACCTTGTTCAACTGTATATAATCGATACATACCCGCATAGATCCATCCTTTTTCAAAATCAAGACAGGTGCACCCCAAGGTGATACACTAGGTTAGATAAATCCTTTATCCAACAACTTCTGAAATTGTTCCTTCAATTCTTTCAACTCAGTCAGGGACATCCTATAAGGAGGAATAAAAATGGGCTTGGTGTCTGGCTCAACATCAATAACAAAATCAATATCATGATTTGGAGAAATACCAAGAAAATCTATAGGGAAAACATCCATGAACTCACGACAACAGGAACATAATCAAAAGAAGGAGGTAAGGTAATACTAGTGTCATGAATATGAACAAAGTAAGACAAATATCCCCTCTCAACTAATCGATGATCCTAGACATAAGATATAACCCTCTTAGGACCTGAATAAAGTATATACTTCTAAGATATCCTTAAGTCTTAGCCTAACAATCTAAAATCGTATGGTGAGGATTCAACCAATTCATACCTAAGATGACATTGAAATCAACCATATCTAAGACAAGCAAATCTACTCAAGTCTCATGCCCAGAAAAGTCATAATACAAGATTGGTAAACCCGATCCACCACTAATGAATCTCTTACTTGGGTTGATACATGAATAAGAATGGCAAGAGGCTCACGAAGAGAATAAAAATTTAAAGCAAAATATGCAGACACATAGGATAAATTTGATCCCATATCAAATAACACATATAAATCTGAAACAAACGGGGACAATACCAGTGATCACAATATCAGAAGCCTCTGCATCTTGTCTGGTGGGTTTAGCATAGAACTATCCATAACCATTAAATAGTTGAGTAGCCCCGCGACCACCACCACAGGCTCCACTACCTCTACCTCTCGCACCTTTGGTATAACCCTTACCTCTCATAGCTGAAATAATAGTAGCTCTGAAAACACGGTGGGGATAATCATTGGCCATATGTCAAGTTGTATCACATATATAGAAAAATCTAAACTTTCCCTGACGGTGCATCCTCTCGACACCTCCTTGAGATGCTTAAGAAGAAGATCCATACATCCTTACCTGACCCTCTATACTCTAAAATGATTCCCCAAACACTACCATCTGTGCCATGGTTCACTGAAGAGCAGAAAGCATAGCAAGTCTAGTTGGCTAAGACCCTACCTAAACAGGTAAAATAGATGAAGGCTGAACTCTTAATCTTGAAATATCATACTCAGATGCCGGCATTAAAGGAGGAATAACACTTGAAGTCTGTAGAGTAGCAAAAATAGAAGTACATACTAGTAGAGGATCTACACTCCAGGATGGAGAAACACCATAAGAAGACCCTGGCACATATGAAGGTATAGTACTTGGGGTTAGGGGAACACCAAATAAACTCAAAGGAGCACCCTCCAAATGGGTCAACAAATGAACCAGCAATCTCTCTAAGACTGAGGTAGAAGAACTTAGTAGAACTAAAGTAGGACCCACACCTCCAACATGCTTAACACGAGACTCCGGAGAAAGTCCCCTAGCACTACTCCTAGATAGGGATGATCCACATACCTGTCTACTACCTCGAGTCCATCCAAGACTCATAACTTACCCTTCAGGTAGGGCTCTCTCCTTAAATAAAGGCTTCATATGTGTAACCTCTCTAGATCTAGTCCTCACCATATACATAGAAAAATGTGAAGTACGATTCGGACATAAGGTATGAAATAAATTTGCATGATAAGGAACAACATAAGGGATATTTCCTAAAGACATCCCATAGCCTTTTAAAGATAGATAAGGGTATCTATGTACCATCTACAAGACTCTATTAGACATCCCATTCTTACAATATTGATACCAATGAAGCTGACTGCTCTGATATAAATTTTTCATGACCAAAAGTCCAGGGGTCATGATGGCACTTGTTGCGGTGAATCTTGAAAAGTAATCCTATCACATAAATTGATACAAAAAGAGAAAAAACAATCCAAACCCAAGGCTAGTCTCCTAGAATGAAGCCAAACCATATCAATATAATAGTAGTGGAAAGTATAAATTCAAGGATAACATGCCAAACCCCTCATAACCTGGTGTCACAGTTAAGAACTACTAATACAACCCATGAACCAGATACGTCAAAAAATCCAATAGGAACAATCTCTATCTTCGAGTACTAGTAAGGACATAGTCTAATACATAAATATAGAAATGGACTCCAGGTGCATAAAAATCCAACCACTACCTTAAATAACTCTGAAGGTGCTTAAATTAATCTTCGTATGATGTACTCAAACTAGGGCCTACACTAAAAGAGCACAGTAGGAGTGAGTATGGTCTACTTGTAATCAGTAAGTATTATAGGCCGATTGAGAAAAGTAGATAGTAAGGCATACAAAAATACACACTAATAGCACATCACCTAAAATCAAAAAATGTCGCACAACGGTATCCCACACTGCTTACACTAACAGTTCTATAATATCCACATATAACACAACAAAATACCAAAAGGGAATACACATATACATGTATACCACATATAAGCAAAGAAAAAAAGAGAACATAATATATGAGAGAATTAAGTAAAAGTAAGGAAAGATAGAATAATGGATAGGTAATAAGTCAAAAAAAATATACAATAACATCACAAACATAATAAAGTAAATACAATAATAATGATGATGATGTAATGCACGAGGTTGTCGCACAATCTTTGAGACTGTTGCAAAGCCTTCGAGACCATTGCACAGTCTCCATAAATACCTACAAAGCTAAAACTCTATGATGTAGGACCCATAAAGGGTTCGTCAACCCATATAAACTCAATATCAGTGAGTTATCTCTGGCACATCCATTAGAGAAGGTATATAAAATCCAATGTTCTCGTGTTTTTAGAATTTCCTAATGTTTTTAATATTTCCAGTGCTTTCAACAATTCTAGTGTTTCCAGTATTTCTAGTATTTCTGAAGAACAAGATGACATAAGACCTAAATCAAGTACAACACATGACAATAACAAGTATATAAAACATGTAATAAATAAGTGAGATAATGTGAGTGATTCCATGAGAATGATAATGCAATGTTCACAACTAAAAGACCATAAGAATATGCAATAACCCATCAATATACTAATATGTGAGCCTAGATATTTGCTCACTATATCCAACAATCCATGAAAACTAACATGATTAATAGGCCAATAGAGTATGAACATATTAGCATACACAATTAATACCATAATAGGATTTTCATCCAAAAAGATACCATTATTTTTTATGTATATAGGCTATAAATATCACATAGGGCCCCTCATGATCACACATATCATATAATAGCTCAAAAACACTAAATACATCACATATAGGCCTCTACACAGATACAATACAATAAAATAGTCACTTTTCATGATTAGTTCTCACACCCTTAACATGCTTTTGTATCAAAATTAACTACCTCATCCAATTTGAAATAAATTAAGTCATAACTTACCTTAAAGGCCGAAAACTTGTCCACAACACTTTAATCCAAAAGACTTACTCCTCAGGAATGGACAGAATCAACTCAAATATGGAAACATAGAATCTACGCATCAAAAGAAAACCAATAATACCCATATACATATTTTCAAGTTGGGTTCAAAATAGATCCTTGAAATGGGTTTTCAAAATAGAAGGGCAAAATCATAACTTTGTTTCAAAAATATGTTTCCCATATTTTTAGGAGTCTGCAACTGAAAACCTAAGTGAAAATGAGGTTGAATTGAAGAAAACCCATTTTAAAACTTTATGGGGTAAAATCTCCAAAATCTATTTTAAAATCAAGAATCAAAGTTGTTTTGAAGATGAAATTGAGGAAAAACTTATAATTATGAGGTTAGAAACTCATCCAAGTGAAAGGATATAAATTAGTGTTTAAATTTGATAATTATAGTTTTTAGGCCTTATAGGCCAAAATCTCCAAATTTCATACTTACTTTGAGTTTAAGATAAGAATTAGATGATAACGACTGAAGAAAATAATTGAAATAGGTGTTACAGAGCTTATACAAGCTTAGAAGTGAAAGAAATAACTCAAAATAACAAAACCCTAACCACTAAGTCTCAAAAATAGTGAATCTTGATCCGTCTCAACCTGAATCGTTTAAACTCTTGAGTTTGTCTGCAAACCTCTAGCCTACTGTTAACTTCGATGTCATCTGCGAACAATATACATCATGGAACCTAATCTTTTATATAACACATTTTTTCATCCATAAAAAATACAAAGGGAAACGAGCTAAGATTCGATTTCCTATGCAACCCCATAGGAAGTGCTTTGTCTCTCCCACAATTCACACCCTGGTCTTGACTCCATTGAACATGCCCTCAAGCACCCTAGTGTAAGCCATACCTAACCTCCAAGCATCTTTATAGTACCTCTCTTGAAACTTTGTCATATGTCTTCTCTAGATCTATGAACGCCATATGTAAAACTCCCCTTCCTGTCCCTATACTACTCCATAAATCTCCTCAAAAGGTGGATGATTTTCGTGGTAAATCATAATTAGCTAAAAAAAAATATAGTTTTTAAACTTGGAATCAAGTTAAAAGAATTCAAATAAATTGAAATCATTCAATTAAGGACCCGTTCGGCCATAAAAAGTGCAAGTAGCTTTGAGAAAAATCTTGGCAAAAATTGTTTGGCCATATAATTTATCATCTTTGGGAAAAAAATCCAACTTTCGGAAAAACTAGAAAAAGTAGTTTTTGGTCCAAATTCTAATTTTTAAATACTTCTAAAAATTTAAAATTTATCCCAAATTTTCTTTTTTATAAAGAACCCCCCCCCCTTCTTGTAACTTGGCGAATTAATAAAAATGTGTGCATTTATACATATAGGTCATGTTAGTAGTGGTTGAAGCTTATAATTTATGGATTTTATGAATCACGAAACATATTTACCACGAAACATGTTCATCATAAAATGATAATAAAAACTTGTGTGTATTCTAAATAGTTTTTAAACTTATGGGTGTTAATCATATTTTATATTTTTTTTCATAAAAAAAAGTGAAATGTGTATCCCAAAAACTATAACCGAACATGGTGAAACTTTATCAAAAACTTCACTGAAAAATGACTTGTCAAAAATATTTGGAAATCTATGATCAAAGCTAGCCAAGTGAAGTAAGTAGTAAAAGTTATGGTAGTTTATTGTGAGTTTAAAATATCGAATAGTTATTTTTTTAAAATAGAAAAAGTAAAAGTTGCAATTATAAAGCTATATAATACAAACTTATGTGTATTTTATATAGTTTTTGGAACTTATAGGTGTATATCATATTTTATAATTTTTTCTTAAGAAAGGTGAACTATGTATCTCAAAAACTATGACCAACACATAATAAAACTTTATCAAAAACTTCACCGAAAAATGACTTGTCAAAAATATTTGAACCTCCATAACCCAATGCTAGCCAAGTGAATAAGTAGTAAAAGTTATGGTAGTTCATTATGGGTTTAGAATATCGAATATATATATATATATATATTGTAATAAATTTTTTGAATTAAACGATATTAAATATTTGAATTCAAAAATAATAATGGTTTAGAAGAAAAAAAATATTTTCATTAGCCTAGACCTAGAAACCATAATTGAAGAATCCTAAACAAACTCTAACTATTTCATAATAATAATAATACTATTAATAAATAATAGGAGAAGTCATAATATTATGTTTAAGATGGTATATTTAATAAAAAAAAATAATCTACATAGTAAACACATTATCATAAGCTAATCAGTTATAAAATATATTCAAATATTAAATAAAGATAATAATATTAATAACAAAAATAATAAACAATAATAATTATCATAGCAGTAGTAATTTTTTTATTTAGAAAATAAAGATTGTGGTAGTAGTAATAGTAGTAGTAGTAATAGTTGTTGTACTTTTTTAATTTAGAAAAAAATGCAGCAGCAGTAATAGCAGTACTAATATATATATATATATATATATATATATATATATATATATATATATATATATATATAAGAAAAATAGTATAATAACTCATTAGGTTATGTAAAGAATAAATTTCTTTAATAGAATCTTCTAATTTCTATACAGAAAAATCTTTGTTTCTCTTAGCATGCGAGCTTTGTGCAAAGATTCATACAAAGCTTATTTTATTATGTCAAATTCAGAGACATCTGTTTTTTTTCAAAGATAACTTTTCCAGACATGGTTTTCTATCTTTAACATTTCAGTATTAAGAGTTTCTATCATAGCTTTGGTTTCCCAATATATTTTATTTATTTTCTTTAATTGTGGTTGTACCATTCTCATGATAATTTATTTAAATTTAAAAAATTCATGATTATTTAATCCCTATAGGTACTTAGTTTCATATAGAATATATGGATGCATAAAATAGATATGAAAATATTTTTTTCTTATGACAATACATTTATGAAAGACAAAATTTATGTTTATACTTTTGAGTTTTCTTTCTATGTTAGATGTATCAGTACCGCAGTACTTCACCTTCCGGCTATGAAATATTTGTTAACCTATTACGACGCTCAGTTTGAGGTTACTGTAGTGTCTTTCCTCCGCTGAGGCTGAAGATCACAACCTTCACTTATAACTAACATATGAGATAAACGAAGGATATAGAAATAAACTTTTTATTTCATAAACATATTACATAGGAAAAATCTTTAATCAGATCTTCCTTATACTTTCATAAAAAACTACTTTGATACCTTTCCCTGACGGAAGAAGAGGTTTTCACTCACTTATATTTAAGACACCTAACATTTTTCTAAGATTGTAAGTTGCAAAGAAAATATAGTCTGCCTTTCTTGAATTTTTAACTCTCCTTTTAGAGATACAAGGAGGGGTAGAATTACAAATATTTATTTCTTCTCTGTCATCCTTAGAAAATCTTCTATTTTTTTATCCCTTATCTGGATAAGGTTTCTTTTTCTTCTGCAGTTGTTTTTGGACTAACTGGTCCAATCTTTTTGATTATTTTGTTGTCTTGTGCCGATGAATATTTTAACATAAGGGTATACGTCTCCTGCTCCATTATTGTCTTTCGGCTGTTATTACAAATGTATTTCACATTTTTTCTGACATTGATGTGTTGCTGTCTTCATCATCTCTTTTGTTGTTCTTGTGATCCAAAAATTTACACGCCATAACCCATGTTTCTGGGGTGGCATGAAATTGATGTGTTTCAAATTCAGCAATTTTCTCCTTTAGGACTACTGATTTTGATTTTTCTCTGGTCATTAAAACCCAATGCATGTCTCTATCGAGGATTTTATAATTATCATCATAATATTTTTTAAGGATGTTATATAAGGTCTCGTCCCTAATGCTCTTCTAGGATATATACTTTTTGTTCCTAGAACTCCAAAAGTTTTTCCACTTTCACTTGGCAGATTGTAAATTTGTCTGGTAAATGTGAGATATTTATCCTCTTTTGGATATATTTTTCCAACTTGAAAGGAAGCAAATGTTTTTCCTACAGAAGAGTTGGTACTTTTTTCTAATTTAACAGAAGTTTTTTCAATTTTCACTGATGATGTTTCTTTAGAGAGTTTTTCCTGTGCTCGGCTTTTAGCTAGGTCCAAAGACTCAGTCATTGGCATATCCAGGCCTCTGAAGTTAATTTATTAAAAATCAAACCTGATATTTGTGTTATCTATTTTTACAATAAATGATTTTGGTAATAAAAATGCAGAAAACTTCTGTATTCCTTTTATTACCGCTAGTAATTTTTTTTTATTTATGAAATAATTAACCTCTGCTTCGTTAAAAGTTTTACTAGTATATCTGCAGATTTTATTTAAATATGTTTACAATAATACTCCCCAATGATAATCTAAGGCATCTGTTTGTAAGACTAAATTGTCTTCTGGTTCAGGTAGTCTAAGCTTTGAAAGTTTACCAGATTCTTTTTTTAGATTTTTAAATCAAATCTTTCTTATACTTTCATACAAACTACTTTGATACCTTTCCCTGATGGGAGAAGAGGTTTTCACTCACTTATATTTAAGACTCCTAATATTTTTTTAAGATTGTAAGTTGCAAAGAAATGTAGTCTATCTTTCCTGAATTTCTAACGCTCCTTTTATAGATACAAGAAAGGGTAGAATTATAAATATTTATTTCTTCTCTGTCATCCTTAGAAAATCTTCTATTTCTTTTTTGGTCCCTTATCTGGATAAGGTTTCTTTTTCTTCTGCGGCTATTTTTGGACTAACTGGTCCAATCTTGTTTATCATTTTGTCATCTTGTGCCGACTAATATTTTGACCTAAGTTCTTACGTCTCCTGCTCCATTATTTCCTTTCGACTAATATTACAGTTGTATTTCATATTTTTTCTGACATTGATGTACTGCTGTCTTCATTATCTCTTTTGTTGTGTCTGTGATCCAAAAATTTACACGCCATAACCCATGTTTCTGGGTGGCATGAAATTCATGTGTTTCAAATTCAGTAATTTTCTCCTTTAGGACTACTGATTTTGATTTTCCTCTGGTCATTAAAATCCAGTGCATGTCTCTGTCAAGGACTTTATAATTATCATCATAGTATTTTTTAAGGATGTTATATAAGGCCTACATCCCTAATGCTCTTCCAAGATATATACTTTTTGTTCCTAGAACTCCAAAAGTTTCTCCACTTTCACTTGACAGATTGTAAATTTGTCTGGTAAATGCCAGATATTCCTCCTCCTTTGGATGGATTTTTTCAACTTGAAAGGAAGCAAATCTTTTTCCTGCAGAAGAGTTAGTTCTTTTTTCTGATTTATCAGAAGTTTTTTTAGTTTTCACTGATGATGTTTCTTTAGGGTATTTTTCCTGTGCTCGATTTTATCTAGGTCCAAAGACTCAGCCATTGGCATATCCGGGCCTCTAAAGGTAATTTATTAAAAATCAAACATGATATTTGTGTGCTATCTTTTTTACAATAAATAATTTTGGTAATAAAAATACTGAAAACTTTCGTATTCCTTTTATTACCGTTAGTAATTCCTTTTCATTTGTGGAATAATTAACCTCTTCTTCGTTAAAAGTTTCACTAGTATATCTGCAGATTTCATTTAAATCTGTTTGCAATAATGCTCCCCAATGATAGTCTGAGGATCTGTTTGTAAGACTAAATTGTCTTCTGGTTCAGGTAGTCTAAGCTTTGGATGTTTAGCACATTCTTCTTATAGATTTTTTAATCAGATCTTCTTTATACTTTCAAACAAATTACTTTGATAACTTTCCCTGATGGGAGAAGAGGTTTTCACTCACTTATATTTAAGACACCTAACATTTTTCTAAGATTATAAGTTGTAAAGAAAATGCAGTCTGCCTATCCTGAATTTCTAATGCTCTTTTTATAGATACAAGGAGGAGTAGAATTACAAATACTTATTTCTTACAAGGAGGGGTAGAATTACAAATATTTATTTCTTCTGTCATCCTTAGAAAATTTTCTATTTCTTTATTGGTCCCTTATCTAGATAAGGTTCCTTTTTCTTCTGCGGCTGTTTTTGGACTAACTGGTCCAATCTTCTTTATCATTTTGTCGTCTTATGCCGACGGATATTTTGACGTAAGTTCTTATGTCTCCTACTCCATTATTGCCTTCGGGTCTTATTACAGCTGTATTTCATATTTTTTCTGACATTGATGTGTTGCTGTCTTCATCATCTCTTTTGTTATGCTTGTGATCCAAAAATTTACATGCCATAACCCATGTTTCTGGGGTGGCATAAAATTGATGTGTTTCAAATTCAATAATTTTCTCCTTTAGGACTACTGATTTTGATTTTTCTTTGGTCATTAAAACCCAATACATGTCTCTATCGAGGACTTTATAATTATCATCATAATATTTTTTAAGGATGTTATATAAGGCCTTCATCCCTAATGCTCTTCTAGGATATATACATTTTTCGTAGAACTCCAAAAGTTTCTCCACTTTTACTTGATAGATTGTAAATTTGTCTGGTAAATGCCAAATATTCCTCCTCTTTTGGATGGATTTTTCCAACTTGAAAGGAAGCAAATTTTTTTCCTACATAAGAGTTAGTACTTTTTTCTGATTTATCAGAAGTTTTTTTTAGTTTTCACTGATAATGGTTCTTTAGGGAGTTTTCCTTGTGCTCATCTTTTAGGTAGGTCCAAAGACTCGGTCATTGGCATATCCGGGCCTCTAAAGGTAATTTATTAAAAATCAAACCTGATATTTGTGTGTTATCTGTTTTTACAAAAAATGGTTTTGGTAATAAAAATGCTGAAAAATTTCGTATTCATTTTATTACCGTTAGTAATTCCTTTTTATTGGTGGAATAATTAACCTCTGCTTTGCTAAAAGTTTCACTAGTATATTTACAGATTTTATTTAAATCTGTTTACAATAATGCTCCCTAATGATAGTCTGAGGCATCTGTTTGTAAGACTAAATTATCTTCTGATTCAGGTAGTCTAAGCTTTGGAAGTTTAGCACATTCTTCTTTTAGATTTTTTAATCAGATCTTCCTTATACTTTCATACAAACTACTTTGACACCTGTCCCTGATGGGATAAGAGATTTTCACTCACTTATATTTAAGACACCTAACATTTTTCTAAGATTGTAAGTTGTAAAGAAAATATAGTCTGCCTTTTCTGAATTTCTAACGCTCCTTTTATAGATACAAAGAGGGGTAGAATTATAAATATTTATTTCTTCTCTGTTATCCTTAGAAAATCTTCTATTTCTTTTTTAGTCCCTTATCTGGATAAGGTTTGTTTTTCTTCTGCGGCTGTTCTTGGACTAACTGGTCCAATCTTCTTTATCATTTTGTCGTCTTGTGCCGACGAATATTTTAATATAAGTGCATACGTCTCCTTCTCTATTATTGCCTTTTGACTGTTATTACAGCAGTATTTCACATTTCTTCTGATATTGATGTGTTGCTATCTTCATCATCTCTTTTGTTGTGCTTGTGTTCAAAAAATTTACACGTTATAACCCATGTTTCTGGGGTGGCATGAAATTGATATGTTTCAAATTCAGCAATTTTCTCCTTTAGGACTACTGATTTTGATTTTTCTCTGGTCATTAAAACCCAATGCATGCTCTGTCGAGGACTTTATAATTGTCATTATAATATTTTCTAAGGATGTTATATAGGGCCTTCATCCCTAATGCACTTCTAGGATATATACTTTTTATTCCTAAAACTCCAAAAGTTTCTCCACTTTCACTTGGCAGATTGTAAACCCAATGCATGATTTTGATTTTTCTCTGGTCATTAAAACCCAATGCATGCTCTGTCGAGGACTTTATAATTATCATTATAATATTTTCTAAGGATGTTATATAGGGCCTTCATCCCTAATGCACTTCTAGGATATATACTTTTTGTTCCTAAAACTTCAAAAGTTTCTCCACTTTCACTTGGCAGATTGTAAATTTTTTTGATAAATGCCAGATATTCCTCCTCTTTTGGATGGATTTTTCCAACTTAAAAGAAAGTAAATCTTTTTCCGGCAGAAGAGTTAGTACTTTTTTCTGATTTATCAGAATTTTTTTCAGTTTTCACTGATGATCTTTCTTTAGGGAGTTTTCCCTGTGCTCGACTCTTAGCTAGGTCTAAAGACTTAGCCATTGGAATATCCGGGCATCTGAAGGTAATTTATTAGATATCAAATCTGATATTTGTGTGTTATCTTTTTTTACAACAAATGATTTTGGTAAGAAAAATGCTGAAAACTTTCGTATTTCTTTTATTTTCACTAGTAATTTCTTTTCATTTGTGGAATAATTAATCTCTGCTTTGTTAAAAGTTTCACTAGTATATCTACATATTTCATTTAAATCTGTTTGCAATAATGCTCCCCAATGATAGACTATGAGGCATCTATTTGTAAGACTAAATTATCTTCTGATTCAGGTAGTCTAAGCTTTGGAAGTTTAGCACATTCTTCTTTTAGATTTTTTAATCATATCTTCCTTATACTTTCATACAAACTACTTTGATACCTTTTCGTGATGGGAGAAGAGGTTTTCACTCACTTATATTTAAGACACCTAACATTTTTCTAAGATTGTAAGTTGCAAAGAAAATGTAGTTAGTCTTTCCTGAATTTCTAACACTCCTTTTATAGATACAAGGAGGATAGAATTATAAATATTTATTTCTTCTAGGTCATCCTTAGAAAATCTTCTATTTTTTTGGTCCCTTATCTGGATAAGGTTTCTTTTTCTTCTGCGGCTACTTTTGGACTAACTAGTCCAATCTTCATTATTATTTTATCTTCTTGTGCCAATGAATATTTTGACGTAAGTACTTACGTCTCCTGCTCTATTATTGTCTTTCCACTGTTATTACAATTGTATTTCATATTCTTCTGACATTGATGTGTCGATGTCTTCATCATCTCTTTTGATGTGCTTGTGAACCAAAAATTACCTGTCATAACCCATGTTTCTGGGGTGGCATAAAATTGATGTGTTTCAAAATCAGTAATTTTCTCCTTTAGGACTACTGATTTTGATTTTCCTCTGGTCATTACAACCCAATGCATGTCGCTGTCGAAGACCTTATAATTATCATCATAATATTTTTAAGGATGTTATATAAGGTCTTCATCCTTAATTCTCTTCTTGTTTGAATCCATTTTGAATTGAAATATGGGAGTTTTTTATCTACTCCGGATGCGCTAACTTTAAAAGTTTTTTTTTCCACTGAAGTGTGACTAATCGTTGGAAAATATAATCTTTCATCCTAAAATTCCATGGATATGCTATAGAATATGCAGTAGACTCTTTGTCCCTCACCATAGTTTTTTATTGAACTTGTCAATTGGCTTGGTAATTTTATTAACTCAGATAAATCTGGGTTGATATAGACCCGATCCAGATATCCAAATTCAAATAATTTAGTTATGAAGCTAGGATTTCCACCTGGGAATACTGAAATTCTAGGATATATACTTTTTGTTCCTAAACTCCAAAAGTTTCTCCATTTTCACTTAGCAGATTTTAAATTTATCTGGTAAATGCCAGATATTCCTCCTCTTTTTGACGGATTTTTCCAACTTGAAAGGAAACAAACCTTTTTTCTGCAGAAAAGTTAGTACTTTTTTCTGATTTATCAGAAGTTTCTTCAGTTTTCACTGATGATGTTTCTTTAGGGACTTTTCCCTGTGCTATGCTTTTAGCTAGGTCCGAAGACTCAGTCATTGGCATATTCGGGCTTACCATCGAGATGTTTTTGGAACTAGGTGCTAGTGGGACATCTCCTGCCACTTTGTTAGGGACGTTTGATCCCTTAGGTCTGGTAACCAGATGTTCACAGAGAAGTTAAAATTCTGTGATATTTTTGGCTTGATCAGTGTTAAGCTGATTTAGTTCATATTGTAAGTTTCTCGCCTTTTCAGACAAGGCTGCAAGTTCATCACGAATGATAAATAGTGTATTGCTTTTTTCACTTATGGCTTCTTCCATGCCATTCATCCTTTGGAATATCCTGTTAACCAACACCTAGGTTCTATTGTCCATATTGAACGTTTCTTGAAAGAAAATCTACAAAAATATTGTCAGATCCTTTAATATTTTCTATTTTAAAATAATAGAATGATAACAATACCTGCCATCTGCGTAATCTTCTGTATTGTGGCTCTGAAGGTAATTTATTAAATATCAAACCTAATATTTGTGTGTTATCTGTTTTTACAACAAATGGTTTCGGTAATAAAAATACTGAAAACTTTTGTATTCTTTTTATTACCGCTAGTAATTCCTTTTCATTTTTGGAATAATTAACCTCTGTTTCGTTAAAAGTTCCACTAGTATATCTATAGATTTCATTTAAATCTGTTTACAATAATTCTCCCTAATGATAGTCTGAGGCATTTGTTTGTAAGACTAAATTATCTTCTGGTTCAGGCAGTCTAAGATTTGAAAGTTTAACACATTCTTCTTTTAGATTTTGAACACAAAGAGTATGTTCGTTGGACCATCCAAGTCGATTTGACTTTCGAATGAGTTTTTGCAATGGATTTCTTTTCTTTGCAAGATCTGGGATGAATTCACATGTATAGTTTAAACATCCAAGAAATTTTTGTATTTCTTGTTTTGTTGTTAGTTTATCAGAAAATTCTGTTATTTTCTTTGAAACATGAGTCGGTAACTATATTTTATTTTTTGAAATAATTATTCCAAGAAATTCTATTTTATTTTTGTTTATTTCAGCCTCTTTTTGGCTCAAAAAAAATTCATTTTTAACACAAATTTCTGAAAATTCTTTGAGATGTGTTAAATGTTCTTGGTAGTTTTTCGAGCATACCAAAATATCGTCTATGTAGACAATTAAAAAATTCTTTTCAGAAAATATTTTATCCATTTTTCTTTGGAAGATTTGTGGTGTATTTTTTAAACCAAATGGCATTACTAACCATTCATAATGTCTGTTAGGAGTGCTAAATGTTGTTAAAGGGATTGATTCCTCTAATAGCTTAGTTTGCCAAAAACCACTTTTACAACCAAATTTTGAAAATTAGGTTTTTCCTTTGGCAAGGTTAATAGGATTATTTTTGTTTGGTATAAAATATCCATCAAAAACACAATTTTTGTTTAGCTCTTTATAGTTTATTACCATTCGAGCTTTTCCTTTCTTTTGTTCAACATGATTTCTAACCATAAATGTTGGACTGTTGTGTGGACTTTTGTTTTCTCTTATTAATTTGAGATTAAGAAGTTCCTATATCTGAATTTTAAATTCAGTTTTGTCTTCTTCACTGTAAAGCATGGGTTTAACTCTTATAATGATACTAGGATCTATAAGAATTAAAACTGTTTTTTCATGATTATTGTTCCATTTTTCTAATGGATTTTCTCCATAAGAATGTTGTAAATCTTGTTTTATTTTTTTAAGATTAAGACATTTACAAGAATAATTTTTTGGGTCGTCCAAATATTTTTTATTAAAAATTCCCCTTTCTTTTATCTAAACATAGGGATTATGTTTTCTTGAAAATTTAATAAAATGATTACACGGAGTTTTGAAGCTAACCATGTAGATTGTTTGATGATAATCCTGAAACTGTTGGATAAAATTATTTCCAAGTAATAAATCAGTTTCTAGTTTATCATAAGCATAGACATGTTTTATTGAAACAATTATAGATCCTAAATTTATTTCTACATTCTCTTTATAATGTGTGAGCTTTTTCCTGTCACCTGTAATACCGACAATAGAAGCATTAACATTATTAGTATTCCATTTTTTTATTAAAAATATTTGGCAAAACTGGCTTCGGAACCATTATCTATCTGACCACATGATGTCAATCTTGTTTCATAGGTAGTAAATTCTACGAATATTACTACTCTAAAAGAGGTTTCTTTTGGCATTTAGATTTTAGGGATAAAATAAGTTTTTCCTCCTAAGGTGATTTCAATTCCTTCTTTTTGGATATTATATTGATCCAAACTGTTGAGAAATGTTCCTCCTAATATTATATTATAATTATTTTTCATGATTGGTAATATAACAAGGAACGGTTATCCTAATTGATTCAAATTGAATTGGTAATTTTACCATATTTGAGCAGCTGTTGTTGTTTCCTTCAAATATTTAATAAAGGTAAGGAGTACCTTCGTATATAGTTAAACCATCTAGGATGCTTTCCTTGACATGGTTTAGTGAAGATCCTGATTAGATTAGGATGGTTTGTTTGTTCCAGTCGCTTCCATTAAAGAATCTTCCTGAAACTTTGGTAATATTGTTAGAGTTTTTATTGGTAAATCTTATAGAATTACCTTTTCGTATAGAACTATTTTCATATTCTATTGAGTCTTGGAATTGAAGTACTTGAACTTCCTATTTCTAGGGCTTTTCCAATCTGAATTTCATATTCACTTGGGATTTCTGCTGGTTGAACTTCTGTTTCAACTATTTTAGTTATCCCTGCACACTCTTAATTAATTTCGACTAAGCTTTTATTTTTATAGACATTTCTATAATTCGAATTGATAACTGTATATAGAGCCTGATAATATATGTTCATAATATGGTTACCTAGTTTGAATAAATCGTCTCCTTTTACCTGAAAATGCAGTCTTAAGGCTTCATTAAAGTTAGCATCTTCCAGTGATATGCAATACCTCGAGTTATAGGTAAATAATAATTTGGTGTAAGCCAAATTTCCTTCAACAATACCTAGGTTTCCTTCTCTGGTATTAATGAATCTTTCATCTGAAAGATTGATGACTATTGGACAGTTAATTCCTTTCTTAAAGGTAGATTTTACCATTATTTGGATTTCTCCAAGATGAACATAATTCATCTTCTTTCTTTTTCTTTTTGGAATTTTTCTTAGGATTTGATCGATCATGGGCTTTGTTAAAAGGTTAAGCTTATGTCTTCCCGTAGTTTGAGTAATTTTTATTATTTTTTCAATTTCTTGATATTCATGGTATGATATTTTATCTCTTGAAAAGGTTCTTTGTAACCTACTGAACAAACTATCCTCAGTCCTAAGGTTAAATTTTAATCCTTGGATTTTTCTTAATAATTCTCCATCGAATGTTTCTTTCAAAGCATATCCTTGTTGATCTTCTTCAGCTTCTATAACCTGAGCGGTTTCTTCTAGATTCTCAATTTCTTGATTCATTCTTCTGAATTAGTACTTGAATCTGAGAATTCTTCATAGAGTTCTACATAAAAGTCTTCACTTTTGATGGATGTTATTGAATCTAAATCAGAATCAACTTCTTGTCTATCTATCTTAGAGATTTTAACTTTCTTTTGGTTACACTCATAACTTTTGTGGTCTTCTTCTCCACAATTATATCACTTACATTTACTATAGATTTTTTAAAAAATTTCTTCATTTTTTGAAGTACCTTTTTCTTGGTATATTATTTCTTTTGAAAATATTTTTCCTTTTGATTAGTCCTTTGTTTTTTCTTTTCCTTTTTAAAGAATTTCTTTCATGACATCCCCATTGTGATGTTGCTTTTGTATCTTCACAACAAATTTGGGTGTTTATTCTTTTGGCTTTTCTTTGTATATTATGTAACATACAAAACTGGATAATTTTTTTATTAAGGAACGAAATTCGTTTCCCTAATGAATCTCTTGTTTGATCCTCTTTAGCATATTCTTCTCTGAAATAACCAGCCCAAAATCCTGGTAATTTCTAGAAGTATTTATCCATATATGGCTTCATATCTATGCTACTATCAAACAGATTATAGTAGTATTCTTCAAACTCGCAAGTATATTCATGAATGTAACATATTTTATAAATTTGAAGTTTTTCTAGCCATTCTGCTGCTAATAGCCTTTGTCTTTCTTTCTCTTTAGAGACATCAAATTGGATACCTAAAGAATTCGCATCCAACGTATTTTACTATATGGTCTATTCCTGCTCTAGTTGATTTTTCAAACTGTTCTAGGACTTCAATTTTAAAAACTGTTTTAGCATTTTTGATACTCCGTTAAACCAATTGTTTACTTTTCCAGTAAAGGTGTTGATGGCAATTAAATATTTTTTTCCATTGGTATAGTTTACTCCTTTACCCATGATGAAGAATAATTCTAGGTTTTTAGCCCATAAATTCAGTAATTCTCCTGGTTCTCTTTTGCAATCAAGATCTAAAAACTAAGTAGATCCTCCGTCTCTTATTGGAAGTCTATTCGGCATGTATCTGGCCTTAATATTATTGTCATATTGACTATTATACCAAATTGGAGGGTGTTGTTCACAAATAGGATATGCGAAATTTTATTTGACTTAGTCAGTAAAATAACCACATCATACAAATAGTATAACTCATCATCGCTATCTATATATGAGTAATCATGAATAGACCATTGTTCTTGAACAAGGTTATCTATAATTTTTTCAAGAATTATTTCTTGCAAATCTTTGTGCTTCATTTTGAATATAAAAGAATTAATAACACAAAAGAAGATCTAATAAGATTAGATCAGCTAATCACCATAATATCTTGATTAGAATATAAATTAATTGGGTATCTTAAGTCCAAAAATAAAATCAAATAAATAAAGAATAAATTTTAAAATTACTTGTGGATAAAAAGCAAGAACTCATTATTCGAAGAAATCGCTATGAATCTAATTAATTCGCAGGAGTTTGCAAAAAATCATTATTTTCTCAAAAGATAGAAATATATATATATATATATATATATATATATATATATATATATATATATATATATATATAATAGTATCTGAATTTGAATTTAAATGAAATTTTAATTGGAATGAAATTCTAGCTTCTTGGACTTTCTTATATATACTCCTCCTATATCATTAGCTTTATTCATTAATTTATTTACTGCATTTTTTAACTATTTATTTTTTTAAAACTATTTTTGATTTAATATTTTTTCTTTTTATATGCAGGAAAAATATGTCATTTTCATCTTCATCTTCCTCATTAATGTTAAAGTTCCACCAATTTAATCAATCTGTTTTTTCTTAAATTTGTAAAAGTCAACCTTTTGCTATTTTTGAACAATGTGTATGCATGATTACATGCTTTGTTGTGTACTAAGCTATCTGAAAATTACAACATGTGGGTGTTCATGGTGCCATCGCAAATATATAATATTTTGTATAATAATTGTATGTCGTACTTTTCATCTATTTATACATTCTAGATTCATGGATCTTGATAATTTTAAGTTACAAAACAAACATATTTTTAGTTCTAAATTATAGTATTGCTGATATTTTATTTTTGTTTGATAAATATTATTCTTACAAAAGTACTATCATTTATATATAATATTTCCTATTTATCAAAAAAAAAAGTTCAAGATTTTGTGTACCATCATTCTTATTTTTTATTGTTATATCTGTTCACTAGTTTTATGGGTGTGTTTAGCATGGAGGAATATAATTTTCATGAATTTTTTTTTTAAAGAAAATAAATTGTTTCTTACTTATTCTTTTATGCTTTTTACGCAAATAAAAGATATTTTTCTAAAAGCATTTGTTTATATCTAATACTAAAAAATAAAAATGAATAGAACATAGTGATGAATATGGCAAGGTTGGGGTGGGATAGGTAGGGACGGGGTAAAAGGTGTCTAGGTGGATGGGTGGGGGTGGGGGTTGGTGAACGTAGGTGGGAGTTTGGGTGGGGGTAAGGAAAAAGATTCTTAAAAAATAGAGATAAGCATCTAGTACCCCCTCGAACTATGACCAAAGTTGTTATGACACACTCCAACTTCACATGAGTCCTATTATCCTCCTGAATTTAATTTGGGCGTATTTTTGTCACCTTTTTTGCTGACATGACACTTTTATTAAATAAAAATGGGATCCATATCAAAGGTGTCACGTCAGCTAAAAAGGTGTCACATCAGCTAAAAAGGGTGACAAAAATACACTAAAATTGAGTTTAGGGAGGGTAATAGGACCCCTATGAAGTTAGAGTGTGTCATATCAAATTTGTCATTGTTCAGGGGGATACTACATGTTTTACTCTAAAAAAAATATAAAAATTAAAGTTTACAATATTTTTATGGTTAGAAAAAAAATTCTAAATTTTTTTCTAAAAATAAATAATTTTTTTCGGGGGGTCGGGGGGGATTTCATGTTGGGTGAGTGGTGTAAAGATTTTTTTTTTTAAAATAAAATATATTTTATCTATTGGGTGAACCGGGAGGGCAACTTCGTGGCAGGGGGATGGATAGGGTAAGAAAAAGATTTAAAAGTTTAAAAAAAAAAAATTGGAGAGGTGGGCGATAGGGGGATGGGTAAGAGTGGCATGAGAGATTTTAATCAACTTTATTTAGAAGATATGAGTTTAACCGCAGGTTCCTCTCACATGTAACATTTCATTATTTAAAATTAAATAATTTTATGTATTACAAAAATTTTAATGAGGTGTAAAAAGTTCAAAACACTTTTCCAGGATCCTTCACATTTTAATATAACTAGTATAATTTACGTGCTTTGCATATGTGTCTCATATCAATTAATAAAATTATATATAAAAAGAATGAAATATTTAAAAAATAGCATTGTGTTTAAAATAAATGTTATAGCATTTCTCCCTCGTCATGCTCACTCCAGCTAGATGATTATCAGTATGCTCACCTCTAACTTGATGATTATCGTCCTCCTTCATCAATTGCGAAGACTTGAGTTGTTTGACGTTTGTGTTATTAATTAAAGCCTTCTTCATCTTCTCTTCAGTCATAGATACTATATTTTACAAAAAGTTTCTTAATTAGCAATTATCTATTAAGAATACATCATGATTTGTCATTGTAAACTTCAATAACATAGTAAAATTTTAGAAAACTGATCTCAGATCACAAGGAAAAAATCATAAATTTGTAACTTTTTCTATTTGATCCAACATCAAGTATACATGTAATTAAGAAGAAATACAAGAATATAGATCAAAGCATACAACTTAAACAAAAATTCTTTCTATTTTAGGTCAATGTTAGCATGACAAACATTGTTAAAAAAAACTAAATCTAACTCCCGCACCCAAACTCCTACCCATGCAATATGTATTTTTTTAGTAGAATATATATGTATAAACCTAATTAATAAAAAAAAATACAATATGTATAAACCCAATTAATTAAGAGAAGACAACTAAGATTATGAGTATAAAGAGCGTTAACAATGAAACAATTAAATTGGACTTACACACTTAATAATCAGTTCGTGTTAAATTATATGTAGCTAAAAATAGAGATAATACATCAACTCCCGAACTTGTCCCGACAACTTACTTTAGCACTTAAACTTTACAGATAATTATTTATCCCCTAAATCTTTTTGAAGTGATTATATACCCCCTTAAAAATACAACACCACTCTCACTACGGAGAGTGTATTACACTTGCGCTACATCAGCGCCACGACAACATTTATTTTTAAAAAAGTGACCCCACTAATTTATTTATTATACAATATTAAAAAAAGAAAAGAAAAAATCCTCCCCCCCCGCCCACCCCGCCCCTATCCCTTTCTTCTTCAACCCCCACCACCCTCCTTTCTTCTTCCACCCCCACCCTAGCCCCTGGCAGCCCGCACCCCACCCCAGAATCCATAAAGATAAATTATGAAACAAAGCTTATGAAATTCAAACCAAACATCCAAATTTAGGTACGAAATTCAAATTTATGGATTAAACCAAACATCCAAATTTATCTTTATGGATTACGAATTTCGTAATCCATAAAGATCAAGTTGCCACTTCAAATCAAAGTTTGCATCCAAACCAAACATCCAAATTTGTTTGTTGATTAAAATCAAAAATTGCATCAACAACCAAATTTTTTATACACATTTTTTTCTTATAAAATTGATGAAATCTAATAAAAATGGAGATGGTGGGTTTGAAGAAGGAGAAAGGAGATTGGGTGGGGTGGGGTGGGGTGGGGTAGGGGTGAAGGTGTGATAAAAAAACTAAAAAAAGGGGGTGCAGGGTGGGGTTAGGGTTAGGTGTAAGAAAAAAATAAAAGAAAGGGGTGCGGGGTATGGGGGGTGTAGGGATGCGGGGGTGTAGGGTGAGGTGTGAGGAGTGGGTGGCATTGGAGAAGAAAGGGTGTGATTTGGATATATAGGATTAGAAAGGGTGTAATTTGGATATATATAGGAGAAGAAAGGGTGTGATTTGGATATATATCTATAATCTATATTTATATCTATAATAATAATAATAATAATAATAATATAATAATAATAATAATATAATAATAATAATAATATATTAAAAGTGTGAAGGGCCTTAGAAATATTATTTAAACTTTTTGTCCTTCATTAAAAGTCTTTACTTTAGACAAAATTGTCTTTTCGCTATTTTTTCCTAATATTTAAGAGTTGAAAATAATTAAATATATTTATGGTAAAACCTTTCCTTATTAAAAGTCTTTAGAATTAATGACACCTAATATTTCTAAGAATTTCAAATCAACTAAATTTGAGTTTAAGAAGGTTTAAAAAATTCAAAAATAAATATATATATTTTTAATAAGAAAACACGTCTCACCTCCAAAAGGAAAAAAGAAAACCAATAATATTGCTAGGTTGTAGTATTGTACGACCAAAATAGGAAAAAAAAAAAAAAGTAAGGTTTTGATTTAATTAAGTCCTTAATGTTCTTTTCTTTTAATTTCTTTAGTCTTGATTTTATATAATAATTAGTTTTTTTATGGAAAATGTTTCCCTAATTAGACTTATTTTTTTCCATGTTTGATCAACTTTTAAAAAAAAAATTAAAATTTTTGGATTTTTATATATTGAGCATTCTTTTTTTTAATATTTAAGAGTTAAAAATAATTAAATATATTTATGATAAAAAATTTCTTTATTAGAATTAATAATAATTAATAGTTTTCATTAGTTTAAGCATTTCAAATCAACTAAATTTATTTTAAGAAGAATTACAAAATTCAAAAATACATATATATTTTAATAAGAAAACACGTCCCACCACAAAAAGGAAAAAGAAAACTAAGAATAGTGCTAGGTTGTTGTATTGTACGACCAAAATAGGAAAAAGAAAACAAGTAGGGCTTTGATTTAATTAAGGGTTCTTTTAATTTCTTTAGTCTTGATTTTCTATAATAATTAGTTATTTATGGAAAAAATTTCCTAATTAGACTAGATTTCTTCTATGTTTGATCAACTTTATTTTAAAAGAAAAAATTTTGGACTTCTATATATTGAGCATTCTTTTTTTTCCAACAAATAATAGAATAAATTCACAATTTAATTGTTAAAGAGTATGTCCAAGAGAAGATTAAGTTTTGTATTTTTTAATATTAGTTCTTAATTTGTAGGTCAATCATATTAAATATTATGCATCTTTTATTATCGTTTTCTTTATCGAATGATTTATTATAATTTCAATTGTTGGCTTTCGCATGATGTGCAGGTAAAGAAAAATTATGTGAGTGCGTTTGTGTTTTTTAATATTAGTTCTTAGTTTGTAGGTCAATTATATTAAATATTATGCATCTTTTATTGTCATTTTCTTTATCGAATGATTTATTATAATTTCAATTGTTGTCTTTCGCATGATGTGCAAGTAAAGAAAAATTATATGAGTGCGTGATTCAAACTTCGTGTCGATTACGAGATGACTTGAAGGCATGTTATTTCTAAATTTTATTTCTCATTCATATTAGTACGATTGATGTTGTTAAGGTGTTGATTAGGAGTGCACGTTCTGTTCTTTGATTTGATTTTATCAAATTTTGATTTAATTCTTTTGATTTACGATTTTAAAAAAAGTAGTCATCGAACACCGAGTTGAACTATTTCTGTTTGGTTTGTTTAACTTAGTTTCTATTTGATTCAGTGTTTTCAAGACATTTTCAAGTGTCAAGTAAAAGTAAAATGACCTTATTTTCTTGAAGTGCTTTCGGACCTACGGATCTTGACGACATTGAGAATTGTAATGGATGAAGATGGGAAGTACAAAACAGAAATGCTGCAATGGTTCTTTCATATCTACATCTCGATTAGCATTTTAGTGTAGTACTTCTGTGATTTTTATTAGTTTTGTGTATTTTAATGTTGACTTGAAAATTTAATCTTGTGTTCAACTTGAATTAATGGATATTTGGATTATAAACAATTAATAGAAGTACTAAATTAAATTTAAATGAGTTAAATATATTATTTTTTAATAAAAATTCTTTATATCTGCGATCTATATCTATATCTATGATATATTTGTTTAGGCTTTTAAAACAGTCAATACAAAAATAAATTTGCTTATGATTTGCGCTACCTTAAATTTGTTCTTAAAGTTGTAGAGTAATAAGCAATAGTATATTCTTTATAGACAACTCAACATATACATAACATCAATACACCGCGTAGGTATAAGTTCTGATATTTTAGAATACATTATTTTGATTTGAAATATTTTTTAATCATCAATATAACATTAAGTCCAACTTATTCTATTTGGGTAAAATTAGGGCATGAAAGAATAAAAGTCTTGAATAAAGGATGATATATGCCACATTTTAGGTACACTTTTTACATTAAAAAATTGTACTTTTTTTTGTAAAAAAAAAAATGGTACTATATGTCTATATCTATATCTATATCTATATCTATATCTATATCTATATCTATACTATATTAAAAGTGTGAAGGGTCTTAGAAATATTGATTAAACTTTTTGTTCTTCATTAAAAGTCTCTAATTTAGACAAAATCATCCTTTTACTATTTTTTTAATGTTTAAGAGTTGAAAATTAAATAAATTTTTACAATAAAACATTTCTTTATTAGAAGTCATCACGATTAATGACAATTAATGCCTTTTTCATTAGTTTAAAAATTCTAAATCAACTTTTTAAAAAATCTGGAAATAAAATATGAAAGCATTAGAATAAGAAAAATATAAAAAGTACCAAATTTTTAAAAGCTTTAAGTAAATAATCAAGATTCTTTAAAGATTTAACTTTAAAAATAAGAAAAAATATTATATATACAAAAATAAAAAAAAATAATTGTACTACAAATATGGTTCCAATCGATGTGTTGGCAGACGCAAAAGTGACGATCCATATATATATAATTATATTTACATTATTATATTAAAGTGTGAAAGATCTTTGAAAATTGATTTAAACCTTTTGCACTTCATTAAAAATCTTTACAATAGACAAAATTATCTAATTTTAAATAATCAAAAGTAACATGTGCAAAGCACGTGCGGTTTAACTAGTATTATATAAAAGTGAGATCATTTTTTTAAAAAATTAAATCACACATTTTTTTTCTTTTTAAAAAAAAAAATGTCACGTCAGCATTAGGGTTTAAATTAATTCACTTTAAAGATGTTAAGGGAGGTAAATAAATAAAAGATAAGTTTAAGTGCTAAAGTAAGTTGGGTTGACAAGTTTGGAGGGGGTAATGCATTTTCTCTAAAAATAATCATAATTCATTACTATTATTTACTATTTAACTTTTTGTCGATAATTCATATTATTTAACACAGAGACAACTTATTTAGTATATTATATATTTTCTACTTTTTCATCCTTGTTATTTCAAATTTATATGACATTTAACATCCTACTATAATTGATTTGGCTTTATCTATAATTTTTCACCACTTATACATATTTTAAAAAAAATCAATTTAAAAGATAAATTTATATAATTTTTTTTATATATCAGTTCATTTTAATTTTTGAAAAATAACTGTAACTATAGCTTATATTTTATGATAATACTATAGCAAATATTCTAGTTTGACTCTTTTCCGCTTATCACTTTTTGAATCTTTTTATTTTTTTCTATCACGTAAAAGTTTTATTCCTTTTTTTTTGTGAAAGTTCTGTATTGATATATAGATAGATAGATAGATAGATAGATAGATAGATAGATAGATAGATAGATAGATAGATAGATAGCTAGATAGATAGATAGATAGATAGATAGATAGATAGATATAGATATAAATTAAATCTACATAAACCATAATAAATATGAGAAAACATATATAACTCCTAAATCTAAAAAAAAATAAAAAATGGGCGAGGTTAAAAATCTCATTTTCTATTTGCAAGACATATTCAACATTTAATAGGAAGTGAATTAAAAAAGGAAGGAGATACACCTTTGATTTTTCTGACTATTTTATTTGACGGCAACATACTTTTTTTCGATCAAAAGTTTCAATTTCAACTGAAAGAAAAAATATGAAAAATTATCAGAAGGGAGAATTCATTATCAAATTGTTGATATGTATAATTCAAATAAAATCTTAAAAACTACTAGCTAAAAGAAATAAAGAAAGGCAAAGGATGATGATTATGAATACAAAAATACACTTGAATCAAAGGAAAAATAAGAAGAAAAAAATCGTTGAAGTAAAAGAAGCATGTTTCTCGTAATGGTTGATCCAAAATATTACTTAAATAGAATTGTAAAAATTCTTTATTCATATGGGGTAAAATTCTAATTAATTTAGAAGTGTTAAATATTACGGTATCAAAGTATTTATGATAGTGTTATTTTTTATCACTAAATAAATTATTTAAAAATTAATTATTTTATCAAATTATTTACGTCAATGTTTCGTTTATTACTATATAACTCACGTAATTCACAAAAAATTTCTAACAATAATGATATAATATAATACTTAAATAATAAAGATTCTCCAATCTAACATAAGTACGATACGAAAAATCATAGTTTTGCAGGAAAAATTCCTATTTATTTGGTGTTAGTTTTCTTTATAAATTTAACTATGTCATATCGTTCAAATAAGGAAGGATTCATTACATAAAGTTTGGTTAATTCAAAATTATTAAATATTAAAAAGTTAGTAAAAAGACGATTTTGTCTATACAAAGATTTTTAATGAAGGACAAAAAATTCAAATCACTTTTTAAAAGATCTTCACATTTTTAATATATTATACATTATAGATATAGATTGATAATGTAAACCTAAACATATATTTTAGTATAAGCGCGCACACACATGTATATTACCACCAGAAGTTTCAAGTGATTGATGGATATCACTTTTGTATTTGTCATGTAATACCTCTTTTTCTTACTGCTAGAAGTTAAGAGAGACGCATCAATTTGAACCATATATGTGGTATGATTTTTTTAATTTTTTTTCTATATTTAAAATCTTTTCTTATTTTTAAAGTTAAATCTTTACAAAATCATTTGTTACATTCTTATTACATACTTAAAACTTTTAAAAATTTGATACTTCTTGAATTTTTCTTATTCTAACGTTTTTATATTTATTTCTAGATTTTTAAAATCTTCTTAAAATCAAATTTAGTTGATTTAGAATTCTTAAACTAATGAAAAAAGTATTAGTTGTCATTAATTCTGATGACTTGTTTTATTATAAATATATTTAATTAATTTTCAATTCTTAAATATTAGAAAAGAAATAGTGAAAAAATGATTTTGTCTAAAGCAAAGACTTGTAATGAATTGCAAAAAGTTCAAACAACATTTCTAAGGCCCTTAACACTTTTAATATATTATAGTTTATAGATATAGATCATAGATAAGGATAAGTATAAATAAAATACTTAAAATTATTAATGATAAAATCAAACAACGAAAAAATTATGAACAACTTGAACTTTGTCTGAAAATTTTACAAAATAATGAGTTGTATGTGCTTTCTTTATTGAACTGAGAGTGGTGAAATTTAAATTTTGAAATTAGAGGTTTTGTAATTGACACAATTAATTACTTTTAGCGTTTTTTAAATGAAATTGAAAGATAAAATTTTTTTTATGAAAAAGTGTAGTTAGTTGTTGATGTTGAATAGATAGACAAAAAAATTTAACATTTGAGATGAATGTGAGGAATGTAATTACATGTCTTAATTTATTATTAAAAATATAAAGATAAGAGCCCAACAATAAAATTAATAATTATTTAATATTTCATAATTTATTATTTTCAGAATGGGGGTGGAGATGTTGGGGGGGGGGGGTAGATTTGTTTTTTAAATTATTTTTTTATTAAGAAATAATATGATACTTAAATTTTTTAAAGATAATATGATTTAACACGCTGGAACGAGACATGTCAATATAAAATAATTAAAAATAATATTATTTTAATATTATTCATGCATCGCACGAGTACATATATTAATGTTTTTAACGCCTGAGTCCTAACCCATCGCCAGGCCCTTAAGTATGCGCGATCTTTCACTTAGGCACCTCAAGTGGACGTCGCTCACTTTTCGCACCTCAAGTAGACATAAAGTATATCATTTTAGCAACTTTTGCTGAGTCAGCAAAATAATACTACGTGTGTGTGTTACACGCACCGATGAGCTGAAAAATAACGAATAAAATGTGCACATGTGTCATTTTTATCCAAATAATTTATAAATAATTAATTTAAATAAAAAAATACCCTCTCCCCCTAACCTACCCACCCCACTAGTCTTCTTCTTCAAACACCCCACCCACCCGCCACCCCTACCCCACCCACCCCACCATTCTTCTTCTTTAAACATCCCTCCCCCACCCCACCCCACCAGTTTTTTCGTCAAACAGCCCCCCACCCTGCCCCCCCACCTCGCTAGTCTTCTTCTCCTCTTTATCTTCTTCAAAGACCCCACATCCCCTCCCCACCCCCGCACTCCAGTCATCTTTAATTTTTTCATCGATTTTGCTTCGATTTTTAATTTTTCTTCACTGATTTTACTTGGTTTTTAGATTCGATTTTTTTTTTCCAGATTTGCTTCATCTATTTTGCTTCAATTTTAAGTTTTTTTAATTGATTTTGTTTGATTTCAATTTTTCTTCACGGATTTAGCTTTATTTTTTTTTTCATCGATTTTTAATTGTTCTTCACTGATTTTTCTTGGTTCGATTTTATTTTCTTTATTGATTTTGTTTAATTTCAATTTTTCTTCACTGATTTAGCTTTATTTTTCAATTTTTCTTCATCGATTTTGTTTGATTTTTAGTTTTTCTTCGTTGATGTTGCTTTACTTTTATTTTTCTTCATCAATTTTGCCCTTAATGATTAAAAAAAGGTGCTTATTATTTAATCTTCACGAACCTTTAAATGCGTATATAAATTTGTCTCAATAATTCTTACCGTTAAATAAATTAAGATTGACAAAAATAACGGATAAAAATGTGAAAGAAGTATAAATTAATGAGCGTTGAGTTAATATATTATTTTTGGCAAGCCGAACTCCTAAATATGTATCTAATTTTTAAATCTCTCCCGATAATTTTCACCATTAAATAAGCTTAAATTTGACAAAAATAATGGATAAAAATAAGAAAAAAGGTATAAATTAATGAAAATGAGTTAATATACTTTTGGTGGGCCAAATTGGGCGTCATATCGCCAAAAAAGGGCTTCCATGCACCTTCGTAGAGGTGTAATACACGGATCTTGCCAACTCAGCAAAAGGTGCCAAAATGACACACTTATGGCTACTTAAGGTGCCAAAAGTGAGCGACATCCACTTGAGGTACTTAAGTAAAAGATCACGCATACTTAAGGGACCTGGCGATGGATTTGAACTTTTCTAAAAAAAAAACGAAAGGTAAAAGCTGCAATCATTAAGCTACATGCTTTCAACTCACAGCACAAAAATTTACTGGTGCTTTTTTCGATACCAATTCCAGGCCTTCAATATGAAAACCCGAATCTCGGAATTTCCATTTTGTTTATTTCCTTCATATTTTATTTTTGATTAAAAAATTAGAGCTAAAACTTTCGCAATATTGCATTTTTTTCTTTTGCCCAAATTTTATGCTTTCAGGGTTTTTGTAGGACGTGAGTTTAAAAAAAAAAAATTGGATTCCTACAACGTAACTCTTTTTTCTTTTCACTGAAAATTTCCAATCTTCAATACTGTAACAATCTCGATTTATTTGAAGGAGTTTAGGGTTACGATGATCAATGTACCTAATTTTTTTTCAAGTGAATTCAATATAGATTCTTAAAAAGGATTGAAAATAAAAATTACATATTTGAAAATCAGAGGCAACAAACTATAACCAACATTCTGCATATATATTTCTTTTAAAAGTGTGACAAAATTGTAGTCAAAGAATGGTAAATGAAGTACTACTTAGTAATCTTGCAACTATCCAAGACAATAGAAAAAAAATATATTTGGCTGTTCTACCAGAACAACATTTTCAAGTATCCTTATCCAGCATTTTGAACTTAGAGCAGTGATGTTTCATCCATTTTTGTGAAGGTAACGATGAAAATATTAGTTAAGCCATTTTGCGAAAAACAGTTCCAAGTAAAATTAGGATCACTATGCAATGGATCTTCAGTTCCATCCTTTTGTTTCTGTATTCTTAACTTAACTTTCCTCAAACTTTCTGAAGGAATAACACTTCCTTCTAATATGTGAATGTAATTCCATTCTCTTAACCCCCAACAATTGGAACCAAAACTTTTAAAGCAAACTGGACTTAAAAAAAAAAGTGCATTTGATCATATTTACACATTACAAGACCTTAGGGAAAGGCCAGAGAGAGTGATGGCTTATTTGGGATGGGAAAACTTTTGTTGTGATTCAAGAAAAATTACATAAAGTAGCTGATTCCAAAAATCCGGTACACCGGAGAGGCACCAATGGCTGCAGTCTTGGAACATCCCAGGCCTCCTCTTTGATTTTGCTTCTCTGAATATTGAAGGGTGCCCTTCTTTTCTATAGTCTGTCATCTTCGTAATGTTGAGATAAACAACTGGTGTTTTCATTTCTAATATTACTGATTCAAGAACTCTCATCATCCATGGATATGGACCCAACTGAGCCTCGTTTTTTATCGGTTTTGTCTCTCCATCACAGTTTCCTCCTGAGTTCCACTGACCACCTCTGCGAAAGAGGGAATTTGCCTAATTAGACTATATCAACTTTTACAAAAAATGAAATGCTGGTGAGATTTAAGAGAGGTTTTACTTGAAATGAGAAGCTGAGTATCCCCTAAAAAAACACCCTAGTTCTGCTGCTGTTGATAGTTGTATCAACCCAATGTGCCCATGTCTTCAATGCCTTAGTATATGCATCTGGCACTTCCAATTTGTTGTACACATGATTCCCTTCTTGAAAGTAGTTATTCCTGCACAGAGAAATTAAATAGCTCTAATAAAAAACAAATCTTGGAAAAGAAAGAGAAGAAGATTGATATTGTCTTTACACTTTGTGAGTTTTATGGTGAGTCCACCAATGACCAGTGTTGAAGATGATAATGTCAGCATCATGGTACTTAGTAAGAGAGCCATGGATTGTATCCAGCCGTAGAGTTTCGCGGCGTGCTCCAGCTTTATTCGAGAACTTCCATTCTTGAACTAAGAATGGCGATTTTATGAAGTTAATTGAGCACTTGAAATCCTACACATAAACAAACAAATTTCAGAATATATATATCATTCAAGAAACGTGAAAATGATTACTAGTAATAGTTTATGAGTGAGTAAATGTCCTTAAATTTGAAGGAATAAAATCCTTGACTTCTGAACTCACGGCGTCCAGAAACTTCATTCACTCTGTTCTTGTCATTGAGTGAGTTTCTCAAGGCACAAACCTGAGATTCCCATATGTTCGAATCTCCTACAAAAATCAGTCTTTTCCCCTTAGCATCTTCAGCATTTTCAACTCATCAAATCTATTATTATTTCCCACATAGAAAAAAAGAGATATATTCAACAAGAAGATTGATGCATGTGAGAAAAAAGGGGATTAAAGTTGAGAATTGAACCTTGGGATGTCACAACCATGTGTCTTCCATCTAAGCCTGAGATAATCTGTATCGTGATGTCCATTCTTGAAACAGTTGAAAACATTATCAACAAATGGACAAGAACCCGTTTTATAAAGCGGTTGAAGATCATTGTCCTCTATCCATTCACCATCAAAAATATCACAAGACGAAGAAGTGTTCTCTTCAGTAACAGCATAAATCCAAGATTTTCTTGAAAAGCTTATGGGTGCTAAAACCGTACTGCTAGTTCTGTGAGAATGAATGGAAGAAGAAAATGAGTCAGAATGAAGACGAGAAGCAAGAATCTTAGTGGTGACGACAGAGGGAGAGGTGTTGGTGGTGGAGAAGAAAATGATGAAGATGAAGAGTTAAGGTGAAGAAGAAGAGAGTGAAGAAACCAGAAACTTGGGTTCTTGATTTTAAGAGAAACATTTTTGAGAAGATGCAGAATTCCTTCAAACAAGCCATTGATAGAATGTAATTCTCTGGATTGTTGGTTTCTCATTAGGCCCTCATCAAGTTACAATGGAGGTTTTAATTCATTTGCATCTAACTAAAGTAACCCGCATCCGGTTTTAAATCTTCTTTTTCGTCCTAACAGATTTAGAAAATGGAAAAGGCTCACAACTACGGCTGAACTGAAATGAAGTAAAAATGTTCTTCATTTATTTTTTAGCTCAAAAATATTTTTTTATTTATTTTTTGACTTAAAAATATCTCTTATTTTAACGTCGTGCCATCAAACACACTATGTAGAAAAAATATTATCACACAACGTCAGCATCTCATTTACAAAAAAGGATCAAAACTATTCCTGAATTATCCGAAATGAAGCAAATATATCTTTCATTTATTTTTTGGCTAAAAAATATCCCTGAATTTGTTTTTAGCTCACAGATACTCCTCATTTAACAGAGTGCCACCAAACACACCATACGAAAAAAAGTTGTCACATGGCCAGTCCATGTCAACATCCCATTTACTATCCGGTCAGACTACTTAATCATCTAACTTAATACCCTATTTAATACTCATGCTCGACTCATCTTCAAAACATTCAACACGTCTTCATAAGTAAAGGGTAAAGATAGATCCACCCTTCATTTCACGTAAACTCTCTCGAAAAAAATTGATGTAGACTAAGAATTTTGAGAGAGAGAAAAAGTCCTTAGTACATGAGTTTAAACTCGGTCCATCTTTATCATGTCAAGAAATAAGGGAGAGTTCAACCCATATACTAAGGGCTTTCTTTTTTCTCAAAATTTCTAGTCTGTGTCCCATTTTTTGGGAGAGTTTAAGTGAAGACGGATCGGGTATAGGTATTAAATGAGATGTTAAGTTGGATGATTAAGTTGGTCGGCTGGGTATTAAATGTGATGTTGATGTGGCTTGTCCATGTGATAATTTTTTTTCACGTTGTATGCTAGGTGGCACTCTACTAATAGGGGTATTTGTGAGCCAAAAAACAAACAGATGGATATTTTTTTGCCAAAAAACAAATAGAGGGGAATTTTCGCTCTATTTCGAATAGTTAGGGATAGTTTTGGTCCTTTTTCGTAAATGGGATGTTGTCATGGATTGGACATGTGGAAATTTTTTTCACATGGTGTGCTTGGTGGTACTCTGTTAAAGTGGGGGGTATTTTCGAGTCAAAAAACAAACAGAGGGGTATCTTTGAGTCAAAAATAAACGACGGAATATTTTTGAACAAAAAAATAAATAGAGAGTATTTTTACTCCATTTTGGATAATTCAAAAGTAGTTTTGGCCTTTTTTCATTTAGAAAAATCATAATGTTAAGAGACAAATATAGGCGGGACACTTGATTTAATAAGTGTAGTGTATAACTCATGAATTTGTAAACAAATCAATCCAGGTAGAGTAAAATCAATACAGACAGAGTAATATGAATATCTCTGGTAATAAGTCTATTTACTTTTTATTTTAACTAGATGAAGTGGGGAATGGGAGTAGTTAACGAAGACCAAAGTGTATGTATGTATTTATGTATGTGTGTGTGTGTGTGTATATATATATATATATATATAGAGAGAGAGAGAGAGAGAAATTATGAATGGTCGAGCCCCTTGAGTTTATTGAAACTTTAATGTGCCTATATGTATCGAGTGACAAATCTTATTTTTAAATCCTTCGCCTTTCATTTGAATCAAAATAGATCGCAATTTTTGTATTTTAATAGATGGAGGGGAAGTGACAACTAATCTCAAGTTTTTGGTTCCTATGCCATTCTCACCAACCCTGGAAAGAATTTCTTGAGATATGGTTAGTTTTTTATTTCATCAATCAAAATATCATCACCATGGGAGCCATTTATTACTCCATAATACAGTTAGATATGCAATACCTACTCAAGAGACTCATCCAAAACATCAATCACGATTCAGAAAAACTTACTATCAAAGAAGATATCATTCAAAGAGATAAAACATACTTGTATATGTTAAGTTCTAAGTGAAAGTGAATGAAAAATGGAGGAAAGAAAATGAAGGGAAAAGTAAAGTGTGAATTCACTTTATAAAATAAATATTCTCCCACATTGGTGGGAGAAAGGAAAATCTTTGTGCTTAAGTTAGAAGAACTCCTTAATGTGGATAGTAAAGCATGAACAAGACAAGCCTCGCACCGTCTCGTCACTCGACTCAACTTTGAATTTGGAATTACAAATGATCGAAAGATTATCTTTTTGGACAAAATTCATTTAAAATTTGATAATACAAAAATCTGATAGAAAAATTTACTCCTTTTGGGACACACCCAGCATGTGCGGACGCATGTCATAACACACATGAAGGGATGCAACCCTTTGAGACATTGTTTAGTAATGGAAAAGGCAACTTATGCGCGCTCCTAGTGACCTGAGGGCGCAGGTGCCAATGCAGGTCAAGCCAGCAAATTTTGGTTGCCAAAAGTCGATCTGCGGCCACATGTGGCCTATCTGCGGCTATAGGTGACATTAAGATCCAAAACAGTGCATCTTTTCAAGAATCATTGCTTCCTTTTTAAAGCACCTGGTTGTTTCCTCAGGTAATCACACAAAATTTTAAAGTAAAAATACTCTCTTCTTTTGAAAAACTTAAATGTAATCTATAATCGCTGAGTGAGTCGGTAGTTCAGCAAAGTTGAGGTACCACTATTTGCTGAAGTGAAATATTTTATACTGAGAGGATACATTCCATTTACCTCAGATACTTGAGGGGAATAAATTTCTTAAGGATACATTATGAATTAGGTGGACTTGGTTCTTTCTGTCTTCATCTCTTTCTAAATATTTATTTGCTGCTTTTTTCATAAAATAGTTTAAACTGTATTGTGATAGTTCATAAAATTGTTTGACCTTGTGTTTTAAATTCTTGAAATATCATTTTGATAGTTCGTAAGTTGTTTGAACTTGCGTTTGAAGTTTTTATTGATTAATACAGATATTGCATCTGAAAAACAAAAATCTTAAGGAATTTATTATAATCTGTATTTTGATTTCTCGAGATTAAATCCCTTTGGCTTTCTACTCTGTTTGAAACTAATAATGATTTGAAGATATAAAAATGTTACCACGATCTAAAATTCACTCGAATGGCATTAGAAGAATATAAAAATTTCATCGCTAAACTAGAAACAAGTTGTTTAAAGTTTAAGAACTTTATTGTTAGTATTCTGAAATACTAAATTATTTTTCTTATTGTAACATCAAAATGAATAATGAAACTTAATTCAATGATGGAATAACGAATGTTGCAACAACAAGCAAACATTGCTACTTTGAGTCATTCAAATGCTGCTCCTACCATGACATCGACGGAAATTTTTAAAAAAATTTTGTTGTTGACTTTAAATAATGACAACAAAAGATGTTCTTTATTTGACTACATTTAGTCTACAATGGTTCATCACAGAAAGTGTTCTTGAATTAACGGTAGAAACTTCAAAAAGGGAACATTTCATAATAACAAAAGTTTGTAAGCACTCAAACCCTTTTTGTAAAAATTACCTTCTGAGAGGCCTATAAGATAACTTGTACAATGTGTATAGTAATATGAAGACCTCAAAGGAACTCTAGGATGCTTTAGAAAAGAAGTACAAAACAGAGGAAGCCAGAATGAAGAAATTCATTGTTGTTAAATTTTTGGTCTTCAAGATGGTAGACAGTAAAGTTATAGTTGTTTAATTCCAAGAGTTGTAAGTCATAATTCATGATCTCCTTTCTAAAGTTGATTGTGAGCGATGTTTTTCAAGTGGATGCAATAATCAAGAAGCTACCACCTTTGTAGAAAGACTTCAAAAATAACTTAAAGCATAAGAACAAGGAGATGACTATTGAAGATATCATTGTGAGGATAAAGATTGAAGAGGACAATAACGCAGCAGGAAAGAGGTCTCGTGAAAATTCTACAACAAGTGAAGAAAATATTGTGGAAGATGATCTCACTAAATCAAAGAACAGAAAACATTCATTAGGACAACAAGGCGATTCTCCTAAGAAGAAATTCAAAGGAAATTGCTTTAATGTGGCAAAGTTGTCATAAGTATGCAGAGTGTTGGGCTTTGAAGAAGGGCAGAAAAAAGTATCAAGCAAACATGACTGAATCTAAAGACGACGCAGACGATCAGTGTGTTATGCTTTCAGAGTGCAATCTAGATGGAAATTCTAGAGAGCGGTAGATTGATTCAGGTAACACCCGCCACATGTGTGCCAACAAAGAACTATTTACATTATATACTCTAGCTCAAGTTGTTGAGAAGATATTCATAGCAAACTCTGCTATGGAAAATATTGAAGGAACGGGTAAAATTTTCTTGATGATGACATTGAATAAGGTGGTGACACTAAAAAATGTCCTTCATGTTCTAAAATTGCAAAAGAACTTAGTTTTTACTTCACTTCTAACTAAGAATAAATTAAAATCTGTATTTATTTCTGACAAAATTATAATAAGTAAGGGTGAAGTGTATGTATGTAAAGGTTACCTTGATGAATGCCTTTTTAAGATCAATGTAATGAATATTGATATGAATAAAAGGTCTAGTACTTCTTACTTACTTGAGTCAAATGAATTGTGGCATGAACGTTTAAGACATGTCAATTATAAAACCTTGTGAAAACTGATTAGTTTAGAAGGTTTATCTAACTTTGAGTGCAATAAATCAAAATGTCAAATATATGTGGAATCTAAGTATGCTAAGCATTCGTATAAATTTGTTGAAAGAAATTTCAATATCTTAGACTTAATTCACACGGACATTTGTGATATGAAGTCAATACCATCTCGTGGTGGATAAAGTATTTCATAATTTTTATTGACCAGTGCACTAAATATTTTTATATTTATTTACTAAATAGTAAGGCTAAAGCAATAGATGCATTTACAAAATATAAAATTGAAGTTGAAAATTAGTTGAATAAAAAAGATTAAAAGATAAGAAGTGATGGGGGTGGAGATTATGGATCTCCTTTGAAGAGACATATTTGGGAAATAAAATTATCCATCAAACTACTGTCCCATATTTACCTCAATCAAATAATATTGTGGAAATAAAAAAATCAAATGTTGAAGGAGATGATGAATGTCTTACTCACAAGTTCAGATTTATCGTAAAACTTAAGGGGGGAGCTATCCTTAGAGCAAATCGAAACTCAATAAAGTACCCTATAGCAAGACATAATCTATTCCATATGAAAAAAGAAAAGAAAGGAAATCCAACTTGAAATATTTCAAAGTATGAGAGGGTGTCTAGCCAAAGTTTAAGTTTCTATAACTAAAATGATAAAAATAAGATCAAAGATTGTAGACTATGTTTTCATCAGATATGCTACAAACAATAAAATATGAAAATTTTTATTCATAAATTCAAACATCTGGATATTCATGATAATATGGTAATTGAATAGCTAATGTTGAGTTCTTGAACATATGTATTCATATAAAACTAGACATGAGCTATCTAGTGGGGGGTCTAAATGACCTCGGGATAAACCAAAGGAGAACATACTTAATAATGAGAATCCAAGGTGTAGTACACGTTAAATAATGTATACCTCCTTAGAATCATATTTTGTAACATTTTTTCTTGAAAATGAGCCTCAAATATTTAAAAAAACAATGTCATTTTTAGACTCATTCTTTTGGAAAGAGGAAGTCAATAGTGAGACTGATTCAATCATGAGCAACCTTACTTAGGAGTTAGTTGATATTCCTAAAAAAATAAACCTTTAGGTTCTAAATGGATCTTTAAAAGAAAAATGAAAGTTGATGGTACTACTGACAAGTACAAGGTAAGACTTGTTGTAAAAGGCTATAGACAAAAAGAAGTCCTTGATTACTTATACACATACTTGGTAGTACCAAGGATAACATCCTCTCGAATGTTGGCTACTTTAACGGTGATAGATGATCTTGAAATAGATCGAATAAATATAAAAATATCTTTCTTAAATAGATAATTGGGGTAAGAAATTTACATGGAACAACCCGAGGGCTTTGTAGTTTTTGATAAAGAAAGGAAAACTTGCAAACTTGTTAAGTCATTTTATGGACTAAAACAAGCACCTAAACAGTGGCATGCAAAGTTTGACCAAACCATGTTGGCAAACATATTTAAGATAAATGAATGTGATAAATGTGTCTACATTAAAGACACTCCAAATTATAAAGTCATTTTTTGTTTGTATATGGATGACATGCTAATCATCAGTAGAGATATTTCTGACATAAATTCTATGAAATAAATACTTGAGAGAAAGTTTGATATGAAAGACCTTGGAGTTGTTGTGTGATCTTAGGGATAAGAATTCATAGAACTCCACAAGTATTGGCATTGTAACAGTCTCATTACATTGAAAAGGTACTGACATGTTCAAGTATTTGGATTTCAATATTTCCAAGACACCATTAGAAGTAAGCTTTGCACTTTAAAAGAATGAAGGGAAAAGTGACTCACAATTGAAATATGTAAGAGTGTTGGAAAGTTAATGTATATCTTGAATTGTACACGACCAGATGTAGCATGTGCTATTAGTAAATTGAGTCGGTATACTAGTAATCCCAATCAAACACATTGAATAACAATAAAGAGAGATTTGGGATATCCAAAACATACTCAAACTATGCTTTTCACTATAATATATATTCAAATATTCAATGATGATTGAAGGATATAGTGATGCAAATTAGATCACCGAATCAAATAAAGTAAAATCCAAAAGTAGATATGTTTTTACTCTTGGTAGAGGAGCAGTCTCTTGGAAATCATCCAAATGGACATGTGTTGACAGCTCTATAATGGAATCTAAATTTATCACGTTAGATAAAATCGATGAAGAAGTTGAATGGATCTGAAATTTCTTGAAAGATATTCCTTATTGACCTAAACCTTTAGCACTAATATTCATACATTATGGTAGTCAACTGACAATAGATAGGATAGGGAGAATGATGTATAAAGGTAAATCTCATCATATAAGATGGATATATAATACCTTCTAAGAACTACTCTCTAGTAGAATTATCACAATTAATTATGTAAAGTCAAAGAATAATGTGTCAGATCCACTTACAAAAGGTCTAACTAGTGAAGAAGTTAAGAGATCATTGAAGGAAATGGGCTTATGGTCTAGGAAAATGGAACACCCAAGATTTTGGCCCTTGAAAATTTTATGAGTTTTAAGCTCACTGCCCTGTTTGCGACTAGACACTATGAGTTGTAAGGTGTTCGGATGAGTTGTTGGGATGAGTCGTAACCCAAACCAGTAAGTTTGTGGCTTGATTCTGCTCTGAGTATGAGTCGATCACTAAGAGACACAAGATATGTTATGAGTCGTTAGGTGTAACCGTAGGGTGTCCAGTGTAAGTCCCAATTTGGGTTCTGTGTTGACTATGATTAAACCCTGTGAGTCGTAGGGTCCCATTACGAATGGTGCCATTGAGTCACAAGGATAATAGTATAGGGTGCCTTAATGGTACTGCCTTGGTTACAACTTGTGGTGACAAATCATAAGGAGAGGTTATGAGCTAAGGGGTTGACTCATAATCAAAGGAGGGCCCCTTTTCAGCTTTTAAGTTGAGGGCACTCTAGATATTTCCCCTCTTACCCAACTTAAAACCCACGTCTTATAACCTCGTGGGGGTGTTATTATCTCTTAGAAACAATCTAAGTACCATCTTAAATATGATGTGCTATAGAAATATAGCACTTACGATACTTAAAACTATGAGAATATGTATGTGCTTAAGGTTATTTTGTTAGATTTGATGTGTTTTTGGAGTGTTTTGCAGGAAATTAGGTTTTGGATGCTAAATTCAAGAAAAAAATAAAAAAGGATGTTTTTGGCCACTTATTTGATCATTATTGGGTATTCTTTACACTTTTCGGATTATACGTGACCAAAGCATATGATTGAAGTCGAAAATTTGAAACTTGGTTGCAAGTGCCAGAGTTGAAGATCCAGAGAGTTGACAGCGCTTCAGTAATTTGGTCATAACTTTTCACCCTGATATCGAATTGAGACAAAACTAGTATCATTGGAAATCTAATTCAATTATCTATCTAATGGTGGGGACTTTCACACTTGATAAGTTAACTTGCGGACTGCAAGTAGCACATACGGTCCACATATAGGCAAAGTAAGTGTTGGAGGCCAAAATCCCAAGAACTGAAGTGCAGGAATTACACCTGTGGTCACTACCAATTCCCTCCCTATAGGCCGTAGGTATTACCTGTACCCAAGGACAGGGCACAAGTGGCCTTGGTAAGTAGCCACCGACGGTGATTTTTTTGGAACATTCTGAAATTATTTCCAAGGGTTTTTATGTATCTCAATTACACTCCTATGATGTTTTTAAGTCCTATTATGTATGGGTAATTAAGTTTTCCTATTTTAGTTAGGATTTGAACTCTAGAGTTTCTTGTGATCTATAAATACCCTTTAGGCTTTGTTTAGTTTATCAATTCAAATTATTTTGAAAAAAACATTCACATATTGATTGATTGAGAAGGAGGTCCCTTTGGGGCCAAGTTCTCAAACATCTTGTTGTTCTTGGTTTATTATTCAATTTAACACTTTGGGATTTATTATCTTATTTCAGTGAGATTAATTTTGTAATTTTGTTTATGGATTCCATGATTGATCGCATAACTATGAGTGGTAAATTCCTTACGAAATAGAGGAAGTACCAAGTCATTCTAGATAAAGATTCTTGCATGCATTGAGTTTTATTCATTCTTATTGATTTCTTAGCAGTGGCCAACGTTAAGATCCCACCTAAATTATTGCTACTTACTCCAAAAGAGGAGTAAAAATTAGAAAAAGAAGATCACAATAGTAATTTGAAGATTAACGGTCGATCCACGCTACTAGGTATTATCTAAGTAAGATCATTAACTATTATCTAATAACTAGAGACCCAAAAGGTAATAGTTAACTGGGATCCAGGATAAGAGTTAGTAAGGTGACATCCTGAGACTCAAAAGGTAAAGGGTGAAATCCCTCTACTTGTCCAAAAGACTGTTGATAGTGTATAACTTATCAGATTCTACATGCAAGGTATTGGAATAGTTCGATAGTTCATGATAAGTCTACTGAGTTGAGAAACCAAGGGGAACACAAACCTAGTGTTCATCTTAGATTGTTTACAACCAAGAGCAACCAATTCTTTTTCTTTTTCTTTTTCTATTCAGCAAATCCCCCCTTTTACTTTCCCGCACTGCCTGGTGATTGTAATAAGTTTGAGAAAGATTTCCAACCTATTCTCTATGGGATCAACCTCAACCTAGTTGGGTTACTATATTTGACAACAACTATTTCATCCTTCAATTGAAGGTGTATTTTGAGCGTGATCAAAATACTCTCAAATTCTCTAGGTCAAGAAAACTTAGGGTTTTCAAGAGGTTTATTAATTAGAGATTTCAAGGGTAATTTCTCTCCGTAAATCTTACTATTTCAGGCATGTTAATCTTCCCTCATTGTTAATTTTATAAAAGTGTATGTTTTAAGGTATTTTCACGAGATGTTTATATGGGTTTTGAAACAAAGGTTAGGGTTTTTAAATATTTATGAAAATTTTTATTATGGTTTATACATGATTTTCATGCTTTTAAATATGGTTTTGAAATTATGGGTGCATGGGTATGGTGAATGAACTAGGAAAGTTTGATTTTCCCAAACTTGTGACTTTTGAAATGGTTATGACCCCAACCCCATAATGTGAAATTGGTTTTAATTATGAGAACTGTGGGAATTTGTAAACTTCAAAATTGTCTTAAACTATTTCATGATACAAAGAGATATTTGAAGTACAATGGTAAGCTTTAATGAACAAAGAAAGTCGGTGACCCCCTCCGTGTTTTAATTAACGAAGAGAGTTATTTTATCCAAGTTAATGGGAATTGTTTTGGCATGTTGTTGTTACCTTGCAAATGTAGTTGGTGTGACTATACCAACAATGTATGCCTTAATGAGGAATGTGGTTAAATGAATGGAAATGTATGATACTTATTTTAATAGGGCTTTAATAAGGGTTGTGTAATTGAGTCATGAAATCGGAGGTTCGAGTGACTAATACTGAAAACTGCATTTGCCGACACGGGGTCAAAGTTACCAGGGTGGTTCAAGTCCCCCTTATTATTATTTCATGATTCGGGAGGTTTGAGTCCCCCGTAAATCATTATATGATCGGGTGCTTAAGTCACCTTAGTATATGTTGGGAGGTTTGAGTCCCCCATATGTATATATATGAGATTATTCTTTAATTCATACAGCTACTCATAATGGGTCCTGACGAGGAGGTGAGATCTTGGGACCATGTAGCCCGTGGGTACTATTATATGTCGGTTGAGCTACATAATCCAGGCTAGAGTTTTGAAACATATGTTAAGCCTTATTTCCTATCCTAGTATGTGATATATATGTGTGTGTCTGTATTTATGCATTTGATTATGTGTATTGGTTTTTAATAATTTTAAACTGTTTATGTCATTATGTTATCCTTATCCCTGAGTTACATGCTAGCGTTCACTCTGCTAATCATCTTCAAACATTGTATCCCTACGCGATGCAGGAATTGGTCATACTTATACTCCTCCTACTCAGTGACTTAGATTTGGGATCAGCTAGCGAGTCATATTGAAGTGGTGAGCTTCCATACTTTGGAAGACCCTATTTCATGATTATGGTTTCCTTTATATTTTGATTATTGCTTTAGATTTGGTTTTTGGCTATTGTTAGGGGCATATCTCGACACTTTATTATCATATAATTTTGGATTATTGTTTAGAAAGCTTTGTTTAAACTACTGGGGCTATTGAACAGTGTCGGTCGGTCGCTTAGCCAATCGTCGGTAGTCAGTTATAGACATGCATTTATAACTTTCTTAGATTATTGTACGCTATCTTGTTATATGTTTGGAATTTAGCGGGCCATGGGGTATGGTGTGTTTGGTTTGGTTAGGTGCAAGGGGTAATCTCTGATCCACGTGGGACTTGAGATACCCATCACGGCCATGACCTGGTTTGGATCGTGACAAAGGTGGTATCAGAGACTAGGTTTGGTGTCATTGGGTGTCCAACAAAGTTGTGTCGAGTAGAGTCTCTTTTATGAGTGTGTAGCATTCCACACTTATAAGGAGAAGCTACAAGGTATTTAGGAATATTTCCCTTTCTTGTTGTTTTGTTTTAAGATATAGAGGCTAAGGTCTTAAGTCTCTCTAATTCCCTTTTGTTCTCTTTTCAGATCATGCCTCCAAGATGATCTGAAGCTCATGAAAACTCATCTGTCCTACTTAAGGACACTGCTTATGGTACATGCCCTGCTTATGGGTACAGACCCGATTTAAGTGTCCAGTTCTTAATTTCCCACACGCTATACTTATGGGGTGCAGACCCGGTCTAGGGGTCCAATTCCTGATTACCCTTCTGGAGTTCTGATGGTCCCCTCTAGTCCTCCCCGAGCTCGTCAGGATGATGAGTCAAATATAGAATTTCATCAGTCTATTCATATGTTGGCTCAGTTGGTATCTTCTCAGTCTGAGCGTGTAGCTTCTGTTATGCCATCTGTTGAGGCCACAAGGGTTGGCCAATTTATGAGGTTGAGTCCTTTTGTGTTTATTGGTGTTAAGGTTGAAGAGGAACCTCAAAACTTTATCGATGAGATAGAGAATATCTTTTGAGTAATTCTTGTTACTAATGTGGAGGGTGTAGGATTCATAGCCTATCAACTGAAGGATGTAGCATGTTAATGGTATGAGAAATAGGAATAGTCTAGGAGAGGTGATGCTGAATCCGCAGTATAGGATGATGTCTCTAATACTTTTCTGTATCGGTTCTTTCCTCAGGAGTTGAGGGAGGAAAAAATGAAAGAGTTTGTTAATATGAAACAAGGTATGATAATAGTCAAGGAGTATGCCTTAAAATTCTATCAGTTGTCCCGATATGCTCCCGAGTTAGTGTCTAGCATGAGAGCTAGAATGAGGAAATTTGCTTCTGGGTTATCCCATGAATTGATCCTAGAGAGTAAGGTTGCCTTGTTAAATAAGGATATGAATATCTCTAGATTGGTTGTGTATATGCAGTATGTTGAGAAAGAGAAGAAGAAGCAAGAGAAAAAAGGGAAGAGGTAGAGCCAGAAGTTAAGATTTTTTTATAAGGGTGGAGGTCAGCAATAGAGTGGTAAAAATGGTGGAAAGTGGTCTAAGAAGAAGTAGGGAGTTCTGGTTCCTACACTATGGCTAGTGATCCTTATCCAAAGTCGGTAGGTGATCATCATTCTCAGCATGATAGTGGGTTTATGTTACAGGGTACCCAATCTCAGGATGGTGAGGCTCAGTCCGCTCCATCATATCCTCCTTGTAGATTTTGTGGGCAGGTGCACCGTGGATTTTGTGAAGAAGGGGAACAAGTGTTTTAAATGTGATCAAATTTATCATTTGCAGAGGTATTTTCCTTCTAAAAATGCTTTTGGGGAAAATAAGATTCATATTGACACTCCATCAGCTCCTACATCAAAAGGTGTTTCTTTTACTTCTAGTACCGGCACTAGAAGAAATCATTTGTATGCTCTTGCTACCCGCCAGGACTCTAAGGCATCTACTGATGTCGTCATTGGTATGTTACGACTCTTTTCTTGTGAGGTTTATTGCTTGCTTGATCTAGGGTCTACTCTTTCTTATGTGACCCCATTTGTGGTTGTACATTTTTGTTTTGGTCTAGAGTGTATCTCTGATCCTTTTCTGTTTCTATCCAGGTCGGTGACTTTGTGATTGCTAGAAGAGTCTATAGGGGTTGTGTGGTGTCTGTTGGTGGCAATGAAACTCTGGTAGACCTGATAGAGCTATACATGGTTTATTTTGATGTCATATTAGGAATGGATTGGTTGCACTCATGCTATGCCTCCTTAGATTGTCAAACTCGTAAGGTCATGTTTAAATTCCCTAATGAGTCGGTCATTAAGTGGGAAGGGGGTTCTCTAGTGCCTAAGGGAACATTCATATCTTATCTTACAACCTGGAAGTTGACTTCCAAGGGATGTCTCTATCATTTGGTCTAGCTTAAGGATTCTAACTCGGAGGGTCCTTCATTGCACTCTATTCCATAGTTAATGAATTTTCTAAGAATTTTCCTGATGATCTTTGTGGTATCCCTTCAGATAGGAAAATTGATTTTGGGATTGACCTTGTTGCAGACACTCGTGCTATCTCTATTCCTCCTTATAGAATGACTCCGACTAAGTTCAAGGATCTTAAGGAGCAGTTGAAAGACCTTTTTGTCAAGGGTTTTATCTATCCTAGTGTGTCTCCATGGGGTGCTCCTAATTTTTTCGTATGTAAGAAAGATGGTTCCCTTTGAATATGCATCGATTACCATCAGTTAAATAAGGTTACAATAAAGAATAAGTATCCTCTTTTTTGAATTGATGATCTATTTGACCAGTTTCAAGGTGTTAGATGTTTCTCTTAGATTGATCTTAGGTCTGGTTATCATCAGCTAAAGATTAGGGAGGCGAATGATTTGCTATAGAAATATAGAACATTCGATGCTTAAAATGAGGAAAATATGCAAGTTTCTGAGGTTATTTTGTTAGATATGATACTTTTGAGTATGTTTTGCAAGAAATCATGTTTTGGATAATAAGTTCATGAAAAGGTGAAAAGGGTGTTTTTGGCTACTTTTGGAGTGATTATGGATGTTCGGTACACTTTCCAGCTTGATCGTGTTGGAGAATCAAAGAAGAGTTAAAAAGATGACTCCCGACACCTACTAAGTCAACCTATAGATTGCATGTAGGACCTATAGACCGTAGGTAGTCAAATCAAGTCAGAACTCTAAAATCACAAGAGTTGAATTTGTAGAAATTTTTCATTCGGTATCTGCGGTTTGTACCTGTGCCCAAGTTTAGGACGCAGGTACTACCTGCGGTCTAGTGCCAAAATACGGGTACAGACCACATGTGGCCACTGACTCTATTTTCTCCTATTTCATTGGTGATTTAGTTTTTGGGTTTCCTCATCTACGATAAATACCCTTTATGTGTTTCTTAGTAGGAGTTACCCACTTTTGATACTCACAGTCATATTTTGATTCCAAGATCTGATTTTGATCTTGGAATTCTCTTGTATTGACTTTGGTTCATTAATTCAATTACAGTTGTGGGTTTTATTTTTTCTTATCTTTGTGATTTCATCTATGCTTTCAAATATGAATGTTATTGATTTCTTCACAAGCATGAGTAGCTAAAACCCATAGCTAGGGTTGTGGAAGTGTTGGTGGATTGACGAAGTAGGGAAAGTTCTTTCATTGTTCTGAACTGATACCTATGCATGCATTGCTCTATCTTTTTTATAATAGTTTTCTTAATGGGTGCACACGTTAGAATCCCGCCCAGATATTGCTACTTACTCCAAAAAAGAAGTAGTGACTAGGAAAATGTCAAGACAACAGTAATTTTGAGTTTAACTGTCAATCCACGCTTGTAAGTTAGATCTTAGTAAGATGGTTAAGTTTCATCTAATAACTAGAGACTTAAAAGGTAATAGTTAACTGGGATCAAGATAAGGTTTAGTAAGGCGACATCCTGAGACTCAAAAGGTAAAGGGTGAAATCCTTTTGCTCATCCAAAATACTGTAGAAGGTACATAACTTATTGATTCTGCATGGAAAGTATCAGGTTGGTTCAGCAAAGGACGATAAGCCTACGGAGTTGAGAAGACAGGGGGAACACAATCCTGATGTTCACCTATGACTGATTACAACCAAAGTTAGTATAGTTACTTTCATAAGATTACTACACACAAGAAACCATTTACTTTTCTTATTCTGCCTGCGGACTACAACTACTGAGATCCACCCTTTCACGTTTTCCCTTAGGATTCGACCCCAACCTCTATTGGGTTACTATATTTTAAAAGAGATCATATTATCATTCGACCCCAACCTCTATGGGTTTGTGATTATATGCCTCCCCCTCATCTTAAAGGATTTTAGGATATTATTGACCAGCAAATGGAGGTGATGTTAGCTCAAGCTGAAAACAAGAGAAGGGATATAAAAGATGCTTAGCAGATAGCTCGGGAGGTAAATTTAGTTATGCAGAGACAAGAAGTAGAGCACCAAGCAGTACTCGATGGAAAGAAAAATAGAGTTCGAGGTGGATAAGCCCATGTAATCCCAGCAGACCAGTACTTGGAACCATATGAGGATAATGAAGAGGATTTGGGTTATGTTGAGACAATAGAGAATGGAGCCATTATTCCTCTTGTTTTACCCCTAGGCATTAAGTTTAATATATTGAGTGTTATGATCCAACTCTTATACATGAAGGGTGTGTTTGTGGGGTTACCCACCGATGATGCAAACATGTATCTATCCAATTTTACTGGAATTTGAACTTTATATACATATCCAGGGGTGAATCAGGAGGCGCTTAGATTGAGGTTGTTCCCTTTCTCACTTATAAGAGAAACATGTTTATGGTTAGGGGAACTTCCAAGAGCGTCTATCACTACATGGAATGAGTTGCACAGACAATTCTTGAATTGATTCTTTCCTCTATCCAGGATGTTACAACTTAAGGATAAGATCTAGAATTTCAGGCAGTTACAGTCTGAGTCCATGTATAAGGTTTGGTTCAGGTTCAAGAAAAAGTTGAGTATGGTTCCCAACCATCAAATTTCAGGGACAAACTTATTGGAGTTATTCTATAGAGCCATGACCATCAGTTCTATATCTATGGTAGACACTGTCTCTGGAGGAGCTTTTATGAGATTACGTTGGGAGGTAGCTTCTAGTATTCTAGACCAGATCTCTCTCACTAATCGAGGGTGGCAAACTCAGGAAGCAGAGAAAGGTTCTGGCTCTTATACTATTGGAGTTGCTGGTGACCAAAGAGTAGCTGATGACTCTACAGTAAAAGAGATTGCACTACTGAGGACTAATCTTGGCTTATTGGGAAAGAAGTTTATGATCGTGAATTTTGAAAAATTTCATATAGTAGGTGCAGATTCCAGAGATTATGAATCTGCATTAGAAGAGGAGGCTAGGTATTCGAATTGTCAATTGGAGGATTTCCAAGCCCAGGAGAAAGGAAACCAAGGTCGAAACTACTATATTGATAGATATAAAAACCGTAATAGGGACAAAGATGGTGATTGGAGACCAAGATGACTACCCTCTACGAGCATATGAGATCAAAGGTTAGGACTATATTTGAGCAGGCACAGGCCTGATAGGAGGTTGCACTGAGTTCTGCACTATCTGAGCTACGTGTCGACTTCCAAACATGGCTCAATGAGTTTGAGATATGGGTTAAAACCCAATTCAAAAAGATAGATGTTCCATATCTAGACCTTATGAGGTAGGAGTTGATATATTACAAGTAGAGATACGCTCTCTCACCGGTCGTGTTGCAGCCACCCCCTTAGTTATACCCTAGGTGGTCCAGATATCACCTTTGCATGTACCGAGACTGTTTGATTTCTTCGTGGATGGTGATGAGGAGGTCCCAGTAGTTGGGACCAAGAGATTTCACATAGACCACTTGTAGGACCCTAATTTACCATATGATCATGCCATTAAAAAGGCCAGGCATGATTCGATGGAGTCGGCATTTATGGATAGGCAAAGGCATGTATCTATAGCAGTGATTGCATCATTTAGTAGTGCACCTCCACCACCACCACCACCTCTGCCAGCTGATATTCCCCCCATCTGGGGATGCTCCTGATTCAAGTGCCTAGTGCGTCCCAGTTATGTTCTCACTTCTCTCTATTTTACTTTGTTTTAGCACATCAAGGAAAGTGCATAGTTTTTTGTTAGGGGTGGACATGCCATGCCGCCGTGGGTTTTTGTTGTTGTGTTTTTTCCTTTCGGTCATAATATAGTTTTAGAACTGACATGTCTAGGATAATTTTGTGTCGTATTATATTTTATTTCGTATTATGTTTTGTTTTTGTGTAGTTAGGAGATTTTTAGGTATTTAGGGCAGTAGTCATATTTTGATTGACTTTTGATACCCCTCCAAAATTTAAGTTTTTAGAGCTGTGTGAAAGTATATATGTGTGAACATTATGGATTTTGTTATGGTATTAGGATAAGGGACATGATAATCACTTGTAAATAATTGCATGAACCAAATAAGTAGTAGTTGGTAATATTGACTCTATGCTATGTGTGTGTGAGATACTACCTAGTTTTCTTTGTGTGTCAAATTTAGAACTTGCCTGGTTAGTATTGCATAGGTTGAAGGATAGTTGGTTAAGAAAGGATCATTGATTATTTTTATTTTTGTCCACTTTTAGCCTAAATGACCTTCCATATGTAAATTATATCCCTTGATCCCTATTTAGAGCATTGTAGCTTATTTTTCTTGTTTCACGATTAACCTTCCCATTTATAGTACAATGAACCTGTTTTGGCCCTGGTCCTCTTTGGACATTATGCACTCAACTTAGGCAAAATGCGTAAGTTGAGGGTGGCTATCATAGGGGTGCGTAGTGTAAAATAGGTATGAAGAAGGGTAAAATAATAGAAAAAAAGTTAGCAGGGTTGGGTGTGGTAAAAAAAAAGAAAAAAGGGAAAAATTGTGAAAAAGAGAAAAATAAAGAATAAAAGACCACACCCAACCTGAATGTGCAATAAAGAATAAAAAGGGGGAAATAAGGGTGGAATAAAAAGGAAATTGGCTAGTAAATGAGACCCAAAGGTTAGTGTAGTGCCAAGGAGTCTCAGTCACTTGATATGTCCATATGTACCATACCAGCCCCCAAGCCTACATTACAAGCCGAGAAAGTCCTATAGTGAACCTAACTTGAATACATGAACGCTAAGGTCAAGAAATAAGGTCAAACCTATGGTATTTGACATGCATTATCTCATATGAGTGAGTGGGACATCATTGTTGTGAGGGCACTTGAATCATATTGCTAGTTATTTCCTTGTTTCGGATAATGTAACTTGTATATACGAGTGGTTATCTGTTCCTAATTTAATTTCCATACCTTCATCCTATTGTGTCACGTAGTTGTGCTTTATGTCATAAACAGTTGGTTTTGAAAAATAAGATTGGAGGGGGACGTTGTAATTTGAGTTTAAGTGTTGAATGACTGCCTTGAATAGCTTAGTTTCTCCTAGTTAAGCATCTTTTTTATATTTATTGTGTTTTATTGCCTGAGGACATGCAAATATTCTAAGTTAAGGGTGTTGATATGCTATGGAAATATAGCACTTTTGATGCTTAAAATAAGGAAAATATCTAAGTTTTTAAGGTTATTTTATTAGATATGATGCTTTTGGGTATATTTTGCAAGAAATTATGTTTTAGATAATAAGTTCGTGAAAAGGTGAAAAAAAGTGTTTTGGCTACTTTTGAAGAAATTATGGATGTTTGGGACACTTCCTAGCTTGATCGTGATCAAAGCATGTTCGAGAATCAAAAAGGAGCTAAAAAGATGACTACCGGCACCTACAAAGTCAACCTACAGATCGCAAGTAGGCAAAGAAAGTGCCAGAAGTCCAAAATCCCGAGAGCTGAACTTGAAAGAATTTTTCATCTAATACCTATGGTCTGTACCTACTCCCAGGGTCAGGATCGCAGGTACTACCTGCGCCTAGTGCCAAATCGCGGGTATAGACCACATGTGGCCACCGACCCTATTTTCTTCTATTTTATTTGGGCTTTGGTTTTTGGGTTTATTCGTGTACTATAAATACCCTTTATGTGTTTTTAGTAAAAGTTACACACTTTTGATACTCACAAATATTTTTTGATTTCAAGATCCAATTTTGATCTTAGGATTCTTTTGTATTGACTTTGATTCATTAATTTAGTTACAGTTATGGGTTTTATTACTTCGTATCATTGTGATTTCATCTATGCTTTCAAATATTAATTTTATTCATTTCTTCACAAGCATAGGCGGCTAAAACCCATAGCTAGGATTATGGAAACCCTAGTGGATTGACAAAGTAGGGGAACTGCTTTCGTTGTTCTGAACTAATACTTATGCGTGAATGGATTTATATTCATTATAATAGTTTTCTTAATGGGTGAACATGTTAGGATCCTACCTAGATATTGCTTCTTACTCCAAAAGAGGAGTAGTGACCAGGAAAAGATAAAAACACCAATAATATATGGAGTTTAACTATCTATCCATGCTTCAAGGTTCAATATTAGTAAGATGGTTAGGTTTCATCTAATGACTAGAGACTCAAAAGGTAATAGTTAATTGGGATTAAGATAAGGTTTATTAAGGTGGCATCCTGAGACTCAAAAGGTAAAGAGCGAAATCCTTCTGCTCGTCCTAAAGACTACAGAAGATACATAACTTATTGATTCAGCATGCAAAGTATCGGGTTGGTTCAGAAAAGCATGATAAGCCTATAGAGTTGAGAAGCCAGTAGGAACACAATCCTGGTGTTCACCTACAACTGATTACAACCAAAGTTAGTATAGTTACTTTCTCCATATTACCACAAAAAACTATTTAATTTTCTTGTTCTGCCTACGAACTACAGCTGCTAAGATCTATACTTTCGCGTGTTTCCTTGGGATTCGACCCCAACCTCTGTTAGGTTACTATATTTTGACAGTGATAGTATCATCATCTGGTAAGAGATGTGTTTAGATGTCATTAGTAGATATCCCTAAGACTGCCTTACAAACTCGGTATGGTCATTATTAGTTCTTAGTCATGTCTTTTGGGTTGACTAATGCCTCAACGACATTTATGGACTTGATGAATAGGGTCTTCCATTAGATTTTAGATTTTTTCTTCATCATATTTATAGATGATATTCTTGTGTATTCCAAGAGTGGGGTAAATCTTGTCGATCACCTCCATATTGTATTGCAAACCATTAAAGATTGGCATTTGTATGCCATGTTTTCAAAGTGCGAGTTTTGGTTGTGAGTTGTTACTTATCTGGGTTATGTCATTTCTAATGAAGGGATCATGGTGGATTCGTAGAAAGTTGCAGTGCTTAAGAAGTGGCCCAGGCCCATGACTTTAATCGATATTCAGAGCTTGATGGGTTTAGCCGGTTACTATAGGAAATTTGTAAAGAGTTTCTCGGCCATAGTTGCCCCGCTAACTAAGTTAACCCATAAGAAGGTGAAGTTCTTATGATCTGGTGCTTGTGAGGGTAGTTTTGAAAAGCTAAAAAATAAGTTGACTTCAGCTCCAGTTTTAACTCTGTTTGGTGGCACTGATGTTTTGTTGTCTATTGTGATGCATCCCTGTGGGACTTGATTGAGTGTTAATACATCGTGGTAGGGTGGTGGCCTATGCTTCTAGGCATTTGAAAGTTCATAAGAGGAATTACCCAACTCATGACTTGGAGTTGTTGGTTGTGGTGTTTGTATTGAAGATTTAGTGTCACTATCTGTATGGAGTCCATATATATATATATATATATATATATATATCTTTTCTGATCATAAGAGCCTACAATATATGTTCACCTAGAAGGAGTTGAATCATAGGCAAAGGAGGTGACTTGATTTGTTTAAAGACTACGACATGAGTCTCTACTATCACCTAAGAAAAGCTAATATGGTTGTTGATGTTCTTAGCAGGTTATCCATGGGGAGTATAGCTTATGTGGATAAGTATAAGTGGTATTTAGTGAAAGATATTCGTCGTTTGGATAACCTTGGAGTTCATCTCTTAGACTCAAAGGATGGTGGTGTGTTTTTGCAAGAGGTGTCGAAGTTATCTCTTGTTGCTGAGATAAAGGAGAAGCAGATATTGGATCTTCTCTTATTAAAGATTAAGGGGGATTTGGGACAGAAAATGGGTGTAGCTTTTGATATGGTGGCGATGGTATCTTGAGGTACCATGGCAGATTATACGTTCATGATGTAGATGGGTTGAGAGAAAGGGTCTTGGATGAGGCTCATGAGTCGCATTATGTTATTCATCCTAGTTTTACAAAGATGTATCATGATCTTAAGGAGATTTATTGGTGAATAATATAAAGCAAGAAGTAGCCAATTTTTTGGCTAAATGCTTGATGTCTTCAAGAGAAGGTTGAGCACTTAAGGCCCGATGGGTTTACTCAAGAGAATGAGTTGCCTATATGGAAATGGGAAATAATTAATATGGATTTTATTAACAGTCTTTCTCGATCTCGAAATCAGTTTGATTCGATTTGGGTCATCGTGGATAGGATGACTAAGTCTTCTCACTTCTTTCAAGTAAAGATAAATTATTCAACAGAGGATTATGTGAAGTTGTTCCTCCAAGAGATTGTGAAGTTGCATGGGGCGCCTATTTTAATTATGTTAGATTGTGGTACTCTGCTCTCATCTCACTTTTTGCATTCATATCAGAGAGGTTTGGGAACTAAGGTGAGTGTTAGTACTGCTTTCCACCCGCAGTCTAATGGGCAAGTGAAAAGGACTATTCTGATAATGGAAGATTTGCTTTGAGTTTACGTGATTGACTATGGTGGTAGTTGGGTTGATCATTTGCCTCATATAAAGTTTGACTATAATAATGCTACCACTCTAGTATTAGGACGGCTCCATTTGAGGCATTGTATTGTAGGAGGTGTAGATCTCCTATTGGGTAGTTCGAGGTTGGTGAGGCAGAGATGTTTGGCCCGGATATGGTTCACCAATCTATGGAGAAGGTGAAGGTGATTCGGTATTGACTCAAAGCTACCCAAAGTTGCCAAAATTCCTATATGGATGTGAGGCGTAGGGAGTTAGAGTTTGAGGTTGGTGATTGCGTGTTTTTGAAGGTATCTCCCATGAAGGGAGTAATGCAATATGGGAAGAATGGGAAGATCAGTCCCCAATATGTCGACCAGTACTGGGTCTTGAAGAGGATTGGTAGTGTCACATATGAATTGGAGTTACCCTCTAGTTTGAGCTCCATTTATCTGGTGTTCCACATTTTGATATTGAGAAAGTGCATGGGTGATTCTTCAATGATTATTCCCTTGGAGGAGGCGGGTATTTCAGATTCTTTATCTTATGAGAAAGTCCCGGTTAAAATTTTGGATCGACCAGTCCATTGGTTGTGGATGAAGGACGTAGCCTCGATAAGGGTTCTATGAAAGAACCACAAGGTTGAAAAGGCTACTTGGGAAGCCGAAGAGAACATGAAGTCCAAGTATCTATTCTTGTTTTCTGCTCTGGATAATCATGTGTAAGGTATGCTTTCTTCTTAACATCTTTGTTTTCTGACTTTGTGAAAGGAAATAGTGATTTTTTAGCATCTTTATTTTCTAACTTTGTTAAAGGTAAGAGTAGAGGTATTCGAAGTCAAATCGTGCTAGAAATTGCCTTGAACCGTCATTCGAGGATGAATGATCTAAGTGGGGGAGAATTGAAACACCTCAAATTTTGTCCCTTGAAATTTCTTGAATTCTGAGCTCACTGTCCTAGTTACGACTGGACACTATGAGTCGTAAGGTGTCCTGGCGAGTCGTTGGGATGAGTCATAACCAAACCAATAATTTTGTGGCTTAATTATATTCTAAGTACGAGTGGATCACTAATATCCATAAGTATATGTTACGAGTCGTTAGGTGTAATCATAGGGTGTCCAGTGTAAGTCCCAATGAGGATTTTGTGTTAACTACGATTGGACCCTACGAGTCGTAGGATTCCATTACGGGTGGTTCCATTGAGTCATAAGGATAACAGTTTAGGGTGTCTTAGTGGTATTGCATAGGTAACGACTCGTGGTGATGAGTCGTAATGAGAGGTTACGAGCCAAGGAGTTGACTCGTAATCAAAGGCATCCCTTTTTCAGCTTTTAAGTTGAGGGCCTTCTAGACATTTTCCCTCTTATCCAACTTGAAATCCACATCTTATAACCTCTTTAGGGTGTCATTATCTTTCAGAAATAATCTAAGTAACGTCTTAAATACTCCCAAATTCTCTAGGTCAAGAAAACATAGGGTTTTCAAGAGGTTGATCAATTAGGGCTCTCAAGGGTGATTTCTCTCCGTACATCATACTATTCCAGGCATGTTACTCTTCCCTTATTGTTAATTTTCTAAAAGCATGTATTTTAAGGTATTGTTCATGAGATCTTTATATGGGTTTTGACATAAAGCTTGGGTTTTTTTGAATGTTTATGAATTGCACAATGTTTCTCATGGTTTATATATGATTTTCGTGCTTTAAATATGGTTTTGAACTTGTTTGTGCATGAGTATGGTAAATGAACTAGGGAATTCTGATTTTCCCAAACTTGTGACTTTTGAAGTGATTATGACCCCAACCCCATAATGTGAAATTCATTTTGATTATGAGAACTGTGGGAATTTGTAAAATTGAACTAGTCTTTAACGATTGCATGATCCAAAGAAGGTATTTAAAGTACAATAGTATGATTTAATGAACAGAAGAAATAGTTTACTCCAAGTTAATGGGTATTGTTTTGGCATGTTGTTGTTACCTTGCAAGTGTAGTTGGTATGACGATACCAACAATGTATTCCTTGCTTTGAAATGTGGTTTATACTTGTTTTAATTGGACTTTAACAAGGGTTGTGTAGCTGAGTCATGAAAGTGGAGGTCCAAGTGACCAATACTGAAAATCGAGTTTGCCGACGTGGGGGTTAAAGTGACCAAGGAGGTTCGAGTCCCCCGCAAATCATTATATGATCGGGTGCTTAAGTCACCTTGGTATATGTTGGGAGGTTCGAGTTTCTTGTGTTCATATATATGAGATTATTCTCCAATTATGTGGCTACATGTACTGGGGCCCTACCGGGGGTGAGAGTTGGGTACCATATAACCTGTGGGTACTATTATATGATGATCGAGCTACACAATCCAGGCTAATATTTTGAAACACATGTTAAGTCTTATTCCCCATCCCAGCATGTGATATATATATATATATATGTTTATGTATTTGATTATGTGTATTGGTTTTGAATGATTTCAAACTATTGATCATGTCATTATGTCATCCTTATCCCCAAGTTACATGCTAGATTTCACCCCGCTGACCGTTTTCGGATGTTGTATCCCCAAGTGATGTAGTAATTGGTCATACTTCTACTCCTCCTACTCAGTGACTTGGATTCGGGATCAGCTATCGAGTCATATTGAAGTGGTGAGCTTCCATACTTCGGAAGACCCAATTTCATGATTATGGTTTCCTTTTTATTTTGACTATTCCTTTGGATTTGTTTTTTGGCTATTGTCGGGGGCATGTCCCAACACTTTATTGACATACAATTTTAAATCATTGTTTAGAATGCTTTTTTGGACTACTGTCGCTATTGGGCGGTGTCGGTCGGTCATTTGGTCGGTCGTCGATGGTCGGTTATAGACATGCATTTAAGACTTTCTTAGACTATTGTACTCTATCTTGTTAAATGTTCGAAATTTATCCGACCATGGGCTGTGGTGTATTTGGTTTGGTTAGGTGTAGGGGGTGATCTCCAGTCCACATGAGACTTGAGATACCCATCACAGCCAAGCCCTGGTTTGGGTCATGACAGACAAATCATCATGACGGTAACTCTACCCAGCAAACTGGAGATCCCAAGAGCTAGGTTTATGAAGATTAAATAAAGTTGTGATTGACGATTTAACATTGTCAATTAACTCAACCCATTCTCATGATGAAGACAATATTCATAAAATAAGGATAAGACTTATAATTTGAAGCTTTTTAATGGTTTTTATTTGGCAGATTTGACCAAATAGTTTTATTTATAGGATTAAACGTTTAGGAATCACCTATGTGAGGGTGAAGTGAAAGTCACTTCAAGTAGAATGATAGTAAATTCCTATTCTCTAAGATCTCATGAAACCAAGTACTGTTCATGTCTGGAAAAAAAAAATTGTGAGAACCATAAATGGTAAAATATTGGTTGTGTGACTTGTGTTGTCTAGGTATACATTAAAGTTCGACTTTTCAAAGATATCACATCTACCAATTGATCGAGTGCATCCGATGCAAGTTCACTATATAAAGTTCAAAGAAAAATCTACTTGTCCAAATGAAATTAGTCTTTGATTGTAGATCACACACCTGTTCGTATATTTGTTAATGACATTCATGTGGGGCATTTTTGGGTTCTAAGTGAGAGTGAATTGAAAATAAAGGAAAAAATGAAGTGTGTATTCACATTAAAAAGGGAATGTTCTCCCACATTGGTGGGAGAAAGGAAAATCCTTGTGCTTATGTATAGAAGCACTCCTTCATGTGGATAACGAGGCAAGAACAAGACAAGCCTCGCAATATCATCATCGTCCTCATCCGGCTCAACTTCGTCTTTAGTTTCATATTTAAAAAATGATTGAGAGATTACTCTTAGGCAAAATTCATTTAAAATTTAATAATTAGTGATGTTTTAATACAAAAATCTGATATAAATTTTTTCTCCATTTGCGAACGCACCCAAGCATGTGTGGGCGCATGTTACAATGTGCCTTGAAAGGATACGATCCTTGGAGACACTATTTAACAATAAAAAAGGTGACCTGTACGTACACCTAGTGACAAGTGAAAACACAGACCACACAAGGATATTTTGGTTTGTGCCAAAAGTCAACCTGTGGCTGCATATGCCCATCTGCGTACACAACTGACACGATGGTCCAAAGCAATGCGACTTTTCATTCATTTCTGAATCACCAACTTTTGGCTATAAACCCTAATTTTTTCCTCAAGTAATGACACGAGATTTTGAATTAAAAAATACTCTCTTCTTCTTGAAAAATTCAAGTGTGATCTATAATCATCGAGTGAGTTCATAGTTCAGCAGAGTTGAGGTACCACTATTTGCTGAAGTGAATCATTTTATCCTGGGAAGATATATTCATTAACCTCACGTACTTAAGGGATTCATTAAGAACACACCGTGAATTCGGTAGACTTGATTCTTTTTGTCTTCATCTCTTTCTAAACATTGATTTTATAGTTTTTCCAGAAATGATTTGAACTTCATTTTGATAGTTCATGAAATTGTTTGAACTTGTGTTTGAAGTTCCTGAAACTTTATTTTTGTTGAAGACATGTCTCGAAAATAAAGTAGAAGTAAATAACTAGTAGTAGTTTTATATTATTAGAGTTCTATGTGGCTTAGACTTAGGAATTAGTTATCCCTTTATTATTTAAATTTGAATTTGAATTGAAGTCTAATTAGAAATTTAGCTATAAATATATGTCTTTGAGTTATTAATAAAATAATTTCCTTTGACAATACAATTGCAGTGTTTTTTCTGTCCAAGTCTTTCTCTGTTATTTCTTTAATTTCAAAGCCAAAAACCAGCAACAAGTATCTATAGCCATTTTCTTGAGGGATCTGAGAATGAGATAAATTCTGAAAATAACTTTCTCAAATAGCTTCTCCTGTCTTTGATGGTGAGAATTACTAACTTTGGACAGTAAGAATGGAAACTTATCTTGAGGTTTTAGATATTTGGGAGGTCGTAGAGGAGGATTTTGATGTTCTTCCATTGCTCAATAATCCCAAGGTGGCCGAGATCAAAAGCCAAAAGGAAAAGAAAATTAGAAAATCAAAGGAAAAAGTAAATTTATTTGCTAATGTATCTCCAACAATTTTCACTAGAATAATGACCCTTAAATAAGCAAAAGAAATTTTGAATTATCTGAAGAAAGAATATACAAGAGATTAAAGAATACACGACATGAAGATATTGAATCTAATAAGGGAATTTGGATTTCAAAAGATGAAGGAATCTGAGACTGTCAAAGAGTACTCAGACCGACTTCTTGGTATTGTTAACAAGGTAAGATTGCTTGGCATAAAATTTAAAGATTCAAGAATTGTTGAAAAAAATCTTGTTACAGTGCTTGAAGATACGAAGTATCAATAAAAACCTTGGAAAACACAAAAGACCTGTTGACACAACACGAACCAGGGCCTTGACATAATGGGCAATCTCAAGTCCATCCAGGACTAGAGATCGCCCCCGATACCCAAACCAACCAACCAACATGTATCCTTAGTCAGATGAACTCCAAACATATAACAAGATAATGTATTTACCAATGTGATGACTTTGGGATAAGTCAATATCTGAGACCAACCCAACCAAGTCCAACCACCCAATATCCAACCTGTCGCCAAACCAATACTATAAACCAAAATCAAAACAATAATCTAATGTATATTTATATTTATAACATGATCAAACAATACCCAAGACCATAGTTGTCCATATAAAGCCTCAAAACCAAAGAAAAAATTACCTAGTTGGGACATGCCCCCGACCATAGCCAAATACCTAGCCTATGAAAATATAAAAGTATATAAAGTAATCCATGATATGAAATAGATGTCTTCCGAACTATGAAAGCTCACTACTTCAATCTAACATTGACTTTTCCCGAATGATCAATGAGCAGGAGCAGTACTATGGTCTATTCTTGCATTGCGTGGGGATACAGCTTCCCGAAGACAGGTTAGTGGGTGAACGCTAGCATGCACTCAAGATAAGGATAAAATAATGTTATCCAGTAAAATCAAGTAAACCAACCATATGTAGACAACCTTACATATCTATATAGCCATGCCAGGAAAGAGAATCGGGTTTAGCGTGCCTTTAAAACCCATTAACCTGGGTATGTGTAACTTAACCGTCATAATACACCCACGAGCTATATGGGTCCAATGTAACCCACTGAACGGGCCCCAATGCGTGTAGCCACAAGAATCGGAGATACCAAAAGAGTAAGGAATTCTCGAGTACCCTTCACTCTCAATAATACATATGTATAAGTGTACTTAGGGGATTCTCGTGTACCCCGTAAGTATCATACAAGGTCACATGACCTATCCTCATGTCGACAAACATGAGTTTCCAGTATTCGTCCCTTAGACTCCCACCTTCACGATTAGCTATCAGACCCCGCCATTATTTCCCAATTAAAAACCATTACCATCCAACCAAACCATTATTCAATTTATTATCAATCAAGGATAGTACAAGTGGATCGTCATGCCAACTATATCTTGCAAGCGATGTCCTTATCCAACCTTAGGGGAGTCCCATGTACCCCATAGGTTCTATTAATAAGTTTACTTGGGGGATTCCCATGTACCCCGAAAGTACATCATCATTAAGCTTACTTGGGGGATTCTCGTGTACCCCAGAAGTATTTTATTATTAATCTTTCCTTAGGGGACTCCCTTGTACCCCACAAAACATCCATTAATATGTTTACTTGGGGGATTCCTTTGTACCACACAAGGATGTTCAATTAAGCCATAATTGTTATTCAAACTAATTTCATTATTTCATTATCTTGGGGATTTCTATGTACCCTGCAAGATTTTTGTCTAGACCAAACCATAACCACCAAGACCTTACCCTTTTACCATTTCAAACCATTCTCACTATTTAGACCATTCTAGACCGTTCCAAGAATTTAAAGTATTTATACCATTTTAAAACCATTTAAATCATCCAAAGCCATTTACGGTTCCATTACCAAACCATAACAAGCAATAGTTCCAATGAAAGTTCAACAATAGAGTAAAAACATTCTCTTAGGAATTCTATCAAACATATTGAGGGCATACTTTTTCCAAAACCAAACCAAAGCATAAAAAATCCAATTTAGGTTACCCATGACCAATTTGATAAACCACAAAAAAGAACCCATGTGGAAAAATATAACACCCTAAATCTGGTACCCAGAATGCTACACGGTGCTTATAATCCCAAAGGACCACAAGCTAACCCATGATTGATATCTGTAACTGAGCCCTGAATAATAATAGTAATATCGTAAATGGAAAAACATGAACTAAAAGGCCATAAGGTTCAATACTGATACACAACTGAAAATATGGTATAACAATACCAAAATAACTGAAATAATTGTCTGAACATGTTGTTGCCTAAAAGCCTCTAAAACTAAACTATCTGAAGAAAGAGTTGATGGGAAAATCCCCCAACTAACCCCTTCTGCTAAAATAAACTAAGTAATGAAAGAATGAAATAATGAAATAATCAAATAATAATATGCTCGAATGATGAGGACTCACTGCTGACTCTGACTGCTGAAACTGGAATACTACTGAAAATCTGGAGCACGTGCTTCTGAACCTATGGTATAAAACACCATAGCACAAATGTATCAGCACGATTGAATGTCCTGGTATGCAAGTGAGGTAGGCTGAATGCAATGGTTCATATGCATGAACAATACTAACTGACTGAATAACATGAACGTGAGAATACATGCATGAATACGTAACTGTATCTAAGATCGAGATAACACTGACTCATGAATTTTGATAACATGGATTTACTGGTATCTGGGTACTAATATTGGGATACTGAAATACTAAGTCTATTGAGTACTGAGGAACTGATGTCATATTACTCATAAAGGAATAACTATTTCTGATAGTTTTGATTATGAAGAACTGGTCTGATTGACTGTATCTGACAGTCCTAAAATCTGAATACTGGTAACATGAATTTCGTATAATTAATATACTATTAACTGGGTGACTGTGTCTAACATTCCTGATTCTGATAGAACTAGCTGAGTTTCGTACTGAGCTGAGCAACTGTATCTGACAGTCCTGAAACTGTAGAATTAAACTGAGTTATATTACTGAGACTGGATTCAAAATTGAGACTATAGGAAGTAATTATCTAACCGACATGCCCCAAAATTGAACTGGTGGGGTCCAACTTGTAACCCCAGCTGGAAGGGTGTCAGTACCGTGCTACGGGTAAGGACAAGCTGTGAGTAAACCCTCTCTGGCAGGGAGCTCTTCTGTCAACCCCTTCTAGTAGGAAAAACTCAAATGAGGTATATAATCCCTAAACTCGTAGGGTACATCTCAACCTACACTGGCTACGTAGTTTTGGAACTCAAGGATTGCTTTTAAGGATCACACCCTCTACTGGCTAACAGGTGAGTCCCCATCCTTGGATTCACTCGATGCTAAAAGACACTGGACTGATTTAAACTGAACTAAACTATTACAAATTATATATTTTAGCTAATTTGAACAGAGTTCACTAAATTTCGTTGACTGACGGAATACTACTGAGATCGGATAACTAACTGAGATTACTCAGATTACTTAGTTTTCCTGAGTCATGTAATTGACTGGATTCTAATGATCATGGCTTGAATGGGAGTATCGTGAAAACTGACACTGGCTCTAAGGACACAACTAAATTGTCAGGTACAAGTACCCCCAGGACTCGATAGCATAAAACTGACAAGACTTGACACTTCGTGAACACATAACCAATATCAACAATTCATAATACACTAAGTTGGGGATTTCATGAAACACATGGTTGTCATAATTTTGTTCAAGGATGGAATTGCATATAGACATGTCATACTTTCATCAACCTAATCTCATGAATATTCCATCAAATACTCATAATGCACACAATATCATGGAAGTCAGTCTTGGTCATAAGGGTAAAGCATTCATTTATTAGTTGAGTCACAATTGAGCTATAATACCCAATTTCTATCCTCCTAGCCATTTTTTCAAACACCCTACAAGCAAAAATTAGGGCATATGTTAAATCATCAAATTACACATCATAAACAACTCAATTCATGGATTTCATCTTGCATGCTAACGTAGTTTCATGAAAACACATAAAGATTCCAACTTGGGAATCATACAATAAGATAAATATGGTTACAAACAACCCACAACATAAATATCATATTTTATAATTTGAAAGAGGGTTCTTGGACTTCATGGATGAAAAGAATCCATAAATCAACACTTGACATGCCTTAGTTCCTGATTTTACAAAGATTGACAGAGAGATTCTTGAATTTGAGTATTGAATTTGAATCCTTAATTGAAAACCCTAACTTATTCTTGAGAGAAACTCTATATTTTGGGTGAAATATGGCTGAATCACATGTTATTGGGTTTATCTAAGGATGGAAAATTAACCTTTTTGCCATTAAAAATGCGGACATTTAATGACTAAAAACTGGGTGCCGATGCTACAAGAGACGCAGTGCGTTGATAACTGCGACACGATACTCGACACATCGCACCATGATCATATCAAGCCTCAAAAGTTTTGGCTCTGGCAGCCTGCACAAATGTTTACCAACATGATTGGCGACGTGGCGCGCCATGATCGCGTTTGTCCACTATTTTGGGACTCCGAACATGATCTAAATGTGTTCCAAAAAATTCAAAACATATTTAGGAACACCTATTGACCTTCCTGATCATGAACTAATAAAAATACAAACCATTAAAGGATGTTAAGGTGGAAAATGATATTGCCAACTTTTGAAGGCCAATAATAGGCTAAGTCTGGGAACCTAGCTAGAATTTTCTAAGTCTGGGACCACTTGACAAGCTTAAAGGACTGAATTAAGCTTTAGGATTTTATGGGGTCTTACAATATATCCCCCTTAAGAACATTCATCCTCGAATGAGACTGACTAAGAGGGAAGGAAAGATAAACTGACGTACATGCTGAACATAAACAACTGGAACTTGATTCTATGACTGACATGACCGATAAACTGAATGTATCATACTGAACATGCATATATAATGCATGGTTAACTGGTTCATGAATGCATGACTGAATATGCAATGGTAGTTAATACCAAGTTTATCATGGAAATCTGAGCATGAAATTGGATAAGTTTAAGGAAGACTGTTTCCTTAAATTGAAAATGCTAATGAGCCTGAAAATAATTACTAGATATGCACGAGCGAAAACACATGAACGTAACTGAGTCAAGAACGTGATACATGAGCTGGATATCATGATCTGAACTGAGTACCTTGAATACGCAGTTTACGACTGAGGTCGGAGTTTGAGGGTCAACTTATGAGTACCCCCTTACTCCAAAATGGATTCATTATGAGAAGAGATAATGGCATGAGTGTATGGGAAATTATCGTGTATCTCCCCCTTGGGAAACTAGGTCCCTCGAAGAATACTGATTTTACTGAGATACTGAGGAAAACTAGAGTGATGCACAAGGCATCTACGAACTGAATCGCGGTTGGATATCCGGGATCTGAAGCTAAGACAAAGTGATTAGACCTTATACACTGTAATTGAGACTACTGAAAAGATTTACATGGGTGCTGAGCATGAATGCATAAATATATATTAACTTTATCTGATTAACTGAATAAGTTATATCTGAATACTGGGCGTGTAAGACTGAACTGTACTTAGTCTGGATAGTTGAACTGAGACTATAAGCTATTATACATTGGAGGTAATGACTGACTGTGCAACATGAGGTAACCGAGCATGAGTAAGAGAAAACTGTATTACCTTAGCAACACAAGACCAGGTGTCTAATCATGATTCAAAAATATTTTGTAAACTGAGGTACTGTAATAATAATAACTAAGTAACTGATGGCCATATGCTATGGTCAGGTAATCTTGAAACTGGACTGAGTTTCTGATCTGACTACTGGACTAGGTTTGGCACTAAGATTGTAGCTAAGACGGTAATTGAGATTGTAACCGTAACTAAGACTGAATGCTGGTTTTCTATAACTGAGGGTTAGACTGGTACGGGAGTACTGAATTCTGATGGCTAAGTAACTGATAGCTGAAAGCCATGGTTCTATAGGACTATTTGAGTCCTTTACTGAATATTGATTACTAGATTAACACTGTAATCTAGGCCTATGGGATAGAACATTAACACTACAGATTCATCGAGGGATCTAAACTGAAGGTATATGTGGTATAATCTGAGTTTGAATGAACACTAGGAGTGAAGTCATGAATCGTGTGGGCTAAGCATACTGTAAAGCATGACATGAGTGCATGAGTCATGAGCTGCATGAACTGGGTTTGGAATTTCTAAATTCGTGGAACATGATCCGCAATATTGAATGAACTTGGACTCCTATACAAGAAACTTGAAACACACACTATTCTATGAAAAGCGCATGGATATAAGTTGTATTCGTGAGACTGAAACGGAAAGCATGCGTAAGTATCATGATGGTTGAAGTACAAAACTTTGCACTGATATAGGAATGGGTCGGGAATCATCTTCCCTTATGGATTTCCTACACATACTGGTATTACTACTGGAATCTGAAGGCCTGACTTTCAGAGATTTCATAATCGGACAGTTCTTGTATACATGTCAGGTTGTTTTAGACTGACTCACTGGGGTGGGGACTGGAAAAAGGTTCTGTTAATATTTGGCCTGACATTAAAGTTGACTGCTATGCAAAGAGTTACAAAAGAAAAAAAGATCCTAAATCTGAAGAAACGTGAACATATAAATGAGGGATCTGTAACATACCAGTGGCTGCATCAGGAGGACTTTCCTGATCCTGTCGGGACTGAAGTACATAGAGTCTATTTGGGCGTTGCCCACTGATAGCGCTGGAATTGGCACCCTGCTGATTCGGGGGACCGAACTAATTTGAAGGACGACCGTTCTTACTTCTAGGGCCAGACCTAGGACAATCTCGGACCTTGTGACCTTTCTCGCCACATCCGAAACACATATCACTACCGGCTTTACATATACCTTTATGATGCTTACCACACTCTTCACATAGTGGATGAGTAAAAACCCTGCTCTCACTACCCTGGGCCTTGGAGCCTAGTGCCTCATATCTACGGTTATTTTTGAACTTTGGTACTGGTGCACTAGTTGAAGATGGAACTGGGGATGAAAACTTCTATTTATGTTGAGAACGGTTACCACGCTGCGACCCTAGCTTCGAAAAACTATAACTACCAGTTCTGGCCTTCTTATTTTTCCTCGCATTCTTCTTAAGTTTATGCTCCTCAATCTGTTGATCATGGTACATAATCCTAGATATATCCATCTACTTAATTAACATCGCAGTCCTGCACTCCTTAACTACTCTACCTGATATCCCAGACACAAACTTATTCATTCTAGATCTACTGTATGCTACTATATGAGGAGTGTACCTGGCAAACTGAGTGAACTTGAGGGAGTATTCTTTTTCTCTCATGCTACCTTGTCTAAGGTTGATGAATTCTAACACTTTGGCTTCTTTCTTCTCTAGGGGAAAGAATCCACCTAAGAAAGCCGTAGCAAACTCTTCCTATTCTATGGGCTCTACATCTGCACCCCTGTCTACCTTCCACTACTTAAACTATTTATAAGCTACATCTTGTAGCTGATAGGAGGCTAACTCTGCACTCTCACTGGAAGTCACTCCCATGATATCTATGACTTTCTGAACCTGGTCGAAGAACTCCTGTGGATCCTCTTCAGACTTAGAATCAGAGAATAGGGGAGGATTCATTCAGGTGAAGTCCCGAATCCTGGCTACAGGAAAATTGGCTACTGGGTTGGCCAGAACAATAGTTGGCCGGTCATTCTGAGATGTGATTGAATTGGCTAGAGTAGTGAATGATGTTTTGAATTCTATATGAGAGACGTGCTCATCCATAGGATCTGCCTGGACGGGCTGAGATGCTGACTGATTCCCTGTTCTTCTTTTGTTAGCCCTTTTAGGAGGCATGTTCTGTAAACGAAAGAGAAAAGGGGATTAAACTGAGAGTTTGACTGAAGCTTATGCTCACTCGCACGACATGAATACTGAAAGAAGGGAAACTTTTCCTAAAACATCTCATAGCCTCCTGTACATAAGTGTGGTACACAATACACCCATGTACAAGACTCTACTAGATGCGGCTTTTCAGACTTCCTAGGATGTTGTTGAACCTTAGGCTCGGATACCAAGTTTTTAACGCCCCAAATCTGGTACCCAGAATGCTACATAGTGCTCATAATCCCGAAGGAACACAAGCTAACCCATGACTGATATCTGTAACTGAGCCCTGAATAACAATGGTAATATCATAAATGCGGAAACATGAACTGAAAAGCTATAAGGTTCAATATTGATACATAACGGAAAATATGGTATAACAATACCAAAACAACTGAAATAACTATCTGAACATGTTGTAGTCTGAAAGCCTCAAAAACTGAACTGTCTGAATAAAGAGTTGATGGGACAATCCCCTAAATAACCCCATATGGTAAAATAAACTAAGTAATGAAAGAATGAAATAATCAAATAATAACATCCTCGAATGATGAGGACTCAATGCTAACTCTGATTGTTGAAACTAAAATGCTACTGATACTCTGTAGCGTGTGCTTCTGAACCTATGGTATAAAACACCATAGCGTAAATGCATCAGTACAATTGAATGTCCTGGTATGCAAGTAAGGTAGGCTGAATGCAATGGTTCATATGCATGACCAATACTAACTGACTGAATAACATGAATATGAGAACACATGCATGAATACGTAACTGTATCTGAGATCGTGATAACATTGACTCATGAATTTTGATAACATGGATTTACTGGTATCTGGGTACTAATACTGGGATACTGAAAGACTAAGTCTATTAAGTACTGAGGAACTAATGTCATATTACTCATAAAGGAATAACTGTTTCTGATAGTTTTGATTATAAAGAACTGGTCTGATTGACTGTATCTGACAGTCCTAAAATTTGAATACTGGTAACATGAATTTCGTATAATTAATATACTATTAACTGGGTGACTGTGTCTGACAGTCCTGATTCTGATGGAACTAGCTGAGTTTTGTACTGAGCTGAGAAACTGTATCTGACAGTCCTGAAACTGTAGAATTGAACTGAGTTATATTACTGAGACTGGATTCGAAACTAAGACTGTAGGAAGTAATTATCTAACCGACATGCCCCAAAACTGAACTGGTGGGGTCCAACCTGTAACCTCAGCTGGAAGGGTGTCAGTACCGTGCTACGGGTAAGGACAAGCTATGAGTAAACCCTCTCTGGCAGGAAGCTCTTCCGTCAACCCCTTCTAGTAGGAAAAACTCAAATGAGGTGTATAATCCCTAAACTCGTAGGGTACATCTCAACCTACACTGGCTACGTAGTTCTGGAACTCAAGGATTGCTTCTAAGGATCACACCCTCTACTGGCTAACAGGTGAGTCCCCATCTTTGGGTTCACTTGATGTTGAATCCTACTCCCAACTGAAGAGACACTGGACTGATTTAAACTAAACTGAACTATTACAGATTGTATCTTATATCTAATTTGAATAGAGTTCACTAAATTTCGTTGACTGACGGAATACTACTGAGATCGGATAACTGACTGAGATTACTAAGATTACTTAGTTTTCCTGAGTCATGTTACTGACTGGATTCAAATGATCATGGCTTAAATGGGAGTATCGTGAAAACTAACATTGGCTCTAGGCACACAGCTAAATTATCGGGTACAAGTACCCCCAGGACTCGATAGCATGAAACTGACAAGACTTGACACTTCATGAAAACATAACCATTATCAACAATTCATAATACAATAAGTTGGGGATTTCATGAAACACATGGTTGTCATAATATTGTTTATGGATGGAATTGCATATTGACATGTCATACTTTCATCAGCCTAATCTCATGAATATTCCATTAAATACTCATAATGCACACAATATCATGGAAGTCAGTCTTGGTCATAAGGGTAAAGCATGTATTTATTATTTGAGTCACAATTGAGCTATAATACCCAATTTCTATCCTCCTAGCCATTTTGTCAAACACCCTACATGCACAACTTAGGGCATAGGTGAAATCATCAAATTACACATCATAAACAACTCAATTCATTGATTTCATCTTGCGTGCTAACGTAGTTTCATGAAAAAACATAAAGATTCCAACTTGGGAATCATACAACAAGATTAACATGGTTACAAACAACCCACAACATAAATATCATGTTTGATAATTTGAAAGAGGGTTATTGGACTTCATGGATGAAAAGAATCCATAAATCAACACTTGAAATACCTTAGTTCCTAATTTTACAAAGATTGACGGAGAGATTCTTGAATTTGAGTATTGAATTTGAATCCTTAATTGAAAACCCTAACTTGTTCTTGAGAGAAACTTGAGAGAAACTCTATATTTTGGGTGAAATATGGTTGAATCACGTGTTATTGGGTTTATCTAAGGATGGAAAATTGACCCTTTTTCCCTTAAAAATGCAGACATTTAATGACTAAAAACTGGGTGCCGACGCTACAAGTGACGCGGCGCGTTGATGGATGCAACACGATACTCGATGCATCGCGCCATAATCGTGTCAAGCCTTAGAAGTTTTGGCTCTGGCAGCCTGCACAAATATTGACCAACGCGATTGGAGATGCGGCGCGCCAGGATCACGTTCATCCACTATTTTGGGACTCCGAACATAATCTAAACATGTTTTAAAAAAACCAAAACTTGTCCGGGAACACCTATTGACCTTCCTGATCATGAACTAATAAAAATACGGACCATTAAAGGACGTTAAGGTGGCGAAATGAGATTACCAACTTTCGAAGGCCAATAATAGGCTAAGTCTGGGAACCTAGCTAGAATTTTCTAAGTCTGGGACCCCTTGACAAGCTTAAAGGACTGAATTAAGCTTTAGAATTTTACGGGGTCTTAAGCAAACCATCACCAAAAATATGTGAAAATACAATTAAACCAACATTCAACAATATGCATCAAAAGCCTCAACATACGTTTCCAAAATCACCATTCATGATTTATGATCAATGTTTGAAACATATTAAAACAAGACTTTAGTTGGAACTAACAATGAGGGAAGGAGTACGTGCCTTATACAAGAAGATTCTGCCAAGAAACTTGACTTTTGAACCCCTTTGAAGAACCCTTGTAGAAACCCTAGCCTCTTATCTTCAAGAGAGTGTTTAGAGAGGATATTTCGAGTGTTTCTATTCTTCAAAGTGTGCTATGAGAGGCCACCAAGGGTTATATAACATAGGGAAATAAGAGTTTGGGGTGGGAAATTTCTGGAGTACCCCTGACTAAAAAGCTGAAAATCAACTTCCAGGTGGGTACGACTCACCCATACAAACCATAACCTAGGGTACGAGTGATACCCCATATCATGCCCTACCCTTCACCATGGTTCCCCATACTAACCAAAATATGAAATCACAACCCCCAACTAGTACCTTAGGGTACTAGTGACACCCCAAACCATACCTTAAACCGTATCTTGGACAATTTCAATTAGTCCAACCAATAAGCACCATACAACTTGGCATCATACTTCTTGTATCCAACCATAAGACTCATATGATGTTGAGTATTATCTTGGAAAGTAACCAAACCAAACCCACCTCCCCACATATGAGTGAGCCATCCTCAAATCGTATCCAAGGGTACGATTGGTACCCTTGTGTCGTACCTTGCCCCAAAAATTCAAAAACCCATGAAATTTGCAAGGGTCTAAATCCTGGGGTGTTATAGTCTCCCCCACTAGGATCATTCGCCGTCGAATGATGGTTAAGGGTTATAAAAAGCACGAGATAACACATTAACACGCATCTATCTTTCTCCAATCAAAATAGAAGACAAGGACATCAATCAAGATGAGAAGATCACCACATACCCCAAACACGATTTACACCTCAACACCTCTATTCTAACCTCTAAATAAGTTAAAACACAAAGATACAAAAGAAACCATTCCCTTCCTTTAACAACTTAGAGAACCAAGATGTGTTGAAGAACACATACCTTATGCACAAGTTTTCGTAATTAAAAACCAACGCGGATACTTGGACTCTATGTCCGCTTCCGCATTCCAAATGACTTTCTCAGACTTTTTGTTCCACCATGGAACCTTTACCGAAGCCACACATTTTTTTTGTAACCGCTGAACTTACCGATCCAAGAACCTCATTGGGACCTCCCAAAAGAACAAGGAATCCGAGACACCAATACCACCTAAAGGAACCAACCAATGAAGGATTATCCATACCTTACCTCCACACAACCACATAGAATACACGAATGAATGGAACTTATGCTAGAGAGAAAATCCAATTTATCTTAGAATTTACCGAGACACATCACTACATGAGCTTGAGAGCTATACATCACCTCCATGCCCAAGCCTATCCAAAGCTAGAAGGAGTTAATCCTAGGACATCGGGCTCTACTCTTTACATCTATCCCGAAATACTACTCCACTCTATCACCATTTATAATATGCATGCCATAAGTAAAAAGGCATAGGAAAACCATAACCAACCATCATAACCAAAAACACCAATATATATTTGAAAACCCAAAACTATATAACAATCGTGCCATGAAAACAATTCACAATACATGTCTTCCCAAGCCTCTTAAGTACCCAACACAATTATTGGTATCTCTATCAATCACAACATTTAATCCTACCTCTTCTATACCTCCTATATGATTTATCCTTCCAATGATCTAGCACTCTCTATTATTTTCACAAGGGTTTTCACCACCTATTCCTTTCCAAACCAAATTTCTCATGACAACAACCTTGTTTCACCCTCTAAAACCCTAGTTCTAGTGGCCACCCTAGAATCTCCCCCACTTAGGGACTTTTATATTCCCCATTTCAAAACATCACCACACCTCTAAATCTACTACCACCCTATCACAAGAAGGGTCATTTAAGGAACCAAATTATAAGAATTATCCATGCCACCCAAGGCAAGACCCCCAAAACAATACACGTCACTATAGGCACTAAGTACTTCATAAAAACCATCTAGGTCTTAAATAAAGGAACATCCTAACCAAACCATACCATAAAAGGAGTCCTTAGGACTGGACACTGAAAGAAACACAACCGTAAATACCATAGGTAAGGTAATGTAAAGTCAAGACCCATGTCCAGAGAGCAAGGCGAATGCAAAATGCAAACCTTAGGCATAAGCGCTATGAGAATGCATGCAGCACTAGTAGAATACCCTCTTGACCGAGATAGAAGAAAATCACTAGAACATCCAGCCCGACCTTCCCTTGAAGTCCACCGTTAAAAGAAAATTTTAGATTAATCCTCAACCTTCATCCCATGATACCTATAAGCACAACACTTTTCTCTAATGGATATGACCAAGGATGTACACTAGAGATACTTGGTTCTTTTATACCCAAAACCTCATTCATCCATATGCTACCCAAAGCCCAGTATAGTCATACAAACTCCATGATCTAACCCATCCAATGACTAAACCCCCATTCCATCTGTTCAACCTAAACCTACGGTCTATAAATCACAACTTTCCCACTATTGCATTCCCCAAGCCATCAACCTCACCCGTTTCGCACACCTTATCCAACCCACCAATTTTTCTCCGCCATGCCCATATTGCTATCCCTAAGCTAACATACTCTTTCACCAAGATCAAGCATCTAGGTTTAAGACTAGCATCTATCAACCACCATGTACTACCACCAAAGTGCCCCATATAGAATATGCACATACATGGTCCACCCTACAAGAAAGACACCCCAAATTTCTTATTCACCCACTGCCAACCTATGCATTTCCAGGGAACCATTTCCCTTATGCATACAAGAAGGAAAACACTCCACGAAGAATGCTAGAACTGATGAAACCTTTATCTAAGAGATCCATTAATTTTCCCTTACGCTCCTTGAACTCAATCTGATCCATTTTATAAAGAAAGAATAGAAGGTTGACAAGTGTTCAAAATGAGACCAATACCAAACTCAACCTTCTTATTATAAATAAACAATAATGGTCCTCATAAAGGACCCCAAGAAACTCATGCATCACCCAAACCGAATGCAAAGAAAAACCTTCTGACTTAGAACATTTAACCCAGACCAAAAGATAATAAAGACACCCTTTTGAGATTAATATTCGAGCTATAAGATATGATATGGCTTTTCCCTTAATAGCCAGGGAACGAAACCATCCTCCCATTCCATAATTAATTCACCATGGAGCCTAAAGATAGCCTTATGGGTCCAATAATCAATGGATACATAGCACGAGTATAACTAATCCATCCCCCGAATGACATTGAAATCCACCATATTTGAGTTAAAATCCACCAATACCAACAGATACCACGCATCCTCATTGACCCTTTTAGCAATCGCAGAGTCACCTACCAGGGTAGAAATAGAAAAAGAGAAGAATCAGAAATAACCTTGGGACCAAAACCAAAACACACAACTACAAATGAGGCACAAAAGAGAGAGGGAACCCCAAACCAATTAAACCAAACACACATCACAGAAAAAAAATTAAACATACTAGTGTCAACATTAGGAGATGCCTCAAAATCCTAAGGGATAATAAGAGCATTGAGAAATCCCGACCAATGTCGGAGTTACAAGCATAACCCCTTGGTGTAAGAGCTCGAGAAGTGGTAACCGGTATCCTATTTGCCCCAGTAGAAACCCTTATGGAATACTCCCATTTCATATGACCCAACTGACCACAACAAAAACATCAATTCCTCCCTTCATAGCAATAACTACGGTACAATCGACTGTAAAACCGGCAAGGAGGATAACTTGGGGATGACTGAACTCTACCATCCCGAAAGTAATACTCCCTAGAAAAATAAGGATAAGTGATATTGATAACCACATGGGAACTCCCTGATTCCCTTGCTCAAACCACTATCCACTATTCCTACCAAAAAATTTCAGACCTTTCCCCCGGTCTGAACATTAAGACTTCTTGCTCTGTCTTTTTCTCGACCTTTCCTGATTCTTTCTTACACCACTAGTACTGAACTGGTGTGACATAGATATCACTCTCTGGGAAAACAAATGAATATAACATCGAAACTCAGCATTCGTAATCTCTCCTTGAGCTAACTGAGCATGAGTGCCACCTTTTGGAGTAGGCTCGATGGAGACCGGTAGGACTCTATAGGGAATATCAAAAACTGTGACCTTTGACCGGGTTTGTGCCTCATGAGTTGGAATTGATCCATCCATGTTTTCCTCGAGTGGGACAGGTGAGTTTCCACGAACATTAGATCATTAAGAGGGCATGGTCTGAAAGATGAACCAAAAGAAGATTTAGGAAAGAGTTCAAGACCTTAGACTTTATAGCCCGAAAGTAGAACAACAAGAAAGTGAAATATTCCTAAATGCCTCGTAGCCTCCTGATTATAAGTGTGGTGCACGACACATCCATAAGCAAGACTCTAATCAACACAGCTTTGTGGACATCTCATAATACCAAAACCTAAAGCTCTGATACCAATTTGACACGACCCGAACCAGGGCCTTGTCGTAATGGAAAATCCCAAGTCTATCTGGGATCAAAGACCGCCCTGATACCTTACCCAACCAACCAACATATATCCTGAGTCGGATGAACTCCAAAAATATAACAAGATAATGTATTTACCAATGTGGTGACTTTAGGATAAGTCTATATCTGAGACCAACCCAACCAAGTTCAACCACTCAATATCCAACCTGTCGCCATTTCAAACCATAAACCTAAATCAAAATAATAATCCACTGTATATTTATATATATAACATGATCAAACCATACCCAAGTCCACAGTTATCCATTCAAAGCATCTAGACCAAACCAAAAAGTAACTAGTCGATACATGTACCCGACCATATCCAAAACCCAAGCCTATAAAAAGACAAAAATATATAAAGTAATCCATGACATGAAATAGATGCCTTACAAACTATGGAATCTCACTACTTCAATCCAACACCGACTGTTTTCCCGAATTTAATAAATGAGAAGGAGGAGTAGTATGGTCAGTTCCTGCATTGCATGGGGATACAACCGCCCAAAGATGGGTTAGAGGGTGAACTCTAGCATGCACTTAATATAAGGATAAAATAATTTCATCTAGTAAAACCAAGTAAACCAACCATACGCACACAACCTTTATATATATATATATGAAGGGGAGCCTTGGAGTAACTGGTAAAGTTATTGTCATGTGGACAGGAGGTCATGGGTTCAAGCCTTGAAAATAGCCTATAGCAGAAATGCAAGGTAAGGCTGTGTACGATACACCCTTGTGGTGGGGCCCTTCCTCGACACCGCGCATAGCGGTAGCTTTAGTGTACTGAGCTGCCCTTTATATATATATATATACACACACACATATATAGATATATATATATATATATATATTTATGTATAACCATGCCGGGAAAGGTAATTGGGTTTAGCATGCCTTTAAAACCCATTAACCTGGGTATGTGTAGCTTAAGGGGATACAACCGCCCAAAGATGGGTTAGCAGGTGAATGCTAGCATGAACTTAGGATAAGTATAAAATAATGCCATCCATTAAAACCAAGTAAACCAACCATATGCACACAACCTTATATATATGTGTGTGTGTGTGTATCACCATGTCGGGAAAGGTAATCGGGTTTAGCGTGCCTTTAAAAACCATAAACCTGGGTATATGCAGCTTAACAGTCATAATACACCCATGGGCTATATGGGTCCAGTGTAACCCCCTGAATAGGCCCCGATGTGTGTAGCTACAGAAATCAGAGATACGATAGGAGTAAGGAATTCTTGAGTACCCTTCACTCTCTACGATACATATATACAAGTGTACTTAGGGGATTCTCATGTACCCCATAAGTATCATTTAAGGTCGTCATGACCTATCCTCATGTCAGAAAACATGAGTTTCTAGTATTCGTCCTTTGGACTCCCACCTTCACGGTTAGCTATCATACCCCACTATTATTGCCCAATTAAAAACCATTTCTATCCAACTAAACCATTATTCCATTTATTATTAATCAAGGCTAGTACAAGTGGTATCTTCATACCAACTATAACTTGCAAGCAATGTCTTTAGCCAACTTTATGGGAGTCTCGTGTACCCCATAGGTTACATTAATTAGTTTACTTGGGGGATTCACATGTACCCTCAAAAGTACATCATCATTAAGCTTACTTAGGGGATTCCCTTGTACCCTACAAGTATTTCATTATTAAGATTTTCTTGGGGGGTTTCCTTGTAACCTACAAGACATTCATTAATATGTTTACATGGGGGTTTCTTTGTACTGCACAAGGATGTTCAATTAAGCCATAATCGTTATTTAAATCAATTTCATTATTTCATTCTCTTGGGGGATTCCTATGTACCCTGAAAGTTTTTCATTTATACCAACCACAACCACCAAGACCTTGCCTTTTTACAATTCCAAACCATTCTCACCATTTAGACCATTCTAGACCGTTCCAAGCATTTAAAGCGTTTATACCATTTTAAAATCATTTAAACCATGAAAAACCATCCAAATACATTTAGGGTTCCATTATCAAACCATACCATGCAATAGTTCTAATGAAAGTTCAATAATAGAGTAAAAATATTCTCTTAGGCATTCTATCAAACATGTTGAGGGCATACCTTTTTCAAAACCAAAACCAAAACCAAAGAATAAAACATTCAATTTAGGGTTACCCATGACCTATTTTTTAAACCATAACCAAAAATCACCCATAAGTGCAAACCATCACCAAAAACATGTGAAAACACAATTTAAACTAACATTCAACAATATGCATCAAAACCCTCAACATACGTTTCCAAAATCACCATTCATGATTTATGATCAATGTTTAAAACATATTAAAATGTTTATTTAGTTGGAACTAACAATGAGGGAGGGAGTACGTGACTTATACAAGAATATTCCATAGAGAAACTTGACTCTTGAGCCCCTTTGAAGAACCCTTGTAGAAACCCTAGTCTCCTATCTTCAAAAGAGTGTTTAGAGAGGATATTTGGAGTGTTTCTATTATTCAAAGTATGTTATGAGAGGACAACAAGGGTTATATAATTTGGGTATACAAGGGTTTGGGGTGGAAAATGTTCGGACTACCCTCGACTAAAAAGCTAAAAATTAACTTCTAGGTGGGTATGACTCACCTACAAACCGTACCCTAGGGTACGAGTGGTACCCCAACTCGTAACCTACCCTTTACCATGGTCCCCTATACTAACCAACATACAAAAACACAACCCCAACTCGTACCTTAGGGTACGAGTGGTACCCCCAAACCATACCCTAAACCGTATCTTGGACAGTTTCAACTAGTCCAACCAATAGGCACCATACGACTTGGCATCATACTTCTCGTATCCAACCATACGACTCGTATGATATTGAGTCATATCTTGGACAGTAACCAATCCAAACACATTGCCCAACATACGAGTGAGAAATCCTCAAACCGTATTTAAGGGTACGATTGGTATTCTTGAGTCGTACCTTACCCAGAAAGTCCAAAACCCAAGAAATTTACAAAGGTCAAAATCCCGGGGTGTTATACCTGTTCAAGATTAATTTGGCAGAATTATTAAATACATTATTGTCACAAGAGCAAAGGAGGCTTATAAGGCAGGATAGTATGGTTGAAGGAGCTTTGGCAGCCAACTACAAGACTCAAAGCAAGGGTAATAATCCAAGAAAAAACTACCCACTTTACCTGCACTGTGAAAAAATAGGTCATCCTTCATTTAAATATTGGAAGAAACCATATACACAATGCAAGATCTGCAATCAACTTGGCAATCAACATGGACATGAAGCTGTGATTTGCAAAAATAAATCTCAAAAATATGAAGCAGATGCCCAAGTCACCAAAGAAGAAGAAGAAGAAGAAGATCACTTATTTGTGGCAACATATTCTTCAACCAAGAAATCTAATTTTTGGATGATTGACAGTGGTTGTACAAACCACATAGCATATGACAAAACTCTTTTTAAAGAGTTTCTGCCTTTGAAAAATAAGAAAATCGGAATTGGGAATGGTGACTATATTCTTGTAGAAGGAAAAGGGAATGTTGCCATCAAAATGATTTCAGGTACAAAATAATTTCAAATGTCCTTTACGTGCCCGATATTAATAAAAGTTTGTTAAGTGTTGACCAGCTAATGAAAGAAGGATTTAAATTATTATTTGGACATAAATATTATCGAATCTTTGATTCCACTAATCATGAGATTTTACAAGTTGATATGAGAGGCAAAAGTTTCTTATTTAATCCAAGAAAAGATGCACACAAGCCTTGCAAGACCAAAGATGAATTGGCAGATTTCATCAAGAGGTCAAAATCAGCCAAGCCTACAATCTACAATTTCTGATCAAAGGAGGAGTGTTGAAGATATGCCTCAGAAATAATAATTTCTTCTAATCAAAGGAGGAGTGTTGAAGATATGCCTCAGAAATAACAATTTCTAATTTTAGGAGGAGTGTTGAAGATATGCCTCAGAAATAAAATAAAGTAGAAGTAGATAACTATTAGTAATTTTAAATTATTAGAGTTATATGTGGGTTAGACACTTAGAAATTAGTTATCCCTTTGTTATTTGACTTTGAATTGAAGTCTAATTAGAAATTTAGCTATAAATATACTTGTTTGAGTTATTAATAAAATAATTTTCTTTGACAATACATTGCAGTATTTTTCCTCTTCAAGTCTTTCTCTGTTATTTCTTTAATTTCAAAGCCAAAAACCTACAATTTTGATAGTTCATAAGTTGTTTGAACTTATGTTTAAAGTTCTTGTTGATTAATACAAATTTGTACCCGAAAAACTACAGTGTATGTGAGCAGTGTCTATGTCTTGTATAACTAGCACACGTAATTAATTTTGGCCGGCGAGCAAAAATGGAAAAAAAAGAATTATTCCAACCCCATCTCTTTGCGTCTGAAAATAACGACCACATGCCTCTTCTTTTGAAGGAAGAAATACGCACCCTTAGGATGTGTTTGGTATGATGAAAAATATTTTCCATGAAAAATATTTTCTTGGAAAATGTTTTCGTAAAAAATAAGTTGATTTTCTACTTATTTGCTCGTGTTTGGTTGGTGAGTGGAAAATATTTTTCGAAAAATATTTTATGGTGTTAGGTTGGTGAGTAGAAAATATTTTCTAGTGTTTGATTGGTGAGTGAAAAAATATTTTTTAGAAAATACTACTAACTGTTAACTAGTATATCAGTGTCTCTAGCAACTCAACAATTTGTAAGAATTAATTTAAGTATAGCAAATAATATTAATATCAAATACTAAAATATTACAATCACTAAATTTAAGAAACTATTAATAAGCAAATATAGGAGACACTTTTCAACATTTTGTCAGGACAATCTAAAGATACTACAAGCAATAGAAATATAACGGAACGACAAGCTTATTCAACCTTGTGAAACAAGTTACATCGATGACAAAATGAAATATGCAATTAGCAAAAGTAACATAGGTAAGTCTTTCTCTATGCATATGAAAATAACAATACATTCAACGAATATTGAAAAGAAAAAATTCGGGCTTCACTATTTTTTATTTCAAGCAGTGAAAAATTGAAACAAAGGACAGTGAAAAATATTTTCGAGTAATGTAAATTTTTGAGAAATGTAAATTTTTTGAGTCATGTGAATATGAGTGTTGTTGGGGTGGGGAAGAGGAGTGGGGGTGGGGGCATAAGTCACATTTGTCATTTTCCGGAAAATGACTTCCCTTGGTCCATGAGGGAAGTCATTTTCCCTCGAATAGAGAAAAATGAGTTATCTTGAAAAATATTTTTTCAATATTTTACTACAACCAAACAAGGAAAAATAGAAAAATATTTTCGAGAAAACATTTTTCATCATACCAAACACACTTCAGTGTTAATTTTCCTGCAGGGAATTTTGCCTTTTGGTATGTAGAGCAGGTGAAGCATAGACATTAGTCTTGTCTTATAATTCAGAAATGACTTTCATACTTATCTAGAACATCCCACATGGAAAAACAATTCCAAGAAATAAATCCTTACTTCTCACAACATTCTTTTCCAGATCAAACATATATTAATGAACAGATAATACTTTTATTTACTAGTACATCAGCAGCAGCTCAGCAATCAGCATTCTCACTTGTTGAATTAAACAGCACCAGATACCATTATACTAAAGTGCTACACGTAAATCAGAAGTTCATTTTCCATCGATACCTTCACTTGCGAACATTTGCTTTAAAGGAAGAAAATAAGGGCCAAAGTCATCAGAACAAATCCATGCAGCATGGACTTTGAAGCACGAAAAGCAGTGTTATCATAAGCTAGGAGGTGCTCAGCAACATTAAAATAACCTGTTGACATATTTCAGAATAAGTTTAACTTCCACCAGCATATATAAATTAAACGTTTATTTCTTTAGAAATACTCTCCTTGGCAACAAATCATATCCAATATGTTTTTCAGCAGAACCTACGGGACAGTTTTGTGTAGTAAAGTGGAGAAAGTTTAACCTCTTTTAGGGCCATCGCTACAACCCTCCTTGATAGTCTCTTCAACCGCTCTAATGGTGGCCTTATTGTAAAACCTGAAATGCGATAGTATGTTTTCAAGACAATTTAACACATGGTGAGTCTCCTCCAAGCAGGGTCCTGTGCAGTATTGATCAGTATATTCAGGTGGTACATGGAGCTCCCCTGTCTCGGTCAATCTATAAGACTCCTCACAACGACTGTATATCTGCATCTTCATTTGAAATAAGTTACTCATCCTTATTGCATTTCAGAAAATCATGTAGGTGAAAAATAGGCAAAGATTAGGTGAGGACATCCATGTATCATGTATGGGTAAGAAGGAGTTACATGCTTATCGGTGAAACATTGCAAAGCTTTGGAGAAAAGATAGTCAGGTTGAGCATCAACTGTGCCACCACCATATTCATGAGGTGAATATTCTCCGTTTGTGCCTCCATAGTTGGGCAAATATTCATTTTCAAGTACTCCTGCAGCGGCGGTTTGAGTCTCATAATCATCTGCTTTACCTATCAACAACAATTTACGTTCACATAATCAACCTGTACGTCATAAACTGTCCTACACTCCATATGACTTGGAAAAATCAGCAATATAATGGAGCAAGAAGAAAAAGTAGAAACCATATGTCACCTTGTGTGAAAGGGAAAAATAAGAAACAGATCACGGCTAAAGCTTGAAGAGAATGTTTCATGTTAATAGAAAGTTCCATCACAAAAATTGAGTAGATGATGGCAGTCATACTATAGAAGAAAGAACAAGTTAAGTTGATTTTATAAAAACAAGAGTATGCCTCAAAACCAGGAGTAGTGCTTCTTGCTGTATTTCACATGTAATAGACTCCAGCAAGTGAATAATTTCTCCAAGGTTAAGAACAACAAAAAATTGGGCAATGTTCTACCTGCAGAATGGTTGCAGATATATATATATATATATTTGAAGTTTTTAAGTTAATGGGATGGCATGGTAAAGAAACTTATAACTGAAGAATCTGCAAGAATCAAGTAAAACAAAGATAAATTCCATGGGGAAAAGTAAAAACAATAGGTGATCTGCTCGATGGAAAGTTGAAATATTGGATGTTTTAAAAAGGTGTGTGACTAATTAAATTGAAGTGCACTGGCCAACAAACCAGACTTTACTTGCTTGAGGTTTTTTGCATGGAAAATCAAACCTAAAAAGATCCATCCTTGCCCCACAAGTTACCCTTTCTACTTTTTTATCCAACATTCCGCATCCGAAGCTCACCTGCCCAACAAATCATATTCACTTCGATAGGCTAACCTTCCTACAGAAAGTTTCTCCATTCCTATAACTTGAATCTGAGATGTTTAATTGAATGATGTGAAAGGAATCTCAACTGTCACGCACGCTCCTCAAAGGTAAAACCTTGACGGAGGGTTACATGGAGGAATACAATAACTTATAATCTTAGGTGAGAAGAAGCAACAGAACACCCAACTTCAAGAAATAAACAAGATGTCGTAGCTTTGGTGGGTAAGGACACGGGTCAGTATGAAGACCTAAAATCATTCTTTAGATAAGCATATCAAGAATTCATGTTGAAGTGTTCACATTAATGAAATATTATATGCCAGAGAACAAACAGACAAATTGCTAATACAGATTAATTCACAATTCAACAAACTTCCAAGAGGAACTTGCAACGGCTCCTCATACACGCACCAACAGAAATACATTGATACAGGGGATTGTGTCTTGATGATTGCTTAGCCAGGACTTTTGGAGAAATAATGAAATATGGTCAAGGACCAATCCCAGCTTCCATTTTGGAAATGTTAAAAGGGACAGCATCACTTCTTCGAAATCCTTCTTTTACTAATCTGCTCGGCTAAGTACCGAGTAGCGATGAACTTGTCATTGTACATGTCTCCTTTAAATCCCAAAAGAATAACCATCCTAGCCTCAAAAGGCCAACTTAGAACATTACATCGATACTTTTTAAAAAGAAAAAAAAAAATTATACATGCTGAGATAAAAGTTCTCAAATGACAGGCGCTCAAATATCTCCATATCCTACATGATGAGGGGCTTAAACTGCTTGTTAGCTTATGCCCTGCCCTCTTCACATGGGTAAAGGAAATTAGTAGAGAAAAAACTTCACGGAAGCTGCCAGAAGCTGCAGCCTGCATGAACACACACTGAAATCAGTCACGACTCACGAGTACTGTGAACTCCACCTAGACAAGAATAAAGATAAACTGGAAGAAAAAGTCTCTTCACCATGTAGGAAGTCAGAGAAAAACCTTTATACAAACTAATACCCAGGTTTAATGTATGAGATCTAAACAAGGAGCTCCATCTTCATACTCGCAGTGAATTATCTATAACGGGTAGAAAACTCCATTTTGGATTTGTCATTGTTAAGACCACGCCAGGAACTTCCTTCTTTTCCCTTTAGTCAGGTCCTTGGAAGGAAAATCAGATTTCTTAAGATCAAGAGAGGTGTTTAATATAAGCATCACCATATGTTTTCCCAATCTCAGCTCATTCCCTTCCTGTGGAAACACAAGTAAAGACGGAAATAACTGTAAGTTAAAAGTTTTCATCCTCATTTTAAGGAAAAATTTAGTTGAAATGTCAAATATTACCACAATCTCAATCCACGTAGCTTTAGAACATCAATATTTCCCAGAGGAGTTAATAATTTGAAACTTTTGCCATCCAATACAAGCAAATTAAAAGCAAACCAGCTAAAACAATATAAATCCAAACAGATATAAATATCAAGCTTTCTTCAGAGGAGATGAAGATAAATTTGTTGTTTCTCCAGGCAGATCAATCACAGACTGCTGCTCCTTGGAAACGCACAGTCAATCCTCATATAAAAAGATACAACTACTACACCAGAGCCGCAGACACACAATTGCACAAGTGAATTTTAACCCCAAACACTTCTCTGACAGGAGTCCCAGAAGACAAGAATAATATTAATACACACTTGTACTATGAGTACCTGAAGTATTATTTTTGAAACTGGTAACATTTGTATTTAAGCCAGTACTTCGGTAGTACTGAAAAAACATATTTACAAATAAAAAAAGGAAGTACGTACCTAAAGTAGAGCTCAGTGGCGGAGAATTCTATCAACTTTCAACAGCTAAAAGATTGGAATTCCTTTGAAGCTAAAGACTCAAGAGGTATAGCAGACGTCGATTAAAAGTAAAAGGTGTTCATATGTAGCCATGAGACTTGGAGTGCCTGTGTAACATATCTTATGTAGGTACCTAACATTGTGATAGCTAGGCAACACCACCTCAATCTTATGGTATAAAGTTGTTCAGCAAGAGTTATCCAAACGTGAACTACAGCAGGGAATCACACTTCAAATATCTGCATCACGTATCTATCAGTTCTGCAAGTTCATTAACACGACAAAATCTCCAAGTACACGAATGGTTGATATGCACAACATTGTCCTACTGGAACAGCCAACATCCTTATGCACTTCTACCAATTCTTCAAACTCCTACCTCTTATATTCAAAAATATGGTATTGATACAAGACAAAGAAAATACTTATATACAATTATTGTTTTTTATAATGGTAGCGTTAGGAGCAGCGCGGATGCATCTAGACTAATTCACTTGTTACGTGCTACTTTCCACCAATACAGGTAATTAGGTAACTCTGGCCACTAAGACTTGGAAAAATAGGAAGACATCACCTAGCTTTTCTGTATAAGCTGGAATTTGAGCCATGATCTCCAATGGTCCATTCCAGCTTCATTAATTGCTAGGTAACACCCTTGGCTACTATACAAACATTATATAACATGCAGACCGTAATTTATAACTCAAATCGAAGCCAATTATTTATGCAAACTGGAGTATCCTTGTTATACCAAAAATACAATTAAATGCGAAAGGAACTTAAATCAAATACTGTTACTTTTTTCTTGTTATCCAAAAAAAAAAAAAATTAAGACGGTACGCTATGGATTTTTAATCCTTCAAACATTTCTACTAAACCTTTCTTTCCAAATTGTATAAGAAATTGCAGCGTATTCTTTTTGGGGGCGGCCACCATCTTGTCCTCCAATAAGCCATTGTCTACGTAGCCATTCTAGGAGTAACCCACTAAATATTGTAGACACAGGAGAATTTGATGAAGAGCGGGACCCCACAGTGCTCTAGATGTTCTTTTCTGTGGGGAAGCTGCAGAACCAGTCAATCACTTGTTCATCCAATGCAAAGACACTGGTCACTCTGGAGTCTATTCCTCAGGCTCAAAAACATCTCCTGTTCCATGTTTGGTAGAATTTCAGAGGCCCCATGCAGCTGGGAAGAAGCAGGACAACAAACAACGAACAGAAGCAACTGGAAAATTATTCCTGCTACTATTTGGTGGACTATATGGAAAGCGAGTAATTTTAAGAGTCTTTTAGAATAGAGAGACTAATATGCAGCAAGTCAAACTGAATTGTATTTTGACTTCGTGTTTTTGGTGTTATCTGATATACTCTAATCATACTGTCTCTATCATTGATGTCTTAGACTCATTATAGTAGGACAGTACTTTTCTAAGGGAAGCGACGCTGAGATGGTTTGGGCATGTGATGAGGAGAAACACGGATGCCCCAGTACAGAGGTGTGAGAGGTTGGCTAGGGACGGTTTCAAGCGTGGTAGAGGTAGACCGAAGAAGTATTGGAGGGAGGTGATTAGACACGACATGGAGCAGCTTTAGCTTACCGAGGACATGGCCCTGGATAGGAAGATGTGGAGGAGGCGAATTAGGGTAGAAGGTTAGTAGGAGTTTAGCTGTTGTATGCTTTGGTGTGGTAGTTGGAGTATCTTGCTTTTTGGTTTTATTGAATTTTTTCATGTCTATTGTATCTTGTTCTATTAATATTCCTTATCTTATCTTAGATTGCTTTATTTTGAGCCGGGGGTCTATCGGAAACAGCCTCTCTATCTCACTTTTGAGGTAGTGGTATGGACTGTGTACACTTACCCTCCCCAGACTTGTTGTTGTTATGTAAATACAGTTTTCAGTATAATCCATGTACTGATTTAAAGAAATAGAAACAGTTACCAAATTTTTTATAAAAATCAAAGATAGCACTCTTATTCAAAGCTACAGCATACAATGTAGAAGAATTCTATTAGTAGGGAAAACTGACTGAAACTCCTGCTTTTTCCAGCACAAATTAAACACGGACTGGTTGCAAGAAGTCAACTAAATGATAAAGCATCAGTTGGTTGAACATAGGCTCAAACAGAATCCAAAGGTCCTAGCTATTCTATCATTCAATACAAAATCCAGAGAGCTGAAGTATACCCCGATGCTCTTCTTCATTCATCCATTTAAGCTCGGCTAGGAACACGTGGATCAAAGGAATCTGATTCTACAACTTCATACTTGTAGAATAGCCATATTCAAAAAATCATGCAATTTTTTTTTAAACATTCACGAGAAGTAATTGAGTGAACTACTGATAGTAGTTCCAAAGGCGCTTCCTCACATTTTGAGAAGAGAAAACAATACTGTGGAATATATAAATCATTTTTTTACATATAGCTTTTTGGCATGTAAGGAAAAAATAATTGTATCTATATTTGATTGGATTGCTTATTCGCTAATCGTGTGGTTCAGTCACCCATTCAATTGTACCATTCAATTGTACATTCTTTTTAAAACGTCGACATATTTAGTTGAGGAAATTTTTTGATATATCAAAATGGAAAAAAAGTACAATGTTGAATGAGGTGATCAGCATCCTCTCCATCTTTGTTAACATACATTACCAACTCACTGCAACTCTAGGTGTCCTCCTTAAGTTGTTGGCTATCAGGATGGAACCTGATGATGCACTCCATGTGAAGAGGCAACTTTCTTAGGTGCCTTGGGCTTCCATGGTGGGGACCACATCAGAATTGACCCATGCCCATTAAGTAAAGTAGGATATGTAAGTGACAAGCATGACAAACCACTCTCCTAGTGCATGAAATGTCTAATTTTTTTTGTTAGATATTAACAGTAATGTCTCTGTTAGATACTCCGGTTGAAATAAGGGAAAGGTCAACTTAATTCTCGAAGGACACGTGCAAAATTCTCCCCTGAACTGGATGATTATTTCGAGATCTTCAAACATATTTGAGGGTTCAATGTTACTGTTGTAACTTCCGCCGCTACAATATGACCTCACTGAGAAACATCTTCTGGATGTGCCCTTCTATATTTACTTTTCAAACACACCAATGTGTTCTGTGAAACTTCTACCTCATTCCGTCCCAAAACTGTAAGGGTTTTGTAAAATGTAAAAGATAAGTCACATGATTACTGTCCACCGCACTCTTAAGTAGTTCAGCAATTGTAACCTTCTTTAGCAGTTCTGATTGAGTGTTAACAACCCAGATTCGTTTGTTTCATTTTTATGCTACATTGTACGGGCGTCAAAATGAGCCCAAATTAAGTGAACCCGCCAAACTCAGCCCAATATTTATGGGCTGGGTTCAAGATAATTTACAATTGGGTTCAGTCTCAACCCATTAAGTCTCCACCCAGTTTAGAAAGATCTTCAACTGAGCTCAATACAATCTCCACTTCAACCCATTTAATAAGGAAAATGATTTCCTTAATGAAAGAGGAGAAAACAAGTGACAACTAAACTTTTTTTAAAAATTCTTCAAAAATTCTTTTCTTACCCCCATCCTCCGCCATCCCACTCTCCTACCCCCCACTACACCCGCACTCCGCATTCCCAAAAAAATTATTTAATTTTTTTTATTATTTAAAAAAACAATTAAATAATTTTTCTCACCCCAAACACACACCCCTCAATCCCCACCCTCCTAACCTCCATCCCTACCCCCAACACCTGATTCTTGGATTCTTGGACCACTGATAATATTATTACTATTAATTATCTGTATATGAGAATTATTTATGACGAACCAGAAAGGAATATATGATTACATTGCAATATATAATAATAGTAGTTCGACTTTGATATGTAAATATGCACAATTTGAATCCATGAGTTATTTAATAAATTTCTGTGTCTAAATTTGAGAGTTATGTTTTTGTGAAGTCATCGTATTGGTAGTACTTCAATTAGTAGTATATCGTAGGATGAGTGCCAGGTTAATATTAATAGCTGGAAGTAGCATATTATACTTATAACAGATATATATGAAATAGTATGAAAAATAACAGTAATATTTTTAAAAAAAATTCACAAACCTTTTTCATGGATAATATTTTTCCTCCATATGAACACACCTATAGTATTATTGTATCACTGCGAAATAGTCTACTGGACCCTTGTACTTGTCCGAGTTTGTAAAGTGGACACTTATACTTACCTCTTTCTCATCTAAACCCCTTAACCCATCAAAACTGTAATGACCCAAAGTTGTTATATCTGCATGCGCCAATTGAATAATCGTGGAAAAGAGAAATGGAGTCAACAGATATTTTACAAGGAACGGTGGAGATAATAATAAAACAACGGTGGAGATTGACCCAATTATTAAGGCAACCAGCTCAGCACCAACTCAACCAATTCTATAAATAGCCTTGACAGAGATTAGGATCGGCAATTATGAATTTGATCAAAATTCTCCTTGTCTAATCTTCTAGAACCTTCTTCTTTCTCTTCTACTCTATCTTCTCCTTCATTACTTCATTCTAAGCTTTACTACATGTATCCATGGTGGAAGTTGCAGATTCACAGTGAAGTATAGCTTAGTGTTTCCTTATTCGTTGATTGTAATCGTTGGTTGTTATCAATAAAACTTTGTTCCATTATAAATTCGAATTCACAATTCCAATTGAGTTAGTTACATTACAAGTGGTATCCGAGTCAGGTACCTGTCTCGACTGTGGGTAGTAATTCGAAGATAATGTTTGCGGAATTGACTTTGGTTATACGAAACAATGCAAATAGAATGACACCTATGGATGGAACGTCAGGAATAGTTTTGAATGTTAAACAATTGCAGAGGTGGTGTGAGGATTGCATATGTAGTGGCGACTGCCAATGCAATTGTTGTGTCTATGGGTGTGTAGCCAGTGTTGACTGCCAATGCTGCTTTTGTCTTGATGACTGTTTGAGGAAAATGAATGAAGAGGACAACCAAGCTGAGGTGGTTTCAGATGACCATGAACTGTTGAGGATTGAAAATAGCAGTAAAGCTGATTCAAAATATAATGCGAACCAGATGTTTGACGAATGTCCTCAATGGATCGAATCTGAAGTTCTAATAGAAGTCCACTCCATCCCCAATACGACCACCACGGAGACCGAGATCGTGAACTCACATCTGAATTCACGACTTTATGTTCTTGTTGTTGAGGATACAATACTGAAATTGATGGGTTGCAATGATCTGTCCAGTGCTTATAGTGTCACGACCCACCTTGAGTCTGCACCTTGGTTGACTTCTATTGAGGTACTTAGATTTAAAAACACGGGACATAAGCTTGACATGGAGCTTGGTGACAAGCTATCCGATATGAAGCTAGAGAGGGATATTTTTGTAGAAGTTTGTGGTCCTCATACAACTTTTGGTCTTACACATGCTTTGGGTTTATACATTGGTTATTGGGTTGATACTGGGCAGGTTTTCTGGGCTTGCCTTGATCGGGTAAAGTCAGTTGCTATGAAATCAGAGGATTAGGACGAGAATGAATCAGCCATAATTCAAACTGAAGGTGCTGAAGCTTCTGAACCAAAGGATAAACCTAGTTAGGGTGTATGTCTCACGGAAAAGTGCAGTGAATGGACTGATGGTATCATAGTTGAGGCATGAGAGAATACCACCAAAATTGTTTCTATTGAAGCCACACCAGAGCAGTCAGAAAATACAAAGCAAGAGCGAAATATAGATGTGGAGGCATCGTCCAGGTTCCTGACACCTTTACAAAATCAAAAAATGGCAGAAATGCAGGTTATCCTGTCTACTATGAAAATTGAAATAACAGGTAGTCGCATGCTGGAGATTGCAATTTTCAGAAGAATGGGAACTGTAATTCTTCAACTAACTGTTGCAATATCATTATGTTTTGGTCCTGGAGGTGGTTCTAACAGGTTCATAGTAGAAGATGTAGTTGTTTTACATTGTTATGGATTTCATGATAAAGGAACTCTAAATGGAAAAATCTTCTGTGTGGGTGGGGAGTTCAAGAAGGAAATTCAGCTTGTCCCTGAAAATTCGACAATTGCATTGCTCCCAGTGAATACAGCAAACATTGGTGATGTGGGTAGCTTAACTGGTAGATTCTTATTAGCTGGTGTAGTTGTCGGGCAGGAAACTATTATTATTGAAGGTTGTGGAACTTCTGTAATGTGTGTTCCTACTCTAATTTTGTTGCATAATTCCATGGTCTCAAGGGTTACTGTGTATGTTGTACTGTGCATATCCCAAAGCTTTAAGGCAATGCTAATTGTAAACGTGGATCACAAGGGTGTGTTGTATAACCAGATTGTTGGACTGATGCAACTGAGTGTTCCAAAGACAAGGAGAGTTCTTATAATGCATAATTTCTTACCATTGTCGTTTGATCCTGGTGGAACCCTCCTAAAATATCATGCCAGAGGTACTGTTTTTGACATATCTAGTTTCAGCTATAAGGACCTTATTAAGTTTGGAGTTATGTTGTTATATGCTGGTGCTCAAAACCAGTCACTAAGTTGTGTCACGATGAGGGAATTTGAGATTTCGTGTCAGTTAAAGAGACTGACTGGATCAAATATTGCTGCAATATGCGAGGGAGTCAGAAAATGCATTTGGATGCTACTCAAGCAGGTCACTAACACCTTTCCACAGCTCATAATGACTATTGAGAAGCATTCTTATGGTGGTAAAGCAGATACTGGAGGCAAGAAAGCAAACGATGTAGGCATGAATACTAGTGTTGTCCCAAAAATCGATGTTGAATTTTGGAGAGAGCACAAAAGGGATTTAATTGGGAATGCTAGAGCTTTGGGAAGATCAAGAATTGCTTGTGATAGGGCTAAGAGAACTTTATGCTCTACTGCTCAAACCACTACTGAAGTGGATTCCTTGTTTAAGGGAATAAAATTTTATGCTATTATTACTCGAGCTCGATTTGAGGAGCTATGGATGAGCATGTTGTTTAAGAGTATGGAGCCTGTGGGGAAGTGTTTGAATGAGGCCAAGGTAGATAATTTTCAAATACAGAAAGTGGTTCTCGTTAGCAGATCAACTAGAATCCCAATAATTCAGCATCTCTTGAAAGATTACTTCGATGAGAAGAAGCTCTACGCGAGTATAAATCTGGATGATAATATGGCTTGTGGTACAACAGTTCTAGACGTAATCCTGATTGGTAATGGAGATGAAAATGTTCAAGAATTGCTAGTGGTTGATGTCACCCTATTAGATCTTGGTGTTGAAACTGTTGGCAGGACAATAATTGTGTTAATTTCCAGAAATGCTACAAATTCAGCCAAGGAAGAGCGAATTTTTCCAACCTACTCAGATCATCAGCTTGAAAATGCTCCAATTGAAGAGCTCAGCCATTTGAATGACTGTAATTGGCACTGGCAATTTTATGGGTGTTCAGTTCTCCCTGTTGCAGACTAAAGAACCAACCATTATCACGGTCGAATGCATCATCCTTGACCTTGAGGACAAGGTCAATTTCAAGCGGAAAGGATTGTAATGACCCAAAGTTGTTATGTCTGCATGCGCCAATTGAATAATCGTAAAAAAAAAAATGGGGTCAGCAGATATTTTACAAGGAACGGTGGAGATAATAATAAAACGACGGTTGAGATTGAACCAATTATTAAGGCAGACAACTCAACACCAACTCAACCAATTCTATAAATAGCCTTGACAGAAATTAGGATCGGCAGTTATGAATTTGATCAAAATTCTCCTTGTCTAATCTTCTAGAACCCTCTTCTTTCTCTTCTACTCTATCTTCTCCTTCATTACTTCATTCTAAGCTTTACTACATGTATCCATGGTGGAAGTTGCAGATTCACAGTGAAGTATAGCTTAGTGTTTCCTTATTCGTTGATTGTAATCGTTGGTTGTTATCAATAAAACTCCGTTCCATTATAAATTCGAATTCACAATTCCAATTGAGTTAGTTACATTACAAAAACACATGATTCTAAACCCCTCCTACCATGTGTCTAGCACACTCTCCCTAAATAAATTACACGTCATATCCACGTCACATAAATTAATGTCATGTCATAAATATCTTCATTAATTATTTTTAAAAATTATTAATCAACATTATAAAATAAAAATCAAAATAATAAATTTAAAAAATAATCTTTAAAATAAATTCATTATTCTCACCCTCCAACTTCCCAAACCCACAACCACTATCTCCAACTCCCTCGCACCATTTTCCTTTTCTTTTTCCTTTTCTTTACTCTTCCACACAACAATTAGAACAACAACAACAATTTGATCAGAGATCTGGCAATTCCCACATAGTTAGGGGGTATAGAAGGTCTTAGAGCTCGATCTTTCGTTCAACAATTTCACTGGAACAATTCCAGTAGAACTTGGAAATTCTCCAAAATTACTCAAGCTTTCTTTCAGTCACAACAGTTCTATTCCTTCAATTCTTCAAAAAAGCCAAAATCTCTATGAGCTAAGGCTCTCCGAAAACAACTTATCTGGCCCAATCCCTTATGAACTTGGCCCTTTATTAGAATTACAAGTGATATTAGACCTAAGCAACAATACCAAAAACACAAACCCCCTTCCAATTTCATCTCGTTCCACATCAACACCGCTAGCCACTGCCGACCGATGAACTAATGACGCCCCTCACCCTCTCCAGACTTCTTCCTCCACCAACACCATGAACAACCTCCATTAAACCTCCAAATTACTAACTCAATCACCTCCGCCATTGACGCCTTCCTCCGATGAAAGAAGAACGAAATGCTAATTTCTCTTTTTTTTTTTTAATTTAGTGAGTTTTAATTTTGCTTTGCAGTGATGGAGAAAAGGAATAGAGAAAGAGACAGTGTGTCTGGATTATTGGAAACAAAATATTTTTTTTTGTTTTTGTTTTCAATCATTGTTATTGCAGAAAAAGGGAGAGAGGGGGTGGGTGGGGTGAAGAAGATGAATGTATGGAGAAGAAAGGGTGAAAAAAGTGGTTGGGGGGGGGGGGGGGGGGGTTGTAGGAGGTGTGATTTTATATTCATTTAAAAAATAATTATTTTTTTTATAATTTTAATATTATTTGAATATAAATATGGCGTTCCACTTGCTCGGAATGCGTGTAGTCACGCAACAGTCCAACTCACTTATTTTAATGCCACGTAAGCTCAGTCAATGGTCAAAGGGGTTTATCTTGTGTTTCGATGGGTTAAGTAGAGGTGTCCACTTACAAACTCGGACAAGTACAAGGGTCCAATAGACCATTTCGACTTTTATTTCATTGATATAATATTTGTCGACTTTCCCTTTCAAAATCAAGAGCTTGCTTTTAAAAAAAAAAAATGGACTTCAAATTGTAGTTACAAGAGGTAAATATCAATGTTAATAGTCTTTAGATTACGCGAGTCAAATTAGGTTGGAATAAGCGAATCAAATTGGGAAGGTCAAGTCCAAATTCAATCTTTAGCCCAACCCATTTGAACCTAAAGTGAATTTGGATTGGTCATGACCCAACCCAATTTCCAATTCAACTCATTTGAACCCAAAGTAAATTTGGGTTGGCCATGATTCAACCCAATTTTCAATTTAACTATCTCCAATTCCAGCCCAACCCATCTATTTGACACCCCTACCACATTGGGCCTGATATGATCAATGAACTATGAATTGTATCATACGATTCACTATTTCTATTATGTTGCATTAGGTCTCATTCAACTTTCTTTACTTTGCTTTCACCGGTGGAAGATGCGCAGTCCAAAGGGATAGGGAATCAGATTCAAGTTGTTGCAGCAGTGGTGTTTTAAATGACCATCGACAAAATAAGCCTTATTACTACTGTATCTCCTTCCAAAAAAAAAAACCATGAAAGACAGATCAAAGGCTTGAAAACACTTCAAAAGATTCATTGATGAGCATTGAATCAAAAGAGCAAAATGTAAGTGTTGCGATCAAGTATATGATGCTCACTCCAAAGGTTGTGGTACTTGTAATTTGCTTGCACATATGGAAAAGTGCAAGAACTTTCCCATCATCATTGACCTAACTCAAGCACAAATTGGCTTTGAACCTAAAGAAAAGGAGAGGTTTCATTTGTCCATTGGAAATTTGATCAAAATAAATATGTGTAGAAGGGCTTAAGCTGGTATGATTATTATGAATGAGCAACCACTTAGTTTAGTTGAAAGGGAGGGTAGAGATTTTGTTAGGGTTGTACAGCCTATGTTTCATAATCCTTATTGTATTACTGCGACTAGGGACTATCTTGAGCTTTACAATGAAGAGAAACAAACTTTGAAAAAATATCTCAGGGAAACAAGATGGAGAATTTGTATTACTACTGGCACATGAACTTCAATTCAAAGAATTAGTTGTGTAATTGGTCATTTTATTAACAAAAATGAGAAATTGCATAAAAGAATATTAAACTTTTGTCCATTCACAAAGGTAAAGATTCAGCTAGTGATATCTTTATATGTTTGCTTGAATGAAAATTGGATAAGATTTTTATTGTGACAGTTGATAATGCAAGTTCTAATGATGTCATGATCAAAGGGTTGTCAAAACAATTTACTAAGTGGAATACCAATATGATGGAAGGTAAACAACATGATCAATCTAGTTATTCAAGATGGCTCAAAAGAAGAAAGTGAGTCGGTGGAACGTGTTAGACAAGCTATTAGGTACATTAGACAATCTCCTAGGACAACTCGGTGTACTAAAACTCCCGCTATAGGCAGGGTCGGAGAAAGAGTTGAACCACCAAGGTTTACTGTACACAACCTTACCCCGCAAGATGGAAATAGTTCAACAAGTATTGTTGTGATCTTGACAAGATAAAAAGTAAGATATTTTTGTGCCTAGATGTTCCTACTAGGTGGAATTCCACATATTAGATGTTGAATGCTGCTATGGTTTATAAGGAACTTTTTCAAAATACTGTAATATTGATTATGGATTGGTGAACTATATAATTGATCAACTTTGTGAGAATGGAGAAGGGAGCACTCTTAAGTGGGGATGGGAAAGTGTCAGATGCATTGTCAAGTTTCTGGAAATTTTTATCAGCTCCCTTAAAGATATAGGATTCACTTTACGTTATATCTAATGTGCACATTCTTGAAATTTGTGAAATTACTTCTTCGTAACCGGAGTTGATTCATTACGAAGCCAATCTTGAACACACACAAGTGCTTGCACCACTCTAGGAGTCAATGAACTCCAAAATAGATCAATTATACGTCCTCGGGTACTAAAAGCAGGTTCAGATGTTTTACACTAGAAATGGGAATGACTAACACATCACGAGTCATCTCAAGGCTAGGAAATCTAAGTAAATTCACCTTCCACCAACTTAAAATACCAAAACCATCTCTATCTTCCTCAACATCTTTCAACCAAATACTCATCCAACTCTATTTTAGAATCAATACCTCCGTCATTCTTATGCCTATTTAAATCTTGCATGAATTTTATGATTCTTTTTCTTCCTAAACTATTGGGACTTGATAAACATATATTGTCGCGGGATGTCTTTGATGAAGTAGGTGAAAATTAAGAAGATGGATATGAATTAACATTATTCTTTGCATACTCATTGAACAAAGATTCCATGTATGTCTTGACTTCCCCTTGTATTTTCATCCTTGTGTTTTCCTAACATAGTAGTTTGGAAAAAAAACAGAGTGAAACTTGTGGCAAGGGTCCAACAGACATGAAATAAAAACTCATTTTGTTCATCTTTTGAGGATCACCCGAATACTTGTCAAGTTTCTCTTTCACATTATTTTATGGTAGTTCAGTAGGTTGGCTACCTAAACTACCACCTTGTTGGTGGAGGTTCAATTCCCCACATTATAATCACATCCCCATTTTCCCCTTTCCCTTCCCCACCCCCAATTTTTTTACAAAGATTATTTGTCATTGCTCGCACGAGGATATCTTCATTTTCTATATTAGCTCTTTCAAAGAAAAAGAAACTTCATAATTCTCAAGAGAGGCATATCAGAAATAACATAAAAGTAACCCTATACCTTCAAGGTGAGTTGATAAAAGATTTCAAGAAATTTCACAATGTGTCGAACACTTGCCCCATCACTACTTAAGAGTGCACTTGCAGCTTCTCCATCCTCACAAATATGATTAGTAATATAGTTCACCGATGCATAATCACCACCACATATTTTAAAAAAACTTCCTTATAAACCACTACAACATTCAATATCCATAATGCGGAATTCCACCTATTAGGAACATCTAGGTACAAAAAATTCTTAGATGTTATCTTGTCAAAATCACAGCAATCCCTAAACCTCTTCCATCTTATGGGAGATTACCTAATGTACCTAAAATCTTGTCGAACACACTCACATTTTGGTGTTTACCTCCCATCATATTGGTATTTAGTTGATTATGTTGACAGCTTTCTAACTATGACATCATTAAAATTTGCATTATCAACTGTCACAATGAAAATCTTATCCAATCCTCATTCAAGCAAACGCTTTGAAAAAGGATTAGCTAAATCTTGACCTTTGTGACTAGCAATTAAACACAAGTTTAATATTCTTTTATGCAACTTCCAATCTTTGTCTATAAAATGACCAACAACACAGATAATTATTTCTATGAATTAAAGTCCATGAGATGGTGGTAAAACAATTCTCCGTCTTAAAATTTCTTTTAGAGCTTGTAACTCTTTACCATAAGGATTAAGACAATCCCAAGCCACAGTAATACAAGAAGGAACATGAAATATAGGTTGAACAACCCTAACAAGATCTCTAAAACCCTCATTTTCAACCAAACTAAAAGGCTATTCATTCACAATAATCATACAAGTTAAAGCCTTCTACACACTTATTTGATCAAATTTCCAAAGCGGGACCTCACCTTTTTTAGATTCAAACAAATCTGTGTTTGAGTTGGATCGAGATGACGGGAAAAGTTTTAACACTTTTCCATATGTACAAGCAAATTACTAGCATCACAACCTTTTGAGTGAGCATCATATACTTGATCACAATACTTATATTTCACTTCTTTGATTTCATGTTCTTTTTGAAGTGTTTCCGAGTCCTAGATCTGTCTTTCATGATTTATTTTTTTTAGAAATAGATCCAATAGAAGCACGGCTAGTGTGAGTGATTCATTTGAAGCTCCACTTCCGTGCACTTCTACAAAAATGAAATCAGAGATAGTCCATCTTGATCCTTGAAGACTTCATTTGAATCAAAATGGAGTTTGAAGACTAAGAGCTTGATTCTAAAACAGATGAAAAGAGTAATTTCTTACCTTGAAAGACAGAGATGAAATCAGAGATGGAGCTTGATCCTTGAATACTAAGAGTTTAGGAGAGAAAGAGTCCCTGGTTTTGAGTGAGAGAGGAGGGACAGCTGTGGTCTTGACTCTTGAGAAGTTGAGATTGAGAGAGACACCGACTTAGGATTGAGTTAGAGAGAGTGAAAGAAGGTTGTGTTTAGGAAACATCAAAGGAAAACCTAAATGTTTGTAATAGAAAGGAGGAAATTAGATATACGTTGTTAAATATACCAAACTGTAGCTGAACCACGAACAATTATAATTGATTATTGAATTTGTAAACCGATCCATTAAACCATAAACTGAATAAAATGATCCAAAATAATTAAATCGGTTCGAATTTTTGGGTTGAACCAAACTGTGCACACAGCCCAACCTGGATGTATATATCAAACACTTAGATGCGTAGATCAACATAACATTAAGAACTGTCGGTTACTAGTAATAGATCACAGCTAATTTATAATGTGGAAACAAGAAAAGCATATGTCCTAATAGAATACACAGCTATAATCTATTGAAAAACTCTAGTATTTTATCCCCGTTTGGCCACGAAAATAATAATTTTCCGGAGTTGGAGTTGTTGCTGGTATTGTGTTTGGCCATGAATATAAATTGGAGTTGTTCTTGAAATTTTGTGAGACAAATAGGAGTGAGAAAAGTGAAAACAAGTTTTACTTGTTTTCACTTTTCCAAAAACAATTTTCACTAAAGTAAAAAAAAATTATGGTCAAACACCACTATTTTCACTTTTTTCACTAAAGTGAAATAATTTTCCGAAAAAAGTGAAAAAATTTCCATGGCCAAACACCTACTTAGTCAATTAAATAGTAACAATTATGAACAAATGATAAGCACGATACGCGACACCTGAATAATCACTAGTCCATGGAGCAGCACCTTTACTTTTTAAACTAGTCCGTTCCAACTTTCCACTACATTAGCCTGGTAGTTATTAGAACCAAATCCCCACTTTTTCCTCTGCCAGTCCAATACTCATCTTTGTCCTTGCCTACGTAGAATCTTTTACCATTTGGGATTTACAATTGCAAATACAGTGATCAGTGTAGCAAGGATGGGAAAAAGGAAACTTTTATTAGCTATAGGTTTTTCTTTGGCATGCATCAACCGGGAAAACATAAAACTAAATAGCAACTTAGAGATCAAAACAAAACAGACATTTATAAGCAAAATAAAAATGCATACGGCCACAAAAGAAGATGAAAACAAGTAGAACATCAAAGAGAAGAGATCATAACAGCATAACTATAGTAACTTATCAAGAAAATAGTCATACCTATAGTATATTAGGCCAGCCTGATGGGTCAAAAGCAAGGTTCCGTCCATGATTTCCCAACAAGCAGCGTAGCTTGTGAGCTTTAAGACATAATCACTCTTAAACCAAAGATACTATGAAGAAATAATGTGTTCCAATAGCATTCCCCTTTTCCCGCACTCCCTTAACACATCCTGAGCTTCTTCAATACGACCTGATTGAATAATTAAATCAAGATATAGTTTATATGTCAAAATATCGGGGATGCATCCATTTGCTTCCATTGAAAAAAAGAAGTTCTTAGCTTCATCAAATCTCCCTGAGTTACATAAGGCCCTGATAAAAGCACCATAAGTATGATTATCAGGGCTCAAATCCAGCATCAACATGCTTTCCAGAAGCCTTTGTGCCTCGTCGATCTTATTCAACCTACAAAAACTTTGAACTAACGCATTGAAGCAGAAAACATCTGCCTTTATTCCATCACCTTGCATGTTTCTTAATAATTTCAGTGATCTACCAACATCCCCAAGGACACAAAGTGCACGAATTAAGATATTGTATGTAACAGCATTTGGAGTAACTCCCCATTCTACCATCTCCGTGAGACAGTCTAAAGCATCGTCAATGCGGTTTGCTCTACAAAGGCCATCAATCATTGAACTAAACGTGAAAATGTCTGGTCGAAAACCATGTTCCAGTAGTATGCTTAGTATCTCATGTACCATTTTAACCTCCCCTACCTTGGAATATCCACTAATAAGAGTGTTAAAAGTTACAACATTAGGATTGACTCCTCTCTGAAGCATATCTTTGAAAGCATCTGATGCTTTGTCCATCATTTTGACCTTGCAAAAGCAATCAATGACCCGGTTATAGAAGAATGTGTTGGATACAAGACCATCCTTAAACATCTGGTCCAAATATTTGTTCCCCTGTTCTACTCTCCCTGCTTTATAAAGGGCATCAGCAAGTGCAAGATAAATATCAGCACTAACCTTCACTCCTCGAACAGTGATGAAGTCTAACATCTGACAAGTATCATCAAGCTCTAATCCTTTGATTAAACAAGTAAGTACAATGTTAAGAGTTGAGTTATCCAGGATGTAACCTCTATCAATTGATATCCTTAAAAGTTGAGCTGCTTCTCTTGCAAAACAATTAGCACTAACGCAATGTAACATGGATGAACATGCTACATTAGGTAAGGTAGGTTCTTTCTCCAACCATCTGGATAACAACTCAAAGCCCTTATCTGGTGGGATACAACGAAATACCCCATTAACCAATGATCTTACAGTAGCTTCATTTGGAACAATACCCCTGATCTTCATTACCCCGAATAATTCAAATGCCTCGTCCAACCTTTTAGCATTACAAAACCCATCAACCAAAATTGTGTAAGTAAACACATTGGGAGAGTATCCCACTCCTTCCATCTGTTTCACCAGACGAAGCGCCTCCTCCACAACCCCAGCTTTACAAACTCCATGAATGAGAATATTATATGTAAACTTATCTGGATTACAGTTATCAACTTGCATTTGCTGAAACTTTAAATAGGCTAAGTCAAGTGAATTGCACTTGATCAATGCATCGATTACCGCATTATACAACCTAGTACTAGGAGCGAGCCCCAAATAAGAAACCTGCTCCAAAATATTAGCACAATACTTCCCCAATCCTAATCTCCCCCAACTACCAATCAGAACACAAAGCAAGTCCACAGTAATTACATTTCCAGAGTTTCTGATATCTTGAACAAGCTCAGCTGACAACAAAAGGGGACCTTTCCTATAAAGTACATTACCTAAAACCACCTTAACTGATTGATTCTTCGCAAAAGAAGGACAGATATCCAAAACCCAGATATAAAATCTAAAAGGGTGTAATGGGTTTTCTTGATTTTGCAAAATACTTGCAACTGCTTGCTGATTCAAAGTAACCCTCTTGCTTTTATACTCATGGTTTAGTAATAAATACCAGTCTTTTCTGGCAAGAATCTGGGTAAAATACTGATGATCAATAACACTTGTTCGAAAGTTTCGATTTTTAGCAGCTATGGAAGTGTTGGAATCCAAATTCAATGAAGGCTTGCCGAGTGAACTTTGTTGAAAGCTGCTATTTGTTGAGGGTTTTGGAGTGAAGAAATCTTGGTTTTGTTTAGAGAGATTGGTGAAAGCAGGTGAAGAAGCCCTTGTGAACCTACAGAATAAAACCCTCTCATACTCTTTCATTCCCCTTTGAAATTATAGATACTATCTTTTGTTGTCGACTCAAGTAGTGATGGCAAGCAAGGGGAGGGGAGGGGAGGCTGATAAGCCTCTTTGAGTTCTCAGTTTGAGAAATGACTCCCTTTGTCTATTTATCATTTAAACTAGTCGCATTTGGCCCGGGCTATTAAATTTTATATTTGTAAACTTTTTTTTATCTTATTGTTATTCTTATTTTTAATTTTTATTTTATTTTTCTTTTAGCTAGTTCGAACATATCTCAATTTTTCTAATATTAATTAAATTTTTTTTAATTTGTAAATTGAAAGAATATTTTTATTTTCCACAGAGTTTATTTTTTATTTTTGTTTTAGTTTCAAACACATGCATGCACCAACACTGTTTTTCTTTTTATTTTAATGGTAGTTTTGGAGATTAAAATCTTTAATGATCCAAATCAAGTTTTATATTATGTTGAATTAACTTTATCATTCTTTTCTCAATTCTTTTTCATTAAATTTTTTTTAATTAACCTTATATTAATTAACTCATTTATTATCAAAAAAATCTACATTCAAAGTAATTTAATAAATATTTAATACCGCAAATTGTTGTAGGATAACATCAATAAAGTTAACTTATAAATAATGATAGAATTTAATTTAAATAATTAAAAGACTTGATTCAACAAAATACTTTTGTAGATGTTCCTTCATATAAAAATAGTTGTTTTATTCTGCTGGTCCATTTTAACAAATTAAGCGAGTATTATAGTACTTCTTTTATCCATATTATTCTTAGTATTAAATAACTATATAAGTAATTGTTATTAAATTTACGATTTTAAAGCATCATTGATAAAATTAGTTCACTAAAATACATTTTAAATCAATAAAAAAAAATTACTTTAACTATTCCTAAATAAGTGCTCCTTTTGGTTTGGACACACCCTTTAATAAACTTTTCACTTCTAAAAAATTAAAAATTACTTTACCAACTCACTCTTAATTAAATTTCGTCTCTTTTCAAATTTACATTGATTATTAAATTTAAACTCAGAAGTATATTCAAAAAAATTATGATCAAACTACTCTTAAAAATTTAAATGTATATTTATTTAGGAACAAAATCACAACCGAAAAAAATACCTATAAAGAAATGGACTAAGTAAGAATTGTAGTAGGATATGAATGTAAATGGTGGAGGAGCAAGAAAATATAACAAAAGCCATATAAAATATCAATAGGATATACCAATTAAAAATGTCCACTTAGAAATGAATTAAAAAGAAAAATAATGCAAAATGAGAATAGGCCACCTATAGCAATTTGTACCAACACAAAAAATTTAATATTATTATATTCATTGTGAGGACTACCAAATTTGGCCATCCTCACTTATATATAATAGTAAAATTAAAGAAAAAAACTTAATTAAAAAAAGGATCATAATAATATATTAAAAAGTATGGACCTATTTATAGATAAATTTAAAATTTAAAAGATAAAACCCTAACTTTCTCTCGTCTTCTTTCTCTTCTCTTCTCTTCTCTTCTAACTAACTTCAAATTCTTGTCGGATCTATTGTAAGATACGTTTTTTTCCTCATCAGATATCCCAGGATTCCTTCTGTCTGTTTTCTCCTCTTTTCTTATTAAAAATACATTATTTCTTGAATATTCTTTTTTTAAAGTAAAATTTATTCTTGTATTAACTCATTGTTGTACTTTTTTCTAATAGGTTTTATTTTTTCTTTGTGAAGAACTCATGAGAAAAGTCAATGCTAAAAATATTGATTACGAGCTCGAGGAAAATCAAGTTAACCTCATTTATTTTTAAATTTTGCAAGTTAAATATTGAAAGAGATGATAGTTGTGACATTGAAGAGTAATCTCACAACTTAAAAAGAATCATAGATAATAATTTTGAGTTTTCTTTTTTTGTTAATTTGATATGAACTTTGTTTACATTATCTTTAGGAATATGATATATCTGGTGAAGGGGATCAATCTTCGGAGGCATCCGGCGACAGAAATGAGTCTGTTGAGGAGAATGATACATTAGTGATACCTGAACGTGAAACTTCGATAGATTTTTTTCAATATTATTTGCGTAAGGAAATAGATGACGAGGACCACTTTGATGCACTTGTGTCCATTTTATCAAAGTGGGATGTTGTTGAAAATATACAGAAGCACTTGGTGAAGGCAAAAGTGTACAATCAGTTTATGGATAGTTGTTTTGGTTGCTTGTTAAAAGTGAAGTTGGACAATTGGCATAAAAAAATTTATGGTCAGATCGTACACTATCTTCTACAACGTCGTGTTGCAGCTCAAAGAAAAAAGAGATATGGTCCATAATTGATAAGAGATATGGTTCATAATTGATGGTAAGCCAATTCGATTTGGTATGAAGGAGTTCACTGTGATTACCTAACTGAGTTGTGGAAAATATCCCACGGGTAAGACTTTATATGAGGAAAAAAGGCAAAAGATTTTTTAGGTGTAGTGATGAATAAAGATAGCAGTCTAATTGGAAATGATTTGAAGAAAAAGCTGGAAAGTAATAAATTGGACGCTCAAACAAAGTTAAAGATCGTTATGGTATGGTTTGTTCACTCTTTTTATGTGCTGATGATCCAAAGCGAACTGTTGATATTGAGATGATGCAAATGGTGACAAATTGGGATTGTTTTAATGCATATCCTTAGAGTAGACGTTCTTTTGAGATGACAATTGAGTCCCTCTTAGATGTTAACTTGAAGAAAAAGTCTGCACAATAGAAGGAAAATAAATCTAAATCTAAAGGTTGTGGCTTGCAAGGATTTCACTGGCTTTTATGGTATGTTTAAATTATTTATAACGAGATAAATATTGAATTATGTATCAATCTGAAATTTTTAACTTTTTATTTTCAATACAAATGTGGGCTTTTGAAGCGATTCCTATACTAGGAGAAGCTTTGGACAGCCCTTAACAAAATCTCCCTGTTCATTATTTTCAAGATTGATTCGATGGTATGGTAAAGAAGACACCCCCTGATTATCAAACTGTAATATTAACAATATAAAATAAAGAGGTAAATAGTTAAGTTCTTTGGGTGTGGTTCAATATTTCATTTTAAAAGTTTTTATTATTTTAATTCTATTCAACAATTTATTTTCTTATAGGTTATGGTGCATCCTACTCTAATTCCTATTACTGTTGAGTTAAAAAAAATATTTGGTTAATTGGGAGAATTTAGAAAATGAAGTGGATGAGAATATTGATCGATTGACAAAAGCAGTTGATGGTATGACACAATTGATCAAGTGTCCTCTTGAAAGGCCTGAGTTTTCGATTGTTGTGGATCATGCCAGGCATAAAATAGATTTTAGAAGACAATCTTCAATGGGAGTTACTGAAGATACTAATGTATTGAACAAACTTTCTCAGCTTGTTAAATTTTGTGAAGAGATGTTTGATGAGATGAAAGTTCAAAACACGAAGCTGCATGATAGAATGGATGATTTGGATGTTAAAGTAGAAAAGTTGACTGATATAGTGAATGAATTGTGTGTTCAAGTAGAACATTTAAGCAAAAAAAAATCTGATTTGATGGTAGATGATGAACAAACAAATTCATTAGAAAAAGAGGTAACTGTTGAGAATGAAAAGGAAGGAAACAAGGTAGTTGAGAAAGATGTTGCTATTAAATTTGTGGAAGAAAGTACTACAAGAGCAAAACGAGCTAGAAAAACTAATTCGAAGTATAATTTTCCTTATACAATGGAGGTTGGAAAAAGAAAGTAATGGAGGCTACAAAAAATGTGAAGACTTATACAAGAAAAAGAAAGATTGACGCTGATGATTTGTAATTTTGTTAAGATGTTTTTTGTATTTGTCAGATAAACTATGAACCGGTCTTATTAGTTAATAATCTGTCCGATAGATACGTAATCTGTCTGTTAGGAGTGATGCGTCGTCTTTGAATATGATCATGAATTTTTTCTTTTCTTGCTTATAAATCCAAGGTACTCTTTAATTATATTATTGCTTTTGGAAAAAGTGAATGTACCTCATATTTCCTTTCGTATAATTTGCCCACAAATCAATGCTCTGTCGGATAGATTTGTAATCTGACTGTTAAGAGAGATGTGTCATCTTTTCATATGGTCATGAATTCTTGGTATTCTTGTTTATAAGTCAAAGATACTCTTTAATATATCATATAATTACTTTATTTTTGGTAAAAAATGAATGTACCTCATATTTTCGATTGTATAATCGCCCATAAGTCTATTCTCTATCGAATAGATATGTAATCTGTCTGTTAGGAGAGATGTGCCATGTTTGCATATGGTAATGAATTCTTGGTGTTCTTGTTTATAAGTCCAAGATACTCTTTAATATATCATATAATTACTTTATTTTTGGTAAAAAATGAATGTACCTCATATTTCAGTTAGTATAATCGCCCACAAGTCTATGCTCTGTCGAATAAATTTGTAATCTGTCTGTTAGAAGAGATGTGTCGTCTTTGCAAATGGTAATGAATTCTTGGTGTTCTTGTTTATAATTCCAAGATACTCTTTAATATATTATGTTGTTGCTTTATTTTTGACAAAAATGAATGTACCTCATATTTTCGTTTGTATAATTGCCCACAAGTCTATGCTCTGTCGGGTAGATTTGTAATTTGTTTGTTAGGAGAGATGTGTCATCTTTTCATATGGTAATAAATTCTTGGTATTCTTGTTTATAAGTCCAAGATACTCTTTAATATATCATATAATTGCTTTATTTTTGGTAAAAAATGAATGTACCTCATATTTTAGTTCGTATAATCGCCCACAAGTCTATGCTCTGTCGGATAGATTTGTAATCTGTCTGTTAGGAGAGATGTGTTGTCTTTGCATATGGTCATGAATTCTTGGTTTTCTTGCTTATAAGGCCAAGATACTCTTTAATATATTATGTTGTTGCTTTATTTTGAAAAAAGTGAATGTACTTCATATTTTCGTTCGTATAATCGCCTACAAGTTTATAATCTATCGGATAGATTTGTAATCTGTTTGTTAGGAGAGAAATGTCATTCGTACAAGTTAAAATTAATAATAGAATTTACAAAATGACTAACTTGAAATTTGGTGAACAAGGAGTGAAATACGACTCACCCATAAAATAGTTAGTATTCTATATTAAAAACTTCTAGTTACATATTTAGAGTTCAAGAACATTTATCGGGACAAGTAGTCTTTTAGTGGCCCACTTGCTTGCAGAGAGAACACTTGTTATGCTTTCTGACAACTTCACCAACAGTTGGGACTCGTTTTTTTTTTCTTGGACCTCTCTTACGCTTCACAAGGGGTGGATTAATTATACTTTCTCTAACCCAATCCCATTGCTCTTCTGGGGGAACAGGATTTATAATTTTGTAATAAGCCAACATGTGGAAGTCTGTTGAATAATATGGTGAACATACATTGTAAACTCTTTCACCATAGTTTGGTAATCATTGAGCTCTGAGTGCTGCTAATGCATGAGTACAAGGCAATTACTGAAGATCCCACACCCTACAAGTGCTTGTTTTGGCATTGACATTAACTCTTGCATCTTAACCATCCCCTTGAACAATAAACTCATTCACATGAAGTTGGTGTACAAATAATTTATCTGCTATTTCACGTCTAGTTTCTCGCACTAAAGCATTTGCTGCTGGAGCTAAATAGTTTTTTGTGGACAATGTTAGACTACGACGCTCATGAAACCATCCACATAACAACCTTTGAATTGCATTAAATAAAGCAATGATGGGAAGTTCTCTTTCTATTATAAGTCTAGCATTAACAGACTCTGCAATATTGGTGGTCATGAAATTATACTTGTGTCCAGGAAAATGAGCTCTACTCCGTCACTTGAAACCAATAATATTCTCGAGGTACTCAATAACATTATACCCTTTCCATCGAATTTCTTCTAAATACTTATTGAATTCCTCAATTCAATACGTTTTTTCTACATGATAGTATAAACTAAGGACTGAAGAACCAACATGATAGTTTGTACGAATATTTTCACCAAGGTGCCTTGTACATACTCCATGATGAGCTTGATTGTAAACTATAACAACTACTATCTTTATGCTTGGATTTCTGTCTGATATGATGGACAACTCAGATGTATTTGGCACAACATTGACTAATTGGCGAAAAACCAAGTCCAAGAAAGTTCATTCTCGGAGTCAACGACTGCCCAAGCTACAAGATATATTTGATTTTCACTATCCTGTCCACTTGTAATTAGCATTACACCACCAAATTGACCCATCAAGAAAATTCCATCAACAACGAGGACATTTTTGATGTTCTTAAATCCTGTTATGCATGATCCATACGCAACAAACAAGTATAAGAATCTGCCCTCCTGGACCTCTAAAGTTGTAAGCTACCTTCATTTGCTTTTTCAATCTCGTAACAATATACTTCTAATTTTGCATAGTCGGGTTCAAGTGTTTCCCATATCATATTTTGTACAAGTTGTTTGGCCTTCCAACATGTCCAGTAACTAACATCACAACCCAACTCTTTACTCAGAATATTCTTTATTTCATTTAGTGTAGGACCTTTTCCTTCTCTAAACCTCTCTTTGATAAGTTCTGCAATTACTTTGGCAGAAGCACGCCTATATCTTCCAGATATAAATCTCAAGTCACTTGAGTGATTAGGTGCATACCTGGTGATACAAAAGCCATCTGAATTAATATATTTAGCAACACAAACCTTTCATTTGCAGCTTTTCTCAACACAGACAACAATTAACAATGATTTGTTAGATTTTTGTGATAAATTTAAAACCCTTTCTGATTGCGACAAGATTAAGTTTGGTCACTGCATCTTCTTTGTTCAGAAATCGATATCCTTTATGAAAACTTAAACCATCAGAGAAAATATAGCTATGATGTGATCTGATCATTGCAATCTTTAATAGTTCAGGCAATTGAACATCAACCTTATTATCAAGTGGAATATCATTCTCAACTTGGCAAGGGAGAACATCCTCGTTATCACGTGGAACCTCTTTCTCAACTTGACCAGGGAGAACATTCTTAGAATGGTGGTTGTTCAAACCACAACCGTTTTCTAAAGATTTTTCTATTGAGGAAACTCTTAAAATTGGCCTACCACCTTCACCATTTATATCTTTCAAATAAATTTGAACATCTTCATCATTCCTTATCTCAACGAAGGGTGCTTTGTCCCTCAAAAAAGCTCCTGCATTGGTCATATAATTGACACAAATACGGTCATGTCCGCAGCTCAGTTCACCTCTTCTAGTGATAGTTTCCATAAACTTAGCAAATGTAACACCACCACTCACAAGCATTGTTCTAACTGTGTCATTCTGAGAATTCCATCTCCAAGATATCTTATCATCCACCCACTTTCCAAAATAATCAACAAGTAAGACAACTTTTGTCATGATTTTGTACCTACAATATATAATTTAACATTATCTAAAATTTGTAAAATGAAACATTATTATAAATATAAAAATCAAAATAAAAACGACAAATGATTAATCTGTTGGACTAATTACTACAATCATTCTGCTATAGACTGATATAATATCTGTCAAACCGATTATTGATCTGTCTATCGCAGACCAACTTCATTTGCATAGAACTCTACAAAAATAGAGAAATTGTCAGTGTACCTTCAATTTCAGGTCTTGATACAATATTAGAACACAATCCCAAGTTAATGCTACTTCGAAACATATCTTAGTTTGATTTAACTTGATCGTAGCTTTTCTCTTTTTTTTCTCCTTCAAAACTTTAAAAAACTAATTGAATTCACCAAAATAAGAAAAGCTTTAGTATCTCAATGACTCCCTTCACATTATGTGTATTGAGAATGGATTGAGAGTGGAAGAAGAAAGAGAGGAGGAACTCCCGCGAAGAAACTCCATGAAAGATTTTTTGGTGGGATTTTCCCCTTTTAATTTAACTGTTGACTTGTCCTTTGTGGACTAGTTTGTAATTATTAAAACTTATAAAAAAATTAAAATCACAACAAAAAAAAATTATTCACAAAATGGGTCATCTCTCGAAATAAAAAAACTTAGGGTCCATTTAATTAAAAAATAAACTTCAAAGGTCTATTTAACAAAGATTTTTGGGAGGAGAGGAGCGGGAGCGTGAGTTTTACCTTTTTTGTTAACGAAAAATTAAATGCCGGAGTTATCTGTTATAAAAAAAAAATATCCTATTTCACCCTTGAACTATACCCAAAATGGCTGAGACATACCTCAACATAACGGGGGTCCTATTACCCCACTGAACTAATTAAAAGTGTAATTTTGACACCCTTAGTGCCTACATGACACATACGTGGCATACACGTGTGCCTACATGGACCCTTCAGTGTGTTGTGCCACGTAGGCACTAAGGGTGTCAAAATTACACTTTGAATTAGCTCGGGGGTAATATGACCCCCTTTAAGTTGAGGTGTGTCTCAGCCGTTTTGGGTATAGTTCAAGGGTGAAATAAACCATTATCTCTTATAAAAAATGTAAAACTCACAAAATAAATAAGTCACAAAATAAAGAAGTTATCCTATTTATTTTTATAAAGCTCACATATTATGTGAGTTATATATTTATTTTTATAAAAAAGGTATAAAACTCATAAAAAAGCGAGTTATTCTTCTTATTTTTATAAAATCCACATATTATTTGAGTTATATATTTATAAAAAATCTTTTATAAAAATATAAAACTCACAAAAAGTGAGTTATTTTTTTTATTTTTACAAAACTCACTTATTATGTGAGTTATATATTTATTTTTAAATAGATCTCAAAATTCTACTATTTGAACAGATGTATATATTCAATCTTTATTTACTCAACTCTGGCGCAAAAAAATATTTACATAATTAGTGAGCTTTATAAAATAAAAATAGATAAAACTGGATAACTCACATAATTAAAGAGCTTTATAAAATAAAAATAAATTTAAAAAATAGATAAGTGAGTTTTATAAAACAAAAATTAGAAAAGAAAAATAGAAAGCTCACATACTCACATAATATGTGAGTTTTATAAAATAAAAATAGATAACTCATATAAAATTATAAAAATAAATATATAACTCACATAATATGTGAGTTTTATAGAAATAAGAAAGATAACTCCTTTTTTTTGTGAGTATTATATTTTTTATAAAAGACCTTCATACAAATATATAACTCATATAATATGTGATTTTTATATAAATAAGAAGGTTAACTCGGATTTTTGTGAGTTTTACATTTTTTCATAAAGATAAATATATAACTCACATAACATGCGAGTGTTATAGAAATAAAAAACATAACTCACTTTTTTTTGTGAGTTTTACATTTTTTTATAAAAGTTAACTCTGTCATCCAACTTTTCATTAATACAAAAGGTAATACTCACAAAAAAAAGTAAGTTAGGCCTATTTTGGTGTCATTTTAAATATACGACATACTTTGGTGCTTTTAATAAATAAATGGCCTATTTTGGTGGGGCGGGTGGGGGTGGGTTTAAGGTTATGTGGAGAGAGGCTCAATATATGTTATTTTTTTGTGTCAATTTATGTGACACAGATAAAATTTAGATATTTATCATGTTTTTCATATATTTTTAGATATTTTAAGTTGTTAACTATTATAATTTATAATACTTTTTATGTAATTTTTAAATAATATATGTTACTCTCCTTATCCAAACTTTTGTGGTATTGATAGTCAATTATATTTTTAAAATAATTTAAGCTTTTAATTATTGTGATTTATAATACTTTTTCTCTATTCTAATTTAAGTGGAACCGGTATAATTTTAAGAGTTAGCAAAATATTTTATATGTTTTAAATTTTTAAAGTTGTCAATTATTGTGATTTATAGTATTTTTATGTATTTATTTAAAATATATTACAGATTAAATTTTCTTTAGATATTGTAAGTTGTTAACTATTGTAATTTATAATATTTTTAATGTAATTTTGAAAAAATATATGTTACTCTTCTTGTCCCAATTTTTGTGGCATTGATAGTCAATTATATTTTTAAAATAATTTAAAATTTTAATTATTGTGATTTATAATATTTTTCTTCTATTTCAATTTAAGTGGCACAATGCTTGTAGGGGGTTTGGGCTGTAGGTGACAAAAGAGTTTTAAAATGAGGTGTGGATGACACAAGTCTTAATTATTGAGTGGAGGTGACAATTACTTTATTATGGATTAAGAAAGTTGGGGAAGTTTGAAAATAACCCACAAGTTTTTTAATTTACACTTTGATCCAAATGTTAGTTAATATAACAGGAAAGGGGGGGGGAGACGCGTTTCTCGCTCTTCTCATCCGTTCTTGTTTTCTCTTTCTTCACGATTATTATTGTTCATTGTTGTTGCTGCTTTATTCATCATCTTCTACTTCATTATCATCTTCATCTTCTTCTTGTCGGCCATTGTTGTTGTTGTTACCGCTACTGCTGCTATTTGACCAATTTCTTAGGTCAAATTTTGTTTCCTACATCACTTTTCACTTTGACATTACTTCATAGGTGACTTTGATAAGTAAAATTATGATTTTTATTTGAATTTGTCATCTGGGTACGCAGTTACTTTTGTTTTTCCAACAACGAATAGAACCCGATCATGAATCCAACATAAGTGCCTTTAATTTAAACAAATCACTCATTTGATGCATCAGAAGATTTATTTGTTGCAACAGATAATTAATCTGTTTGGAACAACACAAACCAGCCCCTGCCACAAACCCAATAGATAACCAATGTGGTTCAACTCTTGTTATTGCTACTGGATTCAAAATTATTCCTTACGTCCAATCGTTGACATGTTTGTTGAGAAGATAATAGACATAATGAAAATTAAATATTTCTTCCATCTCAAATAATCCATCCTTATCTGTTGCGACAGATGATTAATCTGTTTGAAACAACACAAATCAACCCCTGCCACAAACCCAACAGATAACCAATATGTTTCAATTCTTGTTATTGCTATTGGATTCAAAATTATTTTTTACGTCCAATCATCGACATGTTTGTTGAGAATATAATAGACAGAGCAAAAATTAAATACTCCCTCTATCTCAAATTATCCATTCCAAATTTTCTAATTTAATTTCTTAGTTTACTTGTCTTTTTTCATTAATCAAGAAGAGATAAAAAAATTCATGTTTTACCCTTTGCATTAATCACTTTTTCTTCAAATTAAAATATAAACATCATTTAATAGAGGTATTATGGTAAATTAGGCATGTTATTAATTATTTTTCTTAATCAATATGTCATCTCAATTTGGTACGGGTTAATTTAAGACGGAGGGAGTATGAATTAAAATGTCAAAGTCGTGCAACAAACTAGTTATCTGTTGAGATAGACTTCGTATCTGTTGCAACCTATGAGTAATATGTTTGGAACAACACAAATCAGTCCCTGCCAAACAAACCCAACAGATAAATCTTAAATCTTGCTATTGATACTGGATTCAAAATTATTCCTTACGTTCAATCGTCGACATATTTGTTGAGAAAATAATAGACAGAATGAAAATTAAATATGAATTAAAATGTCAAAGTTGATCAAACATAATTTTTAGAAATAAAATAATCTAATTATTATTATCATCTTCGTTATTATTATTATTATCGTCAACCGGCCAATCTTCGATCGGCAGAAGCAACGCCCTCCTCATCCTGCGGATCTCCCGCAACATCCTTACTCTGACAGTGGCCAACTCCCACTGTATATCATGAACCTGTCTCTGTAGTTCCCATACGGCATCTCATAAAATAGCGACATCCCACACTGGATCAACCATATCTAGAACACACATAAATTAACAAAAAATGCAAAAATAAAAGTAAAGAAAAGAATTCGAAAGTAAAGTAATACAACGTATATTTATACAAAAGTAAGAAAAAAACTTACTAGATACGGAAAAGCTATCAAGTCCTTGAAGAGAAAGAGTTGAAGGTGTAATATGAAAGACAAGAGCAAAAAATAAATAGATATGTGCAGTAAAATGAACAAGTAAGGAGGGACCAAACTTATTTATAGAGGATTGAATTTGAATGAGTTAGGCAAAAAGACGCGACTGCTCACCTCCATTTATTAATACTGGTGCCATTTTTATTGAGTTGTGGCAACAAATTATATATTTGTTGCATCAGATAACACATCTGTGACAACATATATACCATTTGTTGCAACAAATTACAATCTATTGCATCAGATAATATATCTGTTGCAATATATATCTTTTTAATAATTATCATATCTTTATCTTTAATCCAAATTTGGTGAATTTTTTATTATATAAATTAAAAAAATAGATTCAAAAACAAAAAAGTGCGACTGTTCGCCTCCATTTATTAATACTGGTGACTTTTTGATTACTGTGGAAAGTTATGACTTAATTAGTTCTTTTTAATAACCATTTTTATTGAGTTGTGGCAACAGGTTATATATCTGTTGCATCAGATAACACATCTGTGACAACAGATATACCATTTGTTGCAATAAATCTACAACCTATTGCATCAGATAATATATTTGTTACAACATGTATCTTTTTAATAATCATCATATCTTTATCTTTAATCCAAATTTGGTGACTTTTTTATTATATAAATTAAAAAAATAGATTAAAAAACAAAAAACGCGACTGTTCACCTCCATTTATTAATTACATTCAAACTGGTGACTTTTTGATTACTGTGGAAAGTTATGACTTGATAAGTTCTTTTCAGTAACCATTTTTATTGAGTTGTGGCAACAGATTATATATTTTTTGCATCAGATAACCCATCTGTGACAACAAATTACCATTTATTGCGATAAATCGATAATTATTGCATCAGATAAATTATCTGTTGCAACATATATCTTTTTAATAATCAACATATCTTTTTAATCCAAATTTAATGACTTTTTTATTATATAAATTAAAAAAACAGATTTAAAAATAAATATGTCGAAGAATCATGCTCAGTTATTAAAATTAAATAACCGTTCTGTTACGGTTATAAATTATGTTTATCATTTATTCACTAACTATTTTTCATATTAAATAATCGAAAAGTCATGTCTTCTCACCCTCTCAATAACAATAACAATAACAATAACCCTTTTTTACCAATAACCGTCTGTTGCAACATATGATTGATCTGTCGTATCAGATTAACCTCCATCGACATATTGAGAATAAGGAATAAACAGAATGATAATTAAATACTAAATAAGAATTAAAAATTCAAAGTCGACCACCATGTCCATGTAAAACATAGATTTTTAAATCCCTTAGGTAGATCTGATATACAAAAGGAGGAAAATACATACATTTATACATTACATACATACGCTAAAAGAAAAAACATCACCTAACTATCATTACTACTATTATTATTATCATTACTATTATTATTATTATTACTATTATTATTGTCAATCGGATAATTTTCATCCGACAACAGCAGGGCTCTCCTCAGCTTTGCTCCGAAGTCGATCAAATCCCTCTGGAGTTCATCAAACTGCCTTTGAAGTTTTTGCAAGGACTCAACATGAATCTTCTTGTACGAATCTGGATCAGCCATATTTGTATTGTAAGTGTAATAGAATGAACGAGTGAGAGTGAGTCAGGAGGCCGGAGGGACCTATTTATAAATGTTTGAATTAGAAGGGGTTAGTCAAACAAAAAGCCACGACTGTTCATATCCCTTAATTAAATAAAACTGGTGACTTTTTGAATATGTAAATTTAAAAAAATGGATCTAAATACAACATTTTATCTTTTATTGTATTTTAGAAAGAAAAGAAAATTGCTTTAAAATAAATCTATCAGATGGGTAATCTGTTGCAAAATATATTCCATCTGTCAGATAACTTACAACATATTAACAATCTGTTGCAATTGATGGACATATCTATTTGCTTGTCCTGCAGATATGTCATATATTGCAACAGATTGAATATCTATCGTAACAGATATCTGCAATTGTTTCACAATTTAAATAGATGTGGCATCTGTTGCAACTTGCTAGTCATCTGTTTATTCAATTTAAGCCATAGATAGGCTAAGAAGAATAAGGTGCGTGCAGATAGATCCACTATCACATGTGTGGGAGTTAAGTAAGTATTACTGATAAGGTCACTGGGACAAAACACACAAAGTACAATATTTTTGTGAATGTAGTTTTTAACCGATTAGGCACTGATTATTCAAACAAGATCTTGCATTGTAATTTTAAGTTTGACGGGTTTGAATTGATAAGACTGAGGGCACCATGAAGATGGTGTAGATACTCTATTATGAATTACTGACGGTTGTTTCTCGTGTTTATGAGTGTCAAGTTTTGAGAAGGGATCAATATTTGGTGTCATTGCAGAATCCAATAGCGATTAGACTTAACTTTAAGTGTGCATTGGACTCTGAAAAGGCCTTCGAAGCCTCGCACTGCATCAAACAAGAACGGAGAACCAATAGAAATTCCCCTAGCCTAAATTTATATGGAAGGATTGATCAGGAAGATGATTATTCGCCAGAAGGAGCCGAAGGAGAATGCCTGCAAGGGAAAGAGGAGTTGGTGAAAGACTATACCATATGAGAGATAATTAAAGAAGAGACATAGGGTAGAAAGTAACTTCTAGTGAATCTGGCCGATGAAATTATCTTAAAACATGAGAAATCTGAATCAAGTGCAAATATGAAAGTGTATTCGATAATGTAAATTTATTTGTTGTCTATCTGAAAGAAAAATAATGCAGATGGACACTTTGCTAGGGAGCTACAATTAGGTAACGTGGTTGGGATTATCACTTAGATAGAAAATAGCAGAAGACCAAGAAAGCAGCCTTACGGGCATCGAGGGTTGAGATGATGTACAGTAAGTATAGAAAACTTCCACCAATAACAACTGCAGTTAAAGTAAGGAATCTAAGCGAAGGCGACAATTTCTGAATTTTAAATTGCATCCCATACCTTCTTGTTTGTGGTTTCGATTAGGTCCACTGTTGTTGACCTGATCGGAACCACAAATGAGATTGAAAGGCAAATTGAGTATCATTACTTCCTTAGCAATATGGATTAATTGATTGTGTTTTCTTGCCTTAGCATGCTTTCAATATTTCTTGGAGAAAATCAGAGGCTTTCTGTTAGTATGCAAATCCCGATAATTTTCAATCTTGCCTCCAACTTGCCGATTCGGTCTTTAAGTTTGTCGTTGCCATCTTTGAATTTGGTATAGAGTTCCTAGTCTCTTGTGAGCTAGATCAGGAACACTACCTTTAAAGTTGTGGAATTGAAAAATGCCTTCAGGACACTTTTTTCAGAAGCCTTAAAGGATACATGGAGGGTTGTTGCGTTTGTTTTAGGTCAAAATATGTTGATGCACACTCAAGATGTTGTCCTAACTATTGAAAAACTCACTTTTATTGAGCGTTTCTCAATGCAGCTTGCTCAACCAACCTTCAAAGAATTTGATAAATTAATAAGCAAGGAGTTACATAACATTTGATCTAAATCGAATATACCAAGCCTATCAAAAACATTGCTCGAGTTTGTGGACAAATCAAATGAGCTCAATCTCTCAGTCTTTTTGCTGATCGCTCTTCTCCAATATAGATGACAAGATATTCGCATGCAAAAGTTTACACCGTCGCCAGAAATGCTTGTCAGGGCGCAAGTCTTCATAAGGCATCAACAGTAATCTCTCAATATCAAGTGATATTGCGAGATTTCTAGTCATGCCTTCTCAAGACTTTCGCTACGACAATAATTTCTGCTGATGACAAGATATCCGCCATGCAAAAGTCTACACCATTGGCAGAATCTTGCCAGAGCAAAAGTCTTAAGAAGGCATTATTAGTAATCTCTCAACATCAAGAAAGTCTTGTACGAAAGTCTTCAGAGACATTCGAAAATAAGGAAATTTTCAGCAATGACTACACACAATTACGGCATCAACAACTTCACCAGATTTACTCCTCGTACAAAAAAAAAGGCAGAAATATTTTTATTTGCATTTCCTTGTTAAATAAATAATATGCGAATGCAAATAAAAATATTTTTGCCTTTTCTTTTGAACGAGGAGAGAATCTGGTGAGGTTGTTGATGGTAATTATGTGTAGTCATTGCTGAAAACTTCCTTATTTTTGAATGTCTTCTGAAGACTTTCATACAAGATTTCCTTGATGTTGAGATATTATTATTAATGCCTTCTGAAGACTTTCGCTCTGGCAAGAATTTCTGCTGATGGTGTAGACTTTTGCATGGCGGATATCTTATCATCAACAGATATTCTTGCCGTAGCGAAATTTTTGAGAAGCATAACTAGGAATATCTCAATATCACTTGATATTGAGAGATTACTGTTGATGCCTTCTGAAGACTTGTGCCCTGACAAGCATTTCTGGTGACGGTGTAGATTTTTGCATGGCGGATATCTTGTCATCTATATTGGAGAAGAGCGATCAACAGAAAGTCTAAGAGATTGAGCTCATTTGATTGGTCCACTAACTCAAGCAAAGTTTTTTGATAGGGTAATGAGCCTGGAGTTATGTAATGTTTGATAGACTTGGTAGAGTCGGTTTAGATCAAACGTTACGTAACTCCTTGTTTATTAATTTATCAAATCCTTTGAAGGTTGGTTGATCAAGATGCATTGAGAAACACTCGATAAAAGTGAGTTGTTCAATGGTTGGGACAACATCTTCAGTGTGCATCAATATATTTTGACCTAAAACAAATACAACGACCCTCCATGTATCCTGTAAGGTTTCTGAAGAAAGTGTTCTGAAGTCCTTCTTCAATGCCACAACTTTGAAGGTAGTGTTCCTGATTGAGCTCACAAAAGATCAGGAACTCTATACCAAATTCAAAGAAGGCAACGACAAACTTAAAGACCGAATCGGCAAGCTGGAGTCAAGCTTGAAAATTATCGGGATTCGCATACTACAACAAGCCTCTAATCTTCTCCAAGGAATATTTAAAGCATGCTAAGGCAAGAAAACACAATCAATTATAACCATATTACTAAGGAAGTAATGATACTCAATCTGCCTTTCAATCTCATTTGTGATTTTGATCAGGTCAATAATAGTGGACCTAATCGAAACCACAAACAAGAAGGCATGGGATGGAATTTAAAATTTAAAAATTGCTGCCTTCACTTAGATTTCTTACTTTAACTGCAGTTGCTATTGGCAAAATTTTTCTAGACTTACTGTACATCATCTTAACCCTCGATACCCGTAACGCTACTTTCTTGGTCTTCTGTTATTTTCTATCTAGGTGATAATTCTAACCACTGTAATACCCCGAGACTCTAACCAATAGTGCAACCATGAATCAAGCTCATGAGAAATAAATTATAATGTTTTGGGTTGTTTTCTGATCAAGGATGGTGTGTATTAAAGCCTTAAAGATGTCCTAACGATCGGGTGAATCAAAACATTCCTTACCGATTGAATTCTTGGGAAGGATATTGGTATTTATACTTGGAGTTTTTGAGATCATAACCTATCAACAGATAGACAATTGAATTAGCTTTCCAACGATACTAATTTAGCCAAAATCCGATACCAGAGGAAAGAGTTATACCCATTTTACTCCAGCATATCAATCTGGAAAAGGGTGACGACGTTTCTGACGGGCTGTCACGTTTCTAACGACATTTCTGACGTTGTCGTCACATTTCTGATGACATTTCTGACGATGTCGTCAGCCTTAGGCAGAAAATAAAAAATTCGACCCTTTTGTGATGGCCTATCACGGGTCTGACGGCCTGTCACGGATGTCGTCAGCTATTTTTTTCAGCAATTTAGAGATGTTTTTAAAAGGGTATTTTGGTCTTTTCCACCCATTTTGACCCTCTATATATATCCAAGTAAAGAAGAAAACTTGATTCTTCTTCCATTTTATCAAGAATACTAGGGTTTTCTCTCTCAAAATCCAATCCAAATCTCCCAAGAACATCAAGAATCCAACCATAGATTTCACAAATTGGTTCAAGATTCAAGGTACCCAAGTCAAAAGCATCAATAACCCTAACTCAAGAAGTGGAAAAGAAGTCTATAACAAGTTTCTTCATTCAAATCCATAATCAAGGTATGTGGGGTTTGAACAAGAACACTCCTTTCGTTCTTGTGCCTAAAGATTTAATTTCTATTATTGATTTACATGAATTTGCAAAGTGGGATTGCACCCAAATTTTTCTATTAATGATTTATGAGATTTGAGTTGATTAAGTTTGATATTATGATATATTTACCATCATATTTATTGAATTGAGAATTTATGCCATGAGTTGAATATTCTTATTATGAATTGATGATTTTCGAATGATTTGAGATAAGTTTCATGATTTAAGCTTTCCATAAGAAGTTGATTATTGACTACATAATGATATTCGAACTTGAGAGTCAAGAATGAGTCCTATGATGTTTCCTTGAAGCTTTTGATATTTGAAATGATTTGATAAGCAAATGTACTTGATGCTGAGAAAGATCGTGTTGAGTTGAGTCGAGTTAGGAATCCACAAGATGTTTATGATTCACAGATGAGATATATATCTATGTTTTGGTATTTATAATAGACCCATGCATTGATATTGATTAAGGTGGATTTCCTAACGCGTTCTGAGCTGAGTCTGGGAGGAGTATTTAGCACCGAGCGGGAAATGTGGTATTTTCCTGAAACTACGTGCCACCGTAGGATTGATATTGATGATTATGGGCCAGAGGCCGAGTATGGGATTGTGATTGAGAAATTGAGGTTGTACTCCTTGACAAGAGTACGATACCTCCGCCAATGTGGGGTTCTCTCCTTAGGAGGGCAAATGTTGGACTCCATGCGGCTCACATGGTGTAGTTATGTCGGTTATAAGAAACTCCCACGTCCATAATGATCTAAGTACCTTGAGTTACCGAGTCACTCTAAGTCATGAGTCAAAGAGTTTGAGTTGAGTTAAATGATTTATGAGATTTATGAAGCATGTATTATTACTGATGACTTATGGGAATAATGTTTCAGATAATTCAAGCGAAGGGAGGTATTATTGTCAGCATGCATGATTTTCTTATACATTTATGATATTATTTAAAATATTGCATTCACCCCCACATACTCTGTACATTCCCAAGTACTGACTCCCATACTCTTTTGTATTCTATATTTCCTCGTGATGTAGGCTCAGTAGCGACAGTGATCTTCCAGTACCTCCTTCTACATTTCTACAGTTGGTGAGTCCTCATGGTTCGAGGACCTGTATCTCTGATTTTTTCTTGTTATTAGATGGTTGTTTATTTTTCAGCTCAGTACAAGTCAGTTGGGGATCTGTCCCAATGGCTCCGCAGTCTTATGTAGTAGAGGCTTTGTCAGACTAGTATACCAGCGTGTACAAAGATTTTAGTATTTTGTTTGTACATGGCAGTATTACTTCGTATTTCAGTATGTTCATGATATGGTTATTCTTCTCTATATTAATATGATTTGCGTTATAATAAGTTCTGAAAGTGATGACAGGCTTAGAGGGTTAGCTTGGGGCCACGTGTCACCTTGAGCACCATGTGACGTCTTGGGATAGGTTCTTGGGGCGTTACAACCACACTACCTAGTCGCATCTCCCTAGCAAAGTGACCATATGCACTATTTTTCTCTTAGAGAAACAACAGATGGATTTTTCATTATCGGATAAACTTTCATATTTGCACTTGATACAGATTTCTCATGTTTTAAGATAATTTCATCGGCCAAATTTGCTAGAAGTTACTTTCTACCCTATGTATCCTCTTTAATTAGCTCTCAGATGATATAGTCTTTCACCAACCACCCATTTTCCCTCGAAGGCATTCTCCTACTGTACCTTCTGGCGTATAATTATCACCCGAGCAACCTAACCATATAAATTTGGGCTAGGGCAATAACTATATTGGTTTTTTGTTCTTCTTAGATGTAGTGCTAGGCTTCGAAGGCCTTCTCAGAGTTTAATGCACCCTAAAATTTAGTACAATCGCTATTGAATCTCTTTACAATGACACCTAAACTAGATACCTTCACAATGCTTAACAAATAAACATGAGCAACAACCGACATTAAATCTTAACAGGGTATCAGAACCATATTCATGGTCCCTCAGCCTTATCAATTCGGACCCACCAAACTTAACTGTAAAATTATAGATATTTTGTTTGAATGATCTATGACTAATCAATAAAAATAGCATTCACAAAATCAATGTACTCTATGTGTGTTTCCACGATAACATTATCAGTAATACATACCTCCAACATATAAAGTGGTTCCAGTTGCATGCAGCTTATTCCTCTGAACCCATCTTTACTGCAGCCTTTTTGTGATGGTCGAGCAAAAGTTGATCAACTTTCAGTTCCTTATATCTACAAAAAAAAGGAAAAAATTTGATGTCATATAAAGAATATTATCCATCTATTACAACAGATGTAGAGTCTGTTGCATCAGATGTGGAGACTGATGCAACAGATGTGGAGTCTATTGCAACAGATATGGAGACTGATGCAATAGATATGGAGTCTATTACAATAGATATGGATTCTATTACAACAGATGTGGAGTTGTTGGAATACATCAAACCAGCCTTGATGGTGGTTTGATTTGTTCCAACTGTTGCCCCGTTTGTTGCAACATCAACAACAACATAAACTATAAAGAAACAACTAATAAAAAACATCAACAACAAAGAAATAACAATATTTGTTCCAACACCATTAACAACATCATCAACAACAAAGAAGCAACATCCTTTGTTTTAATATCATCAACAACACCACACCACAAGTTCCAACAACGCCAACCCTACCACCAATATTAATAATAACATAAACAATAAAGAAACAAAAAAAATACATACAAAAAAATGATACGGCCAACAAGGCTTTTAAACTTCTCCCAATAAAATACTTTTTTCGCATATTGTAATAAAAATTCTCAGTTCGTTTATTCAACAGTTAAAAGTTCCTTTGATTTTTTTAAATAAATATGATATGGGTAAATGGTAATTAAATAAAAAAACAGATGTAAATAACTTGAAAAGAAGAAGATGAGAATAAAAGAGCAATAGTGAACCATACCTTAATGTCAAAAGGGGATCAAAATAACAATTTCAGTCGAGGAAAGCTATGGATCAGTTTAGATCCGAATAGATATTTATGAGAAAGAGAAGAGAAAAGAGAGAAAAAAGGTTGTGATAACCCTAAAAAGGAGAGAAAAAAAAAGATGAGAGATGAATAAAATAAATTTAGGGCTGAAGTTGAGGAGAGATGAGATAATTCTAGATGTATTATGTATGTAGATGTGGGTTTCAATATTCATTAATTAATATAATTAGTATTCATTAATAATTTGAGGGGCACGAGGAAGACTAGTGACATTGAAAAAACAAAATAAGACTATTCAATGAACTCATTTTTGAGTTATCCAAGAAACTCTTCATTTTTACCGCATTTTGTAGTACTTACTACTTTATCTACTTGGAAAGAAGCTTACTTTAAAATTGAATGAAAAAAAAAGTTTCAAATAGATATGTCATCTGTTGCAATAGATAGCAATATTTGTTTGAAAATCCGAACAACACGATCATCTATTATAACAAATACATATATCTGTTTAAAAATCCCAACAACTCACAGATGTAAATTTCCATTTGATAATTAAATCAGATATGTCATCTATTACAACAGATATCAATATCTATTTATATATCCCAACATCTCAGTCATCTGTGACGACAGATGCAAATGTCTATTTGATAATTAAATCAGATATATCATTTATTACAACAAATATCAATATCTATTTGAAAATTTCTAATAGCTCAATCATCTATCACAACACATGCAAAGGTCTATTTGATAATTAAATTAGATATGTCATCTGTTGTAATAGATATGAATATTTTGTTAAAAATTTCCAATAGCTTAGTTATTTGTTCCAATAGATTTCATTGCAATTGATTTAGGTGGAACTAGGGATGAATAAATGAGTTCATAGGGTCAACAACAACTTCATTTAAGTCATTGCAATTGCATGGTGTTGGTATTGCATTTATCGCGACCCGAGTCGTCGATTGATCACTTTGAGTTGAAATAAGCTGTCATTAACTTAATGTTAAGATTAATAGTACCTAAATTGATTTAGGTGGAACTAGAGATGAATGAGTTCTCATTAACTTAATGTTAAGATAGAACCTTAATTGATTTAGGTGGAACTAGGGATGAATGAGTTCATAGGGTCAATAACAACTTCAACTGAGTCTTTGCAATTGCATGGTGTTGGTATTGCGTTCATCCCGATCCGAGTCATCGATCGATCACTCTGAGTTGAAATGAGTTCTCATTAACTTAATGTTAAGATTAATAGTACCAAAATTGATTTAGGTGGAATTAGGGATGAATAAGCTCATAAGGTCAACAACAACTTCAATTGAGTCGTTGCAATTGCATGGTGTTGGTATTGCATTCATCTCGACCCGAGTCATCGATCAATCACTCTGAGTTGAAATGAGTTCTCATTAACTTAATGATAAGATTAATAGTACCTAAATTGATTTAGGTAGAACTAGGGGTGAATGAGCTCATAGGGTCAACTACAACTTCAATTGAGTCTTTGTAATTGCATGATGTTGGTATTGTGTTTATCTCGACCCGAGTTGTCGATCGATCACTCTGAGTTAAAATAAGTTCTCATTAACTTAATATTTTAAAAACTATATCTTTTAAAATTTTAAAAATTAATTAAGATCAATTAGGACCAAATTAATAATTTCAAAACTTGTCATTCTTTTCCAAAATTACAAATCAACCCATACAAATCATCTATTTGCAGGAAAAACTTTTCCTCATTTTAAATCTTAAGTTCTCGCTCTTCTCTCTCTCTCCATCTCTCTCTCTTTCTCAATAATACAGACAACAACTACTCAACATATTGCTCAACCCTTCAAAATAGATCGATTTTCTTCCCATTTTCGATCACATAATTCTTATTTTCGACTTCATTCTTGCTTGTATCCATTATTTCTCTATCTTCACAGGTAATAGAGTTCGAGAAGAGTTCTACATTTTTTCTTTATTCTAAAAATTTGGGCTTTTTAGTTAATGATTAAAAAAGAGACTTTTAGTTGTACTATCTTCGAGAATGAGTTAACAATTTTGTGTTTTGATGCTAAAAAAGTAGGAAGCACCCGAGAAAACCCTAGTTTTTATCTCAGTATTTTGTTGACTATCATGGTATTGTTGGATGGTGTTTGTGCTAATGTTGGTGGATGTTATTGGTGGTGTCGGTATTTATGTTTTTGGTGATGGTATCGGTGATCTTGGTCTTGGTATGGTGGCATTGGTAGTGGTCTTGGTGGTGGCATTGGTTGTGGTATTGGTGGTCCATCTGTTGCAACAGGTGGAAGATCTGTTGAGATGGCCTTCAAACAGATTCCCCATCTGTTCCAACTGATGGGTTATCCGTTGGAGATTTTTTTGTAATGTAGCATAGAATAATTTATTAAAAATTTTCTTACCTTTTTTTAAAAATTATACAGACATCAAATGCAATGTATTTTTTATTTTTCTATTATTTATTGTTAAAAGATGTCTTCTAAAAAAATTGAAAGTGGATCAACTTCTAACCACCCAACAAAAATGGCTTGAGTACAGATAGATTCGGAGAAATTTTTTGAACAATCTCAGTCAGGGCAAAATGAAGCTGAGTAAAGTGATAATTCTTTCTCACTAATGGGGTGTGAATTAATATTGAAATCCCAGCATTATCCTGTCAAAACTATTAGTATCGACAGGTTTTGAGTTGCGATGCCGATGGATAACCCTGACAAAGTAACTGGTGATCCAGTACTTAAATGTCAGTTAGGGAAATGTTTTGATGAATTTAGGAGTATTATGAAGAATGAAAACATAGACAAACTTTTTAATAAGAGCTACTTTGCATACTTTCTTGAGCTGCCTGCGGATCGTACTCTTCATTTCACAATGAGCATGGTATATGGTCTTCTCAAGCACAAGATCAAGTACGTGGGGGATGATAAAGTTTTGAAGGAGGTGGGCAAAAAGATGGATAAAATCTGGATCAACTACTGTGGCATGCCGGTTTTCTTTGGATTGAAAGAGTTTGCCATAGTGACGGACTTGAGATGCGATCGTCCAGAAGAACCTCTCATTAAGGAAACACCCCACAAAGGGTCCAAGAAATGTAAGGGAAAAAATATGGGTTGTTGGGCATTGTTGGACGTAGTAGCTATAAAGCGGATGATTTGATGGCAGATCTCGAGGATAAAAACATACCAAAGCACTACAGAAAGAAATTATGCTTAGTTTGGTTTGTCCATTCTATTCTATTGGCAAGAGATATCAGGAAAGTCATAGAAGATGATTTGTTGGCACTTGCTGATGATTTTGACAAATTTAACAATTATCCATGGGGATATGACAGCTACTACTTGACTTTTGAATATTTACTGACAAAGCTATCCCCAAAGATGACCACATTATACAGCTTTTCTTGGGCTTTCATGGTAAAATTGATCATTATTTTAACTCATCCATTAATTTATATTGAATATAGTTATTATGACTTTTTTTTGCTTGCTTCCTATTTATATTTTTTAGGCTTGGGCATGTGAAGCCATTCATCCCCTCCGAAAGCAGTTCAAGGTTTACCCGGGTGAGGTTTTTCATCCAAGGATCCTTAGGTGGTTGGCTGCAAATGACAGTAAAAATATTAAGGAGGTTGCTGATCTCTTTAACCCTCCAGATGATATAGTACGTCTTCTTTCAACTAAAATAATTTGCCTCAAAGAAAGATATTGAAACAGATGTGTCATTTGTTGCGACAGATGGGTCTTTCATTGCAATAGATTACCCATCAATTTCAACTGGTGCAACAGATGGGAAATCTGTTGCGATAGATGATCTATATTTTGTAATAGATTAACTATCTGCTTCTCTGGTTCTCTAAACCCGACTCAATAGATTACCCATCTACTGTAAATTATTCAACAGATAGGTAGTCTGATGCAACATATTGTCAATCTATTATGACATACAGATCAGCTGTTGTGGCAGCTAGATTATCTGTTGCATAAGTTGGTTGTGTTAACATGTAACCCAACTGACTACAAATTATTATTATATGATTTAAATGCCTCCTGTCTTTTTTATAGGTTGTGCATCCTTGGATCGTGCCTATTGTTGATGAGTTAGGGATGACTTCTTTTCTTACTCTTTGTCTTGCTGATACAAATGAAGACCCAACGGTGGAGTTAATAAAGAAGGAATTGGCTGGATCAACATTCATAAGAAGAGCAGTTAGGCAAGGTCAGCCTAATGTTGAAGCTCTTCATGACCAACCTCAAACTACAACAGATCCGGGTACTTCTTCTGGGGGTGTTGCTGGTAGAGTTGTTGATGATGGTGGTAGCCATCCTGATGCTGCTGCTATTGCCAGTCGTGATTATGAGCATGTTGGTGCTCGGAAAAAAATAAATACGTTTGAAAACACCCCTTGCATAGTTCCCTCTCACCCCTATATTAGTTTCTCCCACCCTTATAGTGGTCCCTCTCACCCCTCTTTACCCTCATGTTCTTATTGCAATTGCAAAGTGTGCAAGGACAGAGAGGATAAACTCTTAAAAAACAAGAGGCTATTGCTGAAGCTACTGAGAAGTTAAAATCCAGGAGGGGTGTCATACCATCCAACAAGGTGAGGGAGCCATACACTCCTACAGTAGCGGTTAGGAGAAATAGAAGAAACATTAGACAAGTTCTCTCTATTCTAAAAATAGCAAAAATTGCAACTCCTCCCGCTCCAAGAGTTGTTGAAGTTCAGGGGCCGCTGAAGAAGGTGGACATATACGCGACACTTGGCAACGAAGAGAAGAAGGAACTGGAATAAATCATGAATTATAAGATGAAGGTTCAAAAAGAATACACCATGCATTCATTTACCACCAAAGACATCACGAATATGATAAATATGCGTGAGTGGTACGAGGACAATGTAAGTTTACTTTTTCTAACCTAGCCTTCCAATCTACTCCATGAAGAAGAATCTATGTAGCATATGTGTAATTTGTTGCAACAACTTAGTATTTTGTTGCAACATAATACACATCTGTTGCATAAGTTTCGTTAGCTGGGTAATCTGTGAACTGATTCAGAGAACCCTTTGCAACAAATTCTTTCCCCTGTGTTTTTCTTCTTTACAATTACTAACCTATTTAAAAATTATCTTCTTATACCACAGTATGTTGATGAAATTCTTTACCTCATAAAGGGCAGACAATTAACGTACCCGAATGCTTATGATGATGCTGATAGGATAAGGGACCTCAACTTCTATAATAATTTCAAGGATAGGTACGATGATCTCCGTGGGCAGGCTGGTCCCAATGTCCGGAGATTTATAAGTTGGTTTCTACGTTCGAATGGGATGAAAACGTGATTAACTATGTTAGAGGGAAAAGGCCATATTCACATGGCAAGAGCTGGACCAAGGCAAAGAGAATCCTTGCAGTCATGAATGTGGAAGTCAAACATTTTCTCATTGTTGAGATACTACTCTATGAGGGAAAGATTAAGGTTTATGACTGCAACTTACCTGTCTTCAATGAGGACACATTTTTAACCCATGTGAAGCCACTCTTGAAGTTGTTCCCTAAGTTGTTGACACAGAGTAAGCTGATGGATCATTTACCAGCGAAAGTCTTGAGAAAGGAATCATGGGTTTTTAAAGGTCGAAATAAGAACATCCAGCTCCAAAGAAATAGATTCGGTGCAGTATGGGGGATGTACTCGCTTGCATACATCGAGTGTTTGTTGACCAACACAGAAATGATTGGTATGTGCGACGCCGTTGTGGGAAAAATGCAAGAAGTCTCGGCTTATGTGGTACTAACTAAATGGTTGGAGCCCATGTATAAACAAAAATATGTACAAAGACAGAGACGAACACGATAATAATTTTTTATTTCAAGCCACTTCACTTTACATGTAGTGGTAATAATTTTTATGTCTAGCGAAAGTTGAATTTCTTATAATACAATAGATTGTATATCTGTTGTAACAAATATGGTACCTGTTGTGATAGATTGATTATCTATTGGAATAGGTTGGTTATTTATTGCATTATGCAAATGTTCCCAGTTTATCTGTCGCAACAAATATACATTTTACTACAACATATAATCTATCTATTGCAACTGATAGGTAATCTGTTGGATCAAATAAAAAAAAGTAAGAAGACATGTTATATAATTTTCAGCAAATGACCTCCATATTGCAACATATGTCTAAATTTATTTGATAAGATATGTCATCTATTGCAGCAGATGTATTATCTGTTGCGATATATGAATCTAGTATTCCATTTCAATTAACATGTTCAAAACTAAGGATTGAATTATTCATAGACAACATAAAATAACTCAATAAATAAATGAAATGTAAAAAAATCTTTATGGGTACAAATGATCTACTATATAAATAAATCAACAAGTTAAACCCAGGAGGACAGGTTGTTACATTGATGGACTCAAGCTATAAAGATCTATTCAATATGGACAAGTTGTTTTTCATCCGGTGTTATGGATCTTTAGTGTCGCTTGCGTACAACTTCTAAGCTTTCACTTATTCGTATTTCCATAAAAGAGCAGCATATCTTTTGCGGAGTAATCCGGCATCAAGTCTATCATTTGGTACTTGTAATCCATCGCTCAAATACTCAGCGTAGGTGGCAACATAAATACCGCAATCCCTGTGTATTAATAAAATAGATAATCCATATCTTGCAATTCATGCAAGCGTTGTGAAATTTGTGAAATGAAACTAAATCATGACACTTAAACTTATAGGATACCAATGGTTTGTTGAGCAATTCCTTCAACATATTGTACATCAAATGGATTACCCATTTTATCCCAGTATAATTCAATTGTCGATCAATCAGTACGAACCTTTTGGTCCAAAAAGCCACTCATATCAAGGTAAGTAGATAATATTTTGGTCAGCTTTTGTATCTCAGATGACAGCTCGGAACGTCTTCTTCACGACATCGAGTCATAAACTCGGATGCGCCTTTCTTTTAGAACGATGATAGCCAACACCCAATGGAATTCATCACCACAATTGATTGGGATGTACACTTCGTCAACCAAATGCCAAGATAAGACAACTGGAATGCTAAAATCTTTGATGATGTTGATTAAGCATTCCTTATTTCAGGAAATTTTCGGCTGTTGTTGACAATACCTATTGTAGGCATTATTGATATAAACTTTGTACAAATAATTGCCTATCGTGTATCTGTATTGTTCTTGTGTTTATAACTTGGCCTTCTTTCGGAGGTAGTAAAAAATGACATCGATGTACTACACATATTATCAAATATTTCAGATTACGTAATAAAAAAATTAATACACAGATGCAATTAAATAAAGTATTAATTAATAGTAATATGTATGATATTTAAACCTCATCATTCCAGCAAGTTTGGGGCTGTGATATCAAATAGAATTAATTCTTCATTCCAGAATATGCAACAATAAAGTCGAGCATATCAAAACCAAGACTCGATTCGTTCACTTTGTAGTGTTCGTCATTTTGTTTTCTACAGAATGATTTATATGTGTTAATGTCAAGTTCTTACAACAAGAAATGTATAAACCAATATCTTTAAAATTAATTTATGTACCTGCCGGCATGATGCTTTAACAATTCATCGGCAATCCATTCTGAATAGTCATTGATCAACTGTGTTAGTTTTTTTGGAGCCTCATCCGAGATGTTGAATCCTTCAAATGGGTAATTCTTCCGTTCGCCCGAACTGACAGGCTCCATTTTTTCTTCTTCTTGGAAACAGTTGATGGTTATCAACTGTGATATTATGCTCTTCAGTAGTAGTTTCTACTATGATATCCACTCGAAAAGCTAGAATTATCAATGATAATTACAGATATACAACAGATTGTCCATCTGTTACAACAGATGAGTCTTATGTTGCAGTAGATGGATCATCTGTTGGGAAAAATTCAAATAGGTAAATCAGAGCAGTATGATAATTTTAATCAGATGACTTATCTGTTGCAACATAAGGCTCATCTATTGTAACCGATAACAGATCTGATGCAACATGTTAGAAAATAGTTGCAATAGATGTATATATCTGTTTGATAATTTTCAGCAGATGTATCATGTTGAAACAGTTATGTGCCTGTTTGTTTGTTGGAACAGATGATGTACATTCAGCTTCTTCCGCTCATGCTGCTCTCCTGTGGTCCTTGCATACTGAACAACAGTGCAAGACAAAGACAGAGGCGTTATAATTTTGCTTTTTTTGATACTTGATAATGCCTTGGAAATATCTTTCTTTCTCATCTTAGCCACCTTGATCTCTAGTGGAGTGTATGAATATGAAATCTTGTTTGATGAAATGACACCCCTCTTAGATGCCATTTCCTTTACAGAAGTAGTTAGTGCATTAATAGCATTAATTACTCCATCGTGTATTGTCTTGCAGTCTTGACATTTGCATGCAGAATATTCGCTAGATGTGGCAAAATCTGGAGAAAAATCTATACAACCATTAAGATCATAATTATAATGGCTTGCTGTTTCAAAGACTGTAAGAGGTGCATCATTAGTCCTAATAGCAGTACCACTACCACTACCACTACCATCATCAACAACAATACGCCCACCTTCTAAAATTATTTTTCTTGTGATGGCTATTGCTCCAAACAATTTTATTTTTATTTCATCAATGACCTTAGGGTCCGATAAAGTTTGCACAGACCGTAAAGTAAGAAAAAATAGCATCTTCAAGTCTTGATTTGTCGAAACAAGCCATGGATGGACAATCTAAAATAAATCAGTACATATATTAGAATGATGATGAAATCATTTAAAATAATCATTAATTAAAACAAAAATTTGATTAGAATTGGACTTATTGCTTCCTTTGGGGGATTGAAAAGATTAAGAAAATTTTGCATTTTTATTAGTTTTGGCCGACAACCATCTTAGAATTCTTGGACAGGAAACTTCTTCCTGGTAGTTCACTTGTTGTCTCAAATAAGAAATGACTTTAAATGCTCAAACCTATAACATAACGCCAATAACTCAAAAATATTATTAAATAAAAAAAATGAATGATATCCTAATAAAAGAAATATTTACCATGAAGGCCCATGGAAAGCCATATAAGTTGACTGTCTTTGGAGTTAACGGAGTCAACAAATATTTGACAGTCATTTTGAAGCTTTCATAACCCCAAGGATAGCTGTTAAATGCCTCAAGATCCCCCGAGAGATTTATTAAATCAAGGTTTATATTGTTGTTAACGTCTCTCTCCCAAAGAATATTATGTACAAACCAAACCAAGAACAATGATTGTTTGTGCTTCATTGAGAGTCCTTTACCTTTTAGCACTTCTATCAATTTTTTATTTTTGAAGCTTGGACCAACAATGGACACCAGGTCATCACGATCACTCGACTTGCATTTGCCTTTTTTGGGGGTGCGGGGTGCTTTTATTTGGGTCAGAGTAGGTATAACTTGAGAAGGTGAAGGAGGATAACATTTTAGTCTAGTAACTATGACAAACTCTTTCCAACAAAAACAAACAGGTATGCCACAGTAATTTATCCACTCCTCATCCATCTTATCTTTGTTTTCATACATAAACCTACGCTTGAGAAGATAATGTACCATTTTCATCTGGAAAAAGCATTGTTGTCCTCCAGCAAATCAAGATATTGCCTAAAGTAGATTTCCCTAAAAAATAAGCATCCAATTTTTGTTCTCAAAGTATTTTTCTGAAGGCGTCGAAAGATTTTACCACGACTGACTTAACCACGAAATCACCCATTAAATCTGTGGCACCATCGCACTGCATTCTCACAGGATAACGATTAATGCTGAAGGTTTTGATCAAGTCTTCGGTGGAAGGGCTATTAGCATTTGGATTATCTCTTTTGAAATATTTCTCCTCCTCGTGTTCATTATCTTCTGCTCCCGATTGAGATAATGCTTGTAAAGCAAGCTCATAGACTGGTGGATTAGCCGAGCTGCTGCACTTGTTCTTTTACTTGGACTGATTCAATTTCTTTTCTTTTGGGAGCCATATTATCTTCAATTAACAGGAGCATAAAATAGATCATAATTGATTAATGCATCATTAAAAATGGATAACAGTAAATCTAACAGGAACAATGATAAAATAGCAGTTTCAACAGACCACACATCTATTGCACCAGGTAAGTTATTTGTTGCAATATATAACCGACCTGTTGCAACTGATGAGTAAACTATTGGAAATAATAAAAATACATCGCTAATATATTGCACCAGGTATTTTATCTGATGCAACATATAACCAACTATTGCAATGGATGAGTAAACTATTGGAAACCATAAAAATAGATCACTAATCTGTTGCACCAGGTAGTTTATCTCTTGCAACATATAACCAACCTGTTGCAATGGATAAGTAATCCATTGGAAAAAGTAAAAACAGATCACTCATCTGTTGCACCAGGAAGGTTATCTGTTGCAACATATAACCAACCTATTGTAAGGATGAGTAATCCGTTGGAAACAGTAAAAATAGATCACTAATATATTGCACCAGGTAGTTTATCTGTTGCAACATATAACCAACCTGTTGCAACAGATGAGTAATTATTTGAAAACCATAAAATAGATCACAAATCTGTTACATCAGGTAGTTTATCTGTTGCAATATATAATCAACCTGTTGCAACGGATGAGTAATCCGTTGAAAACCATAAAACAGATCACAAATCTGTTATACCAGGTAGTTTATCTATTGCAACATCTAACCAACCTATTGCAATGGATGAGTAAAAATAGACACTCATTTTTTGCACCAGAAAGGTTATCTGTTTCAATATATAACCAACCTGTTGCAAGGATAAGTAATCCGTTGGAAACAATAAAAATAGATTACTAATCTGTTACACTAAGTAGTTTATATGATGTAATATATAACCAACCATTGCAACAGATGAGTAATTCATTGGAAACGATAAAACAAATCACTAATCTATTACACCAGGTAGTTTATCTATTGCAATATATAATCAACCTATTGCAACGGATGAGTAATCCGTTGGAAACAGTAAAAATAGATCACTCATCTACTGCACTAGGAAGGTTATCTGTTGCAACATATAACCAACTTATTGCAAGGATGAGTAATCCATTAGAAATAGTAAAAATAGATCACTAATCTGTTGTACTAGGTAGTTTATCTGATACAACATATAACCAACCGTTGCAATGGATGAGTAAATCAATGGAAACTATAAAAATAGATCACTAATCTATTGCACCAGGTAGTTTATCTGTTGTAACATATAACCAACCTATTACAACGGATGAGTAATCCATTGAAAATAATAAAATAGATCACCGATCTAATGAAACATATCACTTATCTATTGCAAAATGAGTTATCTATTGGATCAATTTTATTTAGATTTCTTCCAAATAGAAGAGTCGTCTGTCACAACCGATGAATGATCTGTTAGATTGTTCAGCTATTGCATCAGATTTTCATAGTTGTATCAGATTTTCATCTGTTGCAGCAGATGTTTTCAATTGTTGCATCAGATATTTTCATCTGTCGCATCAACTATTTCATCTATTATATCAGATGTTTTATCTGTTGCAACACTATTTTTACCAAGACAAATAACAAATCAACCCAGAAACACCAACACATACCACACACACACTAAGAACATCAACTATGACCAAAAATCACCAACAAATCTGAATTAACAGTTCGACAACAAGAAAAAGAAATGCCAGAAAATTAGGATTTTATTTAGTCCACATTTTAAATTTAAGATAGAATTATTGAAATTATTAACCAATACTAGAAGAGTAGTTGGCTCAAGTTCCTCTGTTTCTTCATAATTTTTTACCTGTGAAAAAGGAAATAGGATGACAAAGAACTCGAAGTTGTTGTCACCGGAGAAGTCTTCACGTTGATTGACGGTTGGAAGTCGAAAGGGAACTCACTGAAATATTTATCCATCGGAGGTTGAATTTGCCGGGGTTTGATTGGAGAATTTTGTAAAATTATTGGTTGGGAGAGAGTTGATAGGAAGTTGTCGAGAGAGAGAGGAAAGAGACGGTTGATTTGGACTGAAGGGGAGTGTGGGTTGGGTTGATTTGTTGTAATGCCCCAAAAATCTGTTCCAAAACGTCACACGGTGCTTAAGACCACAAGTGATCTCAAGCTAACCCTTCTAATGGCATACTACTAAGAAACTAAATAAATATGAATGAATGACTGAGTTTACTGTGTGAAAACATAGAGAAATGCTGAAATCTGTAAAACACAATACTGATACCACTTTTACATTCTAATAAAGTCTGAAGAAAAGGACTGAAATTATAATACTAACTCTAACTGACATCTGTGAAGTCTCTACTATACTGACTATAAATAGTTGGGAAGCTACTCCAACTATCGCTAATTAATACATATGAATAAGAAAAGACACAACGTAAATAAATCTAACTGAAGTCCCCGAAGTAGGAGGACTCATCACCTTGCTGGATGGAATCTGCAATTGTCTGAGTTTGAATGCGCCTACTAGATCTTGTACCTACATTATGAGACAATGTAGTACATAGACATATATGTGGATCAGTACTTTGAGGATGTACTGAGTATATGAGGGTGTATTCATTAAGTCAACAATATCATTACTCTTTATAAAACCATGCATGCTGATATAAATGACTCACATAGCTTGAATAAATCTGAAATCTAAATCTCATAAATCATGAATAATGAAACATGTAGCATAAATCTCATGAGTCATTATACTTAGTTCTAAAATCTGTATTCTCCTCTTATTCTCAAAGCTTGTAAGAAAAAACAAAGGAATCTTAAAACAATAACTTCAAAAACTTATGCATTCATCTTAAGGAGAATAGAGGTCTAACCGACATAAAAAATGTGAGCTGACATGGAGTCCAACATCTTGCCCATGTTCGGGAGAGCTGTTCTACCCTTTTCATCGGAATAGAACCTTAACTTCAGTGATCACTATCTTAGCCCACTATGGGCATATCATAAACCTACGGAGGTACGTAGTTCTGGGGCATGAGACCTTGGAATCATATCCAACTCGGTGCTAATTACTACTCCCATACTTATTGCTAAGAACTTTTAGGAAATTCACCTTAAAATAGCATAAGAGTTTATAATCAAGTCAAATTATGCTTCTCTTTTGTAAATCTCAAACTATGTGAATAATGTGGATTCCTTGTCTTAGCTTAGGATCAAAAGATTAATTTCTTTCTTGAAACTTGGTAAACAATCATCAAGGAGGCTTAAAATCATAATCTTCTTGAAATATCAAGATTAAATCTTAGGGCTTAAAGTCCATGCTTCAAACTTATGTTAATACACCAAAAGATTCATGCTTGATAATGTAATTATTGATAAATCAACTCAAAATATGGAAATTTCATCAATAAGCACAAAAATATAAACATACTCATGTAATATTATAGCAAAACATCATACTCAATATGCTTCTTGAAAATACTTCAACAATATCAAAATAATGAAATCAAGAATCTCAATATCATGCTTAAACTCAATTGAGAAAATCTGAAAATTCGCATTACATGCATAAATATATGAAAATAGTCATGTAATTCAACATTCAATCACTTGCAAACTCATAATCTTCAAATAAGGATAACTGGGTATGAACCCTAATATCTAATAATAAGAAACTTGCTGAAAAATATAATTTTGGCTACAAGGACGAAAGATTTATCCTTGTTCAAAACCCCACATAACTTATTTGGCTTGATTCAATGGAACAATTTGAGTTTTAAAGCCTTGAGAATGTTCTTGGAGGCTTTTCTTGAAGGTTCTTGAATGGTGATGTCTTGATTCTTGAGTTTTCTTGAAAAAGGGTTTGTACCTTGTTCTTGAGGGTTGATCATGAAAGGAACCATATTTTTGATGCTATGGATGAATATGAAGTTATGAGCTTTGATTTGATGTAATTAGGTGTTAAAAATGGTGGAAAAGACCCAAAAATCCTTTTAAAAATGGCTTAAAATTGCTAAACGGAGGTCCCCGACGGTTTGGGCGACGAACCGTCGCCCTGGGGATGGACTGTCCCTTTAACCCGTCATTTTTTGGCCAGAAAACAGGTTTACTGCCTCAATTGCGATGGTTTGGACGACGGTCCATCGCAGGCGCGATGGTCCGTTGGCCTTTCCGTCGCACTTTGGCAGTCCGGATAACTCACTGTAAAACGGCTATAACTTTTTACCCCGATATCAGATTTTGGCAAAATTGGTATCATTGGAAAGATATTTCAATTATCTATCTGTTGGTGGTTCATTAGACCAAAAATTCATAGTATAACAAAAGATACGCTCGTTTGAAGTTGACTATACTAAAATCCTTCTCAAGAATTCAATCAGTAAGGGATGTTTTGATTCGCCTAATAGCTAGGACATATTTGAGGCCTTAATACGCACCAACCTTGATCATAAAACTACTAATGCACTATAATTTATTTCTCATGATCTTGAAGCATGGTTCTACTATCGGTTGGAATTCTAAGCGTATTACAATATTTTTCCCTTGGGAACATTCGTCCTCTAATGAGGTTGGCTAGCTGAGAAAACTGACGATGCACAACTGAAATAAATTAATAAACTGATTCGGCATCCTTCTAATCCTTTGAGTACTTCTGGGAATGCATGAACTTATAATAAAAATAGCTATATAACTGAATCTTTGATTAGAAAAGAACTGAATTAAGGAAGACTATCACCTTCGGCTGGATCTAAGTTCTCGGAGAAGAGATGAGAGGTTTATGGCATTAAAACTTGGGGTATTACAACACCCCCTCCTTTTGATCATTCGTCCCCGAATGATACTAATTTGGTTAAAATACTAGAAAAGTCTAAGATGATATACAGGATACTTATGGACTGAACCATGACTTAATATCTGAATCTGAAACTGATGCATGATGCATGTACTGAACTGAATTTCTTAATCTACATGGAGGCAAACCAACTATCTCTTGAAATGGTCATACTCACAAAATTTTAGGTAGTGAGACTAGACTAAATCAGAAGAAGTAAACTGGATTTCTGGCTGCACAAACTGAATCATGTTGAATGCTCTCCCCCAAATAGGGTATTTCTTCAACACCTTTCTAAGAAATTTCTAAGGCCATTAGGGAGTAAGGGACTCTGGGCATGATCTAAACAAGACCTCAAAATAGAATTACAACATTGCTCCAAATATAGCATGGAACATAGACCTGTGAATAATAAGTCGGGATAGAAGTACTAGGCCTAAAGCAATGCAACTTCTCACTTTAAAGCTTAGCTACACTTCTAAAATACTCTCCCAACTAAACTTTCCCCTTAAACACCATACTCATTGACTCAACTTATAATTCTCATATGGCCGTTGTCAAATCCATCTACCAAAGTCTAACTGAACCCAACTCTCTTGTTATGGTCAAGCCTAACTCGAAATCACAAGGTATCACACATAACACCATAACATAACACCAGTCAGAATCATGAATTCACACACATTTGCACTTTTCACAACTTCTTATCTCGAGAATAATCCTCATTACCACTCTAACAACTATAATCCACCTAGTACTAGACATTCACTAATGCTCAATGCATTTCTCCGCATGTATACAAACATGACATTTAAGCCTATCTTCATAACCCCATATGCAGTTCTAAACAAACGCTCATAAAACATCTTTTTCATATCCTACAAACCTCTATCAAGAACAACTTCCATGCACTATTCTTAAGAAGACATACATAAATTTCAACTACTCACACATAGCATATAAAACTTTAACTAACCATGATGTTTATCAATGACTTGGCCTCAATCCTACTTCACACTTATAACCTTAGCTAAAATAAGCATACAACAATATTCCATTAACAAAAAATGTTTACTCTCTCCCATCCCGATAACTATTCATCATCACTATCTTGACCTAAGGAAAGGTAACAAAATGTTAGAATATGAGGACCTGAATCATGAAGGGATACTGTGTATAACTTGACACTCAACTGAGGCTTGAGGAATAAAATATTTAACATAATAAACTCATCAAAGAGGTCTGATATGAGGACATGCATGATATAAATCCAAATTTCATTGATCATTAAGAGTATTTCTTGAGTGCTTGAATTGAACATATTGTAAAACTTGAGTACATGAGTCATGAGCTTCATGACCTAAATTTGGAGTTCATCACTTATGGAATGTGATTCCAACTGCTGAAAGAACTGGAACTCCTTATTTTGGGAACTAAAAGGGTACATGATTCCCTATCATATGCATAAACATGAACTATGATCATGGAACAAAAACATAAGGCATGAGTAAGTATTGGGATAACTGGAAGTACTAAAATAAGAATGGATCGGGCATCATCCTCTCTTACGGGTTTTCTACACTACACAGGCATTTTAACAAAAATCTGGAAGTCTAACTTGGTTACTCCTTCTGTCATCTCCCCCTTAGACTTAAGCCATCACTCTCAGTCTGTGAACCACTATATAAACTTTAATCTAAACCTCAATCACTTTATTCTAAAGTCTGGGATAAAATTAATACACATAAAACTAAACTTACCCTAAAGAACTGTATCTTCACGTATAACACCCAATGCTAACACCTCCTTATAAGATTCAACTCTTAGATTTCTATAGCCCCATAAGTTATCATATAACAACTTAAACACTCGCCAACTTAGATTCTAACACTAAACATGGATATCTCTAAACCTTTACTGAACTTCCCTCATACTTTGCTAATATCACATTTCTAACTTACCACATCACCAACCTGTAACCCATAAGTTAACTGACAAGAACACCATATACTACGCAACCTCATTCATACTTATCAATTCAAGGGTATTACCAACCATACACAACACGTAATAACCTTAGAAAGATAAAGCAACACTATATTACCTTGAGTATTGATACGCCTAAATTACAACTCTCGTTAGAAAGTGTAAGCGATCGCTGTCAAATATAGAACCCAACTGGGTTCGGTGTCGAATCCCACAGGGAATACTATGATCACTAAGTATTGCGATTATTATTAGACTGTTGGTCGAAGGTTCCAAGATAAGGGGGGTTTGGTTTAAGTGCACAATAATATTATCAGTGTAACGGTGAGATGACATGCGTAGTTATATTTGATCACAGAGAATAACAAGTTAGGGTTATGTCCACCTTGTAGTTTCTACTTCTCTTTTAACTATGAGTAATGCAGAGTTTATACATGCATGCACTTATAGAGAGTCGTATTCTAATTCTAAATCCAAGTGTTTTTCAACCATCAAGGATTTATTCACCTTAGCTCTCTCGAACCTAAAGTGTACAACAAATGGTACGAATTCTCCAAGAAGTTAATCCTGCTAGGGCATTAACATGTAAAATAGAGGTTGGAAACCCTATTTTCTCGTCACACTCTCTTTTCCAAACAGTAATTTTTCTATCGAACAAATTATTGTTATAATGGCGCATTCTCTATGTTTGCAACCATGAGAATTCAATTATAATGAAGAGAGTAATGATATAAGTGCATTACACATCATAAATTCACATACCCATAGCAATAGAGAGTATACTACAAGGTTTCCATAACCCTAACAGATAAGTTTAGCTACTCATGAATACAACGGAAATCAAAATAGACATAATCATCATACCAAAACTTAGAACAATCTCGGCGATGGAGATGACTAGCGACAATAAGAGAGGAACGTGTTTCTCTCTCTCCGTTGCTCAAGCTAAGCCGTTTTCTGCTTTCAAAAATATTACCGAATCTGAATTATGAATAATGACTGAAAATTCAGCAATAAGGTTTTTAATAACAACCTTCTCTACTAAGTTGCTATTGCATCCTTAACTATTTAAAAATATTGAGTTTGCCCGGGAAAAAGTTCCCATGCATCACATTTAGTCCAAAAGCTGCCTTCCCTTTTATGTGAAGTTTTCCTTTGCTATCCACAGGTCCACAAAGTGCTGAAATCTTCCGCATTAGTACCTGAAAAGCATGCTAATCACATAGGTCAGCTCACTTAATTGAAAGTAGACTAAAAGTGCAAGACTTATGTATTTTATCCTCAAAACTTAGCTAAAACATGGGTAAGTTATGGTGCTTAGACGTATAAATACGCCCAACATCAAGTATACAGTTGCACATTATACTTGCAACCTCATACTTAATGACGAATAACTAAACTCAAACTCTTTCATACATGGTTCAAGCCTACAAGATCACTCTCATACAATTAGCCACACTAACCAGGGAATCATTACACCCACCTTGGTAACCATCCATTGTTCAAACTTAATGTCTAGTGTCAAGCATGATTTGACAACTCACCTTACATACAATTCTCCCTCGAAAACTATAAAATATAACATCAAGAAACACTATTCCATTAGAACTTTCGAGCAATAATAATCGATCAAAATCATATGGCCTATCTTATCATAATCCATTAACACATCCTCCTTCTACACCTCATTACTGTTTATCTTTTTATATATCTGAATTACTATCATAGCTCTATAAGTCTTAACTAAACACCCTCTTTTCCGCCTCAAGGGAAACCTAAATTAATGCGACTAGACCACCAGACGCTTTATTAATATCCTATACTTTTCAAACACAATAAATACTATCAATAACTCTTCCCGTACTTCAAGCAAACAATAATTCACCTTAACTAATAACTCCCTCTCTATCCTCCACCAAACTAATACACAGGAACATAGCAGCATAATGCAAAATCTATAGCATGCATAAATTTATCTCTATACTTTTTATCAATCATCATGCTCACTCTTCTTGATACTACTCTTCTATACCCATACTTCCAACTATAATAAGATTCTACTATTCATAAATCATAACACTAAAGTTCATAATATCTCTCGAATGCACACTACACTTAAAATTCTAGGTTCATACTATCTCCTCTCATAAGCATTATCTATATTAAAAGGGTTAATGGGCAGTCTGAATATATATCTAATCCTATATCAACTGAACAACTCATAAGAATGAGGACATAACTTTCATCTTGAGGGACTTATGACATACTAAAGAGCTCCTCTTAAACCGTTTGGGTACATTCTAAAACTTCTTGCTATCAAATCTGAGAGCATTATCAGGGAAGGAAATTGGAACATGCCGATCATGTTATCTCCAGAACATTACATAGCTAGAGAAGTATATATTAACATTATGGATTCTGAGAAAGAATCTGAAAGCACATCTGACTTGGGCTTAGTGCACGATAAAGCACTTCAATCTTTAAAACTCAAAAGCACTGATGAATACTCTCTAGCCTTCTGATAATCCCATAACTATTTGTGGAGAATTAAGCATGACTGTTTCTGGTATCTTGAAAATGAGGCAGAGATGGACTGAATAGAGTAGGATGAGAAACTGTTTAAGTTTCTTAGAGAACCTTTCTATAGCATGATTTGAGACTTAAAAGAATGGAGACATTTCCTAAATGCCTTGTAGCCTCTCAAAGAAAAGTACAGACATCTCCGTATCGTTCCGCAAGACTCTACTAGACATGACTTCATAGATACCCTAGGACACTTGAACTCTGTGCTCTGATACCAAGTTTGTAACGCCCCAAAAATCTATCCTGAGACGTCACACGGTGCTTAGGACCACAAGTGATCCCAAGCTAATCCTTCTAATGGCGTACTACTAAGAAACTGAATAAATATGAATGAATGACTGAGTTTACTATGCAAAAACATAGAGAAATGCTAAAATCTGTAAAACACATTACTGATACCACTTTTATATTTTAATAAAGTCTAAAGAGAGGGACTGAAATTATAATACTGACTCTAACTGACATCTGTGAAGCCTCTACTATACTGACTATAAATAGTTGAGAAGCTACTCCAACTATTGTTAATCAATACATATGAATAAGAAAAGACACAACATAAATAAATCCAACTGAAGTCCCCAAAATAGGAGGACTCATCACCTTGCTGGATGGAATCTGAAACCGTCTGAGTTTAAATGCACCTATTAGATCTTGTACCTACATTATGAGACAATGTGGCACATAGACATATATGTGGATCAGTACTTTGAAGGTGTACTAAGTATATGGGGGTGTATGCATTAAGTCAACAATATCATTACTCTTTATAAAACCATGCATGCTGATATAAATGACTCACATAGCTTGAATAAATCTGAAATCTAAATCTCATAAATCATGAATAATGAAACATGTAGCATAAATCTCATGAGTCATTATACTTAGTTCTAAAATCTGTATTCTCCTCTTATTCTCAAAGATTGTAAGAAAAAACAAAGGAATCTTAAAACAATAACTTTCAAAACTTATGCATGCATCTTAAGGAGAATAGAAGACTTCTTTTGAAACTTAGGGATTGTAGAACTTTGGGAGTTTCTTCTAATCGACATAAACCATGTGAGCTAACATGGAGTCCAACGTCTTGCCCACGTTGGGGAGAGTTGTTCTACCCTTGCCATCAGAATAGAACTTTAAATTAAGTGATCACTATCTTGGCCCACTATGGGCATATCATAAACCTACGGTGGCATGTAGTTCTGGGACATGAGATCTTAGAATTATACCCAACTCGGTGCTAAATACTACTTCCATACTTATTGCTCAGAATTTTTAGAAAATCCACCTTAAAATAACATAAAAGTTTATAATCAAGACAAATTATGCTTCTCTTTTGTAAATCTCAAACTATGTGAATAATGTTGATTCCTTGTCTTAGCTTAGGATCAAAAGATCAATTTCTGTATTGAAACGTGGTAAACAATCATCAAGGAGGCTTAAAATCATAATCTTCTTGAAATATCAAGACTAAATCTTAGGGCGTAAAGCCCATGCTTCAAATTTATGTTAAAACACCAAAAGGTTCATGCTTTGATAATGTAATTATTGATAAATCAACTCAAACTCTGGAAATTTCAGCAATAAGCATGAAAATATAAACATACTCATGTAATATTATAGCAAAACATCATACTCAATATGCTTCTTGAAAATACTTCAACAATATCAAAATAATGAAATCAAGAATCTCAATATCATGCTTAAACTCAATTGGGAAAATCTGAAAATTTGCATTATATGCATAAATATATAAAAATAGTCATGTAATTCAACATTCAATCACTTGTAAACTCATAATCTTTAAATAAGGATAACTGGGTATGAACCCTAATTTCAAATAATAAGAAACTTGCTGAAAAATATAATTTTGGGCACAAGGACGAAAGATTTATCCTTGTTCAAAACCCCACATACCTTATTTGGCTTGATTCAATGGAAAATGTTGACTTTTGAAGCCTTGAGAATGCTCTTGGAGGCTTTTCTTGAAGGTTCTTGAATGGTGATGTTTTGATTCTTGAGTTTTCTTGAAGAAGGGTTTGAACCTTGTTCTTGAGGGTTGATCTTGAAGGAACCCTAATTTTGATGCTATGGATGAATATGAAGTTATGAGCTTTGATTTGATGTAATTAGGTGTTAAAAATGGTGGAAAAGACCCAAAAATACTTTTAAAAATGGCTTAAAATCGCTAAACGGAGGTCCTCGACGGTTTGGGCGACGAACCGTCGCCTTGGGGACAGACCATCCCTTCAACCCATCACTTTTTGGACATAAAATAGGCTTACTGCCTTAGTTGCGACGGTTTGGGCGACAGTCCATCGCAGGCGCGACAGTCCGTCGGCCTTCCCGTCGCACTTTGGTAGTCTAGATAGCTCACTGTAAAACGGCCATAACTTTTTTTCCCGATAACGGATTTTGGCAAAATTGGTATCGATGGATAGATAATTAAATTATATATCTGTTGGTAGGTCATGAGCCCAAAAATTCATTGTATAACAAAAGATATTCTCATTTGAAGTTGACTATACCAAAATTCTTCTCAAGAATTCAATCGGTAAGGGATGTTTTGATTCGCCTAATAGCTAGGACATATTTGAGGCTTTAATACACACCAACCCTGATCATAAAACTACCAATGAACTATAATTTATTTCTCATCAGCTTGAAGCATGGTTCTACTATCGGTTTGAATTCTCAGGGTATTACAATAACTCCCCTTTGGGAACATTCGTCCTCGAATGAGGTTGGCTAGCTGAGAAAACTGAGGATGCACAGTTAAATTAAATTACTAAACTGATTCTACATCCTTCTAATCCTTTGAGTACTTCTGGAAATGCATGAACTTTTAATAAGAATAGCTATATAGATGAATCTTTGATTAGAAAAGAACTGAATTTAGAAAGACTATCACCTTCGCCTGGATCTGAGTTCTCGAAAAAGAGATGAGGGGTTTATGGCATTAAAATTCGGGGTATTACATTTGTATTTTTGAAAAGATTAGAAAGTTTTGAATATATTAATCAAGTCCACAATTAACTTGATCAAGTTTTCTAATGATGTTTGACCTTTTAAGTTGGTCAATGTCACCAATCCTTCATTCAAGACTTAAAAGACACCTTTCCTTCAATTTTCTCATTCTTGTATGGTCATAATAATTAATAGGGGTGATATAGTAAAATCATGATTGATGCAACGAAACAGACATGTCTTAAATGACGTATAATAACTAATTAAAAGTGATATAACAAAATTACTATAAAAAATATTTATGAAAAAAACTTAAGCGTGTCTCATATAAGACGTCAAGTTAATTTAAAACATCAAGAGTTAACTTATCATTTGGTGTCTATTTTACCTTTTTTATTAAATTTTATTAATTTTTTAATACTTAGATGACTTATATTAATTAATTAGAAGTGATATAGTAAAATCACGTTTGAAACAGCTGAAACAGACATGTCATAAATGTCTATTTACTTTTTTTATTAAATATTATTAATTTTTAATATATAAATGACTTATAATAATTAATTAAGGTTGATATAGTAAAATCACAATTGAAGCAGCTGAAGCAGATGAAGAAGTACACATGTTGATAAAGTGTTGTCTGTTTCTTCACACTTATATATATATATACTAGTTTAGTCACACGTGTCTCGCACGTGTAACATTTGATTATTTAAAATTAAATAATTTTATTTATTTCAGATATTTTTAATGAAGGTTAAAAGTTTAAAAACACTTTTCAACTATAAACATATTTTTTAGTATAAACACGTATATATTTTACATCAATCATCAATTTGAGCCATATTTATGGTAGGTCAATTTAAACCATATTTATAGTACAGTTATTTTTATTTTTTGTTTCTATATTTAAAATTTTTCCTTGTTTTCAAGTTAAATATTTATAAAATCATTGATTACATTCATATTAAGTACTTAAGACTTAAAAATTTGGTACTTCTTAAATTTTCCCCATTTTTTCCCATTCTAACGTTTTTATATTTATTTTTAGATTTTTTAAATCTTCTTAAAAGCAAATTTAGTTGATTTAGAATTCTTAAACTAATGAAAAAAGTTTTAATTGTCATTAATTCTGATTACTTCTAGTAAAGAAGGTTTTACCATAAATATATTTAATTAATTTTCAACTTTTAAATATTAGAAAAATCACTAAAAAGACGATTTACTCTTAAACAAAGACTTTTAATAAAGGACAAAAAGTTCAAACAACATTTCTAAGGCCCTTCACACTTTTAGTATATTATAGATTATAGATTATAGATTATACATAAATATAAATATAAATATAAATATAAATATAAATATAAATATAAATATAAATATAAATATAAATATAAATATAAATATAAATATAAATATAAATATAAATATAAATATAAATATAAATATAAATATAAATATAAATATAAATATAAATATAAATATAAATATAAATATAAATATAAATATAAATATAAATATAAATATAAATATAAATATAAATATAAATATAAATATAAATATAAATATAAATATAAATATAAATATAAATATAAATATAAATATAAATATAAATATAAATATAAATATAAATATAAATATAAATATAAATATAAATATAAATATAAATATAAATATAAATATAAATATAAATATAAATATAAATATAAATATAAATATAAATATAAATATAAATATAAATATAAATATAAATATAAATATAAGTATAAATATAAATATAAATATAAATATAAATGTAATTATAAATGTAATTATAAATTATATATTATAGATTATACATAAAAAGATTAAATTCAGAATTTTTCAAAGAATAAAATATAACCAACTATCCAATTCATTCTTCTTTGTTGTCCCCAAATATTGTATGTACATATATTACATATAACGTAAGCATATGCACAAAAAGATATGTAGATGATGGAATGAAGAAGAGTGCTAAACCTCGTGAATAAATGAGGTTTAGATAGAAGAATAAAGCTACAACCACATTCAGTGGCAACAAAAAACTCAGTTAACCATAAACCAATGTTGATTCTTCAACTTCATTCATCAGTTTCTTACTTGATATATGTAGGAAACAATTAAACAAAAGAAAACCTCTAAAATTTATTTGCATTCAAGGATATCTTTCATCAACTATGTCTTATTATCACCGTTCATCCGACTTCAAGAAACCTACAACATTACTGAAAAACAAATCAACAATTTTCTGACAAAAAAAATAAGAACAATCCAAATCAAACAACATAGAACATGCAGGGTCTAAGTATAAGTATACAGATGAACCGTTTTCAAGAATATCATCAGGAACACAAAATAAGTCAACATGAACTAAAAATTGATGTCTTTATATATAAAGATATAAGGTAGAGTTGTGCCTTTGACATTACCTCTCCTAATAGCTGTGGAGTACCAACACAGCCAAAAGTTTACCTATTTTAACATGAGATTAAGTAGTAAGGATCCTTATTCAAATACATGACTTGAAATTTACATGGAAAGTTATAACTATTACCTTCCGTAAATAATGACATTAAAGGTTTAATACACTTAATAAGTCCTAAACATTAGAGTTATAATTAAATAATTATTTTTAGATATTATGACAAAATATTTGAGTTGATTTTTTTCATAAAACTTCCCAAAAACACAGCCTTCCCAAAAACACAGCCTAACTGACCTTTATTTTTGAGAAAGGCAGCAACCAAATTATTTAGCCGACACTTTTTTGTTAAACCTTATTTAAGGGAACTTTATTTTTTTTATTTTTGAACAAGTTACCTACCAAACTAAAAAAAACTAACCCATACACGTAGAGTTAGGACTCTCTATTTTTTCTACTCAATATTATAAAAATAATTTAAAAGCAAAAATATTCTTTGTTAAAACTTATTCAACGGAACTTTTAGTGTTTTATTTTTTTGAAAACTTACCTAAAACTAAAAACCTACCCATACACGTAGAGTTCAGACTCTTTAATTTTTCTACTCACTATTATAAAAATAATCAAAAAGTAAAAAGACGATTTTGTTTAAAGCGGAGTCTTTTAATAAAGGGCAAAAAGTTCAAATCATTTTTCTAAGGGTCTTCACACTTTTAATATATTATAGATTATAGATTTAGATTTTATATACATATATATATATATATATGTACATATATATATGTACATATATATATATATGTATATATATATATGTATATATATTCGGACTCTTTAATTTTTCTACTCAATATTATAAAAATAATCAAAAAGTAAAAAGACGATTTTATTTAAAGCGGAGTATTTTAATAAAGTGCAAAAAGTTCAAATCACTTTTCTAAGGGTCTTCACACTTTTAATATATTATAGATTATAGATAGTGTAAGCAAAGACTAATATTATTTCATAAAATGTCTAACCCAAACACCAGTAATCGGGCAACCGTCCATCATTGAACCAATCCACCAAACAACATACCCAAGTCCACGGTAATCCAACAAAGCCTCTATAAAACCAAAATCAATAAAATATCGGGGCATGCCCCCGACAGTAGCCAAAAAATAAAGTCTAAACAAAGTCTGAGACATAGAATGTAAAGACCATGAAATGAAGCCTTAGCCTTCCGACATATGGAAGCTCACCACTTCAATGTCAACTCATGAACTAACTCGAACACCTGATCACTGCGCAAGAAAAGTTGCATTGCATGGGGATACAGTGTTCGAAGACGGTTTGCAGTCGGAGCGCTAGCATGTAACTCATGAATAGATGATAAAATAATGACATCATTCAAACCAAATCAAACAACCATATGCATTTCACATTTACACACACACATATATATTATGTCGAGATAGGGAACAAGGCTTAGCATGAACTTTAAAAACCTTAACCTGGGCTGTATAGCATAACCGTCATATAATAAGGCACCCACAGGCTATATGATCCCAGCTCTCCCCTAGCTAAAAGGTCTCCAGAGCATGTAGCCACATGAACTAGAGAACATTCATATCCATATATGCTTTTATGGGGGACTCAAACCTCCCGGCATAATCAAGGTGACTTAAGAACCAATGTATATAATATAGGGGACTCGAACCACCCATTCATATATCCATTCGGGGGACTCAAACCTCTCGGTCATATAGGTACCCATACTGGCTAGCGCGGTTTCAAGTGTTTTTCCTTTAGACTCCACTTTAACTGTCCGGCTACACATCCCACTTTAAAACCCAATTAAAACATTCATTACACATATACAACCATTACTTTAGTTACTTACCAAAGGCATCTCATTGGTATTGTCATACCAACCCCACTTCTAAGCGTAAAATATGCCATAACCGTTATCAATCAACTTGAGACTCAAACCCATTGTCTAAATAAAGACATCAATTCAATTCAATATTTAGGGACTCAAACCCATTTAGTAATTCAAACCAATTTATGGCCAACAAGGCTCTCATAAAGCCATTTACCAACCATTTACATTATTAGGCCAATGCCTTAATTAAAAACACAATTCAACATGTGACAAGATCATTCCCATTGGCAATTTTACAAAAGGTTGAGGGCATACCGTTATCAAACCATTATTCAAGCCAAAAGACATTAAGTTACGATTAACCATGACCCCTTCGTCTAAATCATAATTACCAAGCACCCACATGTGCAAAACAATTATTAAAACATGCATAAACACAATTGTAATCATGAGAAGTCAATGTTCAACAATATGCAACCAAACCCTCAACCTTGGTTTTCAAACCACCTTTAATGATTCATGAACAACTCTTTATACATATACTTTTAGTGAACTAATAATGAAGGAAGAGTCACATGCCCGAGTTACAAAGATTCACCAAGAGAATTTGATCTTTAAACCTCTAGATGACCACCTAAAAGAAACCCTAGTCCAATCTTCTTGGGAGGTTTTAGAGAGAGTTTAGAGAGTGTTTGGTCTTCTACAGTATAAAATGAATGCCCAATAAGTGTTATAAAACGCGGGGTCTTAAGGCCTTGGGGTGGGAAATGTCTAAAGTACCCTCAGCTTAAAAGTTGTGGTAAACCCGTAGGTAGGTACGAGTTGACCCTCCAACTTGTCACCACATCATACGATTGGTACCATCCAATCGTTACCAGAAAAGAAGGTTGGACACCATATTCTGTCCAACTTACTACCCCCTTACCCAATTCGTCACTAGACCAAATGACTTGTAAGATCTAGTCGTATCCATGGAAGAACATTAAGGGATAGATACTAGACAACATACGATTAGACCCTACCCTCTCGTCATATCACCATATGGCTCATATGGAGTCTTTCATAGCCAGGACAACACTCGACCAACAATCACACTGACCAACATATGACTAGGGGCCCTAGACCTGTCACCACACAGTACGACTTATTATGTGAGTCATATAATGAGAAGGAAATTCAATACTCAAGAAATTTGCAAGGGCCAAAGTTTGGGGTGTTTCAGAATCTAAATAGAGAAATTTTTTCTAATGACATCAGATAGTTTCTCAAGGATAGATACAAATGTCTATGTATCGGTCCTCAAGACTCCACTAGACATCCTACTCTTTCACTGTTGAGACCAGTGAACCTGACTACTGTGATGCCAGTTTGTCATGATCCAAAATTAGGTCATGATGGCACTTATTGCGGCTCAACCTTGATAAGTAAGCCAATCTCCCAAACTAATAAAGGAAATGCGAAGTATACAATAAATACACACCAAAGCGAGACTTTAGAATGAAGTCAGACCCTAAAACATAAGTAAAAGCAGAAACCAAACAGAAATCTCATAAATCCAAAAATCTGGTGTCACATTGTAAGAACATCTACAATATTTTGGAAATTAAAAATATATGTATCTGTGTCTGATAATCAAAATAAAGATAAACAAGATATATGAGGTTCGATTTAGCCCCAAACATTAGAGCGATCAGTACCTCTCTAAAACCCTCCACTCAAACTCAACTACCACGAGAAGTGCTCGTACTAAGATCTGTACTTAAAGGGCACAGTAGGGGTGAGTACGGTCCACTTGCACTCAATAAGTATTATAGGATGACTAAGCAAAGAAGAAAATAAGATAAGTAAAATATACAATGAGTACGTCACCTTGCAAGCAAAAATGTCCCAAACGAAAGCTCACATCGTCTCCACTAATAGTTCTAATATGTATAAGTACGAAGAAATAGAAACAACAAAAATATAAAGAAAAAATACACGGAAACCAAGCACAAGTCAAGGAAACTGAGAAAAAACAATTAAGATATGAATGAAAATATAATGCAATGCAATGTGGATAGGATGAATGATGAAATCCATCACATGGATTTATGTATACACCCACCGTGCTTATAACTACCAGGTAGGACCCATTGAGAATTCACAACTTATATACTCTATCTCATATCTTATTCTCAATCTCAATCTCAACTCTTCTCTCTGATTCGTGTTCACGGAGAGGATTTTCATAAAAGTGTTTCAATTTTTTTTAAATAATGGTTCTTAATAGTACCAGTGTCTCATAATGTATATGTATGGAATAAGTTTGTAATGCTCACACTCAACTCAATATGATGATATTCAATCCATCCAACACACACATATATAAGTGAGCCCAGAAATCAACTCAATATGTCCACTTCATGATCATCAACTCCAATTAGGCACCATCAAAATAAATATTCATGCAAGACATAATTAATATTTTATCAACCGCTAAGTTGGGGTATTTTTATTATGATAAAAGCAATCAATGCTCAATAAAGACTATAATAGCAAAATAAGCCCCCACACGCGCATCATATCCAGAACAAAAGTATTCAAATGCACAGATATGGCGAGTGATGTCAAATAAAGCTCCCACACGGGCTACACACAATATCAAATATCACAAGTCAATCAACAACAAAGTATAAGCCCTTACACAGGTACAAAATAGTAAAATAATCTTGAAATATAGACTCCATAACTATTTTCCCCAACCATAGCATGCTTTACTTATTTATTAACTAACCATCTCAATGTGAAAGATGTTAAGCCATAACCTACCTCAAAACAATAAAATATTGGTATAAAGTGCTTCAACACAGAGCTTACTCCTTAGGAATGGCCCCATCATCAACTACAACATTCAAATATAACATCTACGCATTTAGAGAAAGTTAACTAAACCTATATTGCCCATATTTGAGCGGATCCAAATGGGTTTCAAAATTAAGTTCGAAATCAGAAGAAGTAGAATCAAAAATTTATTTTAAAATACATTCCCGAGTTTATAGGAGTCTACAGGCAAAAACTTATGCGAAATGGGTTTAAAATGAGGTTCAAATCAAATAAAAATACTTTTTAAACTTTATCGATAAAAACATCAAATTTTTATTTTAAAATCATGATTTAGAGGTGTTTTATATGATAAGATTGATGAAAAATAATGGGAATAATGTTTTGGAGCTCACCCAAACTCAAACAGTGAAGAAATCCTCAAGAATCGTCTAAGCTTGAAGGTTAAAGGTCCAAAAGTAGAGGAAAATGTGAAAATAAGACATATATTGTACCAGCATCGGTCGCTTAAGCGCCCAAATGATTGCTTAAGTGACCACCAATTAAATGGCTAGGACGTCGCTTTAGCTACCAAGCCAAAATGGTTGGGCTTCACTTAAGCGGTTCCTGCATCACCAAGGCACCTTCCGCTAAAGCAACCCTTTGATCGCTTAAGTGGGGGCACTAGCTGATGTTATATCAACAACTTGGAAAAAATGGCAAGTTCTCGATCTCATCCTCGGGATTCATTCAGAATCTCATGGATGAAAACGAACAATGCTACTAGGCTAATTTTGTCATTGCAAACTCAATAACGACATCAGATTTTCAAAAAAAGATTGTCATTAATAAATTAACCCCCGAGTCCCTATTTTATTATTTTTCAAATGAAGGATCGAAATGAGATATAAAGGTCTCGAAATCGAACCAATCCCATTACTAACCCAAATTGGACATTCCAAATTTGTTAGCACAGTCATTTTGTCATTGGACACTCAAAATAATAAATGTTGACCGAAGTCAACTATATGACTTCTCAAGCTTCTAAAAATTATAAACTCGCACAAATCATTTTTGATCGCATCGAAAACTAGGCCAACGATCCCCAAACCTCAAAATCAATATCTAGTAACTACGAAAAAGAAAAAAATGATTAAAATGCATAAAAAAATCACGAATACGTATCATTACTACTTTCCACAAAAAATATTATGAAATGTGAGCTTGATGAATCTCCACAGACACTATATTTTACCTAATAGTGTTTTTTCATCCCTTTTTCTTTTTAAATAAAAAGTGAAAATCTATTAATTTTGTCGTGTGTTTAGCATAACAAACAAAATCTTAAAATTCAATGTAAACAACACTCCAGTCCATTTTTAATTTCTCAAATTATGTGTGAATGCGAAAAAATAGGATCTTTGACAGGAAAATAAGAAGACTTACATGAGACTCAAATATATATCTTTTTAACGACTATTGCGATGATAGTTGTAAGAATAAATCTTTAAATCACACAATTAGACTACGGACAAAATCAAAACAACATTTAAAATGCAATGAACTTAAATTGAAGATAAATGTATTTGTGTGGCTTATAAATCAATAGAAGTTATACCTCGATAATTAATGTTTTTATGAAGCTTAGAATAGATTTGAAAATTTTAGAATATTAATCTATAGAATATACCAATGATCAAAATAAGGAACAATACAATAAATGAGAAAACAAACTAGATTTTTTTATATTGCATAGCCCACCTTTATAGATTGGGCAATAATTTAATAATCTTTTGATATTTCATTTAAATTCGATTGAATTCAAATCATGAGTATGATATTGGGATCAAAATAAAAGGTATTGTGCAGAAGCCTACAAAGAAACTTGAACGATCATAACAACGAAAAATTATAAAAACTCATAATCTATTAAATTGATTTGGTCAATTAGCAGACATATGACTGATATAAAAAATATATATATAAAACTATTGAGGAAATTTCTAAACAAAATTTAGTTCAAGAACTACATTGTGTATGTTGTTGTACAAGGAAGGACACTTATTTATAGAAGTTCAAAAAAAATATCAGCCAAGAAAGGGTTTATTTCAATATGTAAGAGTTTTAATTTTCTTTTGCAAAAAGTAATAATCAATTATTAAGGTATAAAATTATTTATGATCGTGTTTTATTTGTTTACTTAAATTATAAGAAATTAACCTACCAACATGGTACTTTAAGACTTCTCCAACCATGACACTAATAATTTAATATTTAGATCTTCTTTTTCTTTTGTACCATAAAGTATTTTGATTTCAAAAAAATAATATATCCTAAACCTAAACAAAGCTTAAACCTTAATAACATATATCCTATTTCTTACACCAAGTAAATAAAAACTTTCTATTTTTGTCCTCAACCACATTTTGAGAAATCTATATTATTACCTTGTTTCACTTACACCCACAAATAAAAAAAAACTATTATTCTTTTTTTTTGTTTTTGAGAAATCTACATTATTCCCATGTTTCACATACACCTCCAAATAAAAAATATTATTATTCTTTTACTATATGTTTTAGGAGTCTATACTATATTTATTTTACCATATATTTTAGGAGTTCTTAATTTTTATATTTAGGAGTCAATATTAAATTTGAGAAAAATAGTGAAAATACGATTTTATCTAAAATGGGTGTTGCGTCCTACCGCTCACGCAAGTGTATTGTGGCTGTCAAGTAATAAAGGGGCCCTTTCGAGTTGAATATCGATCCCACAGGGACTTGGTGATTAGCACACTATCCAATTCTAGCATTACTAATGAGATTAAATAAGTGCAAGTTTGTAACAAGAGTATGAGCTTTGTAACAAGAGTATGAGCTTTGTTAATATAACTAAGTAACATGAAATAACAACTGTATGAAATCTGAAGTATAAACAATAGATGGAGCGCTTTTAGGGTTGAGACATTACTACACATTCATGTCTACTTATGATTTCTAGCCAGTGTTTGTGTTTATCGTAATTGTTGATCTATGAGATTGATATTATAACTTGGGAATGGTTATCTTCAAAGTTATCAATCCAAATTAATCTCACAACCACAACATTGAATGGGGACGTGAGTATTTATTTTGAGTGCATTAAGTTATCTTTCTATTTCATTAACCAAGTGGGGTGTTTAGGTATATCTCTATCCTAACTGCAAATTATCCTCTAGCAATTATTATCAAATGATTAAAGACATGATCCACACTCCATACATTATTCACTACATCCCTCACTCCTATGGTCAATTCTTTTTGGGACTTAGGTTTATCCTAAAGTTCTTAATGCTTTAGAATAGTAAAACAAGAATGTAAGAACAATCACATATTTGATAAACATATAAACCAACAATAAAATCATAATTACACACTCATATTTGTTGCGTCAGCCCTAGAATTAGGGTTTTTAGTCACTCATATTCTTACAAAGAATCATGATAGATGAGTTCATAAAGTAAAACTACAAGAAAGTAAAGTTAAAGAACAAAGAACCCTAGTTTGAGCCCCTTGATGTCTTATCTCCTCTCCAATTCATGTATTGATCAAGTGGGATTAAATTGTGACCAAGCGATGATTTTATAGTGCTTTAGGTCATCCATGATATCCCAACACTAAATATATGCATTGACAACATTGCTCATCGCTTAAAAGGTTTAAAAATCAACTTTTGAATACCCCGGGAGTTGCCAGCCTTTGGAGGTGAAGATCACACTCAAAGCAAGTATGATTCAGTGAGGGGTCCTTCTATTGGCTGAGGCGCACACCCTATATCCATCTATGGAGTGTACGGCATAGGCACTCCCACAACGGGGAGGATTTGCTCCGTATAAGCTCCTATTTTGGCATACGTTTGCTCCTTGTTTTCCCACTTCTTAGGATTTGTTTGTAGAATTTAATTAGCTTTAAAAACACATAAAATTATCTCCTAAAACATCAAATGACAATCATTAGTTCATACAACACAATAAATCTCATCAAAGTACACTAGAACAAGCATAACTCAAGCTAGCGCAACTAATTTTCTCGTCTAAACTCTATTTGATCATTTTAACTCTTAACTTGTTTCAAATGTAACTTAAAAACTCTAAAAATGTAACTTAACACATAATTACACAATTGCACCCTTAATTCATTCTTTATTAAGAACATCAGAAAGTCCTCAAAAGTAAGCTAAACACGCATAGATAATAACATATAAGAGTATAAATATATCTAGGATCATCACCCCACACTTAAAGCCCTGTTCATCATCGAAGACTCTAACATCACTACTACAACTGATACATCCAAGCTAGAACTACAACGACTTCTTGATGAGCAAGCTCCACAATAAGCATGTTATATTACGAATGAAAAACTCATGAACACTACTTCAAAACTTCCTAACCTAAAGAATTGACTCTACCAAGTTGGAAAAATCATGCATATTACACAAAAAAGAGATCATACAAATAACCTAACCATCATCAAAGATGTGCCCTCACCACAAGAGAATCATCCATATTTACTCACTAATATGAAAATAGGTGTAAGAATCAAATTTTGCTCAGTTTCACAAAGAATTCACATGTCATATAAGCTAAAACATAAGTTTGACCTTAGTGTCGTACTCCACTAATATCAAAAATATCGAGACTCAAGATCAAGTAGGACTTTACGAATTGTAATATAGGCTAAGGGATGGGTAGAAGAATATGATATATGTTAATAATTGTTTTCTCGTAAACATAATTATTCGACATTAGAAAATCAACTTTTTCCATAAAAGTAGGATAAATCAACCGACTTTACACATAATAAAACTTCTTTCTTATTTATTTTTTATCTTTCCTATAATTGCAGGAAAATTCAGTCGATTTTACACATAATGAATTTTTTTCTTATTTACTTTTTGGATTAAGTCATCGACAACCACTTTAAGTTATCCCAAAAATTTACTTGAACCCCTCAACTAAGGCCTGTACCTATCAAGCCCCTAACTCACCCGAAATTTGAACTCTTTGAACATTTTTTTGTCAATCAGCTAAAAGCTAAAGTTCGTGCAACACACACGCGATGATGTGGCAAAAATGACGAATTAAAAGGTGATATTTGGCATTGAATCCAAAAGTAATTAAAAAAAATTCCATAACTAATTAAAATTATAATTAAAAATAATTATAACTTTTTTTCAAAAAAAAAGAAAAAAACTAAACACCCCCGCCCCTGACCACACCCTCCTCTTCTTCATCTTGTACTCAAAAACCTCCGGCGTAACTTCATTTTTTCCGATAAAATTCTTCCTCTTCTACAATGAAAAATGAGATCGAGAAAACTCAAAATAGATTGAGGAAGATGAAATAGCTTATTGATTTATGAAAATAGCATTTTGATTTTTCTTTTTAAATTAAATTTACAATTTTGTAGATTTGTGAAAAAAATGGATTTACATTTTTCCGGCAAACTTCCATTTTTTCCGGCAAACTTCTATTTTTTTTGGCAACTTTCATTTTTTCGGCAAACTAATGGCGGAAAAGAATTAAGAATAAGATCGAACTAAGAACAAAAAAAATTTCAAATCAAAACGTAAATTCAAAACTAAGAACAAAAAAGGAAAAAAAGTAAAAAAAAATGAGGAAGAAGAGCGGGAGAAGAAGATGAAGAGGGAGGGGATCGGATGGGGGGGGGGAGAATATGGTTGAGTTTTTTTTAAAACAATTATTTTATTAATAATTTTTGGGGGCCCTCTATGCCACTTGGCACCTTTTTATTCGTGATTTAGCAAAAATATCACTCCTCACGCGCCCCTACCGAGTAAAAAACTTGTGGCATGCCATGTAGGAAAAAAAAGCCCGCTTGGATCAAAATTCGGGTGGGTTAGGGGCCTGATGGGTTAGGGGCCTAATAGGTACAAGCCTTAGTTGAGGGGTTTAAGTGAAATTTCGGGATAACTTAAAGGGGTTGTCGATGACTAAAGTCTTATTTTTTCATATTTATTATTATTAATATTTAATATTATACAAGTGAAAAAACATATTTATCTAGAGCGAGGTCATTTATTGAAGGATAAAAAATTTAAACAATATCTGTAAGACCCTTCACACTTTTAATATATTAGAGATAGAGATTAAATAAGAGATTAGATATTAGAGACAGAGACAGAGGTATAACATATATATATATATATATATATATATATATACATACATATTGAAGGATAAAAAATTTAAACAATATATGTAAGGCCCTTCACACTTTTAATATATTAGAGATAAAGATTAAATAAGAGATTAGAAATTAGAGACAGAGACAGAGGTATAACATATATATATACATTTATATATATATATACACACACACATATATTTATATATATACACATATATATATATGCATATATACATATATATATATATGTATATGGTGGTACAGTCGAGTTTAGTATGGCTTATGTTGGCTTTGTCTTTGTGACTACGTTATAAGTATGCCTTTTATCAATTTGAATTTGTCAATAACCAGATTTTAGATCAAATTTTGAAAATATATTGGCATCATATAATCTAGATAGTAAGTCTTTTTTATTAGGTATTGGATACCTAATCCATTTTAAAACTTTATTAAGAGGTTTATAATTAATTACCAATCTTGGCGTACCTCGTTCTTTTTCAGCAGCATTATTTGACATAGAAAGCAGTACAAAACCAAAGGGATTTTGAGGGTTTTATTAGACCCTTTTGTAAGAGACCATCTATCTCTTTTTTATTGAATCCTACTAACTCTGAATTCATCTGGCAGGGTCTGGAATTTGTCGGAAAAAGATCTTCTCTAAAATTTTCTTCATAAGGAAGAGAATGCTCTTTGCGAGTCCAAAAAGCATTTGGGTGATCATCACAAATATCAACAATCAGTTGAGTAAATATCAATTTGATTTTTTCCTGAATTTTTACAGAATTCATTGTATTATAAATATTCATACTCATCATTTCAAGTTGTAAAAAATTCATATGTTTTTGCTTCATATCAATCAAAGCATTTATGTCTCGTGTTACTGGATCTGTAACAAAAGGATAAGAAATTTCTTGTTTTTTATAGGTTTCTTTGAAGCCTTTAACATCAATATGTATGTAGGGATAAATAGCATTTATAAAAGGTGTTCCTAAAATAATAGGGGTATATAATTGATTCTTGACTAGAAAAAAGAAATGCAGAATGCAAATCTTATTTATACAAATATATGTATGCGACAATTTATAGTTAATATCCAGAGAATGACCCGAGGAAGATCTAACAATATGTGTTATTTTTTTCAAAATATCTGGTTGTAATTAATCCTTCTTGAATGCAGCTAACATTGACACCACTATCAATCATAGCCACATTAGTTACAGAAAATTCGTTATTAATCAGGATAGTACAATTTATATACCATTTATGGGTAGTAACAATTTGCATCATACCAAAAAATAATCATTTTTTACATCCATATCGCGAACAGTATCATTTTCAGAATTTTCAGCAATCTTTTCTTTTCCTTTAGAACTTGAAACAATGTCATTTTGGGAAATATTTTCTTCAATTTTTGAAATTCTATGATCTGAAATTATTTAATTTTATTTTAAAGAAATATTTTTTTTTTTCATATTTTCAACTTCTATTTTTAAATCATTAAAAGACGTATTTGTATCAGGAGTCTGACTGATGGCTAGACGTCTATTAACTTCAGTTAGAGAATAGGGCATCATATCAATAACAAAATCAGATTTTTTTGAATTTTTCTTAACAACTTTATTATTAGCAAGTTTTAAAGTTCTAGGTTGTGAGGAAGTAAGATCAATAATTTTTTGGCAAAGTTTTTCATCAGTAACTTCTTTCAATAATTCTAAAGCACTGTCAGCAGTAATTGTTTGAACATTTAAATCTAAATTTTCAAACTGGGACTTAATTTATAAAAAGTATTTTCACAATCACAATCATTGTTAGTGCAATCCGTGCAGGCATTAGCCTCAGGTTTTTCATAATTCTCACTATCCGTGGAATCAAGTAATTCAATATCATTCTCAGATTCATAATCAAACTCCGAACCTGAAGTATATAATAAACCATAAATTTTATCATGCATGTCTTCAGAGAGTTATCTATTGGACCTATTTTCGTAAATCTAGTAGACTTACGATGGGTTTTTCTGTCTTCACGCTCTTCTTTAGATCTGTGTCTATACCTTCTTTTTCTATGAGTTTTTTCTGGGTTACTAGTTCTATGGCCTCTTTTGCCAGAGACAGGATTTTCCATTCCAAATTGACCACAAAAGGCTCCTAATTGGGTTTTTCCTTTGATCCTATCTATCTTAATTTGTCTAGACAATTTCAACTCAATACAAATTTTTAGTCCTTCTTCGGTGCAAGCTGCTAGAAGCTGGCCATAAGTGAAATTCGTTCAAGAAATTGCACCATATTGTCCTTTAATAGATTTTATAACTCTTTCAACAAACAGATGAGGAAGTCCATCTATGAATCTGGGCTTCCAGTGTTCTAATCTAGATTCGGGTAAATCTATAACCCTAGAAAGGAAAGTATCTTTATACCATCTAAATTTCTCTAAATTTCTACATCTAAAACCATTTAAGAGGGTGCAAGTATTTTTATGTTGATTAGTAAATCTACCTCCAAAGTATTGAATAATAGTAAGCATAAGGGTGTAAATAACATCTTCTCTTCCCGCTGGCAATTGTCTACCCATGTTATCAACTCCAGGCAACAAATTTTTGGCATAAAAATTTTGTTTCTTTCTTTATTCGAAAGGAAATTGTCCCACCAGCCACGAAGTTGGCTAGTAAAACCTACAACAATTATTTTACATATAGTAGCATCCAGCCTAATAGGCTCACCGTCATCATCTTTAGGATTAGAGACTTTTGCAATAGTAGAATACATTAACATTTGATGGACTAAAATAGACAATTGCCTTTCAGTTAATCCATCTAAGTTCCATTCATAAATATGCTCTCCACTATAAGACGTGTTTGTTAAAGATCACTCTCTTTCTTCTACCAGAACATCTTGAGGAGTTGGTCTTGGATAATAGGCAGTTTGCATATGGGGAATATCAGTATATTTTCCCCCTATTGTTTTCTCACCATTCCTCTGAGTTTATTTAACTCTGAGTGAATTTCTGCTCCTATCTTAGAGATTGGAATGGACTGTATATCCTCAAAATTATTGGAAATAGATTCAATAGAAACAACAAAAATATTAGACAGATCCATGGGTTTTATATTTAAACTAGAAAATTTATTTTCAAGAAGTTTTTCAAGTTGTTCTAAATGAGAATGTTTTCAAAATCCTTCAATATCAGGAGGTCTTTGAATATGAGGCTCAACTGTCAAATCTTCTGTTTTGCTTTCTGAGGTAGAAGCAATATCAGATAACTTTTGACTATCGCTTAGCTTCTTAATCAAATCAGGCATGATATCTAGTTTTATCAAAAGAAGAAATATGTTCTCCAATAACTTTCACATAAAGGCTTAAATAATTATTTTGAGCAATTAAACTATTTATTTCAAAAATAGTGATTTTTCTAACTTCATCATCAACGAATTTTGAAAAGTAGAGAAGGTTATGCCAGTATTATTGGGTAATACGAAGCTGATTGAGGGGCATAAATATTCTGAGTTACAGTACCATCTGCATTTTGATATGACCTTTCAATAATTTTTACATATAAAGGCAAATATGCAGACATATAGTATGGCACAAAGCAAACAATTTGATTATGCAATGCACACATTTCATAAAATTCTTCAAAAATATTTTTCAATTCATCAGAACTATAGGTTTCAAAAAAAACATGTCCTAAACGTTTTCCATTTTTCAAAAAAAATTCTCTTTTAATTTAATTTCTGGCTGGTGAACCAGGACTAAAATTAATTAGCTATGGAATCACGATTAACAAGAATTAATATAAAACTCCATTTCAGAGGGAGTGGGATTATCCCTATCTGGGATATTATCACTATCTTAAACTATATATTTTTAGGATTGATTTTAATTTTTTCAAAATTATCTTAAACTTGGGTTTTAAATTCAGTCATTTCTCCAAAACAACTTGCGGAGGATGTGACAAATTCAGAGTTAGATCATGTAACTCAAAATACAGATGTCAGAATTTGTCTCCAATTTGACGATAATTCTACCGTTTATAATTGAAATTCTTTTTCTATACCAAGAATGTTACCTTATATGCATCATATCTCTCCAGTTGAACCAGTTTATGGTCCATCTAGAAGTCGTGCTGCATCTTTGAATACTTTAAATTCTACAGATTCGCATACTCTATTTAAAAATATTGAAAAAATTAAAATCAATCCTAAAATAAATATAGTTCAAGATAATAATAATATCCTAGATAGGGATAATCCCACTCCCTCTGAAATAAAGTTTGATGTTAATTCTTGTTAATCATGATTCCACAGCTAATTGATTTTAGTCCTGGTTCACCATCGAAAAATTATATTAAAAGAGAATTTTTTTCTGAAAAATGGAAAACATTTAGGACATGGTTTTTTGAAACCTATAGTTCTGATGAATTGAAAAATATTTTTGAAGAATTTTATGAAATGTGTGCATTTCATAATCAAGTTGTTTGTTTTATGCCATGGTATATGTCTGCATATTTGCCTTTATATGTAAAAATTATTGAAAGGTCATATCAAAATGCAGATGGTACTGTAACTCAGAATATTTATACCCCTCAATCAGCTTTCGTATTACCCAACAATACTGACATAACCTTCTCTGCTTTTCAAAAATTCATTGATGATGAAGTTGGAAAAATCACTATTTCTGAAATAAATAGTTTAATTGCTCAAAATAATTATTTAAGCCTTTATGTGAAAGTTCTTGGAGAACATATTTCTTTTCTTGATAAAAAGCTAGCTATCATGAATGATTTGATTAAGAAGCTAAGTGATAGTCAAAAGTTATCTGATATTGCTTCTACCTCAGAAAGCAAAACAGAAGATTTGACAGTTAAGCCTCATATTCAAAGACCTCCTGATATTGAAGGATTTTGAAAACCCTCTTATTTAGAACAACTTGAAAAACTTCTTGAAAAGAAATTTTCATGTTTAAATATAAAACCCATGGATCTGTCTAATATTTTTGCTGATTTTATTGAGTCTATTTCCAATAATTTTGAGGATATACAGTCCACTCCAATCTCTAAGATAGGAGCAGAAATTCACTCAGAGTTAAATAAACTCAGAGGAATGGTGAGAAAATAATCGGGAAAAAATTATGCTGATATTCCCCGTATGCAAACTGCCTATTATCCAAGATCAACTCCTCAAGATGTTCTGGTAAAAGAAAGAGAGTGGTCTTTAACAAACATGTCTTATAGTGGAGAGCATATTTATGAATGGAACTTAGATAGATTAACTGAAAGACAATTATCTATTTTAGTCCATCGAATGTTAATGTATTCTACTATTGCAAAAGTCTCTAGTCCTAAAGATGACGACGGTGAGCCTGTTAGGACGGATGCTACTATATGTAAAATGATTGTTGCAGGTTTTACTAGCCAACTTCGTGGCTGGCGGGACAATTTCCTTTCGAATTAAGAAAGAAACAAAATTTTTAATGCCAAAAATCTATTGCCTGGTGTTGATAACCTAGGTAGAAAATTGCTAGCGGGAAAAGAAGACGTTGTTTACACCCTTATTCTTACTATTATTCAACACTTTGGAGGTAAATTTACTAATCAACATGAAAATACTTGCACCCTCTTAAATGGTCTTAGATGTAGACATTTAGGGAAATTTTGATGGTATAAAGATTCTTTCTTTTCTAGGGTTATGAATTTACCCAAATCTAGATTAGAACACTGGAAGGCCAGATTCGTAGATGGACTTTCTCCTCTGTTTGCTGAAATAGTTAGAAAATCTATTAAAGGACAATATGGTGTAATTCCTTGGATGGATTTCACTTATGGCCAGCTTCTAGTAGCTTGCACCGAAGTAGGACTAAAAATTTGTAATGAGTTGAAACTGTCTAGACAAATTAAGCTAGATAGGATCAAAGAAAAAACCCAATTAGGAGACTTTTCTGGTCAATTTGGAATGAAAAATTGTAACCCCCCAAATCTGGTACCCGAAATGCTACACGGTTCTCATGACCCCTAAGGACCTTAAGCTAACCCATGACTGATATTTGTACCTATATACTATATAAAATACTTTATAATGCGGAAACATGAACTGAAAGGCCATAAGGTTCAATACTGAACATCATCTGAATGATATAACATCTGTGTGGGGTAGTAGAATACCCAAAATAAAATTGAAAATACTGAAGTCTGAAACATGATTGTCTAGAAAGCCTCTAACTAACTGAACTGTCTAAGTAAGGAGTTGATGGGACATGTCCCCAACTAACTCCAACTAATAGATTAATTATTGAGATAATGGGGAAATAATCATATCCTCGGAAGATGAGGACTCACTTCTAACTCTGTCTGCAGATATCTAGAATCTATTATTTCTTTGGAGCTCGTGTCTTTGAACCTATGGTATAAGACACCATAGCACAAATGCGTCAGTACTTTGAATGTACTGGTATGCATGTGAGGTAGGATGAATGCATGGGGTTCATATGTATGAACAATAATAATAACTGACTAACTATCATGAGCGTGAGAATACATGTATGAGACATAACAAATGACACTACTACTGTGATAACCTGATTACTGAATCTGAATATAACTGATAACATGAGTGACTGTATCTGACAGTCCTGAATCTGCTGGAACTATCTGAGTTCCATTCTGTATCTGACAGTCCTGAATTCTGAAGAACTATCTGAGTTATTTTACTGAGACTGATACTGAGACTGTGGGAGGTAGTCATCTAACCGACATACCCCAAATGATGCATTATATCTGAATTGGGGTCCAATCTATGCCCTGATTGGAAGGGTGTCAATACCGCGCCACTGGTAAGTACAACATGTGAGTGACCCTAATATAACAGGTAACTCTAGTGAGAACGGTGGGAACCCTCATATAGAAGGCTAAGCCACCTTATCTACCCTCATATAGCAGACTATGATGTCTCAACCTATACTGGCTACATAGTTCTGGAAGGCAAGGATTGCTTCTAAGAATCACACCCTCACATAACAGGTGAGTTCCCATCCTTGGGTTCACTTGATGCTAATTTCTACTCCAATCTGCATAGACATTGAACATAATTTACTGAACTGAACAAGGACTGAATTTCATTGACTGATGGAATATTACTGATATCTGACAACTGGCTGAGTTCATGAGATCATGGAGATTTCCTGAGTCATAAGACTGTCTGAAGTCTAAGGATTCATAGCTTGAATGAGTGTATCGTGGAAACATGACATGACTCTAGGCACACAACTAATATTTCGGGTACAAGTACCCCCAGGACTTGAAGGAAGGAAAACTGACCAAGCATAACTTATTTGAACACATAACTAACATCGTAATCCATAATATATTTATAGAAGCATTCTATAAAAACATGTGATAGGCATAACTTGTACATACATGGGGATTTCATGATATCATACTAGTTGGGCATTGTTCCTTCATCTAGGCATTTAATCAAGCACATGGTAGGCATAGCACATGTAGACAATATTATACAACAATTAATCATCATGATTCATCTCCAATGTCATCATCTAGGGTTTATTCATAGGTTCATATGAATATACATCTATACAAATCAATTCCACATAAAATTGATCACCCAACATGGATTTGAATTCAATTGATCATTCTCAACATAAATACAACAAACCCAACATGAAATTCGTAAAGAAATCCATAAACATAAACTTAGAAAAGAGATTCTTAGTCTTCATGGACAGAAGGAGTCCATGAATAAACACTATGCATACCTTAGTTCGTGATTTCGTGAAGATTGACAGAGGAAATTACTAATTATAAATCTTCTATGAAAAGCCCTAGATTGTTCTTGAGAGGTTCTTAAGAGAAAAGAGAGTATTTTTGGGTGAAAAGTGGTTGAATCACGTATTAAAGGGCTTAAATAGAGGTGAGAAGTTGACCCTTTTAACCCTGAACGCGTTATTTAATTTCGGTAAAATTTTCTCGAAATGAACCCCTGGCGCGACGCGGTGCTATTGCGCTGTGTCACTGGATTTTGACAATTGGGAAACTGAGGGATGGCGCAACGCAGAGCCATCGCGTTGCCCCTTCTTTTGTGACCTGGAACTTTGGTGCGACGCGAAGGAAATCACTCTAAGACACTGGAAAAGGACAAATTCTGAATTTGGGCCCTGGCGCGATGCGTCATAATCGTGGACCCCTACTGGAATTTGCCAAATGCTATTTCTTCTTGTGGCGCGGCGCACCACTGACTAATATGACTCTGTTTTACGACAGGAACTTAAAATAGTCGTAACTTCTGACTCGACTATTGGATTTGGGCGAATCTTATATCGATGGAAAGCTTATTGAATTTCCCACATGAAAAAAGTGAAAATCTTGAAAATTCCTCATGGAATAACTATCATTTAATTTAGAAGCTAATACTAGACATTCTTGAGATGAAATTAGCTAGGAAAAGTATGGGGTATTACAAAAATCCTGTCTCTGGAAAAAGAGGCCATAGAACTAGTAACCCAGAAAAACCTCTTAGAAAAAAAGTTATAGACATAGATCTAAAGAAGAGAATGAAGCCAAAAAAAACCCATCGTAAGTATACTAGATTTACAAAAAATAGGTCCAATAGAGTTCTAGCAAAAATCAAGTGTTATAGGTGTAAGAGATCTAGCAAAAATCAAGTGTTATAGGTGTAAGAAATTTGGTCATATTGCTCCAAATTGTAAGCTCCAAAAACTTAAGTCTGTAGAACTCTCTGAAGACATGACTAATAAAATTTATGGTTTATTATATACTTCAGGTTCTGAGTCTAATTATGAATCTGAGAATGATATTGAATTACTTGATTCCACGGATAGTCAGAATTATGAAAAACCTCAGGCTAATGCCTACACGGATTGCACTAATAATGTTTGTGATTGTGAAAATACTTTTTATAAATTACAATCCCAGTTTGAAGATTTAGATTTAAATGTTCAAACAATTATTGTTGACAGTGCTTTAGAATTATTGAAAGAAGTTACTGATGAAAAACATTGCTAAAAAATTATTGATCTTGCTTCCTCACAACCTAGCACTTTAAAACCTGCTAATAATAAAGTTGTTAAGAAAAATTCAAAAAATTTGGATTCTGTTATTGATATGATGCCCTATTCTCTAACTGAAGTTAATAGACGTCTTGTTATCAGTCAGACTCCTGGTACATATACGTCTTTTAAAGATTTAAAAATAGACGTTGAAAATCTGAAAAAAGAAATTATTTCTTTAAAATAAAATCAAATAATTTCAGATCATAGAATTTCAAAAATTGAAGAAAATATTTCCTAAAATGACATTGTTTCCAGTTCTAAAGGAAAAGAAAAGGTTGCTGAAAATTTTGAAAATGATACTGTTCGTGATATGGATGTAAAAAATGATTATTTTTTGGGTATGATGCAAATAGTTACTTCCCATAAATGGTATATAAATTGTGCTATCCGGATTAATAACGAATTTTTTGTAACTAATGTGGCTATGATTGATAGTGGTGCCGATGTTAGCTGCATTCAAGAAGGATTAATTCTAACCAGATATTTTGAAAAAACAACGCATATTGTTAGATCTACCTCTGGTCATTCTCTGGATATTAATTATAAATTGCCGCATACATATATTTGTAGAAATAAGGTTTGCATTTCACATTTCTTTTTTGTAGTCAAGAATCAATTATATCCCCCTATTATTTTAGGAACACCTTTTATAAATGCTATTTATCCCTACACACATATTGATGCTAAAGGCTTCAAAGCTACTTATAAAAACCAAGAAATTTCTTATCCTTTTGTTACAAATCCAGTAACACGAGACATAAATGCTTTGATTGATATGAAGCAAAAACATATGAATTTTTTACAGCTTGAAATGATGAGTATGAATATTTATAATACAATAAATTCTATAAAAATTCAGGAAAAAATCAAATTGATATCTAATCAACTGATTGTTGATATTTGTGCTGATCACCCAAATGCTTTTTGGACTCGCATAGAGCAAATTGTTTCTCTTCCTTATGAAAAAGATTTCAGAGAAGATCTTATTCCGACAAAATCCAGACCCTGCCAAATGAATACAGAGTTTGTAGGATTCTGTAAAAAAGAGATAGATGGTCTCTTACAAAAGGGTCTTATAAAACCCTCAAAATCCCCTTGGTCTTGTACTGCTTTCTATGTCAATAATGCTGCTGAAAAAGAACGAGGTACGCTAGGATTGGTAATTAATTATAAACCTCTGAATAAAGTTTTAAAATGGATTAGGTATCCAATACCTAATAAAAAAAACTTACTCTCTAGATTATATGATGCCAATATATTTTCAAAATTTGATCTAAAATCTGGTTATTGGCAAATTCAATTTGATAAAAGGCATACTTATAGAACTGCCTTTAATGTCCCTTTTGGACAATATGAATGGAATGTTATGCCATTTGGTTTATAAAATGCTCATTCTGAATTTCAAAAAATCATGAATGATATATTTAATGCCTATATGGATTTTATAATTGTATATATTGATGATATCCTTGTGTTTCCAAAAACAATAGAATTATATTTTAAACATCTGAATATTTTCAAACAAATTTTGATACAAAATAGTTTGGTTATTTCCAAACCAAAAATGCGTTTGTTCCAAATAGATGTTCGATTTTTAGGTCATAATATTTGTAAAGGAATAATTGAGCCTATACGATGAGCTATGGACTTTGCTGAAAAATTCTCTGATATTATTACTGATAAAACTCAGTTGCAACGATTTCTAGGAAGTCTTAACTATATTTCTCCCTTTTATCAGAATCTATCTAGAGATTTAGCTCTTTTATATGATAGGTTAAAAAGGATAAAAAAAATCCTTGGACTCAAGTCCTTACCGATCTGGTAAGATTAATCAAAAAATGTGTTACAACTCTGCCTTGTTTAACCTTAGTTAATCTAGCTTGATTAAAAATAGTTGAAACTGACACTTCAATTATTGGTTATGGAGGAATACTTAAACAAGTCAATCTCCATAATAATGTTGAAAGTTTGGTTAGATTTTATTCTGGAAAATGGTCTGAAAGTTAGAAAAAATACGCCACTGTGGCTCATGAAATGTTGACTATTGTTAAATGTGTTTTAAAATTCCAAGATGATTTATATAATCAAAAACTTATAGTTCGAACATGATGCCTCTAAATTGATATTTACAAGATGGCAAGCCCAGCTAGCCCCTTTTGATTTTGAAATACAATACAAGCAAGGTAGTGAAAATTCTTTGCCTGATTTCCTATCTAGGGAATACTTAAATAATTAAATGAATTAGTACACATATTTTCTTTCTAAAAAAATAATAATTACTATTATAAAATGCATTCCTCTAAATGAAGATATTCATTTTATCATATTAGAAAACCTTATCCATAATATGATAGAAGAAGGATTTATTTCTTCCTAATTTTGAAGACATACGAGATGAAATCGATTGGTATGATATTGACTCATCATTTGATAAATTCTAATCTACTTCATGCTGCATGGGTACAGATCCACCCTGGCAAATAGCCAGTGGTCGAGGAAAAGACAGTAGAAGCCAAAGAGGAAGATAATCCTCTTCTAGGGGAAGAAACTCCCCTTCATCATCATATGCTTCATCATCATCATTAATTTTCCCAGTATTACAAAGGGGAAATATGAGTTTAATTAATGCAAGAATTCCGCAAATTGCATAATCATCTTAAAAAACTTCACATTTGAGCACTTCGATCCATTTGGATGAGATTCCAGAGGATCATCCTTTATTTGAGCAACTACAATGTTTTATATCTGCTAAGCAAGCTGATTCGTTTGCTTCAGTTGCCAAAGAAAACACTGCTGATAGGCAAAATTATGAAAAACTTAAAAATTGATAGCTAATAGTTCTCGTAGAAAATTCTCAAATATGTAAACAAACTGATCCATGGAAACTCCTCCAAAAACATTTATTAACTAACCTCTATTTTGCAGGAGAATCTTATAAAACAAGAGCCTTTTATGAATCAATACTAGTGGCTATTGGAAGTATTGAAATAAAACACCATCAAATTGGTGAAACAACTCCAGATGTTCATGGATACTCCAAGATTTTCATTAAAAAACTCATATCAATAGAAGATTGGGGAACCACTTCCATGACAGAAAAATTCATGACAATGAAAGGATAAAAAATCGCCTTCACTTATTGGGACTATATAAAATCCTTTACCCAAACCTTATATTATAACAATACTAAACATAAACATAAACATACTTGGTTTCTAAAGGTTTGTTCTAAAGTCTTTGAAGACCCAATTCCCAATTGGTTTATTCAATGGTGGTCGTATCATGGCCCTACAGTAAAAATTCTACCAGTAGAATATTTGTATCTGTACAAAGAATAGATTAAAGTGTCACTATTTCTAACAGACTTATATCATTCAGATCATGTCTGTAATCTAGATAAAATCGACCAAATGTGTTTCTTTATAGAATTATCCATTCTATGGATACATAAATGGAGTGTTGAATTCGGATACACAAAAGAACAAATACCTGGACTTTATAGGGTATTCTATACCAATTTTTGGGAAAAGCTAACAAGAATGGACCCTCTCACTAAGCTCCCGCTTGGACGAGAATTGCTCGAATCCATTAATCAAAAGATCGTTGGATACACTTCTGCTCCTCAAAAGAAAATTATGGAAGATAAAAACCTAAGTTATATTTCTAGAAGAATCTCTATACATGACGGAGACGAATTAGAAATGATTGAAAAATACTTAGAAGAAGTCCGAAAAAATTTGATGAAAACTGTGGAACAATGTTCGAATACTTTCATGAAGAGTCTTACAAGTGAAGAAGCAACTGAATCTAAAGATATTGAAGAATCCCATCAACTTCCTCCTGAAAATATTCTTAATGATAAAGATATTAAAATAGATGAGGTGTAACACCTCGATTTTCTAAACCAGAATGCTACACGGTGCTTATAAACCCGAAGGATCACAAGCTAACTCATGACTGATATCTGTACCTGTACACTAAAATTATGACGTAATATTGTGGAAAAACATGAATAATAGGCCATAATGTCAACTGAATAAAATATCTGACAGACGTAATATCTATATGGGTGGCAAATACCCAAAAACAGCTAAAGTCTGAATCAAATCTGAACTAAATTTGAAAGCCTCTTAATACCGTTTGCGTAAGGAGTTGAAAGAACATGTCTCCAACTAACTCTGTCTAGCAAAACAGAACTAAAATAATAAATGAAATAAAATAATATCATCCTCGAATGGATGAGGACTCACTGCAACCCTGCGACTGGAATGCTACTGTTGATCTGAAACACGTGCCTCTGAACCTATGGTGTAACATAAAAGAAAGCACCATAGAGCAAATGCGTCAGTACGTCTGAATATACTGAGTATACGAGTGAGGTAGGCTAAATGCAAAGGGTTATATGCATGAACAATGCTGACTAATATGAACGTGAGAATACATACATACATAAACAACTATAACTGAACTCGTGGTGATACTGACTACTGAGTCTGAATACTGACGACGTGACTTTACAGACACTGAGATACTGAATAGATGAATGACTATTTCTGACAGTTCGAATTATGAAGAACTGGTCTGATTGAGTGTGTCTAACAGTCCTGAAACTGAATACTGATAACATAAGCTATGACAACTAACATAACTGATATAACTGTGATGATCGACAAGACTGATGTAACTGATACTGAGCAACTGTATTTAGCAGTCTGAGTTCTGATGGAACTATCTGAGTTCCATTCAATATGGAGTAACTGAATTAGAGATCAGTCCTATCTAGCGGGTGATCTTTAAATCTAATGATTCTGATACTAATTAACTATAGTTGAGATCAATCCTGTCTAATGGGTGATCTTGAAGTCTATTTATAATGATAAGGATTGACTGTCTCTAACAGTACTGAATATGTACTACTGAACCGAGTTGACTGTATCTGACAGTCCTGAATCTGTAACTGAAACTATAGGATGTATTCATCTAACCGACATGTACCATGCTAAGCTGACTGGGGTCCAATCTCTGCCCTGACTGGACGGGTGTCAGTACCGCGCCACCAGTAAAGACAACTGTTATGGATTCAGTCCTAATCTTGCGGGTGACTCCTGGGATCAGTCCTATACATATAAATGTGCTAATGGGTGACCCCTGAGTATTCCAATCCAATCTAACGGGTGACATCTCGTACCTACGCTGGCTACGTAGTTCTGGAACTTAGGGGTTGCTTATAAGGATCTCCGTCCTTTCTAGCGGGTGAGTCCCCATCCCTAGGCTCACTCGGTACAGAATCCTACTTCTATTTGAAAGACACTAAACTGGATAACTGAGCTAAACTAATTAACTGAACTGAACTGATTAGCTGAACTGATACTGATTAACTGAACTGATACTAGTGGTATTATTTAGCGGGGATAAACTAAGTTTACTGAGTTCCCTTGACTGAAGGAACGTACTGAGTTCTGAGGACTGAATGAGAGTACTAAAATTACTGAGATCTCTAGGAATACTACTGTTACTGAGATCACTGAGATTACTGAGTACTGAGGTTACTGAACTACTGAAACTGCTGAGATTTCTGAGTTTTCCTGAGTCACATAACTAACTGAATTCTATAGACCATGGCTTGACTGAGAGTATTGTGATAACATGACAAGGCACTAGGTACACAACTATATTATTTTGGGTTCAAGTACTCCCAGGACTCGATGGAAGGAAACTGACATACATGACTGACTTGATCATAAGAATAGAGTCCAGAATTCACAATATCATAAGTAGGGGATTTCATACTACACTTGGTTCTCAACATCTTATAAATGGAAGGGGATGCGCACAACATGTATATACTCGCATTGCTTCAATATCATGCTAATTCCATATCACAACAATAACACACAACAATAACGTGGAGTTCATGTGGAATCATAAAGAATAGAAAATGGGCTTGTCATTTAAGCACTATTAAGTCATAAAAACATGAATTCTATCATTCTTGGAATTTTATCAAACACCTTACATGCACAACTTTGGGCATAGATGTACTTAGCAATTTGACAATCTTAATCCATCCAAAATTCATGGGTTTCAACTAACCTACTCACATGCTTCATAAAAAACACATCAAGATACAACCTTGAATCCAAACAACAATCATCAACATGAATATAGTCATAACACAACAACAAAATCACAATTTATAATTTAAAACATGATTCTTGAGCTCCATGGATGAAAGGGACCCATGGATGAACACTACACATACCTTAAAGCTTGATCTTAAAAGAGATCTAATATTTCTTGAAGGTTCTTGAAGAAATCCTTAGGCTTGTTCTTGATTTTTCTTGACTAGGGTTTAACACTTTCAGGAGAGAATGTTCTTGTTCTTGAGGAGATGATATTGAGAGAAAACCCTAATCTTGTGGTTGAGAGTGTATGAGAGAGCTTTTTGAGATGTTTAACTAAAGAGAATGAAAGATAATACGCTCCTTGAGGGTTATAAGTCATGGGAAGTAAAGGAAAAGACCATAATACCCTTGAAAAAACGTCCCTCAATTACTGAAAAAAATAGCTGACGACATTCGTGACAAGTCGTCAAGCTGGTGATAAGTCGTCACGAAATGTCGTCATAAAAGGGTAAAATCTTGATTTTCTGGTTAAGGTTGACAACATTGGTGATAAGTCGTCACGGGCATGACGGCTTGTCACAAAATGTCATCACTGGGATTAGAAATCTGCCCAGGGATGGAGACATTGGTGATAAGTCGTCACGCTTGTGACAACTTATCAGGAATGTCGTCACTCAGTTTCCCAGCCTGACATGCTGGAGTAAAATGGGCATAACTCCTTGATTCGATATTAGATTTAGACAAAATTGGTATCGTTGGAAAGATAATTCAATTATCTATCTTTTGGTAGGTCATGAGATAAAAAATTCGTAGAATAAATATAGATATACTCATTTGAAGTTGACTATAGCAATATCCTTCTCAAGAATTCAATCGGTAAGGAATATTTTGATTCGTCTGATAGCTGGAAGTTATTTGAAGACTATATATACATCTAACTTTCTCATAAAACTATAAAATAACCATGTTTTACTATGCATGAGCTTAAAATGTGGTGCTAATATTGGTTTGGATTTTTAGGGGTATTACATGAGGCCTTACTCTATCAACTAAAAAGCAAAGAAAAAGACAAGATATGATAAGTTTACTACGATCATATTCTATGTTTAGGACCCATATATGGGACCTTTAAATAATAAAAACACTATGCACAGGGACCCACCAGTACTGTGCAAGATGTTTTTTTTTTCTATATATATAGACGCCTCATCTGTTAGGGAGGCATAAGTTAGAAAAAAATTTATTTCTTTCATTTTCTCTCTCTAAGTCTGATCTCCTTTCTATCTTCCCCTCTTGTATAATATTTCAAGGCTTTAATAAAATAAGGCAGCTAGCCGACATTTTCTATTCCGGCTTTGCATCCGGCCAATATTAAGGTATTTATTTATTTATTTTCTTCTGATGTACTTCTAATACTTCTTCTTCCCTTCCAGCTGTGACTATGTCCGGCTAAAATCCTTTCATATCAATGCCAGATATCTAACTTCTTGTACTTAGTAACTATGAAAGATCCAGATCCTATCAAAATATGAAGAAATTTATCTATAGTTTCTTGACTTGGTTCCGAAATGGTGGTACAGTCGAGTTTAATATGGCTTATGTTGGCTTTATCTTTGTGACTACATCTAGTAAGCTGTGCCTCTTTAGCTCGTAAAAGATGAAGAAAAGGGCAACTTTTTGTACAGTCATAACTTCTAGACACATGGGTTCAACATAAGTATATTAAATATCTGACAGGCCCCTTGTTCGGGTAAAAGGATTAATTCTTCCATACAGTCACTAAGCTATTTGAAAATTGAAGTAAATATTTCCCAAAGTGACATTGTTTTCAGTTCTAAAGGAAATAAAAAGGTTGCTAAAAATTCTGAAAATGATACTGTTCGTGATATGGATGTAAAAAATGATTATTTTTTGGGTATGATGCAAATAGTTACTGCCCATAAATGGTATCTAAATTGTACTATCCTGATTAATAACGAATTTTCTGTAGCTAATGTGTCTATGATTGATAGTGGTGCCGATGTTAGCTGCATTCAAGAAGGATTAATTCCAACCAGATATTTTGAAAAAACAACGCATATTGTTAGATCTGCCTCTGGTCATTCTCTAGATATTAATTATAAATTGCAGCATACATATATTTGTAGAAATAAGGTTTGCATTTCGCATTTTTTTTTTCTAGGCAAGAATCAATTATATCCCCCTATTATTTTAGGAACACCTTTTATAAATGCTATTTATCCCTACACACATATTGATGCTAAAGACTTCAAAGTTACCTATAAAAACTAGGAAATTTCTTATCCTTTTGTTACAGATCCAGTAACACGAGACATAAATGCTTTGATTGATATGAAGCAAAAACATATGAATTTTTTATAGCTTGAAATGATGAGTATGAATATTTATAATACAATGAATTCTATAAAAATTCAGGAAAAAATCAAATTGATATCTAATCAATTGATTGTTGATATTTGTGCTGATCACCCAAATGCTTTTTGGACTCGCATAGAGCATATTGTTTCTCCTCCTTATGAAAAAGATTTCAGAGAAGATCTTATTCCGATAAAATCCAGACCCTGCCAAATAAATACAGAGTTTGTAGGATTCTATAAAAAAGAGATGGATGGTCTCTTACAAAAGGGTCTCATAAAACCCTCAAAATCCCCTTGGTCCTGTACTGCTTTCTATGTCAATAATGCTGCTGAAAAAGAACGAGGTACGCTAAGATTGATAATTAATTATAAGCCTCTGAATAAAGTTTTAAAATGGATTAGGTATCCAATACCTAATAAAAAAGACTTACTCTTTAGATTATATGATGTCAAAATATTTTTAAAATTTGATCTAAAATTTGGTTATTGGCAAATTCAATTTGATAAAAGGCATACTTATAGAACTGCCTTTAATGTCCCTTTTGGACAATATGAATGGAATGTTATGTCATTTGGTTTATAAAATGCTCCTTCTGAATTTCAAAAAATCATGAATGATATATTTAATGCCTATATGGATTTTATAATTGTATATATTGATGATATCCTTGTGTTTTCAAAAGCAAAAGAATTACATTTTAAACATCTGAATATTTTCAAATAAATTGTGATACAAAATGGTTTGGTTATTTCCGAACCAAAAATGTGTTTGTTCCAAACAAATGTTTGATTTTTAGGTCATAATATTTGTAAAGAAATAATTGAGCCTATACAACGAGCTATGGACTTTGCTGAAAAATTCCCTGATATTATTACTGATAAAACTCAGTTGCAGCGATTTCTAGGAAGTCTTAACTATATTTCTCCCTTTTATCAGAATATATCTATAGATTTAACTCCTTTATATGATAGGTTAAAAAAGGATCAAAAAAATCCTTGGACTCAAGTCCATACCGATCTGGTAAGATTAATCAAAAAACGTGATGTAACTCTGCCTTGTTTAACATTAACCAATCCAGCTTGGTTAAAAATAGTTGAAACTGATGCTTCAAATATTGGTTATGGAGGAATACTTAAACAAGTCAATCCCCATAATAATGTTGAATGTTTGGTTAGATTTCATTCTGGAAAATGGTCTGAAAGTTAGAAAAAATATGCCACTGTGGCTCATGAAATGTTGACTATTGTTAAATATGTTTTAAAATTTCAAGATGATTTATATAATAAAAAATTTATAGTTCAAACAGATGCTCAATCTGTTAAGTACATGTTCGACAAAGATTTTAAACATGATGCCTCTAAATTGATATGTGCAAGATGGCAAGCCCAGCTAGCCCCTTTTGATTTTGAAATACAATACAAGAAAGGTAGTGAAAATTCTTTGCCTGATTTCCTATCCAGGGAATACTTAAATAATTAAATGAATTATTACACATATTTTCTTTCTGAAAAAATAATAATTACTATTATAAAATGCATTCCTCTAAATGAAGATATTCATTTTATCATATTAGAAAAACTTATCCATAATATGATAGAAGAAGATTTATTTCTTCCTAATTTTGAAGATATACGAGATGAAATCGATTGGTATGATATTGACTCATCATTTGATAAATTCTAATCTACTTCATGCAATATGGTTACAGATCCACCCTGGCAAATAGCCAGTGGCCGAGGAAAAGGCGGCAGAAGCCAAGGAGGAAGATACTCCTCTTCCAGGGGAAGAAACTCCCCTTCATCATCATATGCTTCTTCATCATCCAATTTTCCAGTATTGCAAAGGGGAAATATGAGTCTAATTAATGCAAGAATTCCACAAATTGCATAATCATCCTAAAAAATTCCACATATGAGCACTTTGATCCATTTGGATGAGATTTCAGAGGATCATCCTTTATTTGAGCAACTACACTGTTTTATATCTGCTAAGCAAGCCAAATCGTTTGCTTCAGTTGCCAAAGAAAACACTGCCGATAGGAAAAATTATGAAAAAATTGAAAATCGAGAGCTAATAGTTCTCGTAGAAAATTCTCAAATATGTAAACAAAATGATCCATGAAAACTCCTCCAAAAACATTTATTAACTAACCTCTATTTTGCAGGAGAATCTTATAAAACAAGAGCCTTTTATGAATCAATACTAGTGGCTATTAGAAATATTGAAATAGAACACCATCAAATGGGTGAAACAACTCCAGATGTTCATGGATACTCCAAGATGGTCATTAAAATATTGGGGAACCACTTCCATGACAGAAAAATTCATGACAATGAAAGGATAAAAAATCGCCTTTACTTATTGGGACTACATAAAAGCCTTTACCCAAACCTTATATTATAACAATATTAGACATAAACATACTTGGTTTCTAAAGGTTTGTTCTAAAGTCTTTGAATACCCAATTCACAATTGGTTTATTCAATGGTGGTCGTATCATGGCCCTACAGTAAAAATTCTGCCAGTAGAATATCTGCATCTGTACAAAGAATGGATTAAAGTGTCGCCATTTCTAACAGACTTATATCATTCAGATCATGTCTGTAATCTAGATAAAATCGACCAAATGTATTTCTTTATAGAATTCTCCATTCCATAGATACATAAATGGAGTGTTGAATTTGGATACACAAAAGAACAAATACCCGGACTTTATAGGGTATTCTACACCAATTTTTGGGAAAATCTAACAAGAAAGGACCCCCTCACTAAGCTCCCGCGTGGATGAGAATTGCTCGAATCCATTAATCAAAAGATCGTTGGATACACCTTTGCTCCTCAAAAGAAAATTATGAAAGATAAAAACCTAAGTTATATTTCTAGAAGAATCTCTGTACATGACGGAGACAAATTAAAAACGATTGAAAAATACTTGAAGAAGTTCGAAAAAATTTAATAAAAACTGTGGAACAATGTTCGGATACTTCCATGAAGAGTCTTACAAGTGAAGCAGCAGCTGAATCTGAAGATATTCAAGAATCCCAGTAACTTCTTCCTGAAAATATTCTTAATGATAAAGAAATTGAAAGAGCTGAGGCCTTACTCTATCAACTAAAAAGCAAAGAAAAAGAAAAGATATGATAGGTTTACTATGCTCGTCTTCTATGTATAGGACCCATATATATGACCCATAAATAATAAAAACACTATGCACAGGGACCCACCAGTACTGTGCAAGATGGTTTTTTTCTATATATATAGACTCCGCATCTATTAGGGAGACATAAGTTAGAAAAAAAGTTCTTTCTTTCATTTTCTCTCTCTAAGTCTGCTCTCTCTTCTTTCTTCCCCTCTTGTATAATATTTCAAGACTTTAATAAAATAAGGCAGCTAGCCGACATTTACTATTCCATCCTTGCATCCGGCCAATATTAAGGTATTTATTTATTTTCTTCTGACGTACTTCTAATACTTCTTCTTTCCTTCCATCCGTGACTACGTCTGACTAAAAAACTTTCATATATATGCCAGAGATCTTACTTCTCGTACTTAGTAACTATGAAAGATCCAGACTCTATCAAAATATGAAAAAAAAATTCTATAGTTTCTTGACTTGGTTCCGAAATGGTGGTATAGTCGAGTTTAATATGGCTTATGTTGGTTTTGTCTTTGTGACTACGTCTAGTAAGTTGTGCCACTTTAGCCCATAAAAGATGAAGAAAAAGGTGACTTTTTGCTCAGTCAGAACTTCTAGACACATGGGTTCAACATAAGTATATTAAATATCTGACAGGCCCCTTGTTTGGGTAAAAGGATTAATTCTTCCATACAGTCATTAAGCTATTCGAAAATTGTTTTATATTTCGATTGGTTCTTTGGTTTGGTATTCCAACTATGGCTTAATCCGATATTGTTGAAGCTAGTTTGGCAGGCGCCGCGGCTTACCCACGCCTGACAAGATCCTGCTTAATGGTATCATATATATATGTATATATATATATATGTATATATATATATGTATATATATATATATGTATATATATATATGTATATATATATATATGTATATATATATGTATATATGTATATATGTATATATGTATATATATACATATATATATATATATACATATATATATATATATGTTATACCTCTGTCTCTGTCTCTAATATCTAATCTCTTATTTAATCTCTATCTCTAATATATTAAAAGTGTGAAGGGTCTTACAGATATTTTTTGAATTTTTTGTATACATATATATATATATATATATGTATATATATATACATATATATGTATATATGTTATACCTCTGTCTCTGTCTCTAATATCTAATCTCTTATTTAATCTCTATCTCTAATATATTAAAAGTGTGAAGGGTCTTACAGATATTGTTTGAACTTTTTGCCCTTCAATAAAAGACCTCGCTCTAGATAAATACGTTTTTTCACTTGTATAATATTAAATATTAATAATAATAAATATAAAAAATAAGGCTTTAGTCATCGACAACCCCTTTAAGTTATCCCAAAATTTCACTTAAACCCCTCAACTAAGGCATGTACCTATCAGGCCCCTAACCCACCCGAATTTTGATCCAAGCGGGCTTTTTTCCCTACATGGCATGCCACATATTTTTTACTCAGTAGGGGCGCGTGAGGAGTGATATTTTTGCTAAATCACGAATAAAAAGGTGCCAGGTGGCACTGAGGTCCCCCAAAAATTATTAATAAAATAATTTCTTTTAAAAAAGCTCAACCATATTCCCCCCATCCGATACCCCCCCTCTTCATCTTCTTCTCCCGCTCTTCTTCCTCATTCTTTTTTTTCTTAAACTTAATTCTCCTCCCATTTTTTTTACTTTTTCTCCTTTTTTGTTCTTAGTTTTGAATTTACATTTTGATTTGAAAATTTTTTTGTTCTTAATTCGATCTTATTCTTAATTCTTTTCCGCCAATAGTTTGCCGAAAAAATGAAAGTTGCCAAAAAAATGGAAGTTTGCCAGAAAAATGTAAATCCATTTTTTTCACAAATATACAAAATTATAAATTTAATTAAAAAAGAAAAATCAAAATGATATTTTCATAAATCAATAAGCTATTTCATCTTCCTCAATCTATTTTGAGTTTTCTCCATCTCATTTTTCATTGTAGAAGAGGAAGAATTTTGTCGGAAAAAATGAAGTTATGTCGGAGGTTTTTGAGTACAAGATGAAGAAGAGGAGGGTGTGGACAGGGGCGGGGGTGTTTAGTTTTTTTCTTTTTTTTAAAAAAGGTTATAATTATTTTTAATTATAATTTTAATTAGTTATGGAATATTTTTTAATTACTTTTGGATTCAATGCCAAATGCCACCATTTAATTCATCATTTTTACCACATCATCGCGTGTATGTTGCACACACTTTAGCTTTTAGCTGATTGACAAAAAAATATTCAAAGGGTTCAAATTTCGGGTGAGTTAAGGGCTTGATAGGTACAGGCCTTAGTTGAGGGGTTTAAGTAAATTTTTGGGACAACTTAAAGTGGTTGTCGATGACTTAATCCAAAAAGTACATAAGAAAAAAATTCATTACGTGTAAAATCGACTGAATTTTCCTGCAATTATAGGAAAGATAAAAAATAAATATGGAAGAAGTATTATTATGTGTAAAGTCGGTTGATTTATCCTACTTTTATGAAAAAAGTTGATTTTCTAATGTCGAATAATTATGTTTACGAGAAAATAATTATTAACATATATCATATTCTTCTACCCGTCCCTTAGCCTATATTACAATTTGTAAAGTTCTACTTGATCTTGAGTCTCGATATTTCTGATATTAGTGGAGTACGACACTAAGGGCAAACTTATGTTTCATCTTATATGACATGTGAATTCTTTGTGAAACTAAGCAAAATTTGACTCTTACACCTATTTGTATATTAGTGAGTAAATATGGATGATTCTCTTGTGGTGAGGGCACATCTTTGATGATGGTTAGGTAATTTGTATGATCTCTTTTTTGTGTAATATGCATGATTTTTCCAACTTGGTAGAGTCAATTCTTTAGGTTACGAAGTTTTGAAGTAGTGTTCATGAGTTTTTCATTCGTAATATAACATGCTTATTGTGGAGCTTGCTCGTCATGCAGTCGTTGTAGTTCTAGCTTAAGTGTATCAGTTGTAGTAGTGATGCTAGAGTCTTCGATGATGAACAGGGCTTTAAGTGTGGGGTGATGATCCTAGATATATTTATACTCCTATATGTTATTATCTATGCGTGTTTAGCTTACTTTTGAGGACTTTCTGATGTTCTTAATAATGAATCAATTAAGGGTGCAATTGTGTAATTATGTGTTAGGTTACATTTTTATAGTTTCTAAGTTACATTTGAAACAAGTTAAGAGTCAAATGATCAAATATAGTTTGGACGAGAAAATTAGTTGTGCTAGCTTGAGTTATGCTTGTTCTAGTGTACTTTGATGAGATTTATTGTGCTGTATGAACTAATGATTGTCATTTGATGTTTTAGGAGATCATTTTAGGTGTTTTTAAAGCTAATTAAATTCTACAAACAAATCCTAAGAAGTGGGAAAACAAGGAGCAAACGTATGCCAAAATAGGAGCTTATACGGAGCAAATCCTCCCCGTTGTGGGAGTGCCTATGCCGTACACTCCATAGATGGATATAGGGTGTGCGCCTCAGCCAATAGGAGGACCCCTCACTGAATCATACTTGCTTTGAGTGTGATCTTCACCTCCAAAGGCTGGCAACTCCCGGGGTATTCAAAAGTTGATTTTTAAACCTTTTAAGCGATGAGCAATGTTGTCAATGCATATATTTAGTGTTGGGATATCATGGATGACCTAAAGCACTATAAAAGCATCGCTTGGTCACAATTTAATCCCACTTGATCAATACACGAATTGGAGAGGAGATAAGACATCAAGGGGCTCAAACTAGGGTTCTTTGTTCTTTAACTTTACTTTCTTGTAGTTTTACTTTATGAACTCATCTATCATGATTCTTTGTAAGAATATGAGTGACTAAAAACCCTAATTCTAGGGCTGACGCAACAAATATGAGTGTGTAATTATGATTTTATTGTTGGTTTATATGTTTATCAAATATGTGATTGTTCTTACATTCTTGTTTTACTATTCTAAAGCATTAAGAACTTTAGGATAAACCTAAGTCCCAAAAAGAATTGACCATAGGAGTGAGGGATGTAGTGAATAATGTATGGAGTGTGGATCATGTCTTTAATCATTTGATAATAATTGTTAGAGGATAATTTGCAGTTAGGATAGAGATATACCTAAACATCCCACTTGGTTAATGAAATAGAAAGATAACTTAATGCACTCAAAATAAATACTCACGTCCCCATTCAATGATGTGATTGTGAGATTAATTTGGATTGATAACTTTGAAGATAACGATTCCCAAGTTATAATATCAACCTCATAGATCAACAATTACGATAAACACAAACACTGGCTAGAAATCATAAGTAGACATGAATGTGTAGTAATGTCTCAACCCTAAAAGCGCTCCATATATTGTTTATACTTCAGATTTCATACAGTTGTTATTTCATGTTACTTAGTTATATTAACAAAGCTCATACTCTTGTTACAAAGCTCATACTCTTGTTACAAACTTGCACTTATTTAATCTCATTAGTAATGCTAGAATTGGATAGTGTGCTAATCACCAAGTCCCTGTGGAATCGATATTTGACTCGAAAGGGCCCCTTTATTACTTGACAGCCACAATACACTTGCGTGAGCGGTAGGACGCAACACCCATTTTAGATAAAATCATATTTTCACTATTTTTCTCAAATTTAATATTGACTCCTAAATATAAAAATTAAGAACTCCTAAAATATATGGTAAAATAAATATAGTATAGACTCCTAAAATACATAGTAAAAGAATAATAATATTTTTTTATTTGGAGGTGTATGTGAAACATGGGGATAATGTAGATTTCTCAAAAACAAAAAAAAGGAGAATAATAGTTTTTTTTATTTGTGGGTGTAAGTGAAACAAGGTAATAATATAGATTTCTCAAAATGTGGTTGAGGACAAAAATAGAAAGTTTTTATTTACTTGGTGTAAGAAATAGGATATATGTTATTAAGGTTTAAGCTTCGTTTAGGTTTAGGATATATTATTTTTTTGAAATCAAAATACTTTATGGTACAAAAGAAAAAGAAGATCTAAATATTAAATTATTAGTGTCATGGTAGGAGAAGTCTTAAAGTACCATGTTGGTAGGTTAATTTCTTATAATTTAAGTAAACAAATAAAACACGATCATAAATAATTTTATACCTTACTAATTGATTATTACTTTTTGCAAAAGAAAATTAAAACTCTTACATATTGAAATAAACCCTTTCTTGGCTGATATTTTTTTCGGACTTCTATAAATAAGTGTCCTTCCTTCTACAACAACATACACAATGTAGTTCTTGAACTAAATTTTGTTTAGAAATTCCCTCAATAGTTTTATATATATTTTTTTATATCAGTGATATATCTGCTAATTGACCAAATCAATTTAATATATTATGAGTTTTTATAATTTTTCGTTGTTATGATCGTTCAAGTTTCTTTGTAGGCTTCTGCACAATACCTTTTATTTTGATCCCAATATCATACTCATGATTTGAATTCAATCGAATTTAAATGAAATATCAAAAGATTATTAAATTATTGCCCAATCTATAAAGGTGGGCTATGCAATATAAAAAAATCTAGTTTGTTTTCTCATTTATTGTATTATTCCTTATTTTGATCATTGGTATATTCTATAGATTAATATTCTAAAATTTTCAAATCTATTCTAAGCTTCATAAAAACATTAATTATCGAGGTATAACTTCTATTGATTTATAAGCCACACAAATACATTTATCTTCAATTTAAGTTCATTGCATTTTAAATGTTGTTTTGATTTTGTCCGTAGTCTAATTGTGTGATTTAAAGATTTATTCTTACAACTATCATCGCAATAGTCGTTAAAAAGATATATATTTGAGTCTCATGTAAGTCTTCTTATTTTCCTGTCAAAGATCCTATTTTTTCGCATTCACACATAATTTGAGAAATTAAAAATGGACTGGAGTGTTGTTTACATTGAATTTTAAGATTCTGTTTGTTATGCTAAACACACGACAAAATTAATAGATTTTCACTTTTTATTTAAAAATTCAGAAAAAGGGATGAAAAACACTATTAGGTAAATAGTGTCTGTGGAGATTCATCAAGCTCACATTTCATAATATTTTTTGTGGCAAGTTGTAATGATATGAATTTGTGATTTTTTTATGAATTTTAATCATTTTTCTCTTTTCTGTAGTTACTAGATATTGATTTTGAGGTTTGGGGATCGTTGGCCTAGTTTTCGATGCGATCAAAAATGATTTGTGCGAGTTTATGATTTTTAGAAGCTTGAGAAGTCATATAGTTGACTTCGGTCAACATTTATTGTTTTGAGTGTCCAATGACAAAACGACTGTGCTAACAAATTTGGAATGTCCAATTTGGGTTAATAATGGGGTTGGTTCAATTTCAAGACCTTTATATCTCATCCTGATCCTTCATTTGAAAAATAATAAAATAGGGACTCGGGGGTTAATTTATTAATGACAATCTTTTTTCAAAAATATGATGTCGCTATTGAGTTTGCAACGACAAAATTAGCCTAGTAGCATTGTTCGTTTTCATCCATGAGATTCTGAATAAATCCCGAGGATACGATCGAGAACTTGCCATTTTTTCCAAGTTGTTGATATACATCAGCTAGTTCCCCCTCTTAAGCGATCAAAGGGTTTCTTTAGCGGAAGGTGCCTTAGTGACTCAGGAAGTACTTAAGTAAAGCCCAACAATTTTGGCTTGGTAGCTAAAGTGACGTCCCAGCCGTTTAAGTGGTGGTCGCTTAAGCGATCATTTGGGCGCTTAAGCGACCGATGTTGGTACAATATATAAGTCTTATTTTCATATTTTCCTCCATTTTTGGACCTTTGAGCTTCAAGCTTAGACGATTCTTGAGGATTTCTTCACTGTTTGAGCTTGGGTGAGCTCCAAAACCTTATTCCCATTATTTTTCATCAATCTTATCACCTAAAACACCTCTAAATCATGATTTCAAAATAAAAATTTGATGTTTTTACTGATAAAGTTTAAAAAGTATTTTTATTTGATTTGAACCTCATTTTAAACCTATTTTCGCATGAGTTTTTGCCTGTAGACTCCTATTAACTCGGGGAATGTATTTTAAAATAAATTTTTGATTCTACTCCTTTTGATTTCGAACTTAATTTTTAAACCCATTTGGATGCGCTCGAATATGGGCAATATAGGTACAGTTAGCTTTCTCTAAATGCGTAGATGCTATATTTGAATGTTGCAGTTGATGATGGGGCCATTCATGAGGATTAAGCTCTGTGTTGAAGCACTTTATACCAATATTTCATTGTTTTGAGGTAGGTTATGGCTTAACTTCTTTCATATTGAGTTGGTTAGTTTATAAATAAGTAAAGCATGCTATGGTTGGGGAAAATAGTTATGGAGTCTATATTTCAAGATTATTTTACTATTGTGTACTTGTGTAGGGGCTTATACTTTGTTGTTAATTGACTTGTGATATTTGATATTGTGTGTAGCCTGTGTGGGAGCTTTATTTGACATCACTCGCCTTATCTGTGCATTTGAATACTTTTGTTCTGGATATGATGCCCGTGTGGGGGCTTATTTTGCTAATATAGGATTTATTGAGCATTGATTGCTTTTATCATAATTAAAATACTCAACTTAGCAGTTGATAAAATATTAACTATGTCTTGCATGAATATTTATTTTGATGGTGCATAATTGGAGTTGATGATCATGAAGTGGACATATTGAGTTGATTTCTGGGCTCATTTATATATGTGTGTGTTGGATGGATTGCATATCATCATATTGAGTTGAGTGTGAGCATTACATACTTATTCCATACATATACATTATGAGACACTGGTACTATTAAGAATAATTATTTTTAAAAAAATGAAACACTTTTATGAAAATCCTCTCCATGAACACGAGTCAGAGAGAAGAGTTGAGATTGATATTGAGAATAAGATCTGAGATAGAGTATATAAGTTGCGAATTCTCAATGGGTCCTACCTGGTAGTTACGAGCACGGTGGGTGTATACAGAAATCCATGTGATGGATTTCATCATTCATCCTATCCACATTGCATTGCATTATAGTTGCATTTATATCTTGATTGTGTTTTCTCAGTTTCCTTGACTTGTGCTTGGTTTCCGTGTATTTTTTCTTTATATTTTTGTTGTTTCTATTTCTTCGTACTTATACATATTAGAACTATTAGTGGAGACGATCTGAGCTGCCGTTTGGGACATTTCTGCTTGCAAGGTGAGGTACTCATTGTATATTTTACTTATCTTATTTTCTGCTTTGCTCAGTCGACCTATAATACTTATTGAGTGTAAGTGGACTGTACTCACCCCTATTGTGCCCTTTAAGTGCAGATCCTAGTACGAGCACTTCACGTGGTAGTTGAGTTCGAGTGAAGGGTTTCAGAGAGATAATAATCGCTCTAGTATTTGGGGCTATATCGGACCTCATATATCTTATTTATCTTTATTTTGATTATCAAAGACAGATACATGTATTTTTAATTTCCAAAATATTGTAGATGTTCTTACAATGTGACACCAGATTTCTGGATTTATGAGATTTCTGTTGGGTTTCTACTTTTACTTATGTTTTAGGGTCTGACTTCATTCTAAAGTCTCGCTTTGGTGTGTATTTATTATATACTTCACATTTCCTTTATTAGTTTAGGAGATTGGCTTACTTATCATGGTTGAGCCACGATAAGTGCCATCATGACCTAATTTTGGATCATGACAAACTGGTATCACAGTAGCCAGGTTCACTGGTCTCAAAAGTGTAAGAGTAGGATGTCTAGTGGAGTCTTGAGGACCGATACATAGACATCTGTATCTATCTTTGAGAAACTATCTGATGTCTTTAGAAAAAATTTCTCTATTTAGATTCTGAAACACCCCAAACTTTGGACCTTGCAAATTTCTTAAGTATTAAACTTTATGTTCATTATATGACTCGCACCATAAGTCGTACGGTGTGGTGATAGGTCTACGAACCCTAGTCATATGTTGGTCAGTGTGATTGTTGGTCGAGTGTTGTCCTGACTACGAAAGACTCCATATGAGCCGTATGGTGATATGACGAGAGGGTAGGGTCTAATCGTATGTTGTCTAGTATCTATCCCTTATTGTTCTTCTATGGATACGACTAGATCTTACAAGTCATTTGGTCTAGTGATGAATTGGGTAAGGGAGTCGTAAGTTGGACAAAATATGGTGTCTAACCTTCTGTTCTGGTAACGATTGGATGGTACCAATCGTATGATGTGGTGACAAGTTAGAGGGTCAACTCGTACCTACCTAAGGGTTTGCCACAACTTTTAAGCTGAGGGTACTTTAGACATTTCCCACCCCCAATCCCTTAAGACCCCGCATCTTATAACACTTATTGGGCGATTATTCTATACTTTAGAAGATCAAACACTCTCTAAAACCTCCCAAGAAGATTGGACTAGGGTTTCTTTTAGGTGGTCATCTAGAGGTTTAAAGATCAAATTCTCTTGGTGAATCTTTGTAACTCAGGCATGTGACTCTTCCTTCATTGTTAGTTCACTAAAAGTATATGTATAAAGAGTTGTTCATGAATCATTAAAGGTGGTTTGAAAACCAAGGTTGAGGGTTTGGTTGCATAGTGTTGAACATTGACTTCTCATGATTTAAATTGTGTTTATGCATGTTTTAATAATGGTTTTGCACGTGGTTAACCCTAACTTGATGATTTTTGGCTTGAATAATGGTTTGATAATGGTATGCCCTTAACCTGTTTGTAAAATTGCCAATGAGAATGATCTTGTCACATGTTGAATTGTGTTTTTAATTAAGGCATTGGCCTAGTAATGTAAATGGTTGGTAAATGGTTTTATGAGAGCCTTGTTGGCCATAAATTGGTTTGAATTACTAAATGGGTTTGATTCCCTAAATATTGAATTGAATTGATGTCATTATTCAGACAATGAGTTCGAGTCTCACGTTGATTAATACTGGTTATCACATATTTTACGCTTGGAAATGGGGTTGATATGGCAATACCAACGAGATGCCTTTGGTAAGTAATTAAATTAATGGTTGTATATGTGTAATGAATGTTTTAATTAGGCTTTAAAGCGAGATGTGTAGCTGGGTAGTAAAAGTAGAATCTAAAGGACAAACATTGGAAACCGCGCTAGCCGATATAGGTACCTATATGACCGGGGGGTTCGAGTCCCTCGAATGGCTATATGAATGGGTGGTTCGAGTCCCCCATATTATATACATTGGTGCTTAACCTACCTCGATTATGATGGGAGGTTTGAGTCCCCCATAAAAGCATTTATGGATATGAATGTTTTCTGATTCATGTGGCTACATGCACTGCAGACCTTTTAGCTAGGGGAGAGCTGGGATCATATAGCCTGTAGGTGCCTTATTATATGACGGTTATGCTACACCGCCCAGGTTAAAGTTTTTAAAGTTCATTCTAAGCCTTGTTCCCTATCCTGACATGATATATACGTGTGTGTTTAAATGTGAAATGCATATGGTTGTTCGATTTGGTTTGAATGATGTCATTATTTTATCCTCTATTCATGAGTTACATGCTAGCGCTCCGACTGCTAACCATCTCCGAACACTGTATCCCCATGCAATGCTACTTTTCTTGCGCAGTGATCAGGTGTTTGAGTTAGCTCATGAGTTGACATTGAAGTGGTGAGCTTTCATACATCGAAAGGCTTTATTTCATGGTCTTTATATTCTATGTCTCAGATTTTGTTTAGACTTTATTTTTGGCTACTGTCGGGGGCATATCCCGACATTTTATTAATTTTGGTTTTATATAGGCTTTGTTGGATTATCGTGGACTTGGGTATGTTGTTTGGTGGATTGGTTCAGTGATGGACGATTTTCAGATTACTGGTGTTTGGGTTAGACATTTTATGAATTAATATTAGTCTTTGCTTACAATATCTTGTTATATGTTCAGAATTTATCCGACTCTTGAGGTTGTTGTGTTGACTAGGTTAGGTGAAGGGGGTGATCTCCAGTCCATGTGGGACTTGGGGTACCCATCACGTCCAGGCTCTAATTCTAGTTATGATAAAGTTGATATCAGAGCCTAGGTTCATGGTCAATCAGGTAACCACAAAGTCGTGTCAAGTAGAGTCTTTTTTATGGGTGTGTAGTGCGCTTATACGAGAGAGGATATAAGACATTTAGGAATATTTTCATTTCTTGTTGTCTTAATTCCAGGCTATTGAGTCTAAGGTCTTGAATCCTTCTAATTTTTGTTTGCTCGTCTTTCAGATCATGCCTCTAAGAAGATATAATGTCCGTGTGAACTTTTATGTCCCCGTCTGAGGATAATGTGCACGGATTTCATCCAACTTCTGGGTCCAAAACTGATCAAGAGTTGCCACATCAGACTGTTCTCATGGATTTCCACCTGTCCCCACTAATCATACTCTTGAGGATGGCACCCATATTCAGTCGCCTCCCGGGGAGGTTTCTAATGCTAAGTTTCATGACTCCATTGACCTATTGACTCAGTTCGTTATGTCTCAGCCACAATAGTCGGTTCTGCTGGTGTTGTTATGGGTTCGTCTGAGGCCACTAGAGTTGGCCAATTTATGAGGTTGCATCCTTCAATATTTACTGGTACAAATACTGAGAAGGATCCTTAAAGTTTCATTGATGAGATGGAGAAGATCTTCTGGGTTATGCATGCTTCGGAGGTTAAAGATGTAGAGTTTATTGCCTAGCAATTGAAAGGTGTGGCGTGCTTGTGGTACGAAGAGTAGGAACAGTTAAGTGGCGAGGATGCTAGTTCTGCCTTATGGGATGATTTCTCTAGTGCATTTCTGGATTGCTTCTTTCCTCAGGAGTTGAGGAAGGCAAAAGCAGAGAAATTTGTTAATTTGAAGCAAGAAAGAATAACCGTCAAGGAGAATGCTTTGAAATTCCATTAGTTGTCCCGGTATGCTCTTAAGCTAGTATCTAATATGAGTGCCCGAATGAGAAACTTTAATTTGGGATTGTCTCGTGAGTTAATTCTTGAGAGTAAGCTTGCCTTGTTGAACAAAGACATGAACATCTCCATATTTGTTGTGTATAGGCGGCAGGTCGAAGAGGAGCAAGCTGAGATTGGTGAGAGGCAGAGTAAGAAATTTTGATATTCAGAATAGGGTGGAGGGTAACAACATAGTGGTAAGTAGTCTAAGAAGAATAGCTAAGGGAGTCCTAACTCCTATTCAATAGTTAGTGCTCACTACCCAAAGCCGTCTGGTGACCGACATTTTCGAGATAGTGATGCTTTTAGGGGACAAGGTACCCAACCTCAGGCTAGTTGGGACCAGTCAGTACCATCCTACCCTTCCGGCAGATTTTATGCTTAGCATCATCGTGGTCAGTGCGAGAAGAGGAGGAATCGATGTTTTATGTGTGGTCAGATTGGGCATATGCAGCGAGATTGTCCCTCTAAAGTTGCTTTTGGGACAAACAAGGTCCTTGTTGCCTCTTCATTAACTCTTACATCAAAGGGTGCTACTTCTAACTCCGACACTGGTCAAAATCTTTTTTATGCTCTCACTACTCGTTAGGAGTCCGAGGTATCTTCGGATATTATTAATGGTATTTTGAAACTTTTTTCTCGTGATGTGTACTGTTTACTTGATCTGGGGTCTACTCTCTCTTATGTGACCCTATTTGTGGCTGTGCATTTTGGTTTCAGTCCTAAGTGTCTGTCGAACCCTTTTTCTATTTCTACCCTGGTGGAAGACTTCGTGGTTATCAGAAGAGTCTATAGGGGTTGTGTGGTATCTGTTGGTAGTAGAGAAACTCTGGTAGACTTGATAGAGTTATACATAGTTGACTTTGATGCTATTCTGGGAATAGACTGGTTGCACTCGTGCTAGCTTCTTTAGACTGTCGGACCCATAAGTTCATGTTTAAATTTCCTAATGAGCCAATTGTTGAATGGGAGGGAAGTTCTCTAGTGCCTAAGGGGAGGTTTATATCATATCTTAGATCTCGAAAGTTAATTTCCAAAGGTTGTCTCTATCTTATGGTCCGGGTTGAGGATTCTAACCTGGAGGGTCCTTTCTTACATTCTGTTTCTGTGGTAAATGAGTTTCTTGAAGTCTTTCCTGATGGCCTTCCTGGTATCCCTCCCAAAAGGGAGATTGATTTTGGTATTAATCTTGTTCTAGAAACTCGTCCTATTTCTATTACCCCATATAGAATGACTCTAATTGAATTAAAAGAGCTTAAGGATCAACTAAGGGATCTTTTAAACAAGGTTTTCATCCAACCTAGTATGTCCCCATGGGGTGCACCGGTTCTATTCATGCGTAAGAAGGATATTTCCCTTCAAATGTGTATTGATTACCGATAATTCAATAAGGTGACGGTAAAGAATAAGTATCCCCTTCTAAGAATTAATAATCTCTTTAATCATTTTCAGGGTGCCAAATTCTTCTCTAATATCGATCTTCGACCCGGGTATCATTAGTTAAAGATTAGGGAGGTAGATATCCTTAAGATTGCTTTTTGTACCCGGTATGGGCACTTTGAGTTTTTGGTTATGTCTTTTGGATTGACCAATGCCCCGGCTACATTCATGGATTTGATGAATAAAGTCTTTTATCAGTTTCTAGATCAATTCATGATTATTTTCATTGACGATATTTTGTGTACTCTAAGAGTAAGGAGGATCATGCCGATCACCTCCACCTCGTGTTGTAAACCTTGAAAGATCAACAGTTGTATGCTAAGTTCTCTAAAATTTGAATTCTAGTTGAATGTCATAACTTATCTGGGTCATGTTATGTCTAGTAAGGGGATCATGGTGGATCCTCAGAAGGTTTTTGTGGTTAAGAGGTGGTTCAGAACCACAACTCCAATTGATATTCGGAGATTCTTGGGTTTAGCTGGCTATTTATGAGGTTTGTGGAGAGTTTTTCTTCTATTGTTGCTCTTTTGACCAAGTTGACTTAGGAAAAGGCGAAGTTCTTGTGGTCTAATTCTTGCGAGGGTATCTTTGAGAAGCTATAAGATAAGTTGACTTCAACTTTATTTTTTACTCTACCTGAAGGTATCGAGGGATTTGTCATATATTGTGATATTTCCTGGGTTAGTTTGCGTTGTGTGTTAATGCAGCATGGTAAAGTGGCTGCATATGCCTCCAGAAAGTTGAAGATTCATGAGAAGAACTATTTGACTCATGACTTAGAATTGTTAGCCGTGGTGTTCATGTTGAAAATTTAGAGTCACTAGCTGTGTGGGGTCTATGTTGATATATTTTCTGATCATAAGAGCCTGCAGTATGTGTTCACTCAGAAAGAGCTTAATCTTAGGCGAAGAATGTGGCTTGAGTTGCTGAAGGACTATGATATGAGTCTTCACTACCATCCAGGTAAAGCTAATATGGTTGTTAATGCTCTTAGCAGGTTGTCCATGAGTAGCTTATCACATGTGGATAAGGATAAACTGGAATTGGTGAAGGATATTCACTGTTTGTCTAACCTTGGAGTTTGTCTCTTGGACTCTGAAGATGGTGGTTTATTTGTGCAATATGTGGCACAATCATCTCTTGGCTTGGAAATAAAAGAGAAACTGGTATTAGATCCTCTTTTGATGAAGATCAAGGATGATGTGGGTAAGCATAAGGTGATGGCCTTCGAGATTAGTGGAGATGGTATCTTGAGGCACCAGAGGAGGATATGTGTTCCCGATGTTGATGGATTGTAGGGAAGGATTTTGTTCAAGGCCCATGAATCACGGTATACAGTTTATCCCAGTTCAACAGAGATGTATCATGATCTCAAGAATATGTATTGGTATAAAATGAGATATAGTCGACTTTGTGGATAAGTGTATGGTGTGTCAGCAAGTGAAGGTGGAGCATATGAGGCTCAGTTGGTTACTTCAAGAAATTGAACTATCGGTGCGGAAATAGTAGGTAATTAATATGGATTTTATTACCAGCCTTCCGCGGTCGCAGAATCAGTATGATTCCATTTGGGTCATCATAGATAGGATGAGCAAGTCTGCTCACTTCTTGCCAGTGAGGACTACTTATTATACCGAGGATTATGCAAAGTTGTTCCTTCAGGAAGTGGTAAAGTTGCATGGTGCGCCTGTCTTGATTATTTTGGATCATGGTACTGAGTTCTCATCCCATTTTTAGAGCTTTTTTTAGCATGGTTTAGGGACTAAAGTGAGTTTTAATACGTTTTTTCACCCACAGTCAAATGGGCAAACTGAAAGGACTATTCAGACTTCGAAAGATATGTTGCGAGCCTGTGTGATTGACTTTGGTGGTAGTTAGTTCAATCATTAGCCTCTAATTGAATTTTTCAATAATAACAATTACCATTATAGCATTGGTATGGCCCGTTTGAGGCATTATATGGTAGGAGGTGTAGATATCTTATTGGGTGGTTCGAGGTTGGTGAAGTGGAGATATTGTGCTTGGATTTACTTAACCAAGCTATGTAGAAGGTGAAAGTAATTTGGGATAACCTTAGGACCGCCAAAATTAGCCAAAAGTCCTATATAAACATGAAACAAAAGGATTTGGACTTGAGGTTAGAGATTGAGTGTTCTTGAAAGTGTCTCCTATAAAAAGAGTAATGCGGTTTGGAAAGAAGGGGAGTCTCAGTCCCAATACTTTGGCTCATACTTGATTTCGAGGAGGGTTGGTGATGTTTCATATGAGTTAGATTTTCCCTCTAGTATGAGTTTTATTCATTCGGTATTCTATGTGTCCATATTGCAGAAATATGTGGGTGATCCTTTGTTCGTTATTCCCTTGGAGAACATTGATATTTCAGATTCTTTGTCCTATTAGGAGGTCCCAGTGAGGATCTTGGATTGGAAAATTCATCAGTTGTGAACGAAAGACGTGGATTCTTTAAAGGTTCTATGGAGGAACCAAAAGTTTAGGGAAGCTACTTGGGAAGCCAAGGAGGACATAAAGTCCAAGTATCTATCTTATTCCCAATTCTGGAAATTCGTGCCTGAGGTATGTGTTGTCCTTAACATCTTTGTTTTCTGTCTTTGCTGATGGTAAATTGTGAATTACTTGACATTTTTTTCTATCTAAAAGGTAAGACTAGAGTCAATTGGGGTTTAATCATGCTAGCCATTGTCTTATCCCATCATTCGAGGACGAATGATTCTAGGGGTGGAGACTGAAACACCCCAAACTTTGGCCCTTCCAAATTTCTTAAGTTTTAACTTTCTGTTCATCATACGACTCACACCATAAGTCGTATGGTGTAGTGACAGGTCTAGGGAACCTAGTCGTATATTGGTCAGTGTGATTGTTGGCCAAGTTTTGTCCAGGATATGAAAGACTCCATACGAGTCGTATGGTGATGTGATGAGAAGGTTATGTTCTCTAGTGTCTAGACCTTATTGTTCTACCTTTGATACGACTAGATCTTACCAGTGGTATGGTCTAGTGATGAGTTGGACAAGGGAGTCATAAGTTGGAAAGAATGTGTTGTCCAACCTTCTGTTCTGGTGACGACTGGGTGGTACCAATCGTATGATATGGTGACGAGTTGTAGGGTCAACTCGTACCCACCTGTGGGTTTTCCATAACTTTTAAGCTGAGAGTATTTTGGATGTTTTTCACCCCAAGCCCTTAAGACTCACGTCTTATAACACTTATTGGGCGTTCATTCTACACTTTAGAAGATCAAACACTCTCTAAACTCTCTCTAAAACCTCTAAAGAAGATTGAGCTAGGGTTTTTTCAAGGTGGTCATCTAGAGGTTTAAAGATCAAATTCTCTTCATAAATCTTTATAACTCAGGCATGTGACTCTTCCATAATTGTTAGTTCACTAAAAGTATATGTATAAAGAGTTGTTCATGAATCATTAAAGGTGGTTTGAAAATCAAGGTTGAGGGTTTGGTTGCATATTGTTGAACATTGACTTCCCATGATTTGAATTGTGTTTATGCATGTTTTAATAATGGTTTTGCACATGTGGGTGCTTGGTAATTATGATTTATACGAAGGGGTCATGGTTAACCCTAACTTGATGGTTTTTTGCTTGAATAATGGTATGCCCTCAACTTGTTTGTGAAATTGACAACGAGAATGATCGTGTCACATGTTGAATTGTGTTTTTAATTAAGGCATTGACCTAATAATGTAAATGGTTGGTAAATGGTTTTATGAGAGCCTTGTGGGCCATAAATTGGTTTGAATTACTAAATGGGTTTGAGTCCCAAAATGTTGAATTGAATTGATGTCTTTGTTTAGACAATGGGTTCGAGTCCCAAAGTTGATTGATAACGGTTATGACATAGTGTATGCTTGCAAGTGGGGTTGGTATAACAATACCAACGAGATAACTTTGGTAAGTAATATGATTCTTGGTTGTATGTGTGTAGTGAATGTTTTAATTGGGCTTTAAAGAGGGATATGTAGCCGAGCGGTGAAAGTAGATTCCGAAGGACTAACACTAAAAACCACGTTAGCCGGTGCGGGTGTCTATATGATAGGTATGTCACCCTATTTTAACATAATCTTAAGATATGTATTTAGCTACTCATGAAGTTAGGAAAAAAGAATATACCAAATTGACCATCCAAGTTTTCCATTGAAGATGCAAGATAAGAATATTCTTTAATTTCACTCCAATTACAATTAAACAAACTTTGAAAAATTAAGTACAAGAATCTTACCTAAAATTTGTAGGATTTTTTATAACTTAAACTCTCAATTCTAGTTTATGATGCTCCAAAGTGAAGGGATTTTCGCCCCTTTTAGAATTTGACCCAACAATGTGCAATTGCATTTCTGCCCCTGAGCCATAATCCGTGTCATCATGATGATTGGATTCTGATCGTGATCGAGGCTCCTGCAATCACGGTAAGACCATCTCAATTGCTATCTTGACTATTCGTAACTTGTTGCGATCGTGACCCTCAGACCGCGATCATGGTAACTGAGGATCACTTCCCGTTTATGATTTTTCCAGCTTTTGCACTATTCTTCCCTTTTTTATCCTTTTTTACCTCGCTTCCACTTTTTTTCTTCTCATCAACTATATACCTACACAATGTGGGAATTAGTGCATTCAACTAACAAAGTAGTTTCATTCGTACCGTTAAATCATAGTAGTGTACACAAATTTGGACATAAAGGAGTGGTGAATTTACCGCTCATTAAGGCTATGCATCCACTAATACCTAAAGGAGGATTTTCCATGAACAAAGGCTTCTCAACCCTTAACGAGATGCCTTGTCATTACCACTCTTTGAACACATAAAATTATTGGTATTTTAGTATAGATACATTGTTCCATATATGAAATACATGAGTTTTTTGAAGCTATCCCATAGCCTTTATCTCCCTCAATAGTATGCAAAACAAAGGTGTACTATGCCATACTAGTGTTCATAAAAGAAAAAAAAGCAAATCAGAAGGCTACTGTACAAACCAAGCTAATTTTATTTCATAAAAATGTAGAGGACTTAGAGATCTATGTTGCGTGTAAAAATCTAATTTCTTTTTATATTTATGGAAAATACTTCAAAGTTCCATGTTGTGATCCAAAAAGTATATTTGCTGAAGTATTTTCTTACCCCACTACTCTGACCTAAAGAAACGAAGTACCCTTCCTTTTGGAAGATATAAGCAATAGAGAGTTTATCCAACAAACATTTTTATTGATAGAGAGAAACTTTACAAGAGAAGGTTTTAGGTGGAGAATCTGATGATCTCCAACTAATGGCCTATGCTTCTTTTTAAAGGAGAAAGAAGCCCTAGATAAGTTTAAAGTACAGATAAACTTAAAAAATGTATCCTAAGAGATAAGTCCTGTCCTTTTAAAAAGATAATCCCTATCTTGGGCACATACTTCAAAGAGATATTTCTAACCTATTTTATTTAATATATGCCCCACTACAATGTGATGGGCCTAGTAAAAAAACATATATGTTATTGGCATGTGATAATATATGCAGGTAGGTGATTGAGCAGCTTGTCAAGTAGGTGGATCAGTAGCTTGTAAGCTCCTTGCAAGTAGGTATCTACCAAGTAGCAGGATAGGAAACTTGTAGGCAAACCCATCTGAGAGGGTAACCTAATTTAAAAGGTTTCATGGTGGAGATGGTAACCCAATTGAGAGGGTTTTATGGTAAACTTTGGAAGGTAATTCCATGCAGTTTGCGATGAATGGTAATTTCTTGCATATGTTATCTGGAGTCATTTTTTAGGCAGTGTTGGATGGTGTTGGTGATGAACTCGTTTATCCTTCTTCCATCCACCAGTCGACATTGTGCTTCTGTCTGAGGTGTTTTTGGCTTTCCAAGCATCTTTTCAGTGACCTGGTAAAGTAACTCTTCTTATTGGATAAATCTTTGCATGGTGTTGGTGTCTTCATCTCTCTTGATTTAATATGGTGGATGATGTTCTTTTGATTCTCAATAGACTTCATCCTAGTAGGGATGATCATTGGTGTAGTTCCACTTTCCTCGTTCCTTTGGCCATATTTCTTTTAGAATGCATCTGTTTTGCTGGAAAATAAAGCGTTGTACTTTATAGTATTCATCTTCCAGAGAGATTCTTGATATGAAACATTTCAAGAGGAGTGAATTTTCCAGCTAAGCTTGAATGTCATGGCCTGTGATTCCTATCGGGTGATGCACCACGAATACCATTATAGCGTAGGAATCTTTGAAACATCACACCTAATAGTATCATTGTTTGAACCATAACATGAACCATTTCAGAGGTAGTTGGATTCAATCAAAATGGTTTAAGGTATCACACTTGAACTCCATGAGAATATAGTACTAGTGGCACAGGTACTAGAATAACCATAGGAGTTTTTGTGGGAAGTCATTGGCTAGTGCTATGAACACATGACAAAAAATATATTCCAGGTATACTCCGAACGACTTTAGGATGGATCCTCCATAATTTGTGAACACTTGGAGCTCATAGAAAGTTTTCTTTCTCGAAATATGGTTGGATAAAAGAGATCCATATACTAATTAAATAAATCTAGACAGTAGTCTGCTCTTTCAAAAGATAGATTTTCTGATTCGTTAAGCATGAGCATTTGACTAGCCGGTTTGATGTAGCCTCCTTCTGTACTGGATATCATGTAGAGATCATCTGTATGGATATCTCCCGATTCTTAGTATATGTCTATAACAAAGAGGGTGTCCACCGTCGGTTCTTCTTCCAGCAAGAAGACCGATTCAAGGCCGTCCTCTTTGCTGAAATAGATTCCTGTGTGATGGGCTATTTCTCTAAAGCAGTGGATGGGGTGTTTTGACTTTTTGGTTTGAGAAGAGTTTCTTGAAAAGTGGCCAGACTTTCTGCAGATGAAGCAACCATTCTCCTTATTGTAGTTTGTTGGGCTTCTTCGTCAGAAGTACCTGGTTTGTTGGATCGCCTTAATTCTATCATCGGTAGTCCTAGGAAGTTTGAACCTCCTAAACTATAGATTCCTCTTTGATCTCACCTTGCGTCTTGAGCAGGAATAGTTAGATTTGGTGACCAGACCATTCTTGTTGTTGGCTCAACAAGAGCTGGGTTGTTTTGGATGATCTACTTTAGTACAGATTTCTTTGTGCAAATATTTTCCAGGGCTTAGAAGATGGCTTGCCTGATGTAGCCTGTCTTTGGTATGATTATGGATTTGAATTTTTTCTTCATAATCGTCATTATGTGACCTTCTAGTATCTTTAGAAGTGACGATACAAAAGCTTGCTTCTGGTTGGGATCTTCACCCAACTCGAAGTAGATCTTCACTATCTTTTGTATATGGATATCGATGAAATCTATGTCGAAAGATAGGTACTTCATCTTTAAGATTTATTGCCGTAACTTTTCCTATCTCTGGATAGTGTCTCTATAGAAGACCTCTTGCAGGATACTGATGTCGATGGCAAAGTCTTAGGACATGAGATAAGTGTTGTTCATTAATACCAAGAGCATTCCATCAATCTCTATAGATTCTGGAGAATCTGGAAGTAAATTCAAAGAGTATCATGTATTTTTCTTGTTCAGCTAGATTCTTCGTCGTCATAAATGTAAAAGTCTTAGATTCTTTGAGTCAAGGATGATATCTGGATGTCATCGACAGTGAAGGTGTGGAATCCAGTTCCTATGGTTTTCATTGTTGTTGTACCTGATTTTGGCCTTCTTTCTAAGATTGGATCATCTATCATCCCATCTTAGTCATCGACTACTTTAGAGACATCTGGCTCCTTAGAGTAGTTCATGAATATAGGTGGATAATCTTACACGAGATTCAATTAAGGATTCATGAGTGTTCTTAAAGTATTCTTGCTAATCAATAAAGTCTTCACTGTCCTCAATAGATTTATCAGCTGAAAAGTTATCACCGGTGTCAGAGTATTCATCCGAAGGGCTTGTATTGGATGAACACTCTTCTTCACCCATAGCACGATTAATGGGATCAACATCCTAAATATATTCATTATATTTCAAATATTCTTCTACCAGATCAGGATTATTTGTGGATTATGGATCTAGAATCGGGTTGTCATTGATGTTCAAACCATACAAATTTGGCACAACTTGATCCGAAAAGATCAAGTTAGTGTCTGGATCATGATGTGATGATAACCACCTGTGATTAATAAGACCATATTTTAGTAAGTCAATCTATTCTTTATCTTTGTATGGAACTTTTGTTTTATGGATTATCAGATTATTTTTAGGGTGGGTGATGTCATGGTCTGATATCATCATGGTCCCTCTATCTGTGTCCTTTTTGCCAAATTTTATTTTTCTTTTAGACTGCTTTTGAGTTTCATCGGATTTTCTTTTGGCAGCAATGGCATCTTTTCTTTCCCATGCAAGCTTAGCAATATCAAACTCTTGTTCATTTTAAGACTCTTAAAAGGATGACATGGGTATGTGGGAGCTCAAAAAAGTTGCGGAAAAGATTTGGCTCATATTTGATGGATAGTATGTTTGAGGTGACATAGGGAATAAGGTTGGCTTTGGTAATGAACTGTGGGTTCTCTAGGGATAGAAGATACCATATTTCAGGTGTTGGATGTGTTTTTTCATAGAAGCCATTTCTTTTTGTTGTCGGTCAAAGAAATGAGACAGTGAGGTGCCTGGTGGATATATATCATACTGCAAGGGTTGAAACCTGAGTTCCAACTGGCGAATAAGTCCATAATTCTGAGTAGATGTTTGTTCTGATCTTTTGGTCATTCCTTTGACTCTGTTTGCTAACTTAGTCTGTATGGGAACAACATTCTTAATTGTTTAATTGATATTGGAAAATATCTTACTCTGGTATATGGTATTTTTTGTATTGCTAGTTGAGAGTTGCCTCTGTGTCACGGAGAGGCATCTTCTCTCGTGTTGGTAGGATAACATTTTTAGCTAGTATCTTTGGAGCATGTCTTAGATTATCCTTTTTGAATGGTTTATTTGGTGATAAGTCAAGAGTGACTAGTGCATACTGGAGACATCATGTATATATTGGTTACAGGCTTACTTTTGATTTAGGTGGTTTTATTTCATGATTGGGTAGGTGTGTTATCTCCTTGGCACATGTTACAGTCAAAACTCGTTTTCCACGGGCAGTGTCCTGATAAAGGACATTTGCGCCATATGGCATATCGACCCTTATGATTGAAGTACTTAATCCAATCATGCTCATGAATGCAGCTGCCGAGGAACCAAAATAGAATTTTTGGGTTGCTAGCGCGTGGGAGGTCATCAGAAGGTTGGTACTTATGGATAGAGAAGGTTATTTTAGGAGGATTTTTTAGATGTGAGTGGTCGATACTGATGGTGACAGTGCTGTCACTTTTTTAGTGAAGGTTGGTTCCATGGACTGGAGAGGTTGAGGATGGTTTCTCAACTTCTCATAGTTTGTGATCCATGAGTTTGGGAGTACTTTGATAAGTTCATCTTTGGGTATGTATCTCGGGATCTGGGTACACTGAGTGGTTCAATTGCTGGCATTTATGTTTAAGAACTTGGCTTTTTTACCACCTGGAAGGGATAGATCCACAGCATGATTCTGAACCCGCCAAGATACTTGGTAGTGGAGAGTGGCTTGTATAGCATCTCTAGCCTGCGGGGCTCCAAGAATATGAACCTGGATAATCAAAGCCTCTGCCAGATATGGATCAGAGAGAGACATGTTGAAGTTTGGAAATATAGTGACAAAGACTGTCCCAACATTCAATGTGATTTCTAATGTACACAAATTTTCATGTTGCTATTCATTATACCTAGTATAAAGTAAGGAAAGACGTGCCACTATCGGCTGGCCTTTTCTTCCATGATACGTCAGCACGACCCTTACAACACCAAAATAGATATGGATGGAGCCTTGGGTTTTCCACTATCGTAGAAAATCATCCAGCATCTGTAGAGAGATAAACTATTCTTCCTGAGTCGGAAGAATGGGATGTTGGTCAATTTTTGATATAGCAATATATTCTTTAACTCGTTTTGTTTTTTTCTATACCAACAAACGAGTCTACAGCCACGGATTACGTATTTTTTTACAAAGGCTGAATCAGGATTTAATAGAGGTAGATATGTTGCAGATATTTTTTGTTCTGGTGGTAACACATTTAAGTTGTATAGGCAGTCATATTTATATGACAAGGTTTTATTAAGGTTAGGCATATATATAGTCTGGCAAGATATTTACATGGACTAGAAGAAGAAGAAGATAGTAAAAACTCTAAGACAGACATATTTTGTTGTTTTTTGGACAATAAAGACTCGATGTATTTGTGCTAAAGTTCTAATAAAATGAATTAATGAAATATTTATTCTAAAAAAAACAACGACATAAATATGCACAAGGATAGGACTTTGGCTCTGACAAACTAAAGACTACAACAACAGAGACTATGGCTAAAAAATTTATAGGTTTTTGGTAGTAACAACTGAAAAGTGCAAACTATGGATGTTTTAAGGCTAACAGCTAAAACAAGATAAAGTGAAGACTAAAAATGTAAATTTGGCTCACGTTACAAATAGAAGTAGCAGATGTTATACGAACACTTGCTTCCCCCTCCCTCCGAGAGTGGGGTTGGCTCTTGGAGACTTGGAAGTAAGCTCCTAGTATTCAAAGTTGTTTCTTCTCCCTCTATTTTTCTTGACTGGTCTTTAGTTTGTATATCAGGGATGGTTTTGTATGTATTGCATTTATCTAGTACTTGTGTTATATTTAATATCTCTTGCACCAATTGATACTAGGTCTTGGGGGTATATTTGTATTCTTCTGGTTCTTTCATTCCATTTATTTGTGGATGTTGTATTTGATTTTCTATATTAATCTCTTTATTCAGTTTTTGTCATCCTTTCTCTTGTTATTTCATTACTTATCACTATGGGCTATGAATTGGCTTCCATACTGGTGATTATAGTAGGTGTCATCATGACCTTAGATTTTAGGTCGTGACAATATGGTACACCAAAATAATTTTGCATAACTTATACAGATAAATTTTTAAAGACAAAATTAAAGCAAGAAAAGAGTCTTGCATATAATAATTTTGATAAAAATGGCAATAATTTTTCCTTAGAAGGATATGTTTATCATATAAGTAGTGCAATGAAATATGTGGTAGTAAATAATTATTTGATACCTCTAAAAGAGCTAATGTGTTACTACTCGGAGTAATAAAATTGTTCATCATATTGAGGTTCTAATAAGTTTCAAAAGAAACTTATTAAGTTTCAATGACAGTTGTTAAAAATGAATTATACTGAGACTGTAATTATAAGAAGATTTAATATCTTAACATTACTACAAATGAGTGAGTTATAAATATTTATGTGAAAAGAAACCTGACTTTTCATCTAATTTGTATAACACAAATTTGGACATGGTATTTTTCCTTAGAAGGATATGTTTATCATACAAGTAGTGCAATGAAATATGTGGTAGTAAATAATTATTTGATACCTCTAAAAGAGCTAATGTGTTACTGCTCGAAGGAATGAAATTGTTCATCATATTGTGGTTCCAATAAGTTTCAACGACAGTTGTTAAAAATGAATTATACTGAGACTGTAATTATAAGAAGATTTAATAGATTAACATTACTACAAACGAGTGAGTTATAAATATTTATGTGAAAAGAAACCTGAATTTTTATCTAATTTGTAGAACACATATCTGGACATGATGAGAATAACAAGTAATGTTAAACAAAACTTTAAGAAAATATATCAGTTGGCATGACCTGTTTGACATTCTGATTCAAATATGAAATAAAAATAATTGAGAATTTATGTGATTATATATATGGGAAATAGTAAGTCCTTCAAGAATTCTCTTTAGATGCCTGTTTCCATGAAAAAATAAATACTTTACTAGCTAAGATAGGAATCGTATCCTTTGACTTTTGTAACGTAAAAAAAAGTGAATGGTCCTATTTATGTGCCGTGTGGACCATTTACGACTATAGAATTTAATATATGCATTTATGTTATGGTCGCATGTGTTTTATTATAAACTTGCAATTTAATCTTTGCAAGGTTGTTTGTTTGTTCAAATTGTTAAATTAAGAGCATGATTTTAAACTATAAAATTATGTTGATAATATTGGTCGTGTAACGTCCCACACATATCATATTTATGTCATTTCATGCATGTTTTAGAGCATAGAAACAAGCTAATTGACCCAAACAGTTAATCTAACAATGTGAAAATATATCAAAATATCTAAAGCACCCTTAGAAACGGAAGGTCATCGTACCAAAACATCTAAATAAAAAAGTTCATGGGTAAAACTCAAAAAAATAATAATAATTAAGTTGTGCATGTCCAAAACAAGTGGAAAGAACATAGTGTAGGAAGATTCATGGCATCTCGGAAGATTAAGCTCTCCCTTGAGTCAAAAAGAGATCACTATCTACATATAAGGTCTTGTATGAGCCGCTAAAATATATTTTGAACTCAACAAAAATTAGAGCATAGGACAACACAAAACCACTATGTAATGGTAGGGTCATAGTCTAACTCAACTTAATAAATGTGAACACATAAGCAACAATTTGTAAATAACAGAAACCATACAAAACTAAGAAATTATACCTTCACTTAGCATTTCCTTAACAATTTATCAAGTAAACCAGAAAACATAGTATAATTATAAATATTCAACCAAGTTAATTACCATAAATCATAAACAGTTAAATCAATATTGCTAATATTTGTAATGACCCTCTAGGTCATTTCCTTGATTTATGTATATTTTGATATTTTGAGCCTTTCCACAATGGCTAAAGGTCATTTATGACTTGTTGGAACTATTGATTCAATTATCCGACATTTTTTTTGGGTTTTAGGCTCATTTTCCTATATAGGAGCTTTCGTTGTTTAGGATTTGGTCTTAGGTAAAAAAGCCTAGTAAACGACCTCAGATAGGAATTTCGAAAGTGCCACCAGTTCTAGAATATTAATTTTAGGATAGGAGGATCCTTGGTTCAGGTATCAAGGCTTATCGACTCATTTTGTGCTATTGGGAGGATTGTATAAAAATGAAAATATAGGTATGGGCCCCACACTTAGTCTAAACAATCTCAAATTAAAGTTTTGATGGTTCTATTGAGTCCCAAATGTCAAATTTGGTATGGTAGCATAGTTTGTTTATGCGCTCAGGTTCTGAACAAATCATGAGCACCCGTTTAGAGTCCATTTTAGACTTAGAAAATCTGATACATCAGGTTGCTGACGCAACTGTTTAAGCTATCATTAGACCACTTAAGTGATCTTCGCTTACGCAACACAGAGTCAACTTAGCGACTTTGGCCATTTCTCTGAGAGCCACTTAAGCGATCAATTTACACTTAAGAAGACATTGATTAAGTGTCCTAGGTGTTGCTTAAGCAGTACCTGTGCCTATTGTACCATATTTCTTAAGCGATTGGGGAGCAGCTTAAGCGGTTGTCGCTTAAGCAACTAGGTAACTGCTTAAGCGTCACTTGGGAGATTTTTATCTCCTTTTTTCCACCCAATTTTCCACCATTTTCTCCACTATTTCTTCACTAAATTGAGATCTCTAAGATAGTAAAAAGTGTAAAATCATCCATTAAAGAAAAGGTAATCTAGACTAACACTCCTGGGTCATTTCCCATTAATTTCCATCATATTTCTTGGTAAATTTTTAGATTTAGGTCTTAAAATTCCTAAAATTTAAGAGTTGATTTGAGACTCGATTTTTGCTACATTTGTGCACAAATTTTTAGAACATATTCCTTGTCCTTCTAGGTACCTCATGACGAATTCAATTTTAAATTCTGTTCGGGGGCCTGGTGGACCGATTCTCGACCCAAATTTTGACTCGACCCTTAATATAGAAATATGGGTATCATTTTACTCTTAATGACGTGTAGATTACTATTTTAATAGAGTGGTGGCATTTTGATAACATAGATCAAATGCAAATGATTTATGGGAAATTCAAGGACCTGCGGTTAGACATTAAGGTAGGTTTGTATCTACTCTTCTTCATAAGATAGTGTATTGTATATGTTGCATGTTAGATAGGGAGGTTAGGATGTGATTATGGATAGAACAACATGACCTTGCCTAAATTATGAGTTGAGGGATTAGAAGGGTGAATCGACCCTTAAGATGAAATACTTAATATGCTTCTAGAATCCTATCACCCTAGGTTGCTAGCATGTTAAGCATAATACAGGCTAATAACCCTTTATCATAAGTCTTATTACTTGAATAGATGGATAATTATGGTTTTTTTTATTATGATATGTTTATGTCGGTTTTATATTATTGGGTCCAAGGTCGTAATTATGATAATAGTTGGATTCTGGGTGAGTGATATATCCTTGTAAAGGATGTGGTTTAGTTTATTGACGTATAGATGCTTGTAGATGTTTTTATTTGATACTAGTGATGGCATGCGTAGATTCAGTACATTCACACTCACTTAATGGTATTATTCTAACTAAAATATGGTTTTACTATAATTTTCCTAAAAAGGAATTTATTCTCACTTTTTATATTTAAAATGGATTCTTTTATAATGGAAATCATACCACCTTAATGAATGATTTATGGGCTTTTGGGACTAAAAATGATGTTTCAGAGATTTGATCGAGATAGATTTCGATAAAAACTTTTACTACTACTATTTACATCGGTCAAGAGAGATTCCGACTCTCTCAATACTTTTATGATGATTTAGTCCCAATACTTCCCTCAAGCAGTGAATTTATAGATTTAGAGACTCTTTTAGCCACGGTTCATGTCTGTGCATATATATATATCCGGTACTAGACGAAGTAGAGTGAGGATGATGATGATTATTGGAAATCTTGGATCAAGACAAAGTTGGTGTATACAGATACTCCTAAACCTCCTATGTGGGCCGTCGTAATAAAGAAAAGAGTTCATCATAGGTCCTACGTCTGTGAGCCATCGAGCTGGAGGAGGTGCATACAGTGGGTAACTTTATGATACTTAGATTGGCTATGGTATTAAAGATTCACATTGCATTCATCCTTGGCTGCAAATTGACTATCATTGGTATGTGCCTATATCTATATTCCTTATGAGGGGTGCATATATATAGGTAATGAGTATTGCTTGAAGTGTGGTCTGTGCTGATTGGACCTCCAGTTTATAGGAACTGATTCAGATATTATTTGTCTGAGCTATCCAATTACTTTATTGTTATTGTTATTGTGGTTAGTTCATGATAGGTTGATTTTTAGACTTGTATTGAGATATTTAAAATGATTACAACTTTGTTATACAAAACAAAACTGAAAGTAAAACATCAACTCTAAGTGACCGTCTATGAAGCCTCTACTAATACTGACTTTAGGTAGCTGAGACATGACCCTCATCTATCCCTAATTAATACGACTGGATAAAAAAATGCTTCTATAAATAGAGTTGACTCGAGTCCTCAAATCAAAAGAACTCTTCACCTGTTAACTGGAAGCTGCAAGCTTTCTGATTATGATGTGCTACAACTGGTGCCTACATTATGAGACAATGTAGCACATAAACATATATATGGGTGAATACTTCTGGAATATACTGAGTATGTGAGGGTGAATGCATAAGTAAAACAATAACTAAATATTTATATAAACTTTCAAATGATGCATGCTAAGTGTTAATGACCCAACTTGAGCTTGAATAAAACAAAGATTGCAAAATCATAAACATGACTAATGAAGCATAAGTACAAACTTTGTGATCCATAACACTTAGTTCTAAAAGCTTTAATTTTGTTCTTACTTAGGGAGGTTCTTCTAACCGACATAAACCACGTGATATATCATGGAGTCCAACGTCTTACCCACGTTGAGGAGAGTTGTTCTACCCTTGCCATTGGAGTAGAACCTTAACTTGAGTGATCACTATACTTAACCCATATTGGGACTTAAACCTACTGTGTCACGTAGTTCTGGGGTATGTGACCTCGGACTCATAGCCAACTCGGTGCTAAATACTACTCTTATGTTACTTATATGCTCATACTTTAGGAAATACACCTTAAAATAGCATAAGGGTTTATAGAATAAAAACTAGTTATGTTTCTCTTTCTTTAAATCATAATCAGGATGAACAAATGTGGACTCCATATCTTATCTTAAGATCAAAATGTCAATCTTTACTTTAAATCATGATATAAAACTTGTCAATGGAGCTTAAAAGCATAATCTTCTTGTAAACTCAATACTTCAACTTAGGGCTTAAAATTTATGTTTTAAATTCATGAAAATTCATAACAAAACTTCATGCTCAGTAATTTCATTAAAATCATTCAACAAAATCGAGTCAAGATGATGAAATCGAAATCATAATATGAATCTTATAAGTAAACATGACTATGGGCAACTTTTTATGTACTTAAAGCTTTCAATATCTTGGTAATAACATACTTCAAGAATATAGCAATTTGGGTATGAACTCTAATCTTAAAACCATGCACTTTGGACACAAGGGTGAAAAGGTACCCTTGTTCATAAACCCCACATACCTTAATTGAACGAATTCTTGAAGAAATCTTGAAATCGGGACTTAAATCCTTGTGTTCTTCAGAGGAAAAGCTTAAACTTTGTTCTTGGTGAAAGGAAAGGGTTTTTAATGAGTTGTTTTGAGTATACTGGGCGAATTATTCCCTTTTGGGAGTTCTAATTCATGTTTTGGACGATTGGGGTTGAGGGGAAAGGACCAAACTACCCCTTGTCCCATAGGAAGCTGAAACAATGGGGGTATAACCTACATGGTGCGACCCTTACTCCGAGGGATAGACCACGCACCATGGTCCTTTCGCAGAGGCTTACTATTTCTCACAAAAATGGTCATAACTTTTCGCTCAGGTATCGAATTAAGGAAAAATCGGTATTGTTGGAAATATAATTCAATTATCTATAGTTTGGTGGGTATTGAGCTGAAAATTTCCACCTATATACAAAGTTATACACATTCAAAGTTGACCCTTGTAGTATCGAATACATAAATTTGGCCGAATCAAAGTCTCTTAGCTCAACTTTGCTCTAAGTGATTTCTATAAACATTTTTCATATCATAAGCACTTCACACACTAGGATAAAGATCATGAAACATGTATTCAATATAAATCATAAGATTTGAGTCTATACACGTAGGAATGACAGTTTAAAGTCTAGCCAAAAATACGAGGTGTTACATTATCTCCTCCTTGGAATTATTCGTCCTCGAATGACGGATAGAAACTTGTTGAAGTCTTAGAAGTATGGAATAATATAGACATGACATGTTTGATAACGAAGGATATAGCTAAGCTGGAACATTAAAACTTCCATCATGAAACTGATTTCTAAGCTGACTTGACTCCCTTGACTATAAGGAGCTGATTCATGCTGAGAGTTTAGAACTCACTCAAAATGTTCATAATACAATCATACATATAGAACTGCAAAGTGATAACTGATGCAAGAAAATTCCAAAAATTTCTAAGAAGGGAATAAAGTACGTAACTTCTCATTTGGAATTGCTCATCAACAAAATACATGCGGGAATCAAAAGTAAGGGCTTCATGGCATCACCAAGTACATTATGTAAGAAAAAATCATGAGATAACGAGATCAAGGTCATACAGTGGATATCACAATGTCTGAGCCGGAATACTTAGAAAATTAAGATCACGCACTAAACACTAATGTACTGAGTCATGACTAAATATTTGAATTGTAGACATGATGCATGGACTGAACTGATTTCACAACTTGCATGGACGTGAATAAATTACCCCATGGAATAGACATACTTATAAAACATCTGATACTAAGACTAGATAGAAAGAAGGAAAACTATATGAGCTTATCTTGTCTGGTTTCTAAGCTAAATTGCTAGTTATACAGGTTGAATCATACTGAAAGCTCATACTCAATTAGAGTATTTCTTCAACACTCTTTATAAGAAGTTCTAATAATATTAGGGAGAAAAGAATTCTTGGGCATGATCTGAGTAAGACATCGGGATAAAGAATCGAAACATGGCTATAACTCTGTAACATGGAACATAGGCCTATGAAACATAAGCTAGGATAGAACTACTAAGCCTTAGGCAATGCAACTGCTAACTTTAGAGCTTAGCCACATTTCTCAAATACTCCATCAACTATACTTTTTCCCTTAAATACCATGCTCATATGATTCAACATATAATTCTCACATGGGCACATATAACCATTCCAACCAAAGTCTGAGTTGAACTACCTGCTCTTACAGTGTTTAAGCCTAACTCAAAATTACAAGGTATAACACATAACACCATAACACTAGTCTAAACCATGAATTCAACACCCCATGCATCTTCATAACTTTATCTCAATAATAATTCTCCTTACCACATCAACAACTAAATTCAACCTCTTACTAGGAATTCACTAGCGCATATTGCCCCCATCTAATTATATACCAACATGACATTCAAGCCTATAATTATAACCATATATGAACTTCTAGGAAAATAATCCACCAAAGCATCTTTCCTATATTCTCTACTACTTCTATCACTAACAACTTCCATGCACTATCCCCAAGAAGACGCATATAGAATTTCAACTAACCATGACATATATCAAAAGCTTGGCCTCAATATTACTTCACGCTTATAGTATTAGATAAAACAAGCATACAATAATCTTTCCTCCACAAGAAACATTTAATCTCTCCCATCTAAACAATCTTTCATCACCACTATCATTTCATAAGGAGAGGTCACTTAAAAAGTTAGAACATGAGGTCCTGAAGCATGAAAGGATACTATAGGTAACTTTTTTACTTAACTGGGGCCTGAGGAATAGAGCATCGAAAGCATGAATTCATTAGAGATATCAAAACTAAGGACATACATGACATAATCTAAATTTTCTGGTCATTAAGAGTGCACCATAAGTTATGGGAATGGAGCATAATGTAAAGCATGAGTACATGAGCCATGATCTGCATGACCTGAGTTTGGAGTCCATAATTTCATGGAATATGATTCGTACTGCTGAGCAAACTAGAACTTCTCATACTAGAGACCGGAGCGTACATGATTTTTTATAAAGTGCATGAATATAAGCTATGATCATAGAGATTACTTGTAAGGCTTGAATAGATATCATGATGACTGAAGTACAAAACCGTTTACCAAAATGAGAATGGGTTAGGAATTTTCCTCCATTACTAATGTTCTACAATACACTGGCATCACTACTTGAATTTGAGAATCTGAATTGGTTCCTTGTTCTATCATCTCCCCCTTAGCTTTAAGCCATTATTCTAAGTTTGAGAACCCCTTTAATAAACTCTAAACTAAAATACAACCATTCTACTTTAGAGTCCAAGATATAACAATACACATAAATAAAAAAATTCACCCTGAAAGACTATACCTGAAAGTGTAAAACCCACTGCTAATACTTTCTTCTAAGATACAAATCTTATCTTTATATAGCCCCAATAGTCATTATATAATAACTCAACACTGACTAACTTAGAATCTTTAAGGGTATCATACCCTGAGTTCACACTACCTAGAATTCCAACTCTTCTTTCTATTAGCTCAACCATAAACTTAGATTCTAACACTTAACATGGATATTCCCAAACTTCTTAACGAACTACACTAACTACATTCATGAACACTCCCTTAATTTATACTATCCTTAACTTTCTTTAGCTTTAACAATCATTGCATACTTACACCTTTCATGACAAAATACTTGTCTTACTAAACACATAATCTGTCTCTTTTCCTTCATAGCCTACTAATATCACGTAGTCACCCTAGGACACTTGAACTCTGTGCTCTCATACCAAGTTTGTAATTCCCCGAGACTACCCCCTGGATGTCATACGATGCTTAAAACCATAAGTGGTCCTAAGCTAACCCATGATACTTGCACAAATCATGAGCAACTAAACATGTTGCATAAATCTAAAAAAAATAAGCAGAAGAGATGTATTTAGCTGAACATGTTCAAAACAAAACTATTTAAAATGATTACAACTCTTGTTATACAAAATAAAACTGCAAGTAAAACATCAACTCTAAATGACCGTCTATGAAGCCTCTACTAATACTAACTATAGGTAGCCGGGACATAACCCCTAGTTATCCCTAATCAATACGACTGAATAAAAAAATACTACTAAAACTAAAGTTGACTCGAGTCCTAGAATCAAAAGAACTCTTCACCTACTAACTGGAAGCTGCGAGCTATCTGATTATGATATGCTACAAGTGGTACCTACATTATGAGATAATGTAACACATAGACATATATATGGGTCAGTACTTCTGGAATGTACTGAGTATGTGGGGATGAATGCATAAGTAAAATAATAACTGAATATTTATATAAACGTTCAAATGATGCATGCTAAGTGTTAATGACTCGCTTTGAGCTTGAATAAAGCAAAGATTGCAAAATCATAAACATGAGTAATGAAGCATAAGTACAAACTTTGTGAGCCATAACACTTAGTTATAAAAGATTTAATTTTATTCTTACTTAGGGAGGTTCTTCTAACCAAAATAAACTATGTGAGATATTATGGAGTCCAACGTCTCACCCACATTGAGAAGAGTTGTTCTACCCTTGCCATTGGAATACATCCTTAAATTGAGTGATCACTGTACTTAACCCATATTGGGACTTAAACCTATGGTGACACGTAGTTCGGGTACATGTGACCTTAGACTCATACCCAACTCAGTGCTAAATACTACTCTCATGTTACTTATATGTTAATACTTTAGAAAATCCACCTTAAAATAACATAAGGGTTTATAGAATAAAAACCAGTTATGATTTTCTTTCTTTAAATCATAATCAGGATGAACAAATCTGGATTCCATATCTTATCCTAAGATCAAAAGATCAATCTTTACTTTAAATCATGATATAAAATTGCCAATGGAGCTTCAAAGCATAATCTTTTTATAAACTCAATACTTCAACTTAGGGATTAAAATTTTTGCTTTAAATTCATAAAAATTCATAACAAAACTTCATGCTCAATAATCACATTAAAATCTTCCAACAATATCGAGTCAAGATGATGAAATCGAAATCATAATATGAATCTTACATGTAAAACATGAATATGGGCAATTCTTGATGTACTTAAAGCTTTCAATACCATGGTAATAACATACTTCAAGAATATAGCAATTTGGGTATGAAGCCTAATTTAAAACAAGTAAATTAAATCATAAAACCATGTACTTTGGGCACAAGGGTGAAAACGTACCCTTGTTCATAAACCCCACATCCCTTAATTGAACGGATTATTGGAGAAACTTTGAAACCGGGACTTAAATCTTTGTGTCCTTGGGAGGAAAAGCTTGAAATTTATTCTTGCGAAAAGGGAAGGTTTTTTAGTGAGTTGTTTTGAGGATAATGGGCAAAAAAAATGCCCTTTTGGGAGTTATGGTTCGTGTTTTGGATGATTGAGGTTGAGAGGAAAGGAACAAAATACCCCTTGGCCCATAGGAAGCTAAAATAGTGGGTGAATAACCTCCTCAGCATGACCCTTACTCTAGGGAGAGGCCAATGTATCGTGGGCCTATTGCGGAGGCTAACTGTTTCTCACAAAAATGGTCATAATTTTTAGCTCGGGTGTCTGATTAAGGCAAAGCTGGAATCATTGGAAAGATAATTCAATTATCTATAATTCGGTGGGTATTGATCTGGAAAATTCCACATATATAAAAAGTTATACACGTTCAAAGTTGACCCTTGTAGAATCGAATACAAAAATTTGGCCGAATCAAAGGTTGTTAGCTCAACTTTGCTCTAAGTGATTTCTATAAATATTTTTCATCTCATAAGATCTTCACACACTAGGATAAAGATCATGATACAAGTATTCAAATATAAATCATGGTATTTGAGTCTATACATGTAGGAACATTGGTTCAAAGTCTAGCCCAAAAATGCAGGGTGTTACAGTGAGCTCCTGGCATTCAGAGTATTTCTATTCTCACTTATTAAACTAATATCTATGTCATATTCAGTGATGGGTCGTACCTATATATTTATTTAGTACTTTATTTTATAATATTATTATTATATTAGAAGCTCTTGTATTGATTCCATCAGGTTCTGGGATTGTGATATATATATATATATATATATATATATATTATTTAGTATTTTATTTCATTTATTCCACATTCTTCCTTCATTTCTATTGGTAGTCCATTACTAGTAGTTCCGGACTACGATTGGCTTACCTACCAGTAGATTAAGTAAATGCCATTATGGCCTGAGAAATTAGGTTCTGACACTATTACGTCTTTATTAAACTTCAATAATATTAACATAGTTCAAGTATATTAATAGATTGGACCACTCATGGATCCTACTAACAACAACAATATAACTCGAATCACTCATGGAACTAAAATAACAACCACAATATAACTTGATTCACTCATGGAACCATCAAACTCACAAACACCATGTACATACATGTTAAGGGTCGTATAAATACCCACTAGCCATGACCTGTAGGGGACTAGCTTAGTCCATTTACTAAATAACCCATACAACTAGTGTTTTCCACCCTTATACCACACTAACTATTATACCATCCTTATTCAAATATCCTCGTTGTTATACTTCCTGAATTTTACCAATTTCATGACAATCAACCTTTATGGGTTTGTATCACAATATTCAATAATATCGCAACATATTAATGACGCCCAAACTATACCCTCCTTGAAGGTACAATGTGATCGCTTTCAAATTATAGTAACACAACTAGGTTGGAGTCGATCTCACAGGGAATAGGTCAAACTCGTATTTCAAACTTGCTGAAGTATCCCAAAGTGTAGGAAAGTAAATGGGGGGTTTGCAGTAATCAATAAAAATCTACAAGTGGTGAATGTTCTTGGTTGTAAACAATCTGAAATGAACACTAAGACTGTGTTTCCTTTGGCTCCCTAACTCCATCGGTATCCATACTCAGTTCAACTATCTCCCCATCACATATGCAAAATCTAACAAGCTAGGTATTACCAACTATCTTATGGACTCGTAGGTAAATCTTACCCTTTACCTTATAAGTCTCAAGGTGTCTCCTTACTAACCTTTGTATTTGATAATAGTTTAACTATCACCTTGTGGGTCTCAAGTTATTAGATTACAGGGCTGATAGCCTTGAATCACTATTTTAATCCCTTTTTCCCAATCTGGAACTCTTTTGTGAAGACGATATTCAAGACAACAAGATATTAGAGTTGACCACCTCTAAGAAAGTAATTATACTGAAGAAGATCATAATACATGGGTAAACAAAGGTCTAGCTGAACATCACACTTCCCCTACTTTATTATTCTGCCAGGGTTCCCACAATCCTAGTTAAGAGAATTAGCCGTTCATAGTTTCAAAACAATCCATAGAGTTCGATAAAGAAATCATAGAATTAATCTCACAATAATGAAGAATAGAACTCAAAGTCTCAAATTAATTGAAATTGAATTGGACTATTCTATTTTTACAATCGATTGAGGTATAGCAAGAGTGAAGCCAATCCATGACAATAATGACATCGAAATTGGTTATGTCTAACTCCACAAGATCATTTGAAAGGTCTTTCTGGGATATTATGACTGGGAAATTTCTATATACCCGTCTGGCTATGATTGAACTACCGACTAGAGTAGAAACTAAGAAGGGTTCTACAAGAATTTTAGGCTTGACACCAAAATTTACTGCTATATAAGGAGTCACAAAGGAAAGTATAGATCTGGGATTTAACAATTCATATACATGAAGGTGAAAAACTTATAACGTAACACTAACCACATCAAGAGAACCCTCTTGATCCTATCGAGTCTGAAAGGCATAAAACCTATTCTGACGCTATCCACCGATTGCACTAGAGGTGGCAGCCTGCTGAGTCGGACATCCTGCTGGAACTACTAATGAGTTAGAATAACTCTGCTAACGAATATCTTTACTCCTCTATACATTCACTGGGAAATCTCCCACTCCGTGGCCAGACTTGTCATACCTAAAACAAGCATCACTACTAGCCATGCACTTACCCTTGTAGTTACTACCACACTTCTTGCACACTGGATTGATGCGACCACTATTCACACTACCTTGGAACTTAGAGCCTGGAGCTCTATCACGAGTATCCTATCTAAACTTAGACACTTAAATACTGGCAGAATATGGGGCTTAAGTTGAAGGTTTATGGTAGAATTAAGAGAAATTTCCACCATCATACCTAAGCTGTAAGAATTTAAAGCTGCCAGTTCTGGCTCTCTTATTTATGTTCTCCCTTTCCTTCTCTTTGGCCTTCTCTTCCTCAGTTATTTGAGCATGTATAATCAATCTGGATATGTTAATATCCTTAACCAATATGGTCATCCTGCATTTATTGACCATATCCTTATAAACAATAGGCACAAACTTACTCATCTGAGCCCTAAAATTAGCCACCATAGTCAGAGCATACCTCGCCAACTGAGTAAACTTGAGTGAATATTCCTTAACAATCATATTGCCCTATTTCAAGCTAGGTTCTCCACTTCGCTCAATCCAAGTGGAAAGAACCTTTCCAGAAATACAGTAGCAAACTCATCCCACTCTACTTGACCTTCATCTGAACCTCTATCTTTCTCTCACTGCTTAAACCAACTGTGAGCCACTCCTTATAATTGTTAAGAAGCCAGGTTGGTTCTCTTATTATAATTAACACCCATGATATTAGTCACCTTCTTAACACTGTCTAAGAATTCCTGCGGATCCTCCTCAGATTTAGACCCAAAGAATGTTGGCAGATTTATCCAAGTAAAGTGTCGGATTCTAGTTGCCGGCATATTCACTACTGGGTTGGTTAGGAAAACAACTTGATGGTTATTTTGATCATTCATAGATTGGACAAGTTCTATGAAAGCAGCCCTGAACTCAGCATGAGAGACCTGCTCATTTAGAGGGTCTTCAGGAACTGGTGGTAGTGCTTGTTGGTTCCCATTCTTTCTTCCGTTATTTCTCTTAGGAGGAGTTATCTGTAAATGGATAGAGGACGAGTTAGAAAAGAGATTTTAATATAGTTCACACTCTATCGCATGGCATAAATCATAAAAAAAGTGAGATCTTTCTAAAATATTTTGTAGCCTCTCGCTCATAAGTGTGGCGTGCTTCACACCGATGAACAAGACTCTACCTAATGCGGCTTTCAGACACCCTAGGACACTTTAAACTTACTTCTCTGATATTAAGTTTTTCACGACTCGAGATTACCCCCTAGTCGTAACACAATGCTTAGAGTCATAAGTGATCCCAAGCTAACGTATGGCTGGCGCATCACTAAAGTACTAAAGAGATAATAAAATATTGGGTGAAAGCTAAATTTAAATAATTTGTGGTAATACCAATAAAAAAAATACTAAATATCAATAAAACTATAAATAAATCTTCCTGACAAAACAACATACTGAAAATCTAGACATATGTCTGAAAGCTACTAAACCTGTAAGAGTTATTGGGACTAGCCCCCAACTAACTCAAACTGACCAAAATTAAATAAACTGACAAGAATATAAACCACTGATAACTAGTCCTCGAATGATAATAACTCACCAAAAGTTGTAGCTTAGTGATACCGAGACGTGAAAAGAGTGATCTTGGTACTGAGCGTTCGAACCTATATTATGAGATAATATAATGCAAAGAAGTATGCGATTAGTACTATGAATGTACTGAGTATGCGAGATGAGAAACTAATTGATATAAATTGAACACGAATTCATGATCATGTAAACTAAATACAAGACTAAGTATAAACATGTGTTGGATAAATAAAATAACTGAATGACTGAATACTCGATCAAGCAAACCTAAACTGAACATAAATTGAAACATGAATTGGGAACTTTGTAAGCTAACAATAACTGACATACCCCAATCTGAGCAAATCGGGTTCCAACCTGTAACCCCAGTTGAAAGGGTGCTAGTACCTTACCAAGGTCACCAACACTGGGTAGCGTGGATCTACTAAATGAATGTGCTGAAGGACTAGGGCGTTAGTCCTCAACTGGCGTGAGACCCCTCATAATATATGGCGGAGGTGTAGTTCTATAACTTAGTGACTTATACTAAAGGTCTCAGTCTTCAACTGGCATGTGAGCCTTCATACTTGCGTTTACTCAGCGCTAAGAATACTCCCGACTGAATGACACTGAAAACTGTATAGCTCATCATAATTACATTCTGAAAATATCCACAATGGATAATCTGAAGTACTCAAGACATAAATTGATACATGAATGAATCCTAGGTATCGAGTGTTCACAACCCACCAGCTTTGTTTATGATAATATTAGTTGACACTAAGAAAAATTCACAGTCTTAGCCCAAAAACTCAACAACTTTTCTTAATAAGGAAATTCATGATTTTGAACATGGAAAAATGCTATTCTTATCGAAAAACATGTATTCATGGTTTAATTACAAAATAAACTAAACAAATTAGGGAAAACTTATATAGCTTGATCATATGCTTAAAATCTTAACTAATCTCATATAAAACATGCTTGGATTTGAGAATAGCGTGAATGATATGATATGGTCTTAATAAACCATGAATAATAATTAAAACATACTTATGAGTGATAAATATATCATGGGTAATTGAATTTAAGCTTGGAGTAACAATTTGGGTAAAGCCCTAGTTAATGAAGATCATAAAATTCATGAACAAAATCATTATTTGGGCATGAGGATGAAAGGATATCCTCATTGAATACCCATATACCTGGGGGTGAATTGCCTAAAGAACTTTTGGAAACTTGGACTTGAGATGGAAGAACCCTAACTTGCCTTTGGGAGAAGAATGGTTGCCCCTTTTACTAAGTGTTAATGTATTTTGAGTTTAAGAGGTGTTAGGGTAAATTTAACACCCAATAACTGATGTTGAAGGTCCCAAACGATGTGGTTTTGGGATTATAAAAATGAGAATTGACCAAAAAGTCCTTTTTAAAATTGTGTAGAAATTTCTGAAAAACAGCCATCACGGCTCACATAAGGACTCGTTATGTTAGGTTGTGAGTTGTGGCCTGAGTTATGATCTGAGGACCTAAGTCTTGAGCCTTAAATGTTATGAAAATGACTTCCCTCATGATGAATCGTTAGGTCTGATAATTAGTCATTAGGAAGAGTCATGGTTTGGGACTTGATTTCCTGGTTTTCTTCTATTATGACAACGGGTCAACCTAATGACTCGTTGTCACAGATAACGAGTCGTAGGGTTGAGTCATTATCAACGGCTTGAATTTCTTGATTATCTACTAACATTGCAATGAGTCTAGTCCATGACTCGTTACGTCAGGTAGCGGGTCATTGCCTGAGCCATACCATTGGCAGTTTGACAGTGCCTCAGTCAACTTGTCATAACTTTTTGCCACGATTTTAAATTAAGGAGAGAATGGTGGCGTTGGAAAGCTAATTAAGTATCCTACCTCGTGGTAAGTCTAGAGCTAAAAAACTTAGGGTATTACAAGATAAAATTTTATAAATATATACATATATGTGTGCTTCCATATGTCTAACAATTCATTCCTAGATGCGATACTATTAACTCTTTAACTTCCATCTTAATGTTATACCACTATTAAACCACCGTCAATATACACATACAATAGGTTATACCATAATATATATCCAAGTCTTTCTGAAAACCTTATAATCGAACTCATACTCAATAGGCTAGATTAATTTACCACACGGAGAACATGTAAGTCAAAACACACCTCATGCCAATGGATTACCATTATATTATTAACGCCAAATTACATTTTATTACACATCATAAAAGTCATACAAATACATATCACACTGTCATGACCCAACCGTCATGAGTGGGAGAACCATCTAATCAAACCCTTAACTAATTACCAAAAGACTTTCACAAATCACTTTCATCAAATTCTATTGCCTAACTTACTAAACACAATACTCAACAAAATAATTTTAGTAACAACTTATTTAATACCAAAAAAAATGAGAGTGTGGAAATATCTTTAATTATTACAACCCCCAAAACCCAAAATTCACATACAAGAACTTTAAATTATCAGAAATAAGGTCTAAAATATTATCCAGAAGATGAAATAAAAATAGATGTCACTATCCCGAGACAAAGGACATGAACAAAATAAACATGATCCCGTGGCTACCTAGACAAAATAGAACTGAGGTCTCATCTCAAATGGTGAAATACACTCTACGCTCAATAAAAAAAGAGTACAAGTAGTATCAGTACAACAACTAAGTATTAGTAGGCATCATCGATCAAATCAACTCAAACCACACAAATAAGCAAGTAAAATGCAGGTAAGAAGCAATCAAGACACAACTCACAATCAATTGACAAGCAAATGTACAATCATAACACTTCTTTTCAAAGAGAATACAAGTAAACAAGTAAATCATTTACACTTAGGCAAAGTCTTTCAATAATGGCCATCACAATATATGCGCAAATGAAATAATGATTGCATGCATGGAAGATGTATATATATAATAGGGTCAGTAGGGAACCTCAACTATGACTTGTAGGGGATGAGCTCAGTTCATATACCAGCACTATCATGGTACCCAATCTAATAACAGTGTCAGCGTGACACTCGATCTAAATAACAGTGTCGATGTGACACGCAATCCAAATAATAGTATCAATGCGACAACCAATCAAAATACAACTCAATATCATCTCAAATCCACTGCTCAATGCATGATACATTCAATAATCACAAGTAATGGTTGAAATCTAATAACATGCATTCAACTTACATATAAGTTCTGAGTCAAATTAAGTTTACACTACATTTAAATCATTAGCCTACCTCAATTCCTTTCTCGAAACACTATGTGGCCACCGTCTTGACTTTTCTTTTGATTTCTACCCTTTCTTGATCTATAATTAATAAATACACATGCTTCAACACAACAATACACAGTTCTAAGCATTATAAACTCTTACCCATCAACTTCAGCCTATAAAATTCACTCGATTAATCATTCCAGGATTTTTTATCCTTTAACCTCTTGAATTCTCCATATTTTAACTTACAAGAAATAATTCTATCATGAGAAGTGTCTTGTAATACCCTAGGATCAACAACTACTGAAAATGTCATCATTTTCTTCTAATTTCACAAAATCATAACCTAGGGCTAACCGAAAATTTCAACTAAGGTGATGATTCTTGCAACCCTAAGAATACAAGAGAGTGGATTTAAGTTTGGAGAGTAAGAATCTTACTCAAAGATGCATCCCCCCTCCAAAATAGTATAAAATTGCCTTCTCCTAGCCTTGAGGTGAGTTTCTACATAATAGGAATGAAAAATGTTAGTTTTTTTACTGCAACTGATTTTCCTTTTTTTGTTTTCATCACTACAACGATAATGCTATTACAACAACGAAGGATTTTTCGTTGCAACAACACCTAGGCCCAAAGGCTCTATCATTGAGGTGACATTTCTACCGCTACAGCAATGGCACTGTAGTGATATTTTTATCATTGTAGTGACACCAAACTAGTAGCTCCGGATGAATTTTCTATTTTGACTATTTCATAATACATTTTAAAATTTTAGTATTACAACTGATCCTTTTGCAGTAATCATTACAATTGGAGTTATACTAACCCAGCTATCCACACGAAGTTTGTACGTCTTCTTAAATTCGTCCTCTAATACAAAATTCATTCAAAATCACTTATCAACACTCTAATAACTATCAGATTCTCCTAAACCATCATACACTCAAAAAATACACCAAAAACTAGGTTAACCTTGATTTTTTTCATTTTGGTTTAGGAGAGAATTAGGTTGAGGTTTTACTTCCTATTTCAGCATAATAACAATTTGGGTCATTACACACATCTCAAAAGGATTCATATATAAAGCATATTACAAACATATTAGATCTTTATATTATTAATTTTATATTTTATACATTCAAATATTATGTATGAAGGCCTAATTATGCATTCTCCTATCAATTCTACATAGTGTAAACGTTTAGCTAATCCAAGTCTATTACTCATAAATCATAACCTACTTTAATCAAAGATCATGAAACAATCAATTTATTCCACAGATTCTCTCTCTCTTCCTTCATGCCTTAGAATGCTCAATGTTCTAATAAACACGTAATTATAAGAGTAATTAATTAATTACTCTTTATATAAATAATTTTAGAAATTTAAACCCACTTATTCTATCCTTACGGTTTATAATATTACCCAACAGTCAATCAATCATTAGCTAGTTCTACTATGCTCATATTATCTCCGTTAATGAAGTTTTAAAGCTAAAGATCTCATCTTTATTAAATTCAAAGTACTCAACCATATAAATTCTTGTCTTAGAATTACAAATACATGTTATAAAGTATTAGTTTACAATCTAGAAGCAATTCTAGGTGATATTACACATACTCATAGGTTTTTTTCCAATAATTTCACAAACCTAGGGTTCTAACCACAACTCCAGCATTCAAAATCATTCAAATCATTCTAGAAGAAGAACATATTAATTAATGTTAAAGAGGAGTAAAATCTTACCTCAGCAAAGAATTTCACATTAGACCTTGGAAAATAGCCTCTCCGAGATTCTAAAATGAAGATTGTGAGTTTAGGATCTGAAACTCGATAATAATAGGCATATAAATTACCCGAAGGCCACTACTGATTCCCAACTCCCACTGCAGTGGTCACTATAGTTTTCCAAATCCCGTTGCAATGACGTAATCCTATTGTGGTGGCCTCAACTTTTCAGCAGAGATAATTTTTAGTAAATGCTCATAAATTTCATATCGATGTCAGATTAGTAAATCATCAACAACATTAGTAAGAAAGATTTAAGACCTTTAATTCTGAGGGTATTGCGCCTCATAACTCTTCATATTCTAGGAGGAGTGCTTCTTTGAAGTTAACTTTAGTTTAAACTTAGTTCAAAATTCAATCGATACGGATAGTTCCAACTTAATTTATGTTGGGAGTTTTGTAGAACCATGGTTCATACCTAATGTCCTTCCACACTAAAAAAATTATCTTAATACTCATGAATAAATAAATTTTATCAAGTTCAAGTCTATCTACACACATTAAAATGCTTAAATCTTAGCCTAAAAGCTTGAGGTGGTGCATTAAATAAAGTATTTATTATTTTAGACTCAAATTCATATTTGAGAAGGAAAAATAAAAAATTTTATGCCTTTACCATAGATAAATTCGCTAATAATGAAATGGATCATTATAAAATGTATATGTAATGAATTTCATTGATTTGCTCCTCGTTCAAAAGATAATTCAAGCCACTTGTTAAATTCACTTGATGACACTATGTTATAATTCAGTTGTTAATGCTCCAATAAAAGATTCTTAATAGGCAGAGTCTATGAAATCTTGAAAAAGGTTCAAGTACCTAAAAAATAATGAATATAAAGAGATCTCAATAAATTATGTCATCGGAATCAATACCAAATTAACTGTTGATGGTATCTTTAATATAATGTAGCGCTCAACATTATAAATAGTAATGAGTATCTTGATTTTAAATATGTTAAATTGTTTGGACAGATAAATGATTGGCTAAATAAAATATGCAATTCAAGTATATTTTATTTCACTTGAAAAAAATGATGTTTTGAACTTATTATCCAAAACTAAGGTATAATGTCTGTGAGGTAGAAATGGGTTATTGTTCAAAAATTAGAATCATAAGATATAAAGTACGACCTATGCCTTGAGAGATAAAAGTTTTTCATAAAAGCTTTAATATTATTGTATGGTGATGTACTCTCCTATGGTGGATGTAATGAGATGTTTATTTCAGTCTAGCAATATATTGAAAACATAATTGTGTATAGTGAATGAGTCTCACATCGAGTAAGACGACGAGGGTTAAATGAAAATTCTTGAAAAATTGAAGAGGTTTTAAAGCTTTTCCATTAACAATTTGTTTGGATGGTGTATATTTACAGTTTTATAATGTATGATATTGTATGCTATCGTACTCGCTCCGTTTCATTTTATGTATCATGGTTTGACCGTGTAGGGAGTTTAAGAAATAAGGAAAGACTTGGTGATGTTTATCAAATTATCCTTTATTAAAAAATGTAATGCTACTATCTTTAATTAAGTGGGATCAATAAGAGTAAAAGTGGAATTGCATCTTTAAATAATTACCAAATAAGGAAAGGTGACATTCTTTTTGGAACGGACAAAAAAAAATGGCGACACATAAAATGGGACAGAAAAAGTATTTTACTTTATTGTATTGTAAATACAATGTTTGGATAGACTGTATATTTTGTTGCTATTTAATAACATATTTATTATTTGATTTGACTGTATCGTAACTAGTAAGTTTAGAAAAATATCTCAAATTATTATGAATATTAAATTTATTAATAGTTGCTAACAAAATAACTTATAACAATTTTATTTCTGCTAATTTATCTTAGGCTATGCATTTAAATATATTAAGTTGTTAAATTCATGCAAATTTCTAACAAATATAATTTAAAAATTGGCCAAAATAAATATACTTCATAATAATGAACTTCATTAGAAGAAGATCAAAATAATGCTTGCATAGAAAAAGTATTACCAAAAAGTAAAAAATATTAAAACACAACATGATTTGGATAAAGGATAAATAAGATTATGTATTACTCCATTAAGTAAGGACATAATTATTAAAAGAAATTAGAAACAGTGGGATACCACTAAATTGGTGATTTCATAAAATGAAACTTTTCATAGTTACCTAATCATGGAATCAAATCAAACCATACTATACGATATATTTTAAGTAACAATTAAAACAAATATGATACTATTAGTAACGATACCATACTATACCATGGGTAGCCAACATCCAAACATAGTATAAATTGTACCCCAATGATTGTGAGATTATTTAACAATAAAGAAAGATCAATTTCGATCTCATGAAGATAGTTAGAGCTGTCATATCTTAGTGCAATTGGTGTACCTATGTATTCTGCTATTACTATCCAGGAAATAATTTTCTTGTGTAGGCCATTAAATAAAGTTCTTTCTTCAAATAATTTATTTGCATGTAAAGGATAGTTCCATATTATCAATATCCTCTCCACAAGGACATTGATATTCGAAAAAAATGTGTATAAGCTAGTCATTTTTTTGCATAACATTTAGCAATTTATCTTGTTTTGCATTTAAATCTACGAATTATGCCAATATTCATATATTTTGATGTGAATCAATGCCTTGAAGGAATTGGAGCTCAACAATAGAAAAAGAATCAAGAAGGAATCAGCAACAATCAAGAAATGATCAATGTCGTAAAGCAACATGGAAGAAGTAGAAGATGGCCAAGCAGACACCGCTTGCACCATTTCCTTGCTTTGCAGCTGTGGCACAAATTTGACATGCTCTCTGAATCAGTAATGTTTCTTGTCGAGGCACTACCTTGCTTTGTAGTAGTTACACAAATTTCACTTGCATACAAAATTTTGCTTTGCCTAATGCGCCATTGGCTTGATTTTACTAGTGGCGTAGGACGTTGTTTCCCCAATCCAAGTTGAAGACGATTTTATTTTATTATTATGCATAAGAAACTCTATAAACTAGTTTTTATGGGAAAATAGGGTAAGATATTATGTTAAGCGTGTAGCTAGGGAAAACGACTTATTCATTTTGATTTATTTTATTTTCTTAATTTTTTTACTTTCTTTTGTAATTACCATAAATGCTTGGATACCTTTTTCTTACTAATTTTTTTCCCATAAATTCTTGAATACCTTTGCAAATTATGAGTAGATACAATAAATCAGGATCTACAATAAATCTTAATTTTGTCTTACTATTTTTCTTTCCATAAATTTTTGGATACTTTTACAAATCATGAGTAGCTAAGTTACTCTGTTCTAGGATTTTGGCACTTCCAAATATTATTTATTTATATTAAGTTTCTTTGAGATATTAATATCTTCTTGATTTTGATTATTCGTTTTCTTGATCACCTTAGGAGAACTATCTATGGCTCATTAGTTGGACTTAAAAAAAAAAATTACAAGTCTAAAAAAGGAAATAGGTCTAGTTCATGAGCCTTACAGAAAAAGGAAATGGATTCAGAACTGATAATAAAAATTTGCCCCATGACTATCTTAGTTGATACAAACCATATCTTAATAACTTTACTATTATTCAATGACTATATAAATGTAAGCGTCAGAAATAGTCCAGTAGTCTGATAGATGTTGAAAAAAATACTCAATAAAGGATTTAAATCTACAACTAATAACTCTGAAAAATAAATAGATTTGACTGTATAAAAAGCGCAACCAACAACAACAACAAACCCAGTATATTTCCACATAGTGGGGTCTGGGGAGGGTAGAGTGTACGCAATCCATACCACTACCTCTAACGAGGTAGAGAGGCTGTTTCCGATAAACCCCCGGCTCAAGATAAAAGAGAGTATAAAAGGCAGTTTACAAAAATATCAAAAGCATAGAACATGATAAAATAACATAGATACGACATCCACTAAAAAGTACATTGCCAAACAAAGGACACCACAATTCCCCTACCTACTGACTACAACTCAACCACACCCTTAGCCCTATATCCTAATGTTTTTCCTTCATATCTTCCTATCCAGGGTCATGTCCTCAATCAGCTGAGAAAACACAACCAAATTGTTGAAATCCCAAAATCCTGAACTTTTCTCTAAAACTGCTTTAAAACCCGACATCTGACAATATGATTTTGGATGAAGTTCCTCTTGTGTTTTTCCTAGCCTATGTCTGGTTAGACACATTAGAGAACTTATGCTAGAAACACATTGAACAATATTTATAATGAAATTACTTATGCCAGGAACATATTGAACAATATTTATAACTAAAAATTACACAAATACACAACTTATGTTTCAAATATTACAAAAAATTCCAACTCCCTAAACATATTAAACCAACATATACACAGAATGCTATGTCCTATGTATATTTCGGCTATGTTATGTATATTAATAGAGAGAGAATAAAATATTAAAAACAGTGAAGAAAGTGTAATTACTTTCAAAAGAATTGATATTTATACTATTTGTAATGGTAATTTAGATACTCTATTTTATCCTGCCAATTAGGCCCATGGCGGCCCAACAATGGTTCTGATCTTTTATTATTATTAATAATAGTATAACTATATAAGTATTAACAATGAAAAGAGGAATACATTTGGAGGCTCTGGAAACTGGCTGGAAAAATTATAATACACGCAAGGAGAGTTTTAAAAGAACAATTGGTGATTACATCCAAATCCCATATTGAAAAATGGATCTAAGTTAACAATATAAAACAAATACAAGTATTTATGATATTATCTACTTAGCCAGCAAAGAACATTACAAAACCAGCATTTTGAAGTGGCAGAGGTTCAACATATGAATCAAGATGTACAAGCAGGTCTTCGAGGAGGCAGTTGCTGATGATCTGTTCTCTGTTTCATTTTAAATAATAAATTCATTATATTTCTCACTTTTAAACAACTTGTAAACAAAGATCATAATTATGAAACAATAGTATATAACAACAACAACAACACCAATAATAATAATTTTGAAAAAAAACACAATTGCTTCACAAAGTTTATCCAATAGTTGCAATTACCTGCAATTTGGGACGCAATGTTTCAATAGCCACGGTTGATTTTTGATCAACACCTGCACCTTGCTGTATCCATATGAAAAGCACCAACATAACAAATTAGAAACAAATAATAATCAGTTCCCAATTTTCAATATCTAGAAGAATACGGTAACAATTTAACCAATAAAATTAGTTCACAATTTTCCTTTCATCCTTATTTATAATTCTAAGGGAATTTCGTCGAGAAATGGAAAAAGAGACAAACGAAATTAAAGTGAATTTTAAGACTGGACCTACTATCAAACCCAACATAGCAGTTTTGGGCTAAGATTTTTTGACAAACCCAACTTTAAATTCAGAGTAGAATTTTCATAACCTTGCGCTAAGTTAGCCAAGTTTAATAGCATCTTGATATCATTGTGTGCTTTCATATCTTATGGAAATTAATTCTCTTTTTTGTTTTTTTGGATACAAATCCTCTTCCTTTTTTCATGAAAAAGCAGAAGATAAATAAAGTAAATGAGAAGGTTTTGCTATTCAATGTCCCAAAAAGCTTAGAGGATATTGAGTTTCATGTCGGAATAATTAGGGATTAAAATTGAGAAAAATTCACATAAATAGCAGTTCACCAAAAATAATATTCAGTAAATATACATATTTTTAATATCAATATATTATATACATAGAATATATTTTTTAACACAAACTAATATATATTTTTATATATTTGACTTGCGACTAAAGTGTGACTTGCCCATTAATTTATCTAAAAATTACACAAATACACAATTTATGTTTTCAATATTACAAAAAATCCCAAATCCCTAACATATTACAAAAATCTTAACATATATACAGAATGCTATGTATATATCGGTTATATTATAATATATTAATAGAAAAAAAAAAATTTAAAAATGGGAGAAAGTGTAATTACTTCTAATTTATATGTGTTACTTACCTTGCATAAAGCCCAGTCTGCAGAATCAAAAAAGGCACGTTCATGGTCCTACACCCACAATATTATAAGTGATTGTAAATTAATTTTACCAGGCAAAGATATTTATATCTATAAAATTTTAACAGAAAAACAGTGCTATAGAACTTGCCTTTGAAATCAAAGGCTTCTTCTTTGGCATAAGTCCTCCATACTTGTTACCAGTAGAAGTAGTCTACAAAAGTTAGGAGCAATACCAAACAATCAAAGGTTGAATCAGTAAACAACTAATTAATTATAAATCAGAAAGCAGACACCTAACTCTAATTAAATCAATTAATTTTGGACTATCTCCTTCTTCTTCTTTTTTCCTTCTTTACCAGACATTGGATTGCACTTTCAAAACTTGTGGATTGTGGCGCCTAAAGTTTGACTTCATGTGACTTTACGAGGAACAAATTTAAACAACAAAAAGTTCAATGGGACCAACCATAGAACCCCATGTGACAATCTGATTGTCTTTTCGCAACTGTTGATCAAGTTTTTGAAAAAATACAAATATTTTTTTAAGAAAATAAAATTCTTAGAGAATGGAAGTGTTTGATTAACTTTTGGTGAAGAAATGAAATGTTTTTTTAGTAGAAGGTTAAATTGTTTTAAACTTTTTAAGAAAAAACAAAAAATAATATTTTTTTTCAAAATTAAAAATACCTAAATCAAAAATACATTTTTACCAAATTAAAATTTACTAGTATCTTTTTTTTGTTTAATTTGAAACTTAAAAGCACTAAGATTGGCAAAACAATACTAATAAAAGCACTTTAAATAATTTAGCTAAATAGTAATTGCTACTTTTCGACATCACTTTTGCAAAAGATAATTAGAACAATAAGGGGTCGTTTGGTATACTCCGTAAGAACAATGTAAAATATAGTGTAATGTTTGTATTAGTTATGATTGTATTAGTTATGCATGTATTATTTCTTATACATTGTTTGGTTTGATGTATAAGAAATAATATATCTTACATAATTTCTATAAAAGAAGTGTTTGTTTACAAAAATATCATTCTTTAACTTTGTACACTTTTTTTACAACAAAGTTCTTTTGTCATCTCAAACATAGTTAGTATTGTTGAAATAGTATATAGAGATTTAGGATTAATTGCAAGACCTTTGTCTTTGCGCATGAAATGTTACGTCGACGGATTAACATAGTCGAAACAAAAATAAAATACAAGATGTAAAATTAATGAATAGTCTCAATTTTTTTTTTTAAAGACCCTCAAAGCAAAACAAAACTATGTTGCGGTTATTTATTCAACTATTCATTGTTGTAAACTAAATGATGGGAAAAGAAATTATGAAATGTTTTGAGAAAATTCACTTTTGAAAATTAAAAATGTCGGGAAAAAAATTATGAAATATTTTGAGAGAAAAATTGAAGGGTATTAAGGTCATTTAATAAGTTAATGCATGTGTTAAAAATCTTTGTATTACTAATACATAGGAAATGGAGTGTATTACTAATACACACTCTAATGCAAGCATTAGTTATACATAGACAAAAAAAACTAACCAAACAAAATATTAGTAGTACACATTAAGTAATACATGCATTATATTTTTCAATACACTCTACCAAACGATCCCTTAAATACTTTTTAAAATCAGTTGACACAAACATGCTATAAAAATCCCAAATACAACCAAACTTTCAAAGACTAATCAACTAAAAGTTGGAGGACTTAGACCTTTTCTAATTCTATTCTAGTAGTCTAGTTACCTATAGGCTACCTAATATAATTCTTTATTTATTTTTATACGACCAAATATAATTCATCATTTGGGTCATAGTATATAGTTACGTGTCCAACTTGTGTTAACATTTGTAAAACGGATAATTTAGAAAATGGAACTTCTAATTCAAACTAAGGCAATTTCACCAAATTTCCTATTTAATTAAGAACTATGTAATGAACACAGGAGACGACTGATTTCAAATATAGCTTGATTTCCTATTTAAGTAGCTTGATTTCCAATTAAGTTAGTGCCGACATATTTCAAATATAGAGTCCTAAAATAATTGAATCTAAGCCATGAGTGGCTCAAATATTTACAAAGATAAATCTAAAAGAGAAAGCATATAGCTTTTGGAGACCACTCTTTTGTGATCCCTAGAGCAGGCTACACGTGATTGCTTTGCCCCTTCAACCCCACAAATCTATCCACATCATATTTATGTCTTTTTAAATTTAAGGAAATGTCTCAAGATATTTCTTGGACCGCACTACTAAAATTACAAAGAAAGTCGTATGGAACCAAGAACATAATCGGGTTTCACAGCTAATGCAGATAATTAAAAGATATTCTGACTTGTGCCCTCTTCTAATCTATCAACACATGATCTTTACGTTGTAAATGGGAGGAGTGAGTTAAACTTGGACTAATCACTAATCAAAATGGATTGTGTTTTTAAATGGGAATGTTATTGATCCGTTCAAAAATTATTTGGCCTAGAATGAGTTGAAATAAAATTTGAGTCATAACTCAATTCCTCAACTCTTCCGTTATAATTATTTTTAGTATCTTATAAAATCATTAATTTTCTTTATTATGACTACATATAACATATCAAATAAAACAAATATATTTCTCAAAATATTTTTACTTTTCATTATAAGTTTAGGCTAGATATCAAATAGTTCAATATTCAATCCAAACCAAGACACATTTGATGGATTATAATTTTATGGGCTAATTTTGTATCTCTAATATGATCCTTCTTTGTTTTATTTACGTAATTTTATTCTAATCAGGTTCGGTACTTTGCGAAAAGATGTAATAATCACACAAAACTAAAATAAAACACCACAATATGTGAGTGAACTCGTATATGCTTTAAATTACATGTTCTGAGAGGAACCTTGGATTAAATGCGTGCTTCAACTCTTCAACAATAAAAAGTCACACAAAGTGTCTAGAGTTTGAATGCAACTATGGTTTTGAAAGCTAGTATGTACCGACTTATTGAACAAACAACTACTCCTAATTAATATTGATATTGATATTAACCTTAGAAGATTAATATAATAATAAAATATTTCGACCCCTGGATTCTTGCATGTTTACTGATCCAAATTTCTTAAATATTCCATCTTCTATATGTGATTATTATTATATAAAGAATATACATATACCACTACTATATATATTGACTTTAATTGGAAGACGAGAAAAAAAATAGCATAACAAGGTATAAGCTTTTTTTTTTTCCCAGCAGAGGGCAGCTACCCCGGCCAACTTTCAATTCATGTAACTATCAATTACGTATGTTAGGTCCTATATCAAACACGCTTCGTGTTTACTCTCTCAAACTTCTTTTCTAAAACAAATACTATCTCCGTTGTAATCACGTTTTAGCATGACATAAATTTTTTAAAGTAAAAATATTTCTGAATCTTCTGATGTTAAATTAAATACATACATGTAAAAAGTTAATATTAAGACATTTTTTTTCACAAACGAATTAAAAAAAAGGTAGAATAATAAAATCAAAGAGTAATATATGTGAAAAGGTGGGATTTGGAAGTATTTAAGTTTCATAAACCCTGGATCGTTCATAATTAACTTAATTAAAATCTAATTACTCCAGTACTCAATATCTCTCGTATTACAGAAGACCTTTAAGTTATGCACCTTCTATTATTTGAACCACATATGCATATCAACTTCGACCCCAAATCAGTAAGATTTGAGTTATAATATAAATGCTTTGTAAATCTTACACATATACACAGAGAAATTAAAGGTACTTATAAATTGCATCGGACTAGTCTTTGTTTTGTTATTAATTGATGAAACAAGAGAAATGCTCCTTACCCAAAGAGATCAAAGAAAATGCAACGATTTCCGTTTGTAATGGAGAAAACAGTATTAAGAGAATTTCAAGTACCTGAGAGCAAACAGAAAAATCTTCAGTTCTGCTGCTATCTGCCATCTGATCAGCACCAGTAAGCAATAAATTAATCTCTCCCGTGTTTTATCCACTCACACTATTTATAGATTATAGAAAAAGAGTTGGGGAGGAGATAGAGATATATAACACAAAGAGATATACAAATATAGTATGAATGAATTATAAAAAAGGAATCTTGGGGTACCTTGAAGCAGAGGAGATAAGAGGAGAAAGCAAAGGCAGAAAGAGAAATAAGGCGAGGAAGAAACGGTGGGAAAGAGGAAGGTGGGAGTTAGGAGAAAAGGATACTTACGTTACGTTACTACAACTATTAAGAGGGTGAGCTAAGAAATTTATAATTTCGACACCCCATTCCTTGTATTCCTGTATTTATCTTTTCACTCCTACTATAGGTCCGGTGACGCTATTTTATTATATTAGTTTAGCCGCGCGTATCTCACACGTGTAATTTTTAATTATTTAAAATTAAATAATTTTATCTATTACGAAATATTTTAATGAACTATAAAAAGACTTTTTAAATTTTCTTAAAATCAAATTTGATTGATTTAGAATTCTCTTTTGAAAAAAAATAGTATTATTTTCAGTAATTGTGATAAATTTAATTGATTTAGAATTCTCTTTTGAAAAAAAATATTAGTTGTTATTAATTGTGATTACTTCTAATAAGGAAAAGTTTTATCATAAATATATTTAATTAATTTTTAAATTTTAAATATTAAAAAAAATAAAGATTTTATCATAAATATATTTAATTAATTTTCAACTTTTAAATATTAGAAAAAAATAGTGAAAATATGATTTTGTCTAAGTCTTTCAACGACATTTCTAAGGTCGTTCACACTTTTAATATATTACTAGTTTAGGGGTACGCGCTTTGCGCGTGTACCTCACTTTAATGAGTTCAAACATTACACTAAATAGGATATTTGTTTAAATAATAAAGATGAATATAATAACTTAATTTAATATCTTTTGAGTATTTAAATATGGAGAATTTATTTATTAAACCTAACATTTACCAAAAATATTTTTAAAAATCGATCGACATTCATCTATCATCTGTAAATTGCAACAAAACAATACAATGATAGAGACATCAAAATAATACAATTAAATCTAATATTTACACACAAAAAAATTCTCAAAGTTGTCTGACACTCATCTACCACCTGTAAACAATAACAAAATAATATGATAATAGAGATATCAAAATAATACAACTAAACCTAACCTTTACATAAAAATATTCCTCAAAATCGATCAACATTTATCTATCACTTGTAAACTGCAACAAAATAATACGATAAAAGTGATATAAAAAATTAAACTTAAAATTTACATACAAAAATTTCTCAAAGCCGATCGAAATTCATCTACAAAAATAAAACAATAAGATAATAAAGATATCAAACCAATACAATTAAACCTAACTTTTACACAAGAAATTCTTCAAAGCCAACCGACATTCATCTACGACCTGTAAACTATAAAAAAATATAATAGTGATCACAGAGCTTCGATTTTGATCCAACTATTTCTTGTCTGAGTGAAAATTTTGACCCTAAAGAATGATTTTGAATGAAAACAAAGAAGACATACATATACACATATGTTGAATTCTATTATGCTGACAAAAACAGTGAAGAAGTTGAGGGTTAAAAAATCAAGCATCCACCAATCTAGACATGCAATCGAATCAAGTTAGATGAACATCAATCATATTCTCCCAATAGGAAAACCGATTTGTTCTCTAGTTTAACGTACATCTCAATATTGAAGTAGAAAGAAAATATTAATTAATTCTCCTACCATATATTTTAGGAGTCTCATATATTTTAGGAAGTATAGTAAAAAGAAAAATATTAATTAGTTCTCTTACCATATATTTTAGGAGTCCCATATATTTTAGAAAATCTAGTTAATATAATAAAAGATAATTAAATAATAAATTTAAAAAATAGTGAAAAGACAGTTTTGTCTAAAGAAAAGTCTTTTAATGAAGGGTAGAAAGTTCAAATCACTTTTCTAAGTGTCTTCACACTTTTAATATATTATAAATATAAATATAGATATAAATATAGATTATAGATATATATATAGATATAGATTATAAATTATAGATATAGTTATAGATTATAGATTATCGATTATAGATAAATTATAGATATAGATTATAGGCGATAATTTTAAGGTCGTTCACACTTTTAATATAGTATAGATTATAGATATAGAATAAATATAGATTATAGATATAGATTATAGATTATAAATATAAATGTTGATATAGATATAGATATAAATTTGTATTGTAGTTGTATTTAAAGTAGGTCATTTCTCACTCGTATGTCTTTTTTAGATTAGATGATACGAATAATTAGGTGCCAAAGTTGGACTAATTACGTTTAACATCTTTCCAACTTACAACCGTAGCATCAACGTTCTTTTAGGAGAAATGGGATACTGCCACTGATGAATTTGATCGCACCACGTCAACTGCTTAGCTGGCTCACTGAGAGTTTATTTAAATACATTTATATAACATAGAAGCACAAGTCAGGAGTTAAAATTTTAACTTTAAAAATAAATATTTAAAAACATGTTTTATTTTATCATATTCTCAAAATACTTTAAAACTATTTGACTTAAAAGTACGTAAAACGACTAGCTTCTTTTATAAAATCTTGCTCAAGACACCCTTTCATTTTTATTGAAGAAAAGATGTTTCCTCAGTAAGATCTTAAATATGGAATGTGTGTGTAAGCAATACAATTTTATTAGTTTGATCCATATTAAATTTGGATTATATTAAATTCAAAATATATTAGTTCCAAAAAAATATTACGGATTAATTATTTAAGTCCAAATATATATGAATTTAAATAAAGTCTAATTTTTTGGGTCAGTTCATTAATTTGGGCTACAAATGATGAACCCATTTTACTAAGCCCAAGGTATTGTCATATTCTAGAGGTCCAAATAAGCGCCACGTGTCAAATGACGTGGCATGCCAAGTCAAGGGAAGGATCCAATAGGATCATGCCACATGTCAAAATGATGCAACAGACCCATGAAATCAAAGCCCATAAAAGGCGTCACGTCACCTAAATCTGATTGGTCAAATGAAGTCCTCTCCATCATGACTTTTCCTTTTCCACAACTATAAATAGGGTATCATAATTCAGAAAAGGAACCCAGAACTCTAACAAGAAACAAGAGAACCAGAACTCTAACAAGAAGCAAGAGAAAACTCGTGGATCAAACACCGCAATTTCTCTACAAAGCTTAGGCATTCAAAGAAAGTTCATCAAGATTAAGACCGCAAGTTCATCAAGATTCAAGATCAAGACCGCAATATTCAAGAACAAGCTCAAAAGCCCTTGAATTCAAGCACAAGTCAAGATCAAGACCCTCAAATCAATAAATCAAGTTCAAATTGACATCCGATAAAATTGGAACGATATAGAGAAGATTAGCATGGCCCCTGCGCAAGGATGACAGGCACAAATTGAGAAATGGTCCAAGATCAAGCTTTAAGCTATTGAATTTATATTTGAAAACGCGAATCAGAGGATTCATAAAGATTGTAATACTCACATATTGAAATCAATAAATTAATTGTTGCAATATTTTCTTGTCTCGAATTATTTATTTTTCCGACTCGAGAATTTTATTGTCCAACCGTGTGTATTGACTAATTCAAAATTTAAATATGAACTTTGATAGTTTATTTTAATTCGAAAAACATAAAGGAAAGGAATATAGATTTGAGTATTCAATTATTTATATTCATGTAGCTATAATTTAATACAAAATTGTCCTTAAACATGGAAATAAGTTGGGAAAAAGTTTGTTGAATAGGCACGTAAAGTGGGAAAGAGGGCAAGTTGGGTGTTAACTGTTAAGACATCAATATCAGCTCGACACTTTAGTCTTAGCTCCACCAACACCATACATCACATGTGCTTATTTTAGCATGCATTAAAACCGACACTCTGCACAATTCTCAAATCTATTAAAAGAATAAACAAAAACTAACTAATTTGGCTCCTGAATTAGGGAGGTAAGATTATACAGATTTAAACTTCATAGTTGATGTAATGCGATAAAAACAAACTTGTATCATAGAACAAACACCATAGCAACCAACTTGACTATATTAGTTAATTGGAAGAGTTACGAACAGGGACAATTCAAAGATAAGACTAGTAGAGTGTTTGTTTTAGGCCCTAAAATTTTGAGGCCACAAAAGATTTTATTTTAAATTTAAATTTTATTTTTTAACAATATTGAATATCGTAAAAAAAAAAAAAACACAATCTATATATAAAATATATAAAATAAATATTATCATTCACTATAAATATCTTAAAACATTGAGCCAACTATTCATATCTTTATAGTAATAAATAATAATATTTTTACCATAACATTCAAGATAATATATTAAAAACACATGATTAATCTTTATTAAATTGAATCAATCCTTACTATTATAAATAATAATATGACTATGTGAAATATATTACTACACTAAAAACAAAAATTATGAAAAATAAAAAATAGAAAAAAGGCCACACTAATTTCTTATATATTATGTATATGAATAACTTTAATGTCTTAGATTAAAATTTGATTTTAGCCCACTAATTTTATTGAAACGTCTTTGATTACAAATAACTAAATTTACAATGGAACGGTAAAGGAAATTAAAAATACATATGAGAAGAGAAATACAGAGAAATTGCAGATGAAATTGAGAAACACAATACAACAATAACCTAAATTTTTATGAATAGACATAGGGGTCGTTTGGTAGAGTGTATTGAAAAATTAATGCATGCATTAGTTTAATGTATATTACTAAAACCTTGTTTGGTATACTTTTGCACCCTATGTATAACTAATGTTTGCATTAATTATACACTCTATCGTGTATTGATGTGCATATTATTAATACCTCAAAATCTATGGTATTAGCAATGCAATGGATCCAATACATGCATTAACATGATGAAAGACACCATTATCTCTCAAAAAAATTTCACATCCTTTCCAACATATATATGACGAATAGTTTTGTATTTTTTTTTATTTAATTCATGTTATTTTTAATACATCAAACCAAACACTGCATAAGAAAAATACAAGCATAACTAATGCAAGCATAGCTAACACAAGCATTACTAATACAAACATTACTAACACACCATATTTTGCATTATTCTTATACACTCTACCAAACGACCCCTATATAGTGACTTATTTTAACATATTTCACAAAACACCTTCTGCATATATAACTTACAATTTTCCACTAAATTCAATTAGCGTCGCTTCACAATTAAATCAATTAATTTTTTAGATGATATTTTCACGAAAAGAAGATGGTGACGACATTTACCTACATTTATCACACATACCAACCTAGTCCTAATACAAAAAAAAGTAGAAATATTTACTGACTTTAAGCTTATCAGTCTTAGTACTTACATAAATAATAAGGTGATATCAAGGGTTATCAATGGGAGAATTGCTGCAGTTTTACCAAATATTATCACAAAAAACCAGTCAGATTTCATGAAAGAAAGAAGTACAACAGAAAATGTATTAGTGGCAAAAGTGATTATAAGAGATATTAATAAAAAGGACAAATGACACAATATAATTGTGAAACTGGACATGACAAAGGCTTATGATAGAGTGCCTTAAATTTTCTTAATAAAGGTGATGAGAAAATTTGGCTTCTCTAAAAGAATGATAGATATGACATGGAGATTGATTCCAAGTAACTGGTATTCTGTCTTGATTAATGGCAACTCATATGAATTTTTTTCCTCCACAAGAGATTTGAAACAGGGTGACCCTGTATCACCTACTTTATTCGTAATTGCAACTGAGGTCCTTGTTGGAAGCCTAAATGATAAATTATGACAATGATTTCATAGGTTTTGACCTTTCAAAAAGGAGTGAGAAGATTAATCACTTATCATATGCTGATGAGACAATCCTATTCTGCTCAAGTCACAAAGAGTCCGTGAATAAAATGATGAAAGTACTGCAAAGGTACAAAAATATTTCTGCTCAGCTGATTAGTCTCTCTAAAAGTTCATATACTTACACGAAAAGGTTTCAATTGTTGATAATCAAAAGGTTAAAAATACTAATAGACATTGTCATTGGATCCTTTCCTTTCACCTGCATGGGATGCCTCATTTTTTATAGGAAGAAGAAGAAAGTTCATTTTGAAGACTTAATAAAGAAAGTGCCAAAAATGATTATGACATGGAACAACAAACTACTCACTTAAGGATAACGACATGTATTGATAAATAATATGCTTCAAACAATGACAATATATCTAATGTAAGCAATGGATACTCTAAAAGAAGTGATCAATCAGATTCATAAGCTCATCGCAAGATTCTTTTGAGGTAAACTTGGAGGTCTAAAGGGAAAACACTGTGTGGCTTGAGATGACCTTTGTTATCCAAAGGTGGAAGGAGAAGTGGGTTTTAGGTTATTGCGTATTGTACCTGATGAACACTTTGAAAAGGTATGGTGAAATTTCAGAACAACTACTAGTTCTTAATGGGGTTATTTCATGTGGAATAAATACTGCAAGAAAAAAATTCCGTCACTGCCTAAGGTTTAGGGGTTTCACATGTATGGAGAAAATGACACAAGTTAGTGAGTAAGTGGAACACAGTATTTAATGACAAGTGAAAGTGGAAGAAGTTAGTATTTGATTTGATAAACGGACATATTATGTTGAGGAGGAGTTTGATGTAGAAGAAGACCTAGAAGTCAAGAATTTCATAACTAGTGATGGAGAATAGGATATGGAGAAACTAAGGGTTCATATATCAGAAGGGATGACTGAGCATACAATAGAGAACATTTAATTGAATTCAAGGAAAGTGAAAGGGATAAGGCTTGGTAGATGGAAACCTTAGTGGGTTAGTTCACTATCAAATGTGCATGTAAAATCTTGAGAAATAAGAAGGAAACGAGGGAAGTTTTCAAAATGATATGGCTAAAAGGACAACCTAGAAAAATATAATTTTTCCTGTGGATAGCATGGAAAAAAAGATAACCACTGATGATAATCTTATAAAAATGAGGATGAACATTGTGTAAAAATTTTAGTGTTGTACGGAGTATAATTAGGAAACTATGAAACACCTCTTTCTAACAGCTCCCATAGCTACAAAGCTATGAAAGCATTTTGCTGATTTTACAGGTACTAAGATAGAAAAATTATAGCTATCATAAGACACTATGACTTGGTGATACACATATGCACCAATAAAGCTACAACAAGTTTACAGTGTAATACAAGCAATAATAATATGGATACTATGGAAAAAGAAGGAACAAGTGAAGAAATAAAGGAGACCTAAACCTCAATAACAATATACCAGGTGTAGATGATAATCATGCAAATGATAAGGGTAAGGTTTCCTTGGATCAAGAACGTGGGAACTGATTAGAAGAAGATGATTCAAATATTAGGGAATTACAAGCCAAAATTACATATCTATGCTATCAAATAGACTCTACCAAATGTAGAAAGACTTAAATACAACATAGATGGGTCATACAAAGGTAACTCTGGTACGAGATCTTATGGTTTTGGCTTGAGGGACTATTATGGAAATCTAGTGTATGTCCAAGCTAAAATAATTGGCATAACAACTAATTTTGAAGAAGAAGTAAGAGCAATCCTAGAAACACTGAAATACTATCTAACTAAGGGTTACCAAGAAGTGGGGGTAAAATCAGACTCATTGGTAATAGTGAACATAATAAAGGAGGTATGGCATGTTCCATGAGAATTAACAGAATAAGTGAAGGAAATAAAAAATTCATGAGAGAACTAGATGCTACAATAGCACACATAATAGGGAAGGTAATACTTTAGCAGACTACCTTGTTAATTTAGCAATGAAAATAGAAGAAATGCAAGTTTTCAACAATTTTCAATAGTACCAACAATAGGAAAAAAAGATAATCAACATGATAAAGCACAAATACTACCATTAAGGATGAGAACTATAAGCATCAAGACATATTCACATATTTTGCAAAATATACAACACATTCAAGATACGAATTTTGAGTAGCAAAACTATATATAGTAGAGTTTATCCTCATACAAGGAATCTTAATGTTGTTAGGATCAGATTAGCTAAAATATGTTAGCACACAATAGGAATCACCAAAAACAAAGGAGAGATGCATCACATCTTTCCTTAAGCACAAAAGGTCAGCTATAGGTCCAAATTAACAAAGAAATATTATTTTCATAGCTCACATATAGGAGAATTGTGAACTATGAATGACTTCTGCCACATCACTTTTTTACCAAAAGAAGATTCAATTTTTATAGTTCAAAAAAGTTTTAATTATTAACGTGATAAAAGAAAATATATTTTGAAAATAATTTTACAATTAAACTTCAGAGTCTCCACTTGACATTGTTAGGTGTGCCAAGCCACCTTTTTAAATTCCCTTTCAAAAATAGTTGACTCTCTGATCCACGAACAAAGATTTCGATTGAGAAATTCTGTTGACTGAGGGGGAGGTGTTAGGCACCACTTATCCTGTGTTTTGACCACGGTCGCTTTACCGAGTTATATCGACTAGTATGACACTATGAAGTGAATAAACCAACAAAAACATAAAATAATAAAACAAACAAACCAAGCAAGAATTCAAAAGAAAATAATGTCTAGTCCGATTATACAGTTTCAAAAATAAAAAATACTGAAATAAAAGCCTATACTAATTAAATCACCCTATACTATGTTCTACCTGATGCCTTGAGCCTGGATCACGAACCTCTTCCGAAGAAATAATACGTCGGGACATTCTCCAGTGAATAAGTACAATTACTTCGGGGCATTCTCCAAAAAATGAATACAATTTTAATTTCTTGAGATAAAATAGAAAACCATTCAAATACATTCAAACATTTGATAAATATGGAATCCTAAAGCTTCCATGCCCAAAATTCTATGATTTGTCTATCAGTTCTCAACCTAAACATGATACTATCAGATTAGAATAAAATTAGTAATTATACACAAAATAACAATAATGATGAATTGAAACAACTAAGTTATATCCAATTTTATTGATTTAGGATCCCCCCAAATTTTAAGTTAAACAATATTCATGTGGGTGTCAAAATCGATTGTTCATCCCTAAGATTAATAATGAAAAAACATAAAAATAGTAATGAACAATCTCAAAACATCATAAGAAAATTTTAACAAGCAACCAAACAATGATATTAACAAGATATTGCACAAACCATCACCATAGAGTCCACAAAATTATAAGAAAGATAAGGAAAAAGGAATTAAAGCTTTATTGTATTTCAAATTATCACATTACTCTACAGATAACTGGAGAAACACCAGAATACCTCGACTCAACCTTAATAATGAACACCCAAATTGATAATTCCTACCATTATCTTCGTTTGGCCCAAACTCAATTATTTCTCTAATTTTGTTTTGGCACTGGGAACAATAGGTTGTGTTGTTTTCTGACAGGTTCGTTGATCGGAACAATGAGTCAATTTTTCAGTGTGGGGTCTATTTTGGGTCTTTTTTATGGTGTTTGGTTGGATTTTTGTTGTAGGGAACTGATGGTATTTTATTCTATTCTTTGAGTGATGTTTGGTCCTTTTTTGGGTAGTGTTTGGTTGCTGGAGGTTTGAGGTTTTCTAGTGAGATTTGGTTGAGTTTTTATGTAAAGTCGATGGATCTATGTTTGATTTTTGTTGAATTCCACTGGAATCAACTTAAACGAGTCGATTTTAGGTTATTTTGGGTGGGTGGTGGAGCTGATGGTTTAGTGGATTGGGTTCGCCGGTGGAGAGGGTGTTTTCGATGAGATTCCATAATAAAAAAAGTTTTTCTCCCCTATTTCATTCACTCTCTCTATTTTTTCTTCCTATCTCTTGCATTTCTCACTGTGTTTCCCCTTTTGCTCGATGTCTATCTCATTTTCCATCTCTCGATCTCCCTTTTTCCGATTCTCACTATATTTTTTTGTATTTCTTACTTGTGTGGGAGTCCGTCTCTATGTTATGGTTTGTGTGTGTGTGTATATATATTGTTTTCTGTGTGTATAAAAATGATTTAATGTTGATGGAATGGTGAGCTGAAAAAATTACCCCATCTTCTGTTATATGTCTACATCTTGTTTCCCATTCTGTTATGGTTGTTATTATGCGAAAAATATGATTAGGGAGAAAGGGGGCATGTGGGTACGGGTGGTGAGAAGGTGAGGTGTTCAAAATTTGTTATGGACTTGATTTTTTATTTTTTTAGTTGAGGGATTATCAAATAGGGTGGGTGCATGGTAAGGTGAGGGAAATAGGTAAATTTGAAAAATAGGTGGGTAAAATTTATATATCTACATCATGCCCCTCTTTAATTGTAAACAAAAATTATTTCCAGACAAAGAAGTTGACAATAAGAAAGAATTTGACCGACCATTATTCAAAAGAAAAAAATAGAAGGATAGAGTGCAATTAATTCATGATTTTAGGCATCCTACCTATCCCAGGTTATGTAACACCCCGTAAATTTTTTTCGTACACTTATCGCGATTATATGGAGTCCTAAAGGCTTGCGTATGGGTTAAATTAAGTTTATGGTGTTCGGAAGTATCCCGTCAATAGTTGTATGTGTAGGTATTAGAATAAGCTTTCCAACGATATACAGTTTGCCCAAAACAGAGGAGTATTTCATATAAGCGAGCACATTCGAAATTTCAAAACGGTGGCCGGGAAGCCTGTGAACAGTAAATCTGCAGGAAAATTACTGCAGCTAGACAATTTTTTTTGGATCAACTTTAGACGATCATAACTCCTTGTACAAAAAGAACTGTGTGAGCTGCTATATATCGAAGAAAATCTCCGAGAGTCTTATTTCCGATAAAATTGGTTTCATCCAAATCCAATGTCTGAGTAAGGAGCTATACCCGTTTTACTACATCCTATCAAAAAAAAAAAAAAGAATTTTGGGACAGATTTTTGGGTCAACTTTAAACGACCATAACTCCTTGTACAGGAAGAACTGGGTGGTATACTTTATATAAAAATGAAATCCCTTTGAATTATATTTCCAATGCAATTGGTTTCACCCAAATCCGATACCGGAGAAAAGAGTTATGATCGATTTACTTCAGCCTGTCAAAACTGTTCACTGGGGACAGATTCGGATTTATTTAAATTTTTAGGGAAAAATGGTCATTTTCTATTACCTCTTGGACGAAAAATTGGTCTTTATAAGCATACACTTAGCCTCATATATATCATATATCATCCAATTATTAAGAGAAGGTGAAACCCTAGCCTAATTTCAACTTCAAATATTTTGTGATTCAACCGTAGAAAATTCGAATTGGTTCCGTAGTTGTGTTCACCATCTCGAAAGCTTCGAGAAGCACCCCATGGTTATGTAAGGAGGATTCTAAATACAAGAGTTCATTGTTAAGGTATGAATATTGTTTATTCTTGATTCTTATCCATGAATAAGTATTGATAAGGGATTATGAGTATTGTCTTGATGTTGGAAGATAACTAGAAACATAGTTATGAATTATTTTGTATAAATTGTTAGTAGTAAATGGAAGTTGTTGTATTGGATTATGGAGGATGAATTGTGGTGATATATCACTATATTAGTGGTTATGTATGCCTAGTGATCATGTTGGTATTGGATGGTGATTAAGAGGGGAAATAAAGGCTAAGAGTGATGTTGAGGGATATTGCATGAAAATGCATGATATGTGAATGTAATAAGAGTATAAGAGGATGTATGTAGCACTCTTATTGATGAGTTAAAGGATTACTTCCTAGACATTATTTGGTGAAGTTAATACCTAAATGGTAAGGTTTGGTTGCTAATACTAGTTTGCCACAAATGACTTATTATAGATAAGTGTTCGAAGAGTACGGGAAGTCAAGTTGGACTTGTATTGAAGTGGTTATATCAAGGTATGTAAGACATACTCTATCTAATCTTTGGCATAAATAATGACCCATGGCACTCTCAAGTAAGCTTCCAACATTGTCCTATGACATATGACACATAATAACATCATATGATCTTCGACACTACCAATTGAACTTGTTTTCACTTTTAAGATGTCCGGCTAGTCAAAAAAAATATCCATATACTATTGTTGACTCCGAAATGGTTTAATGAGGTATCCATGATTCTCTACTTCATTTTCATGATATTGATTACCTATTTACATGTTTTTCCTATTGAGGTATCATGGTTTCAAGTTCCATAAGGTGTGACCACAAAGTAACCAATCTCAAAGATTAATTGAAGTAAGAAATGGAATGTCTTTATTTTAAATTGTTGATATGATGTATTGTATTAGTACCACTGATCAGTTGGCCATTGTATTATAAAGATTATGTATATATGCTATTCCAGGGGTGGTCCCTGATGTATTGTATTAGTACCACTGATCAGTTGGCCATTGTATGACATATGTTATGTATTGATAAGGAATACGGGAAGTAATGATATGAAAGTAATGTGCAGGTATCCCATCAGCTCTTTTAAGTGTGGTCTACTCGTACTGTTTATTCACTGGTATCTGGGTTCTGTTGATCTTTTGTATCTCATCTTGATACTCACTGCCTTACATACTCAGTACATATTTTCGTACTGACGTCCTTTACGGGGGACCTGTATTCATGCCTGCAGGAACAGGTACTTCAGGTCGTACACCTCCGCAGTAAGAGCCAGGACATTCTGTTGATAGTGGTGAGCTCCAGTTGTTTCGGGGTATCCCAAGTTATTTCTATATGTACTTTTGGTATGTATCTATGTAGAGGCTTTTGTAGACATATTGTACGGCCATATGAGTGTTTGGTTGATAGACGTGATGGCTCTGACGGCCAATTACTGTTTATATATATATATGCGTGTCTGCTAGGCTGATACAGGTACTGTTTTCTTCTATTTACAACGAAGTGCTGCCCAAATTTCTATTTTTCATAAGTAATGTAAATGTGAAAGTATAGGTTATGAACGGGTTCTCCCGGGCCTCCTGGGATTTGGGGCGTGATAGAAGTGGTATCAGAGAAGTTCGTCCTAGTGAGTCTACAAAGCCGTGTCTACGTAGAATCTCGTTTATCGGTGTGTTGTGCACCACATCTATAAACAGGAGGCTATTGGACATTTAGGGATTGTTTCCATTCTCCATTTCTTAGATCGTGCAATAGAGCCCATATTAGAGATAAAGTCATAATCGATCGCTTAATCCAATTGTTTTTATTTATTTATTATAGTAACGATGCCGGTTACAAGGAGAAAGAATAAGTGGAAGCGAGTAGATGTAGTGGCCGGAGAAGGTACTAGTAAGTCACCACCGGCACAAGCTGAACAAAGTGAGTCTCAAGATGAGCATATATCAGGAGCTTCTTCTCCTCCGGAAGGGCCATCTATTAATGCTGTTGATCGAGATTTAAGGGATGCAGTACAACTTCTGACGCGTATAGTTGCCGGTCAAGTTCAAGGGAAAGCTATTCCTACCACGGGTTCTAGTGGTACGGATAGAGCAGCTAGCCTTCGGACACAGGATTTTCTGAAACTGGATCCTCCTACTTTTACCGGATCAGATATTAACGAAGACCCGCAGGACTTTGTCGATCAAACCCAAAGGGCTCTAGATGTTATGCACATATCCGGTAAAAAGATGGTTGAGCTAGCAGCATATAGACTAAAAGGAGAGGCTATATTATGGTACGAGGATTGTAAACGATCTAGGGGTATTGATGCACCTCCAACTACGTGGGGAGAGTTCAAAGATGCATTTATTGATCATTATCTTCCATTTGAGACTCGTCAGGCCCGTGCAGATTAATTCTTAAATCTTCGTCAGGGTAATATGAGTGTAAGGGAGTATAGTCTTTGATTTAACTCCTTGTCTCGATATGCTTCTAATGTGGTGGCTACTATGGATGACAGAGTTCATCACTATGTGGATAGATTAGAACCATACTTGGTTAGAGATTGTACCATTGCTGCTTTGAACAAGGACATGGATATAGCGAGGATACAAGCTTTCGCTCAGAAAATGGAAGATCAGAGGCAAAGATGAAGAACCCAGGAATCAGAAAAAAGATATTCTAAGCGGGCCAGAGCTATAGGGCAGTTTATGGCATCTCAGGGAGGTTTTAGGCCTTCGTTCTCTCATAGATTGCCTAGCCCGTTATCTTCTTATCCTGTAATTAGTGCTCCACCGCAATTTCAAAGGTTCAGAGGTAATCAGTTCGGGCAAAGCAGTGAAAATCAGAGTTCGCAAACAGTGGGGTATCAAGGGCAAGGGTGTATGAGTCAATTGAGACCTCCACAACACCCGTGCCCCATATGTAGAAGATTTTACTTTGGTGAATGTCAGCTTGGAACGAACAATTGCTTTTGGTGCGGTAAGCCGGGGCATATGGCTAGAGATTGCCCACGCAGGACCACAGGTGGTATAACACGACCTACCGGATCAGCTGTTGCGTCATCATCGGTGCCTCCTTTGAGTAGGGGTACACAACCTATGGGTCACGGTAGAGGTGATAGAGGAGAAACTAGTTCTAGCGGAGCTCAGAACCGTGTGTATGCCCTAGCAGATCGGCAGAATTTAGAGGCTTCTCCAGACGTGGTTACAGGTACGTTGTCCATCTTTGCATTTGATGTGTATGCCTTAATTGATCCTGGTTCTACATTATCGTATGCTACTCCTTTGGTTGCGGGAAGGTTCGGAAGAACACCCAAATTATTAGCCAAGCCATTTGAAGTATCAACGCCAGTGGGGGAATCTCTTATAGCTAGGAATGTTTATCGAAATTGTGTTGTGAATATTTGTGGTCGTGATACAATGGCCGATCTTGTTGAGTTAGAAATGGTAGATTTTGATGTTATTATGGGCATGGATTGGTTAGCATCTTGTTATGCTACAGTAGATTGCCGTTCTAAGAAGGTATATTTCCATTTCCCAAATGAGGCAGTCCTTGAATGGAAGGGTAATGTTGGTGCGCCGAGAGGTAGATTTATTTCTTACTTTAAGGCAAGAAAAATGATTTCCAAGGGGTACATATACCATTTGGTTAGAGTAAGGGATACAGAGGCAGAGCCGCCAACTTTTCAGACCGTTCCGGTTGTGAATGAATTTCCTGATGTATTTCCTAAAGAACTACCAGGTTTACCTCCTGAACGAGAAGTGGAGTTTGGTATTGATATATTGCCAGACACACAACCAATCTCAATTCCTCCTTATAGAATGGCACCAGCAGAGTTTCGAGAATTGAAAGAGCAACTGAAAGACTTGCTAGAGAAGGGATTCATCAGGCCTAGTATGTCCCCTTGGGAAGCACCAGTATTGTTTGTGCATAAGAAAGATGGTTCGCTGAGGATGTGTATTGACTATCGGCAATTGAATAAGGTGACTATCAAGAATAAATACCCTCTTCCCCGAATTGATGATTTATTTGACCAGTTGCAGGGTGCCCAGTGTTTTTCCAAGATTGACTTGAGATCAGGCTATCATCAAGTGAGAGTTAAGGATAAAGATATACCCAAGACAGCTTTCCGAACACGGTATGGTCATTATGAATTCCTGGTTATGTCATTCGGGCTGACAAATACACCCGCAGTTTTTATGGATCTGATGAATAGGCTGTTTAAGCCGTTTCTAGATGTGCTCGTGATAGTTTTCATAGATGATATTCTGGTCTACTCTAGATCAGAAGAGGATCATGTTAATCACTTAAGGAAGGCATTGCAGATTCTTCATAATCGTAAGCTGTATGCGAAGTTTTCTAAATGTGAGTTTTGGCTCATGTCAGTGGCATTTTTGGGCCATATTGTATCCAGTGAAGGCATAAAAGTTGACACTCAGAAGATTGAGGCTGTGAAGAATTGGCCAAGACCCACGACGCCTACGGAGATTCGTAGTTTCCTCAGGTTGGCAGGTTATTATAGAAGGTTTGTTGAAGGTTTTTCTTCTATTTCTGCACCCTTGACTAAGTTGACGCATAAAGCCTCCATGTTTCAATGGAATGATGCCTGTGAAAAGAGTTTCCAAGATCTGAAGAGCAAGTTGACTTCTACACCGGTATTGGTACTTCCTGAAGGCACAGAAGGGTATGCAGTGTACTGTGATGCTTCGAGAATTGGATTAGGATGTGTATTAATGCAACATGGTAGAGTAATAGCCTATGGCTCTAGACAGTTGCGACCACATGAGAGGAATTATCCCACGCATGATCTTGAGCTAGCTGCAGTTGTATTTTCTTTGAAGATATAGCGCCACTACTTATATGGGGTTCATGTTGACATATATACCAATCATAAGAGACTGCAATATATCTTCAGTCAGAAAGATTTAAAATTGAGGCAGCGGAGATGGCTTGAATTGTTAAAAGATTACGATGTTGATATCTTGTATCATCCAGGGAAAGCGAATGTGGTAGCGGATGCACTGAGTCGTAAGTCTAAAATGGCATCTATAGAAAAGCAGGGGATGATTAAGGATCTTCACCAACTAGCTAATTTGGGAGTTCGACTTCTAGAAACTCCAGATGAAGAGGTTATTGTACGTAATGCAGCGAAATCTTCATTGATAGCTGAAGTGAAAGAGAAGCAGTATGCAGATCCAATTTTATTGCAGCTTAAGAAGGATGTGCAGAGTGGCACGACAAAGGCATTTGAGCTTACGCGAGAAGAAGTGCTTCAGTGTCAGAATCGTTTATGTGTACCTGATGTAGTTGAGATAAGAAAGAGAATTATGACAGAAGCACACTGTTCAAAGTATTCCATCCATCCAGGGTTGACTAAGATGTATCAATATTTGAAAGCAATATATTGGTGGAATGACATGAAGAAGAATATTGCCGAATTTGTAGCTGAATATCCGAATTGTCAAAGAGTCAAAGTAGAACACCAGAAACCCGGTGGTTACATGCAATGTATAGATCTTCCAGTCTGGAAGTGGGACAAGATCAATATGGATTTCATCACGGGTTTGCCTCGTACATTTCGGAAGTTTGATTCCATATGGGTGATCATTGATAGGCTTACCAAATCCGCGCACTTCTTACCAGTTAAGACAACTTATACGGCGGAAGAGTATGCGAAGTTGTATATTAAGGAGATCGTTCGGTTACATGGAGTTCCAATTTCCATTATATCCGATCGAGGAGCCCAATTTACCGCGAATTTCTGGAAGTCTTTTCAAAGGAGTTTGGGGACACAAGTAAATCTAAGTACGACTTTTCATCCTCAAATGGACGGACAAGCGGAACGTACCATCCAGACACTTGAAGATATGCTACGAGCATGTGTATTAGATTTCAAAGGCAACTGGGATGATCACCTACCGCTTATCGAGTTTGCCTACAATAATAGCTATCATTCAAGTATCAAAATGGCACCATATGAAGCATTGTATGGAAGAAAGTGTAGATCGCCAATAGGATGGTTTGAAGCAGGTGATGCGGTCTTGTTTGGACCGAATCTTGTTTATCAAGCAATGGAGAAGGTTAAAGTGATCCAACAACGGCTTGAAACAGCTCAAAGTTGACACAAATCTTATGCGGATGTTAGAAGAAGAGGACTTGAGTTTTCTATCGATGATTGGGTATTCTTGAAAGTATCACCAATGAAAGGAGTGATGAGGTTTGGCAAGAAAGGAAAGTTAAGTCCACGATACATAGGTCCGTACAAGATCATTCAAAGATTTGGACAAGTTGCTTATGAGTTAGAGCTACCTCAAGAGCTCTCAGCAGTTCATCCCATATTTCATGTTTCGATGCTTCGCAAGTACATCGGAGATCCATCGCACATCACTACTACGGAAGATGTACAAGTTACAGAAGATCTCACTTTTAAAGAAATGCCTATTGCTATTCTTGATCGCCAAATTAAAAAGATAAGGAATAAAAAGATAGCATCGGTAAAAGTACTTTGGAGGAATCAACAAGTTGAGGAGATCACATGGGAAGCCGAGGAAGCGATGAAGATTAAGTACCCTTACCTATTCAACGATGAGGAGGAAGTTCATGAGACGGAAGAAGAACAATAACAGGTAAGTGTTTATTTTTATGCAAGTATGTTATGATGATGAATATGTTAATTGTAAGCTTGGACATGTATTAATTGAGTAACTATTCTAACATTCGAGGACAAATGTTCTTAAGGGGGGAGAATGTAACACCCCGTAAATCTTTTCGTACACTTATCGCGATTATATGGAGTCCTAAAGGCTTGCGTATGGGTTAAATTAAGTTTATGGTGTTCGGAAGTATCCCGTCAATAGTTGTATGTGTAGGTATTTGAATAATCTTTCCAACGATATAAATTTTGCCCAAAACAGAGGAGTATTTCATATAAGCGAGCACACTCGAAATTTCAAAACGGTGGCCGGGAAGCCTGTGAACAGTAAATCTGCAGGAAAATTACTGCAGCTAGACAATTTTTTTTGGATCAACTTTAGACGATCATAACTCCTTGTACAAAAAGAACTGTGTGAGCTTCTATATATCGAAGAAAATCTCCGAGAGTCTTATTTCCGATAAAATTGGTTTCATCCAAATCCAATGTCTGAGTAAGGAGCTATACCCGTTTTACTACAGCCTATCAAAAAAAAAAACAGAATTTTGGGACAGATTTTTGGATCAACTTTAAACGACCATAACTCCTTGTACAGGAAGAAATGGGTGGTATACTTTATATGAAAATGAAATACCTTTGAATTATATTTCCAATGCAATTGGTTTCACCCAAATCCGATACCGGAGCAAAGAGTTATGATCGATTTACTTCAGCCTGTCAAAACTGTCCACTGGGGACAGATTCGGATTTATTTAAATTTTTAGGGCAAAATGGTCATTTTCTATTACCTCTTGGACGAAAAATTGGTCTTTATAAGCATACACTTAGCCTCATATATATCATATATCATCCAATTATTAAGAGAAGGTGAAACCCTAGCCTAATTTCAACTTCAAATATTTTGTGATTCAACCGTAGAAAATTCGAATTGGTTCCGTAGTTGTGTTCACCATCTCGAAAGCTTCGAGAAGCACCCCATGGTTATGTAAGGAGGATTCTAAATACAAGAGTTCATTGTTAAGGTATGAATATTGTTTATTCTTGATTCTTATCCATGAATAAGTATTGATAAGGGATTATGAGTATTGTCTTGATGTTGGAAGATAACTAGAAACATAGTTATGAATTGTTTTGTATAAATTGTTAGTAGTAAATTATGGAAGTTGTTGTATTGGATTATGGAGGATGAATTGTGGTGATATATCACTATATTAGTGGTTATGTATGCCTAGTGATCATGTTGGTATTGGATGGTGATTAAGAGGGGAAATAAAGGCTAAGAGTGATGTTGAGGGATATTGCATGAAAATGCATGATATGTGAATGTAATAAGAGTATAAGAGGATGTATGTAGCACTCTTATTGATGAGTTAAAGGATTACTTCCTAGACATTATTTGGTGAAGTTAATACCTAAATGGTAAGGTTTGGTTGCTAATACTAGTTTGCCACAAATGACTTATTGTAGATAAGTGTTCGAAGAGTACGGGAAGTCAAGTTGGACTTGTATTGAAGTGGTTATATCAAGGTATGTAAGACATACTCTATCTAATCTTTGGCATGAATAATGACCCATGGCACTCTCAAGTAAGCTTCCAACATTGTCCTACGACACATGACACATAATAACATCATATGATCTTCGACACTACCAATTGAACTTGTTTTCACTTTTAAGATGTCTGGCTAGTAAAAAAAAATGTCCATATACTATTGTTGACTCCGAAATGGTTTAATGAGGTATCCATGATTCTCTACTTCATTTTCATGATATTGATTACCTATTTACATATTTTTCCTATTGAGGTATCATGGTTTCTAGTTCCATAAGGTGTGACCACAAAGTAACCAATCTCAAAGATTAATTGAAGTAAGAAATGGAATGTCTTTATTTTAAATTGTTGATATGATGTATTGTATTAGTACCACTGATCAGTTGGCCATTGTATTATAAAGATTATGTATATATGCTATTCCAGGGGTGGTCCCTGATGTATTGTATTAGTACCACTGATCAGTTGGCCATTGTATGACATATGTTATGTATTGATAAGGAATACGGGAAGTAATGATATGAAAGTAATGTGCAGGTATCCCATCAGCTCTTTTAAGTGTGGTCTACTCATACTGTTTATTCACTGGTATCTGGGTTCTGTTGATCTTTTGTATCTCATCTTGATACTCACTGCCTTACATACTCAGTACATATTTTCGTACTGACGTCCCTCACGGGGGACCTGTATTCATGCCTGCAGGAACAGGTACTTCAGGTCGTACACCTCCGCAGTAAGAGCCAGGACATTCTGTTGATAGTGGTGAGCTCCAGTTGTTTCGGGGCATCCCAAGTCATTTCTATATGTACTTTTGGTATTTGTATAGAAGTCTTTTGTGGGCGGGAGTTTGTCCCGAACCTAACTCAGTTGTGTATCTATGTAGAGGCTTTTGTAGACATATTGTACAACCATAGGAGTGTTTGGTTGATAGACGTGATGACTCTGACGGCCAATTACTATTTATATATATATATATGCGTGTCTACTGGGCTTATATAGGTACTGTTTTCTTCTATTTACAACGAAGTGCTGCCCAAATTTCTAATTTTCATAAGTAATGTAAATGTGAAAGTATAGGTTGTGAACGGGTTCTCCCGGGCCTCCTCGGCTACGGGTACCAGTCCGCTCCAATGGGATTTGGGGCGTGACAGGTTATGTGGGGATCAGGTCACATGTAGTTCGCAAGATTGAAAAGACAGGGACTATACTGACTTGGAGAGTCGAGTGAGGTCCTGTCGAGGTCCCGATCCGTAACTCTGTCATTATATCAAAAATAAAAATTATAAGTTAACAAGATAAATGAAATTACAAAAGTTCTCTAAGTATCTTCTCTAGACTTTTGACTTGAGTCTTCAATACTTTCAAAAGTGATAAAATACCTGATCTTCTTTGGGTTGAACTTGAAAATAAATTCTTTCTCCATGCGAAATTTGGTATTAGAGATGAACTTGAAAATTGACCATGTTCTTTAGGCGGGACTTCTGAACTTGAACTTGAATCCGAAAATCTTCACCCAATTCTACAGGTGGGCTCCTGACTTACAATTTAAAATTCTTCACCCTATTCTCCAGATGGGCTCCTGATTTGCTATTTCTTCGCCCTATTTTCCAGGAAGCTCTTGACTTGCAACTTCTTCACCATATTATCTAGCTAGGTTCTTGACTTTTAATTTCTTCACCCTATTCTCCAGGCGGGCTCTTGACTTGCTATTTCTTCACCCTATTCTCCAGGCAGGCTACCGAAATGTAATTTCTTTACCCTATTCTCCTGTGGTCTTGTGACTTTCTATTTATTCACCCTAACTCTAGGCGGGCTCCTGACCTGATATTTCTTTACTTCACCCTAACTCTAGGCAGGCTCCTGACTTGCATTTTCTTTACCCTATTTTTCAGGCAGGCTCCTGATTTGCTATTTTTCACTCTGTTCTCCAGGCAGGATCTTGACTTGCAACTTCTTCATCCTGTTCTCCAGGAGGGCTATTGACTTGAAATTTCTTCACCCTATTCTTCGAGCGTGCTCCTCACTTGCTATTTCTTCACTCTATCTCTAAGAGGGCTCCTGACATGCTATTTCTTCATCCTATTCTCCAGGCAGACTCTTGACTTGCTATTTCTTTACCATGTTCTCCAAGCAGGCTCTTGACTTGCAATTTCATCACCCTGTTCTCCAAGTGGGCTCCTGACTTGTAATTTCTTCATCCTATTCTCCAGGCGGGCTCTTAACTTGTTATTTTTCACCTTATTCTCTAGGCGGGCTCCTAACTTTAAATTTATTTGACTTATTCTCCAGGAAGACTCTTGACTTGCTATATCATCACCTTATTCTTCACGTCGGCTCCTGACTTGCAATTTCTTCACCCTGTTCTCCAGGCGGGCTCCTGACTTGCTGTTTTTAATATGCATCCTATTCTCCACTTGGGTTCCTGAAGTCAAAGTCAAAACTAGAACAGAAGTTATATCAACTATTATGATAAAACACGATCCCATTTTTTAGAAAATAAAGTCACATTTTCCAGGAGGGTCCTGAACAGAAAGTGAAGTTTCAAATACCATGAATAATATCCCCCCCCCAGTTTATCATAAGAAAAGCTTTTTGAGTATCAAACTAAATCACAACTATTTGCAAAATGCATAACGCAAAGGTAAATCAAGACTCTGACCAATAAATTCATATCTTGAGAGTAAAATTGAATTACCAAGACTAGGAAGTGTGTCTCCTAAAATTAAAGTGAGGGACTCTGACTAGAAAATGTGTCTTCTAGGAGTAAAAGTTCAAGTTAGAAAATGCATCACCTAACAATCAAACCTGAAATACCCAAATAAGGAAATACATCTCCTAGGGTTTAAAATGAAAGGATTAGACTAGAAAGTGTGGCTTCTAGGAGTGAAGGTTCAAGTTAGAAAGTATTTCACCTAACAAATGAAATTTGATATACCTAGACAAGGAAGCGCATCTCCTAGGGGTTAAATGAAAGGATTCGACTAGAAAGTGTAGCTTCTAGGAGTGAAGGTTCAAGTTAGTAAGTGTGTCACCTAACAAACAAAATTTGATATACCCAGAAAAGGAAGTGCATCTCTTAGGGGTTAAATGAAAGGATTCGACTAGAAATTTTGGCTTCTACGAGTGAAGATTCAAGTTAGGAAGTGCATCACCTAATAAATAAAACTTGAAATGCCCAGAAAAGAAAGTGCGTCTCCTAGGGTTTAAATGAAAAAATTCAACTGGAAAGTGCACCTTCTAGGAGTAAAGGTTCAAGTTAGAAAGTGTTTCACCTAACAAATGAAAATTGAAACATCTAGTCAAGGAAGTGCATCTCCTAGGGTTAAATGGAATGACTCAACTAGAAAGTGCAACTCCTAGGAGTGAAGATTCAAGTTAGGAAGTGTATCACCTAATTAACAAAATTTGAATTACCCAGACAAGGAAGCGCATCTCTTAGGGGTTAAATGGAAGGACTCGACTAGAAAATGTGTCTTCTAGGGATGAAGGTTCAAGTTAGAAAGTGTGTCACCTAACGAATGAAACTTGAATTACCCAGACCAGGAAGTGTGTCTCCTAGGGATATAGGATGATGAGTTTTACCATGATTGTGATTATGCCTCTTGCATTTGCAGAAGTGAGGAATTACACATTTTGATATTTAGGATTTAAAGTAGTTGAGACCAAGAGCACACGCAAGCATACGTGGTCTCACTAAGTAATACAGTGGCCTTAAATAAATCCAAATATCGGTCGCTCTGAAACTTGTGCTAAGCAACTATCCTCTTCTAGTTTAACAATTGAGATTAACTAGTGCAACATAGCCAAAAGAGTTTTGAAAGTTTATAACTAAAAGTAAACTAAAATAATGCAGAAAAGTAAAGACTTTGGATAATCAATGGATGAAAACCCTGGGTTAAAGCACTATGAGCAATCAGACTACGCTATTAAACCTCATTCGTTAGATTACTTATCTTGGTTGTTGATTCGCATGGTTTATCGTATGATCATGGTCTCTCGACTTCTAAAATTCTACCTAACTAGACATTACAATTACACCATAGAGAGAGGATGTAATAATCCATTTAGATACATTAAGATGTCATCCTGTAAGTTAACCAAGTAAGGCTTGCAGGTATATCCCTATCCTAGATGCTATTTCAAATTCCTTATTTTATAAAAGAATAAGAACCTTGCTCCAGGTATCCCACATTCTATCTTCTTATTTCCCCTCTTGGGCTCACAAATTAGACAATTGGTGAATTCTAAGGATCGAAAATCCTTAAAATAGTTATAACAAGGATAAATAATCAACCAAATATGATAAGCAGTCCAAACAAACTCAATTCATCATAATCATGTTCTTGGATTTAACTCCGAAAAGGGTGCTTTTAGCCACTAATGGACATAACCAAAATTAATATCAATGAATACAACAAATAATACATAAACAAGCTTGACTTAATAAATAAAAACCCTAATTGAAGTGTTTTCCAGGACCTCTCAAAGCTCCAAAGACGTCCAAGATGTTTAACAATGTGTACAAATGTCCTATTTATAGGATAAAAGTTTGGCCGTGTGTGGAATGAGGGTCTCGGAGCATTGCTTTCACTGGAAATTGTATTTGACGTCAATACTTTTCCTTGTGTATTTGTTTTCTATCCCAAGACTTTTGGTGTTGTTTCCACATGATTTACAACTTTTACCTCATCCATATATCTTAAAAAATAACTCACCAAACATCCTATAGAATCAAACACCACGTATTTGTAATGACTCAAAATCACCTCCCGGGACGCTACATGGTGCTTAAGGCTACAAGTAGCCCCAAGCTAACCCTTTGAGCTCGTTTCTACTTATAATACTCATCTTAAGATAAAATAATCAAACACTGGCATAGTCATATCATATGAAAGAAAATACAAAGATAATACTCGGTCCAAACGACCACAATACTGGAAATCTCAACAGAACCACAATCTGATAACTAGTATGATAAACCCTCTACTAGTCCATGACATAGAGAGCCCTTGGAACAGGTCCCCAACTGACTCAAACTAAACTAAAAGTAATAACTAAACCACTCAAATACTGGAATGTCTGAATATAAGTCCTCGAACCATAAGGACTCACCACTGAAGAAATGTAGACAAAGGTACTCAAAAATCACTGACGAGGCTGGGACTGGGCACCTGAACCTACATTATAAGACAATGTAGCACATAGATGTATATGTGGATCAGCACTTGGGAATGTACTAAGTATGTGGGGGTGTATGCATTTACATAAAAAAATATCAATACTCTTTAATCAAATCATGCATGCAATAAGTAATGACTCACATGGCATGAATAAGTATAAAATGTAAAGTTCATGAATCATGTTGAATGGAGCACGTAACACAAATCTCACGAGTCATTAAAGTATCTGTACTCTTCTCTTATTCTCATTACTCAAGGCTAAAGGAAATTTTAAGAAATACTTTCAACTCATGCATATGTCTCATGGAGAGTAAAACTTCTTTGATGCTCACTAGCTTAGAACTCTTTTGAAATCAAAACACTTGGAACTCGGTCACATATAACTTCAGTAGAGAAAACTACTTTCTTCTTTGGAAAATATTCAAAGAAATCCATTCATTTTAGAAAATATCTCATCTCAATGCTTTAGGGAAAAATATTCTATCTCAATGGAAAATACTTTAGTTTTTAGGAGGTTTTCTTAACCGACATAAACCATGCGAGCTACAAAGAGTCCAACGTCTTGTCCTCCTAAGAAAGAAACCTCACGTTGGGGAGAGGCGTCATACTCTTGTCAGGGAGTATATCCTTAACTCAGTGATCACAATTCTCGGCCTTGGGCACAATCATCTTAGCCTCAGGCCTAAAATCTCAAACCTATGGTGGCACGTAGTTTTGGGGTAAGAAACTGTAGTAACTTACCCAACTCGGTGCTAAATACTAATCTCTTTAGTTTATCTCTCTCATCTCACGAAAATCCACTTTAAAAATAATCTCATGGTTCATAAATACCCAACTGTAAAATATGTAATCTCATGTAGTGGAGTGGATTTTGAAACTCTATAACCATTAGGTCAAAACAGTTCTCAATAATCTCAGAATACTCAAATCATGGGTGCTTATAGCACAAGAGTTCATAAAATTTCAAGTCTCAAGTAGGGCTTAATAACCCATAATTCAAACTCATCAAAATGCATAATAGATAGTATATAGATTCATAATTCATGTAGAAATCTGGAAGTTACAACAATTTGTCTCAAAATCTCAACATACTCATATACTTCAATTTCTAGAATCATTGAAACCATTCAATTCTCAAGGAATAACAACATAGGGTATAAACCCAGCTTCATTTTCTCAAGAAAACTTGTAAAATCATGCTATTTGACTTTCAATTCATGGGAAACATCAAGATATTGCAATCAATAACAATGGGAGAAAAACCCTAATTCAATTTCATGTAAAATCACATAGATTGCAGAAAATTATAGTTAAATAAGCCTTTGGGCACAAGGGTGAAAGGGTAAGATTGCTCTAAACTCTTCTTCTTATCCTTGAGAGAGAGGGTTATTGCAACACTTGACTTGGGAAACTTAATTCTCAACATAATTTGTAGAATCTATGGTGAGCTCTTGGATTTCTTGGAGAAGGGTTTTAGATTTGATATGGAGGAAGAAACCCTAGTTCTCTTATGTTTTGGATGAGTAATGAAGCCAGCTGGTTCGTCTAGAATATATCTGAGGGTTTAAAAGGGTGGAAAAGTCCAAAAATCCCTTTTTAAAATGAGTTAAAAATATTGCATGGGACATGAATGACGGGGTGCGATGGTACGTCGGAGTCCCGACGGTCCGTCGGTCCTGACAATCGAACATCATCCAGAAAGTGAGTTTCTGTCTCAACTGCGACGGTAGGGTGCGACGGTCCATCAGAGTCCCGACGGTCCATCGGACCTCTTCGTCGCATCTCGCCAGTGAACTTATCCTCTGCCTCTCTGCGACAGTGGGGTGCGACGGCCCATCGCTAGTTCGACGGTCCGTCGGGCCTCTCCGTTGCACCTGGGTGATTCCATTTCTTTCTGGAAATGACCATATCTTTCTACTCCGACATCAGATTTTTACAAAAAGGGTATCGTTGGAAAGATAACTCAATTTCCCATACTATAGGAAGTCATTTTCAGGAGAATTCAACAAGATTAAAACACTAATAACTTGGGAAATCTTTTATTAATCTTTTAGGGCTGGAATCACACTTCACTTGACACGCTCTAAGGCTCAGACTACAAGGAAACTTTACGGGGTCTTACAATATCTCCATCTTGGGAACATTTGTCCTCAAATGTCTCTAGTTAGACTAGAAACACAGGAAAAATAGAGTACACATAGCTAAAGCAACTGCTAAACGGGCTCAAAGTCTTTCTAAACTCTTGAATACACAAAAATTGCAAGAACTCATGCAAGAATAGATGCGTAGCTGAACTTTAGATTAGAAGGGCTAAATTAAGGAAGAATAATATCTTCAGATTGATCTGAACTCGCGGAAATGAGGTGTGGGTACTTGGCTCGCATGTCTACTTCTTCATCCCAAGTAGCGCCCTCAACAAAATGGTTTCTCCATAAAACTTTGACCAAGCAAACTTCTTTGTTCCTTAGTCTACGGATCTGAAAATCTAGAATCTCAACAGGAATCTCATCGAATGAAAGTCTATTCTGAATATCAGCATTCTCTGAAGGATCTACTACAACGGAATCACCAATATGCTTTATAAGCATAGAGACATGAAAAATAGGATGAACAGCTGACAACTCTGCGGGCAACTCAACCTCATAGGTTACTTTACTAACACGGCTTAAAACCCTATACAGGTCAACATAACGGGGACTAGGCTTTACGGGGACTAGGCTTTTCCTTTTCACCAAACCTTTTCACCCCTTTCATGGGTGAAAACTTCAAGTATACCAAATCACCCACCTCAAACTCAAGATCTCTTCTCCTCACATCGGTATAAGACTTTTGACGACTTTGAGAGGTCTTCAACCTCTCTCTAATCAACTTAACTTTCTCTATAGCTTCAAATACTGCATCAGGCCCAACCACGACAGTTTTACCCACTTCAAACCAACCTATGGATGAGCTACATCTCCTACCATACAAGGCCTCAAATGGTGCCATCCCGATGCTAGCATGGTAACTATTTTAATAGGCAAACTTTATCAATGGCCAATGCTCATCCCAACTACCCGTGAAATCAAGAGCACATGCCCTCAACATATCTTCTAGAGTTTGAATGGTCCTCTCAGCTTGACCATCTGTCTACAGATGAAAAGTGAAACTCAAAAGAACTTAGTTACCAAGACCCTACTAAAATTCCCACCAAAACTGAGAAGTAAATTGAGTACCCCTATCCGAAATGACAGATGAGGGAACTCCGTACAGCCTGACTAACTCCCGGATATACAATTTAGCATAATCCTCAGCTGTATAAGATGTATGCACGGGTAAGAAATGTGTGGACTTAGTCAGACTATCCACAACAACCCAAATAGAATCATGATGACGACGTGAAAGAGGTAACCCGGTCACGAAGTCTATATTCACCACCTCCCAATTCCAAGTGGGTATACCAAACTCATGCATCACACCACCAGGCCTTTGGTGATCTACCTTAACCTATTGTCATGTTGCACACTTTTCCACAAACCCAGCTATATCCTTCTTTATACCATTTCACCAATAGATTTTCCACAAGTTGCGGTACATCTTGGTAGTGCTAAGATGAATAGAATACCGCGCTCCATGTGCATCAGCCATAATCCTCTGCCTCAGGTCATCAACACATGAAACACACAATCTACCCTGCAATCTCAACACACCATCTCCCCCTTTTGAGAAAACCTCTACCTTTTGGTCCTTAACTGACTCCTTTAGTCTGACCAAACTAGGATCTCGGTCTTGCTTTTCCTTCACTTCTGAAACTAAAGAGGATTCAGAACTACTCTGCACCAAAGTACTTCCCTCAGCTAAATCAAGCAACCTAACACCCAATCTAGCCAGACAATACACATCGCGAGCTAACTCTTTCTTACCTTCCTTTACACGAGCAACACTACCTATAGACAACCTGCTAAGGGTATTTTTCACTACATTGGCCTTGCCCGGGTGATACAACACACTCATATCATAGTCCATTAACAAATCTAACCACCTCCTCTGCCTAAGATTCAAATCTCTCTGAGTAAACACATACTACGGGCTCTTATGATAAGTAAACACATCAACATGAACACCATAAAGATAGTGTCTCCAGATTTTCAAAGCAAAGACCACAACAGCTAACTCAAGATCATGGGTTGGGTAGTTCTTTTTATGCGATTTTAATTGTCTAGAGGAATAGGCTATAACCTTACCTTTTTGTATCAACACACAACCCAAACCAACTCTAGAGGCATCATAATACACCACAAAACCATCGGTACCATCAGGCAAAGTCAACATAGGGGCAAAAGTAAGTCGAGTCTTCAACTCCTAAAAACTCTTCTCACAGGAATCTGACCACTGGAACTTATCTTTCTTTTGGGTCAACCGAGTCATGGGAGACGCAATAGAGGAGAAACCCTCAACAAAATAGTGATAATAGCCCGCTAGACCCAAGAAACTTCTAATGTCAGATGGAGAGATAGGTCTAGGCTAGTTTCTCACAGCTTCTATCTTTTTGGGATCCACTCTAATACCTTCGACTGAAATGATATGACCCAGAAAGGCTACAAACCTTAGCCAAAATTCACACTTGCTGAATTTGGCGAACAACTGGTGATCTCTAAGAGTTTGCAAGACAATTCTAAGATGATCTTCACGGTCATTCTCAGTACGGGAGTACACAAGGATGTCATCTATGAACACTATGAAAAATATATCAAGATATTGATTGAACACTCAATTCATGAGGCTCATAAAGGCTGCTGGGGCATTGGTTCGCCTGAAGAACATGACTAGAAACTCAAAGTGACCATAGCGGGTTCGGAAGGCTGTCTTCAGAATATCACATTCCCTCACTTTAAGCTGGTGATAATCGGATCTAAGGTCTATCTTGGAGAAATAACTTGCACCTTGCAATTGATCAAACTGGTCATCAATTCTCGAAAGAGGATACTTATTTTTTTATTGTGACCTTATTAAGCTGATGATAGTCAATGCACATACGCAAAGAACCATCTTTTTTTTGCACGAATAAAATAGGTGCGCCCCAAAGAGAAATACTGGGCCTTATTAAACCTTTGTCTAAGAGATCTTTGAGTTTCTCTTTCAACTCTTTAAGCTCTGTAGGTGCCATACGGTATGGCGAAATAGAAATAGGCCGAGTGTAGGGAAGAAGGTCAATCTCAAATTCTATCTCTCTATCGGGAGGTACCCTTGGGAGATCTTCCAGAAAAATAATATTGACTGACTAAATAGTTGGAGCCTCGGACTTAGCGTCTTTGACTATAATTAGGTGATAGATGCAACCTTTGGATATTAGCTTTCTGGCTTTGAGATAGGAGATAAAATGACTCTTGGGAGATACCAAACTCTCGGACCACTTAAAAGATGGCTCATCAGGAAACTGAAACTTGACCATATGGGTACGACAATCTATGGATGCATAACAAGAATGAATCCAATCCATACCCAGAATAAGGTCAAAATCCACCATGTCTAACTCTATCAAATCCGCAAGTATGACTCTATAAAGAACAATAACATGATAATATCTATACACTTGTTTAGCAACATCTGACTCCCCTACTGGTGTAGAAACTAGGAAGGGCTCAAAAATCTTTTTGGGACTCATTTTGAAATTCACAGCTACAAGTGGGGTCACATAAGAGAGACTTGACCCGGGGTCCAACAACACATAGACATCAAAGCAAAAGACATGGAGCATACCAGTAACAACATCAGGAGAGTCCTCCTACTCCTGATGGGATGGTAAGGCATAGAATCTATTCTGGCGTTGACTGCCAGCAGTGCTAGATGAAGCACCCTGAGCAGGGGAAGGATGGGGTACAAGAGCTGGTGTACTAGTAGTTTGTGCCTTAGGTCGGGCATCTCTGGTCCCCCGCCTAGTATGCAGGCAATCTCTAAGTCTGTGGCCCAGCTAGCCATAACCAAAACAACCCCTCAGATCTGTAAAACACTCACCGGGATGATCCCTACTACACTTAGCACAAGAAGGATAACGGGGCTTGTTACCAACACTGTTCTATGACCTAGACATAAAAAACCATCCCCTTGCTCCTACCTGTCTCTAGGCACGGGAGCATTAGCTGATGAAGGCTCTGGTATAGACGGACGTCTCTAAAACTTAGGGCGGTTCCCTCCATAGAACCGAGGCTGATTATACCATGCTGCTCAGATCTAGCCCTCTTGTTACCCCTCACTCTCTCTATCTCTAATCTTATCTACCTCTATCTGCTGGGCATGCATCATCAACCTAGCCAGATCCATACCCTTATGCAGCATCGCAGTCCTTCACTCCTTTAGTACCAAACCAGAAACACCTATCATGAACTTGCTCATACTAGCTCGGGTGTCAGAAACCAAATCATGAGCATACTGGGCCAACTGATTGAACTTTAAGAAGTACTTCGTAACAGTCATGGAGCCATGCCTCAAGTTTATAAAATCCTCAATATTTGCCTCCCTCATCTCAAGCGGAAAGAACTTGTCCAAGAATGCATCTTGGAACACCTGCCATAATATAGGAGCAGCATTCTCACCTCTACCCTTCTTTCATGATACAACCCAGTCATAAGCAATGTCCTTCAGCCTATAGAATGCCAACTCAACACATTATTCCTTAGAAATATGCATCACTTGTGTGATCTTTCACACCTTCTTAAGGTACAACTGTGGGTCCTCATCTGCCTTAGACCTATAAAACACTGGCGGATTCATCCGCATAAAATCACGAATCCTAGCAGTAGATAAATCACCTCCCTACTGATTTGCAACTGTAGCCTGGTTATTGGCCCAAACATTAGCGGTGACTACTTGGGCTAACGCCTGAAAGGCCGCCCGAAACTCAGCATAAGAAACCATCTCATTCAAAGGATCAACAAGTGGGGGTTGCTCATCATCGCTTCTGCGGGCATTCTCTCTTCGGAGAGGCATTTTTTGACAATAGAAGAGAACAAATTATTAGATGAGAAAGATAAATGTAGGCACGATAGAATCTGAAAGAAAGAAACAAATTTTTCCTAAAACGTCTTGTAGCCTCTTGCTCATAGATGTGGTGCGCTACACACCGATGATGAAGACTCTACTCAACGTGTCTTGTCAGACTCCCTAGGACTCCTTAAAAACCTTAGTCTCTGATAACAAGTTTGTAACAACTCGATATCACCTCCCGGGATGTCACACGGTGCTTAAGGCTACAAGTATCCCCAAGCTAACCCTTTGATCCTGTTTTTACTTATAATACTCATTTCAAGATGAAATAATCAAACACTGGCATAGTCATATCATATGAAAGAAATTACGAAGATAATACTCGGTCCAAACGACCACAATACTAGAAATCTCAACACAACCACAATCTGATAACTAGTCTAACAAAGCCTTAACTAATCCATGAACTAGATAGCCATTGGGATAGGTCCCCAACTGACTCAAAATGAACTGAAAGTAATAACAGAACCACTCAAATACTGGAATGTCTGAAGATAGGTCCTCTAACCATGAGGACTCACCACTGTAGGAATGTAAACAAAGGTACTCAAAAATCACTGGCGAGGCTGGGACTGAGCACCTGAACCTACATTATAAGACAATGTAGCACATAGACATATATGTGGATCAGTACTTGGGAATGTACTAAGTATATGGGAGTGTATGCATTTACATAAAACAATATCAATACTCTTTAATCAAATCATTCATGCAATAAGTAATGACTCACATGGCTTGAATAAGTATAAAATGTAAAGTTCATGAATCATGTAGAATGGAGCACGTAACACAAATCTCGCGAGTCATTAAAGTATCTGTACTCTTCTCTTTATCTCATTACTCAAGGCTAAAGAAAACTTTAAGCAATACTTTCAACTCATACATATGTCTCATGGAGAGTAAAACTTCTTTGATGCTCAATAGCTTAGAACTCTTTTGAACTCAAAACACTTGGAACTCGGTCTCATGTAACTTCAATAGAGAAAACTACTTTCTTCTTTGGAAATTATTCAACGCAATCCATTCATTTTAGAAAATATCTCATATAAATTCTTTAGCGAAAAATATTCTATCTCAATGGAAAATACTTTAGTTTTAGGGAGGTTCTCTTAACCGACATAAACCATACGAGCTACATGGAGTTCAACGTCTTGTCCTCCTAAGGAAGAAACCTCACGTTCGGGAGAGGCGTCATACTCTTGCCAGGGAGTATAACCTCAAGTCAGTGATCACTTATATCAGCTTCGGGCCCAATCATCTTGGGCTCAAGCCCAAAATCTCAAACCAATGGTGGCATGTAGTTTTGGGGTAAGAAACCGTAGTAACTTACCCAACTCGGTGCTAAATACTACTCCCTTTAGTTTATCTCGCTCATCTCATGGAAATTCAATTTAAAAATAATCTCATGGTTCATAAAGACCCAACTGTAAAATCTATAATCTTATGTAGTGGAGTAGATTTCAAAACTCTATGACCATTAGGTCAAAATAGTTCTCAATAATCTCAGAATACTCAAATCATGGGTGCTTATAGCACAAGCGTTCATAAAATTTCAAGTCTTAAGTAGGTCTTAATGAACCATAATTCAATCTCAGATTCAAACTCATCAAAATGCATAATAGATAGTATACAGATTCATAATTCATCTAGAAATCTGGAAGTTACAATAATTTGTCTCAAAATCTCAACATACTCATATACTTCAATTTCTAGAATCTTTGAAACTATTCAATTCTCAAGGAATAACAACATAGGGTATAAACCCAGCTTCATTTTCTCAAGAAAACATGTAAAATCTTGCTATTTGACTTTCAATTCATGGGAAGCATCAAGATATTGCAATCAATAAAAATGGGTGAAAAACCTAATTCAATTTCATGTAAAATCACATAGATTGCAAAAAATTATAGTTTAAATAAGTCTTTGAGAACAAGGGTGAAAGGGTTACCCTTGTTCAAAACCTCACATACCTTAGATTATGAAATTGGATGAATAAGCTTGCTCTAAACTCTTCTTCTTATCGTTGAGAGAGAGTGTTCTTATAACACTTGACTTGGGGAACTTGATTCTCAACTCAATTAGTAGAATCTATGGTGAGCTCTAGAATTTCTTGGGGAAGGGTTTTAGATTTGATCTGGAGGAAGAAACCCTAGTTTTTTTATGTTTTGGATAAGTAATGAAGACAACTGCTTCATCTAGAATATATCTGAGGGTTTAAAAGGGTGGAAAAGACCGAAAATCCCTTTTTTAAAATGATTTACAAATACTGCACGGGACATGCGATAGCGGGGTGTGATGGTCCATCGGAGTCCCGATGGTCCATTGGTCCTGACCGTCGGACATCGTCCAGAAAGTGAGTTTCTGTCTCGACTACGACGATGGGGTGTGCGATCCATTGGAGTCCTGACTGTTCATCGGACCTCTTCGTCGCATCTCGCCAGTGAACTCATCATATGACTCCCTACGACGGTTGGCTGTGATGGCCCGTCGCTAGTCCGACGGTCTGTCGGGCCTCTTCGTCGCACCTGGACGATGCCATTGCTTTCTGAAAAAGGCCATATCTTTCTACTCCAACATTAGATTTTTACAAAAAGGGTATCGTTGGAAAGATATCTCAATTTCCCACACTATAAGAAGTCATTTTCAGGAGAATTCAACAAGATTAAAAGACTAATCACTTGGGAAGTCTTTTCTCAATCTTTTAGGGCCAGAATCACACTTCACTTGATACACTCTAAGGCTTAGAATACAAGGGAACTTTGTAGGGTCTTACAGTATTATATCTCAAAACAACACAGCATCAAGAATGGTGAACTAGAAACTCAAGCTAAGAACTAGTGTCGTTCTATTAATCTTTAGCTTAGTATTTTGTATCTTGGATTGATTCAATTAAACTTTGAACACTACAAATAAGTTGTTCCATACACAATTACACAATAATAACCTTAGGAACTATTTATACACATTAGAATTCTTTGAGATAGACTAGACAAACACCTAGCTCAAGCTAGTAACACTAGCTTTCTCAATTGAACTCTAAGTGACCAAATTTAGTACAAACATGTTTGAAAGACACCATAAACATTGTAATTATGTACTTAAACACTTATATGCCTAATTATATCATTATTAACATATTCAGAACACAAGAAATCCTCAAAATGAGGCTCAGTAATCTAGGATAAAAACACTAAGGTGCATAAAACTACCTCAGATCATAAGCCCTTGATTTGAAAGTAACCTGTGTTCCTGTTCCATAAAAAGAAAACTTGTCAGTTTAAAACATAGTGGCTGGTTTGTTGCTTTAGCTTTTGAGGCAATCACGCTTGCACTTGTCACATTTAACTGGCTTCAAACTGTTGACATGTGTAATTGACTTGTTGCACCATTAATCAAACCTCAGGCTATCAAGAATGAGTGTTTTGCAAACACTATAACTTTATCTCACCGTGTCTCCATCCAAACTTTACTAAAACTTTGTATTCCCATGAGTTTACAACCTGTAACTTGATGAAAATTCTTTGGATACTTTGATTCACTTTGGATCATGTTGTCTTTATGTGCTAATCTTTTGTATTGATTCTTGAAATTAATAAAGTTGGTAGCAATTTTTGGAATTCTTTCTCACTTATTTTGATATAGATTTGAATAAAAAGCATGATAAAAATGATAATGATTTTCTATTTGGATAACAAGCTCAAGTAAACAAAAATAAAATATAAAGAAGAAAGAAAAGACAATGAATGTCCTCTTTTGAAAATGAAGAAAAGAAAAACTTATCTGAAAACAAAAGCCAGTTCTAATGATTATGACATGCATTTCAGATTAAGCTGCCTAATCTTTTAATCCAAACTTTACCAATTGATGTTGAGTTAATGACCCTAAAACTCAGTTGCTTCTTTAAGATCATTACAATAACCCTAAAACTGAGTTGCTTCTTTATTCTAATTACACTCATCTACCTCATCTAGCTACTGACGCCTTGATGGATTTTCTCCAACAAGTCGCTCTCATTTTTATTTCTCTCAGTTCATCATTATTTTATGGTTCTTGTGGGTTTTTTTTTAACCATAAGACTCTCATTGTTATTTCTCTTAACTCATAATTGTACAATTTCCATAAGGGTTTTCACCAATAAGACTCTCTCATTTTTATTTCTCTTATCTTACCATTCCCTTACGGTGCCCGTGAGGATTTTCACCAATAAGACTCTCGCATTTTTATTTCTCTCCTGATTTCTTATATTGAGGAAGACAAGTAGTACCCAAAATACGCCATCATATCCATTGCATGCTTAGCCTTAACATTTTTGAAGATTGATTTGAAGGTTTTTCTTTGGTTGTATTGTGGCTTTTGGACATAGTTAGAAAGAAAGGATGACATGAGGCTCAAACGATACTTGAATTGGGGTGGGACTTATAATGTTTGGAATTGATTCAAACAAATGAAGATTAACTCTTGCCCCAGTTTCTTTAACTGGGTGATTCAAAATTATTTATTTTTTTAGACCGAAACCTAGAGTAGGGTTTCCTACATATCTTATCGTAGCAAGAATCAAGTTATATATAGTTCAGACCACTTGTTCTTTTAATTGGATTTGGTTTCTTTTCTCTTTATTTTTTCTTTGGGACTTTTCCAACTCTATTTTTCTTGACGCACTTATCTTTTTTTTACTTGCTCTTTGTTTTTGAACTTTTTCTGATTCTATTCTTTTGCTTGACACTTATCTTTTTTAAGAACTTCCGCTAACTCCAACTTGATTTCAAAAGAAGGGTGCAAAAAAAAATATAAAACTAAAGCTCAAACATGGTAAACAAAGGATTACACAATGTTTAGATAAAAGAATGAAATGCCTTCGTCATATCAATCCTTGAGAATGCAAGTACAAAGCATGCAATATGAAAGTGGAAGATGAAGATCACTTGTATCATCTTTCTCATAATTCTAACTTCAATTGAGCATGTGGTTTACTTCTTCTCCTTCTCTTTTCAAACATACAACTCTGTCTTTGTTGTACACCTCAAATTGGACGACTCTTACTTTAGAGGAGCAAATATTCTTTTTGTTCTCTTGATAAAAGATCGTTCATCCGCTGTTTGATCCAATTCAAAATGATTGAGATATTTCTTTTAGCTGGTTACCAAGTTATTCCTGTTATTCTCAAAATGATTGTCTTAATTTATTGAAGTAAGACTTCAACTCGATCACTAAACATCTCAAAAGTTTATCTACTTTCTTAGATGCTCTTTTCTATTTTTAATTTAATGTTTCATGATTATATTGGATTTTAAGACCTGACTGAAAATTTCACAAGCATGTCATATCACTAGAAACAAACAAAAAACACATATTAAAAAGAAAAAAAGACACTCGATTTCATTAAAAGAAAAGATAGAAGGCTTTGACCATAAATGAAAAAAAAATAAAAGCAATATAGATTCCAAACTACAGCCTTAAAATAATTCAAATAACAAAAAAGATAACAAAATAAACTACCAAAAACCCTTCCCAGTAAGAAGATGAGTGACTTCCCAATTGTTGAGCTTGACATCTTAGCCACTGGTTTACATATCAACATGACTAGAGCTTTTACCACTGTCAATGTCCTGCACCATAATTGATTTATCTTGAATCATCTTTTCTATTTCTCTTTTCAAAGCACGATAATCTTTTATACTGTGACCCTGAACATCAGAATCATATGCATATCCTATATTAGGATTAAAATTTCTTTAATGTGGGTCTGGAGTGTGTCCAAGAAGAGGAGTGAACATGCCCCACTATATCAATTTCTGGAATAAGCTGGTATATGATTCCCAATTGGTGTGAAACTATCCCTTGGTTTCAACCTCTTTACATATTTTGGCTTGGAATAAGAATTGGGTCTCAAAGGACTTTGGTATGTTTGTGGGGTTAAAGTATGATTTTTAGGAGTTGCTACATGCCATTGTAGGTAAAAAGTGGATTGGACATATGTCTGTGCATTATCTACTGGATATGAAAGTGGGAGAATAAATTAAAGTTTAATGGGTTTCGGGGAAGATAGTGATGTTTGGAGTGATTATATGGAGCTTGGGTAAAAACTTGGGCTTGATATTGTGGATAATTATGAGGTGATCTTCTTATATGTGCACGTGATCCAGCTACAATAACGACTACATCTTCCTTCTTCTTATTTCCTCCCAAAGTCCCCGATCCACTTTGAATTGCTTGAGTAGTGGCCTTTAATGCAGCAAAACTCACAATGCGACCGATCTTAATTCCATCCTCAATCATCCCTCTTATTTTAAGGACCTCAATAAATGGTTTGCCTAATGCTGGTAACATGTGTTGAAAGTATGTTTCGTCCTGTGTTTAAATAAAACCCTCCTCTATCTTGCTTTATTTCATTGTTGGTTTCACCCTAGCAGCTCACTCACACTATCTAATGGCATATTTCCTGAAACTTTTGACACTCTTTCATTTTATGTTGGTCAATGACTTTTCATCGAGGACCAAGTCACTATTGTATTAAAATTATTTCACAAATATATATTCCATATTATCCCAACTGTTCCACTTAATAATGTCTTGATCAACAAACTATTCGGAGGCTAAACCTGCTAGACTTTCCCCAAAATAAGCCATAGAAATTCTTCTTTCCCTAACCTCCCCCAATTAATTACAATAACATTTTAAATATGCGACGGGATCATCGTGACCATCATACTTCTCAAACTTCAGCATCTTAAAGCCAAGAGGGAGCTTAGCACTTGGAAACATGCATAAGGTCTTATATGAGACACTTTTGTACCCCCAAGTCCTTGCAAGTTTTTCATAGCCAGTTCTAAACTTTTCACGTTTCTAGTTATTTCTTCTTGTTCATATGCAATAACATGTTTCTCAGTGTTAAGAAAAAATTCAGGGGTTTGAGTGTAGCCATAAAGATCAGTCAACTTAAGCATAGGCTCAAGAGCATAATGTTGATCACCAAAAATATTCAATACAGGATCACTTGTAGAGTGGGGAAACACAATCGTTGGATGGACATCAAAAGTATGAGCTTTAAGTGGGGGTGTAACCATAAAACAAGAATTGCAGGTGCCATCGGGTATGTGACATTTTTGTGTTGAGGAGCTAGGAAATGAATATTGAAAGTGTTGGGATAGTGTTCCCCGGAGCAAGACCTGATACATGTTGTGGCCTGTCAATAGAAATAGGAAATTATGCATGTGACACGGGAGTTAAGATAGAATTTTTTTTCAAATTATCAGTGGGAAATGGAGGAGAAGGAAACCTATTAGACTAAGCTCGATGCATTTCAACCATTTATTAGCCTTAATTTTAAGATCTCTTTATTAGGTCCTAAATTCTCATTCCCCAAAATCTTTGTCTGATCAGTGAAAATAACCTCAGTATTCTTATTGGTCATAGATAACTTTCTCTAGAACTTGGTGTAATATGGAGGACCAGCCAAAATGCCTCAAATCAACCACATTAAACTAACTGAAAAATAGAAATAACAAATGCGTTAGATTTCAACATCTTTTTTAAAATCTTTTTTCTTTTTTTCTTTTTGTTTTTTACCCAAACTTTTCATTGCCTAAACACACTCTTTCCCTTAATTCTAGCATATGATTCCCTAAATAAGTCCATCAAATGACCTTTTTACAATCAAAGATGCAACAATTAGGATATAGGGATGCTTAGGAGTAAGTCTCCTACAAAGGACCAAATGGGTCACGCTAGGTCTCAACATGATGCAAATAAGAATGATCTAAAGGCTGAACTAGGCTAGGGTTTGACTAATAAGGCTGTTCGAGAGAGAATATGGTTAATAGTGGTTACGATAGCTTTCCACCCACTCTATACACTTGATGGATCCCCCTCCTAAAATAAAGGTGACTCAACGAAGGTTTGTATGCACACGTGTACTTTGAGACTTGTTTTGAAAGAAATAACTTGGGGGATATGCATATGATGACAAATATAAAGTGGTCACATATAAGGAAAAACTGTAAACACATAACATGTAGGTATCCAACAATGATAAAGGATAACACAAATGATAACACAAAAAAGGTGTCTATACACCTATAGTGACAAACTAAGTCGTTATAACTCAACATTGAAGCTCAAATTCTAATACATTATCCCCACCAGAGTCCCCAGAGTTGTCACACCCCCTTTTTACTTAAAAAAATCAATTTTTATAGCTTGAAAGAGTTTTAATTATTACAGTGACAAAAGAAAATATGTTTTGAAAAAATAATTTTGCAATTAAACTCTAGAGTCGCCACTTAGCACTTTTTGGTGTGACAAGTTACCTTTTTAAAAAATAGTTAACTCTTAAAACTAATCCACCAACAAAGATTTCTATTAAGGAATTTTGTTGACCGAGGGAAAGGTGTTAGGCACCCCTCGGTTCCATGGTTCGACCATGGTTATTTTGTCGAGTTATATTAGAAAATATGACACTATGAAGTAAATAGACCAACAAAAGCACATAAAACAATCCAACAAACAAATCAAACAAGAATCCATAATAAAATAATGTCCAATATGATTATAAAGTCTCAAAAAATAAAAAAATACTGAAATAAAAGTCTATACTAATTAAATCACTCTACATTATGTTCTACTCGACGCCTCGGGCCTTGGTCCCAAACCTCCTTCAAAAACATAATACGTCGGGGTATCTCCATTGAATAGATACGATAGTAGCGTGCCATGCCACTTATGATCCACGATAGGAGCATGATACAGAGGCTACCCTCCGTGATAATGGTATGCCACGCTACTATGCATTTTTTGCCCAGTTTTTTATTTTTTTCACTTGGGGTGTGGGGATTTTTGGTCCTTTACCCCCTAAATGACTTTAAAACACCAAATTAACCCTTTTTCTTCAACTGTCAAAGATCAAACACTATACTTTTCTTTCTTAACTCTTAAACCAAGAAAGTTCAAGAGTTTTACAAGGAATTCACCATTCAGGATCTAAACTTCAAATTCTCTTCAATTCTTCTCTATTTCAGGCATGTTACTCATTTCTTAACTTGTATTTCATGTTCTAGCATAAATTCATCCTATATTCATGTGCTTAAATTTTTGGGTTTGAAATTAGTTTGAGGGATCTTGATTATTATTATTTGATTTTTCCATGTATTAAATGTCTTATTCATGCTTTAAATTGATGGTTTTGGGACTGAATTGATGCATGATTATAATGGTTGGAATGAGAGACATGGGTTTCCCCAAATTTGATGAAATTTTAGCTTGATAATGTCAGTATCTTCAACTCACTTTACAATCTCGATTTTAAATATGAATATTCATAGAGTTTAACTTATTCTTTGAAAATATTGCATTAAATTAAACAATAAATAGATAACAATGATTTTGGGGTGCCCTTGGTGGCCATGGTTTTGGATTTTAAATTAAACTCAGAAGTCTAATGGTTAAATGGACTGGTTTGGCATAATGAATTAGCTTGCAAGCATATTCGTATGACGATACCAAGTTGGTAAATGCCTTATTAAATTACTCCTTAGTTAGTGATGTATTTATGTGTAAACTATTTAAATTAGGGCTTAAAGGGAATTGTGTAGCTCACTGTGAATGTGTAGTCTTGGGAGACCAACACTGGAAACAATGTCTACTGACATTGGGGGTCTATATGACCATGTGTCTAGTTTTGAATGGCTATAACCTTAGTTTCCTTAGCCTTTCCTTGGTATATGCGGCTAATATAGACTGGGGCCCTTCTGACAAAGGGAGTCAGACCCATATAGACCGTGGGTTCCTTTACGACGGAGTGAGCTACACAGTATAGGAAATGGTTTGTTCCTATCCAGCATCCTATATATGTATATATAAATATTAGGTATGTGGTTTAGAATGGTTTTTGATAAATGCGCTATTTTATTCCTTTCCCTTGAGTTACATACCAGTGCTCACCATATTGACCGTCCTTAAATACTTCATAATTTCATGATGTATATTTGAAGAACGTTTTTGTTTCTCCTGTGCAACTTTAGGTGGTTTGGTACTCTCGTTGGTCTACTGTAAAGTGGTGAGCCTCCATCTTTTGAAAGTCCTGATCATTTCATTGGTTTCTTATTGTCATAGTATCTTGAATTTTTTCTTGGTTATATTCGGGGGGATGTCCTGACTTATTTGGTCGTGAACTAGATTGGGATTTCATTAATTGATTATTTTGAGTCTTTACATTTTCTTTTGGTATTATTTATTTATCATTAGTTTGGTTGACTTTCGTTGTTTATATATATGTGCTCTTAAGGTAAGGCTAAGGGGGTATCTTTGGCCCATAGTGGGTTTGAGATTGCCTGGCCCAAATATTATCATACTTAAATGGGGGAGGGTACAAGTCATTTTAGGAATGTTTTACTTTCTTGTATTCTATTTTTGCCTATAAAGTCTAGTTTCTATGAAACCTCTCTAACTCTTGGCTTTCTTGTATTTTATATCATGCCTTCCTAATGATCTAATGGTCGTATAAATTCTGTTGGAACTTGTATCCCACCTTAGAAAAATATAGAGGGGACTCACCCTACTTATGGAGTCACACCCAGTCTAGGATCTCTGCTCCTAACTTTACCGCTCCACCTAGGGTTTCATCAATCCCCACTAGCACTCCTTGTGCTTCCTAGGTTAATGGTTCTTATGCTCAGTTGCCTCAGGGAGATATATCTAATGCAGTGTTTCATCAGTCGTTTCATATGCTTGCTCAATTGGTGGCATCATAGTCTTATCGACCTGATCATGTTAGTCCTATTGTTAATTCATCTTAGGTCACTATGATTGGCCAGTTTATGAGGCTGAATCCCCCAAACTATACAGTCTCTCAGGTTGAGGAGGATCCTCAGGTTTTTATTATTGAGATGGATAAGATCTTTAAGATGATGCATGTTATTGATTCAGTAATATGGAGTTGTTGCTTATCAGTTCAAGGATATGTCTTACCAGTAGTATGAAGAGTGGGAAGAGATGGGGAGTAATGGTGTTGAGCCTATGATATGGGATGAGTTTTTAGGTATTTTTCTTAATCATTTTTTTCCTCAAGAGTTGAGGGAAGCTAAGGCGGAAGAGTTTGTTGACCTAAAGTAGGGAAAGATGAGTGTTAAGGAGTATGCACTAAAATTCCAGTAGTTGTCCCGTTATGCTCCAAAATTACTGTCTAGTATGAGGTCCAGAATGAGGAAGTCTTCTTCTTGCTTGTCTTATGATTTAGTGCTATAATTTAAGTCTACAATGCTAAATAATGATATGAACCTATCCAGGCTCGTGGTGTATATATAGCAGGTGAAGGATAAGAAGAAAAAGAGTGTAAAGATAGGATAAAGGAAAAACAAGAAGCTTAGGTATGCAGAGTAGGGTGCAAATCAACATAATAATGAGAGAGATGGTAAGTAGTGGACTAAGTAGAAGAATTTGAGAAATTCTTATTCGTCAGCTAGTGCTCCTTAGCCTAAGACTTTAGGTGATCTTCATTTTTAGGCTAGAAGTGGTCCTAAGGCACAGGGTGCCCATTCTCAGGCCTGTGGAGCTCAATCAGCCCCACCTTATCCTTCTTGTCGATTTTATGGATAGCTTTACCATGGATATTTTGAGGAGGAGAGGAACTTATGTTTTAATTATGGTCAGCATGGTCATTTGCAGCCAAATTGTCCTATAAATAAAGTTTCCACTATAGTAAATAAGGTCTTGGTCGCCACTTCTTCAACTCCTACATATAAGGGCTCCACTTAAGGTACCAGCAATGACCGTAATCGCCTCTATGTACTTGCTACTCATCAACAATTTGGGGCATCCCTAAATGTTGTCACTGGTATGTTACATCTTTTTTCCCGTGATGTTTATTGTTTGCTTGATCTGGGTTCTACCCTATCTTATGTGATCCCTTATATGAGTGTACACTTTGGTTTTGGTCCTAATAGCATTTTTAACCCTTTTTTGTCTACTCCAGCGGGTAAGTCTATTTTTGCTAGAAAAATCTATAGGGGTTGTGTGGTATCCATTCTTCATAGGAAGAGGTTAGTGGATTTGATAAAAATTGATATGGTGGATTTTTATGTGAACTTGGGGATGGATTGGCTGTGTTCGTGCTATATTTCTCTGGATTATAGGACTTGAAAGGTCTATTTTCATTTTCCTAATGAACAAGTGAACGATTGGGATGGGAGTTACTAAGTACCCCAAAGGGAGGTTTATTTCTTATCTTAGAGCTCAGAAAAGGATTTCTAAAGGGTATCTGTATCATCTAGTTTGGATTAAATATTCTAACTCTAATAGTCCCTATTTGCAATCTGTCCCAGGTGGTTAATGAATTTTCTAAAGTTTTTCTTGATGATCTTCCTGGAATTTCTCCCAATAGGGAAATAAACTTCGGGATTAACCTTCTACTGAATGACTAAACTATTTTCCTTCCTTCATATGGGATGGATTTGGTGGAACTAAAAGAACTAAAGAAGCAATTAAAGGACCTTCTTGATAAGTGTTTCATTCGTCCTAGTGTTTCTCCATGAGGTGCTCCTGTACTTTTTATGTGAAATAAAGATGGGCTTTTTTGGATGTGTATAAACCATCATTAGTTGAATAAGGTTACAATGAAAAATACATACCTATTCCTAGGATTAATGACCTTTTCAATCAACTTCATAGTGCTAGGTTTTTTTCTAAGATTGATCTCCGTTCGGGCTATCACCAGTTGAAAATTAGGGAGGTTAATATTCCCAAGACTACTTTCTAGACTTGATATAGCCATTATGAGTTTATGGTTATGTCATTTGTGTTGACTAATTCTCTAGCTGCTTTCATGGATCTTATGAATTAGGTGTTTAGGCAGTTTCTGGATTTATTTGTTATAGTCTTCATTTATGAATCTTGGTGTACTCCAAAAGTGAGGAGGATCATGTCAATCACCTATGAATTACGTTGCGGACTCTTAAGAACCAGATTGTATGCAAAATTTTCTAAATATGAATGTTCGCTAAGTGTTGTGAACTTTCTAGGGCATGTTATTTCTAGTGAAAGGATTAGGGTGGATGCGCAGAAAGTTGGGGTAGTTAAAAATTAGCCTAGACTCACGACTCTAATTGACATTAAGAATTTCTTGGGCTTGGATCGGTATTATAGGAGGTTTATGGAGAGTTTCTCATCTATTCCTGCTCTGCTGATGAAGTTAACTCAAAAAAAAGGTTATGTCTTTTATGGTCTGATGTTTGTGAAGGTAGTTTTGAGAAGTTAAAGGATAAGTTGACATCCGTGCCTGTTTTGACCCTACCTGAGGGTACTGATGGGTTTGTTGTGTATTTTGATGCATCCCGTGTGGGACTGGGTTATGTTTTGACGCAGCATGGTAAGGTTGTAGCATATGCCTCTAGGCATCTTAAGGTTTATAAGAGGAATTATCTGACTCACGATCAAGAGTTGGCGGTTATGGTTTTTACTTTGAAGATTTAGCACCATTATTTATATGGGGTGAATTTGGATATTTATTTAGATCGTAAGAGCTTACAGTATGTGTTTATGCAAAAGGAATTGAATCTCAGGTAGAGGCGGTCACTCGAATTGCTTAAGGATTACGACATGAGTTTGCACTGCCATCCAGGTAAAGCAAATGTTGTTGTTGATGCTCTTAGCAAGTTGTCTATGAGGAGATTATCCAATGTTGAAGAAGAGAACAGAGGACTGGTGAAAGACATTCAACGACTGGCTAATTTGGGAGTTCATATTTTGGACTCTGAGGATGTATGAGTCATTGTTCAGGAAGTGGTTAAGTCATCTCTTGATGTTGAGGTCAAGGAGAAATAGGTTATGGATCCCATACTTATGCAAATCATAGATGATATGGGTCAGCAAAAGGTTATGGCTTCTGATATTGGGAGAGATGGCAGCTTGAGGTATCAAGAAAGGTTGTGTGTTCCTGATGTAGATGGGTTAAGGCTCATGCATCCAAATATGTAGTTCATCTGGGTTAGAAAAAGATGTATCATTACTTGAAAGAAATCTATTGGTGGAATATTATGAAGAGGGATGTGGCAAAGTTTGTTGCTAAATGTATGGTTTGTTATCAAGTCAAGGTAGAACATTTGATGCGTGGTGGCATATCCCAAGAGATAAAATTGCCCACGTGAAAGTGGGAGGTGATTAATATGGATTTCATTACGGGTCTTCCGTGGTATGATAATCTGTATGATTTCATTTGGGTCATTATAGATAGAATGACTAATTCTGCTTACTTTTTATCTGTAAGGACTAACTACTCAGGAGAGGATTATGCTAAGTTGTTTATTCAGGAGATAGTAAAGTTGTATGAGGCACTGGTGTCCATTATTTTAGACCAAGGTACAAACTTTTCTTCTTACTTTTGTCATTCGTTTAAGAAAGGTTTGGGTGCTCAGATGAACCTTTGCACCACTTTCCACCTTTAAATGTATGGACAAGTAGAGCATATCATTCATACTTTGAAGGATATGCTAAGGTCCTGTGTGATTAATTTCAAAGGTATTTGGGTTGACCATTTTCTCCTTATTGATTTGGCTTACAACAATAATTATCATCCTAGCATTCAAACAACCCTCTTTGAGGCTCATTATGATAGAAGATGCAGGTCTTCTATTGAATAATTTGAGATGGGTAAGATTGTTTTTTGGTCCTGACTTGGTTTACCAGGACATGGATAAGATGAAGGTGATTAGGGAAAGACTTAAGAATGCTCAGAGGTGCCAAAAGTCTTTTACGGATATGAGGTGGAGGGAATCAGAGTTTGAAGTTGATGATTGGGTGTTCCTGAAGGTTTCTCCTATGAAAGAAGTCATCATATTTGGGAGGAAAGGAGAGATTGGTCTATATTAGATTATAAGGAGAATTGGGAAGGTTGATTATGAGTTAGACTTACCAGCGAGCTTAGTTTTAATTTATCCCATTTTCCATGTATCCATGCTTAAGAACTGAGTGGGTGAACCTTTTTTGATAGTACCTATTCAGGATGTGGGTGTTAAGGATTCGTTGTCTTATGAAGAAGTCCCAATTGAGATATTGGATAGGCAAGTTAATTGGTGGAAAAAGCTACATGGGAATCAGAGAAAGATATGAGGGCAAGATACCCATTCTCGTTCCCCTTATTTGATGAAAGTGCTTAAGGTATATATTTCATTTCCCTCTTATCTCATTTCAAATATGTCCTTTGATTCTACTGTATTCTTTCTATTATCATGATAAAAACGTCTGAACTTCTTATTCGGGGACGAATAATCCTAAGGGGGAGATAATGTAAGACCTCGCAAAGTTTTGATCAATTTATTTTTGACCCTCTCATGTGCGTAACATATATTTTATTACTTGAATTATGATAAGGGATGTTAAAGGGTGTTTTGGGAAAGTTCCAAAACTTTCATAAGGGGTTCGAGAATATTATGGGACTCAGAGGCAGTGGGGCTTCATGATAGTGGCATGCTACGCCATTTATTCTCTTCGATAGGAGCGTGGCACAGAGGCTACCCTTCGCGATAGTAGCGTACCATGTTGTTATGCATTTTTCTCCTAGTTTTTATTTCTTTCACTTGGGGTGAGGGGCTTTTTGGTTCTTTACCTCTTAAACGACTTTAAAACACCAGATTAACCCTTCCTTCTGTTGCCAAAGATCAAATACTACAATTTACCATTCAAGCTCTAGACTTTGAATTCTCTTTCATTTTTTCCATAGTTCAGGCATGTTACTCATTCTTAACTTGTATTTCACGTTTGGAATAAATTAATCGAATATTCAAGTGTTTAAATTATTGGGTTTGAAATTGGGTTGAGGGATTTTGATTGCTATCACTTGAATTGCTTTTCTCATGTTTTAAATGACTTATTCATGCTTTAAATTGAAGGTTTTGGGGCTGAATTGATGCATGATTACAGTGGTTGGAATAGGGGACATGGGTTTCCCCAAATTGATGAAATTATGACTTGATAATGACATTATCCTCAACCCACTTTACAATATGAATATTCACAAAGTTTAACTTGTTCTTTGAAAACATTGCATTGCACTAAAGGATAAATGGATAACAATGGTTTTGTAATTTCCTTAGTGGCCATGGTTTTGGATTTTAAATGGAACTTGGGAGTCTAATGGTGAAATGGTATTGGAATTAACTTTCAAGATTATTGGTATGATGATACCAAGTTGGTAAATGCCTTAATAAATGCATCCTTGGTTAATGGTTGGTTTATGTGTGAACTATTTTAATTTAGGCTTAAAGGAAATTGTGTAGCTCATCGTGAATGTGTTGTCCTGGAGGGACCAACACTGGAAATAATGTTTTGCCTACATTGGTGGTTTATATTTTGGATGGTTATCTCCTTGGTGTCTTTAGCCTTTCCTCATTACATGCGGCTAACATGGACTGGGGCCCTTTCGGCTGGGGGAGTCAGACCCATATAACCTATGGGTGCCTTTAGGATTGAGCAATTTACACAATTCAGGCTAATGGTTTAAACTATTATGTTAATGGACCCTTGTCCCTATTCTGGCATCCTAAAAATGTATATATAAATGTTGTGCATGTGGTTTTGACTGGGTTTTGATAAATGCACTATTTTATCCCTTTGCGTTGAGTTACATACCAATGCTCACCTCACTGACCATCCCCAAATGCTGCATCATTTCATGATGTTAGTTTGGATGACTTTTTATATTTCTTCTGTGTAGCGTTAGATGGTTCTGTACCGTTGGTCAGTTGTGAAGTGGTGAGCCTCTATCTTTCAGAAGGCTCAGTCATTTTATTTGTTTTCTTATTGTCTTAGTATCTTAGCTTCTTTTTGTTATAGTTGGAGGTATGTCCCGACTTAGTTGGATTCTTGGATTAGAGGATTTCGTGGGCAGAATTGGAATGTCGTTAATGTCTTATTTTGACTCTTTATATTTTTTTGTATTATTTATATATCATTTGTTAGATTGGCTTCCGCTATTTATATTTACATGCTCTTGAGGTAAGGTTGAGGGGGCTGTCTTCGGCCTATGAGGGGCTTGAGATTGCCCGTCATGGCCAGGCCCAGGTTTGTGTCATGGCATGAGGGAAAAGGAATTGGATCTTTATTATATTTTAAATCGTCACATTACTCGATGAATAATTGGGGAAACACCAGAATACCTCGACTCAACCTCAATAATGAGCTCCTAAATCGCTAACTTCGACCTCAATCTCCATTTTGCCCTAACTCAATTATTTGTCTGATTTTGTTTTAGCGCTGGGAATGACTAGTTGTGTTGTTTTCTCGATAAGTTCGTCAATTGGAACAACAGGTCAATTTTTCAGTGTGAGGTCTATTTTGGGTCAGTTTTTTTATGGGGTTTGGTAGACTTTTTGGTGTAAGGAACTGGTGGTGTTTGTTTGATTTTTTGGGTAGTGTTCGGTCATTGGTGTTTTGGAGTTTTCTGGTGAGATTTGGTCGAGTTTTTCTGTTAAATTCAATTGAGCTATGGTTACTTTCTGCTTAATTCTGCCAGAATAAACTTTAGCAGGTCAGTTTTGGGTTGTTTTGGGTGGGTGGCAGAGCCGGTTGGTTAATGAAGTTATTTCACTGGTGGAGAGAGTATTTCTCGTGAGATTTCATTAGGAAAAATTTATTCTCCCCTATTTTGTTCACTCTCCCTATTTCTCGTGTTTCTCACTATATTTCCCCCTTCTGCCCTATCTCTATCTCATTTTTCCTCTTTCGATCTCCCTTTTCTCTGCTTTCTTATTTTTTACTATTTTCTCTTTATTTCTTCCCTGTGTGGGAGTCCATATCTCTATTATGGTGTGGTATATATTGTCTACTCTGTGTATAAAAGATGTGTAAGTCTTAATGAAATGGTGAGTTGAAAAAGATTATCCTTCTATTCTTTTATATGCCTATATCTTGTTCCCTATTCTATTATGGTTGTTATTATGGGAAAAATATGATTAGGGAGGAGGTCACGTGGATAGGGGGTAGTGAGATAGTGAGGTGTTCAAAATTTATTATGGATTTGTTTTTTTAGTGAAGGGACTATCAAATAGGGTGGGGTGCACGGTAATGTGGGGAAAATAGGTAAATTTGAAAATGCGAGGGTCAATTTTACATGTCTACAACTTTCTCCTTTCACATCACCATGCAGAGATAGACCAACCACCTGTTGGTTGAAGTCTTAGTAGGGGGAAAGGTAGAGATTTTAGTAGCTATAGAGAAGGAACCTTACCTTAATCATTTGGTAACTGTTCTATTAATAAGAACTGCAATTTACAATTGAAAATAACATTGATTACCTAGAGAAGAAGGCGGAGCTAACACAATTTGAGGCAACAATAGTTTGGAAGCATCTCAAAGAAGCTAGTGCAAAATAGGAAAGTGAAGCTGAATTTTGAAGACCCACACACTTTTATGGTTAGGTTGTTTATGGAAACTAGGCTTTGACCCAATTAAAATTAGGTGATGTAATTTATTTTCCTTTGTTTTCTTGTTTGGGACTTGGCCCAGACTTTCTTATTTAATAAAATGGCCTAAACGGTAACTAAAAATTTATTTAAAAATATGGTTACTCCTTCTAGGTTGGGTAAAATTATTGTTCTCTTACATATTAGCCCTATTTTCCTCCACAACATCACTATGAAATAATGATACATCAGGTGTCATGTTGGCTGCCTAATTTCTTTTGAATAGCATGCAGTTTTGGGTGTGATTGATTGAGAGATTTTAGTTCTTATCAATCTTATAATTTCAAAAATAAATAGCCAGCAAGATAGTTTTGGAGGGATGTAAAAGAGCATCAACAACTTAATTTAATTTCTCTAAGCGACAAATAATTTGCACATCGTACCTACCTGCTTGCTAAGCCATTTTTGTTGTTTTGAGATTTGTATAGTTTGATTAGTCATGTTTTTGAGTGATTGTTGATTTGTGTATATAGTGAACTTGCATCCCAATACATGTTGATGTCGTTTACTCATAGCTTGAGTAATGGAAAACATCTCCCTGTTATAGGTGGTGCCCCTTGCATACACATGCTCAACTTCTGGCTTAAATAAGCTATTGCATGCCCTTTTTGAGAAAAGACATCCCCTATATCTCATCCAAATGCATTTATTTCAGGTTGAAACTCTTGAGAAAAATCCAATAGTACTAATACAGAAGTTGTGTCTTGTTTAGTCTTTAAAGCTTCGAAGGTAGCCTAGGTAGAAACATTCTAAATAAATGATTCTTTTCGAAGAAAATTAGTTAAGGGTCCTTCTATTGATAAATGAAGTGACAATAATATCCAATAAGCCCTAGGAAACTATGTAGTTCTTTAACATTCTTAGGTAGAGGACACTGTTGAATTGTCGTGATTTTTCTTGAATGCACACTAAGCCCTATTGCGATATCACATGTCCTAGATACTCTACTAAAAGCTAACCAAATAAGCATTTGGCCCTCTTGGCCACCAACTAATGTTGCCGAAGTAATCTTAGCACCGATAGTAAGTGGATAAGATGGTCCTTCTAGTTAATACTATAGATTAAGATATCATAAAAACATAACATAAACCATTGGAGATAAAGCCTAAATGTCTTATTCATGGTAGCTTGAAATGTTGACGGAACATTTGACAACCTGAATGACATAACTAAATTTTCCTAGTTTCCATCATGTGTTTGAAATTTTGTTTTTTCTATATCTTGGATTTTGACCTTAATTTGTTGGTATCCGGATAGTAAGTCAAGCTTTGAAAAATAAATTTCACCATTTAGTTCATCAAATGCCTCATCAATAGTGGAAATTGGAAACTTCTCTCTCACAGTAATAACATTAAGAAGCCAAAAATCCATAAAAAATATCCATGTTCTATCCTTCTTTTGGACTAAGAATAATGGAGAGGAGAATGGGCCTTTGTTGGGATTTATAACCCCATTCCTAAGCATGTCCGCAAACAATTGTTATAAATTGTTTTTGGAAGTAGGGATAACAATATGGCTTGACATTTATTGGTTCAACCCTCAGATTTAAATGAATTTCATGGTCTTATGATCGTGATGACAGTAACTTTTATGGTTTCTAGAAAACATCAGAAAACTCATTTAAAATAGTGATTAGGTATGGGTTGGTAAATTTCTCTGTAGAACTCAATTTACAACACTTGTAGGCAATAATATGAAGACATTGGATCAGTTGCAATGAACCAACGAAGGTTATGCAATTGAACTAGTTGTGTAGTGTTTGGGATTTTCCCTTTCCAACTTTATACAACAAAATTTTATCAAAGGTTGGTCCGTAAGAAATTCAGATTATATATGAAATTCAAGTTATATTATTCCAAAAAATAATGGGTATTAATATAGTTAGACTAATTAGATAAGTCGATCAAACACAAATTTAATTAAAGTATTATTTTTACCAAACTAATCCATTGATTTGAGCCACAAATAATGAGCCACTTTGTTTAACCTAAGATGCCTTCTTATTCTAGATGTCCAATTGGGTGCCATGTGCCAAATGACATGGCGTGTCAAAGAGACAATAAGACGATGCCATGTATCAAAATGATGCAACATTCCCAACCAAATCAAAGGCCAATGAAAACCTGCCATGTATACAAGTTGACACATTCCAGTCAATAAAATATGTCCATATCATGTTAATACAATTGGTCGAAAAGAGTTAGTACTTACCATAGCTCTTCCATCCTACAACTATAATAGGAGTCATCATAATTCAAAATAAAAGACGAGAATTCTAACAAGAATCTAGAGAGAGCTCTTGGATTAAACACTGCAGATTTATCTACAAACTACAAGTTCAAGAATTCAAACATTCAAGTCCAAAAAAAACTCAAGATCAAGCTCAAAAGAACTTGCATTAAAATTACAAGTTAAGATCAAGACCACCAGATTTAAGATCAAGCTCAAAATCCCTTGGATTCAAATACGAGTCAAGATCAGGAACACTAGATTCATGATCAATCTCAAAAGACCTTAGATTCAAGTACAAATCAAGATCAAGACCACCTGATTCAAGATCAAGCTTAAAAGCCCTTGGACTCAAATATAAGTCAAGAACAATTTTATTAAATTCAAGATCAAGCTCAAAGGCCTTGAATTTATACCTAAAAAGAAGAATTCGAAGATTCATAGAGATGTAACACTCACATATTGAAATAAATAAAATAGTTATTGAGATATTTTTCTATTCCAATTATTTATTTATTTTTATGTAAATTTTATTGTCAACAAATTGGCACACCTAGTGGGACCAAATTTGTCCTTCATCTCTTCTCTCATAAATCAGATCAACAAATCTGTAGCCATAAGACCATAAAGATGGAAGCTCTATGGGTACTTCAAGACTCATCTTTGAGTTTTGTCAAGTTTACACTTTGACAAGCCTTAAAGTAGGAGGCATTTGTAGACATCAAAACTTTTTGAACTTTACAAGAATAATCCAATTTCTATTAGAGTTCTTAGAGGTTATACTTTACCCTAAACTTAACTTGGATGCTACTTTACCCTAAGAACAGCTTGGACGATAATCTATCTTAACACCAAAACACCCCTATTTAAAGGGTAAAATTTCACCTTATTGATGCATCTTCAGTATTCCACAAACTCATGGGATATTTAGAAAAGGCTCATCCTAGGTTCGAAAAATATGCAACTAACGATCCTAAAAAATATAGAAAATCTAGAGAGAAGAATCAAGGAAGCAAACAAAATTTTTTCATTATTGTTAAACAATGAAATATTCTTGTTTTCAAATTTTATTTGTTGTTTTTTTTTTCAAGAATTAAAAATTATTATAAATACCAAAGTATGGTTTTCTCCTCTGAAGTGAATTTAAATAAATGCTAAAAATAATCTTGGATCAGCCTTCCTAACCTCAAAAACTATATCCATACCACTTATAGAAAACACATACAAACCAAACATGAGAGCATATCCTTGAATCATTAGAGTAACCTATCATAAAACACTTTCACAATAGTCATGGATCTCTACCTACCATAATATAGAAGTTGGGAGTGGGATCTATCAAAGGCTTTAAAAAATATTTTCACCCTTGTTTGGACAAAATTATGTTCACTTCCTCCATCAAGCAATACTTGGATTGAATATCCATTTACGTGCCTGAGAGTTGCAGTGTGGATGTTAAATGTACTCCTGCTAAGGCATGATATGAAATAGAGAACTGCTCTTGGACCTCTAAAATTTGTAGCTCTTCAGATAAGAGGTCATAAGATATAAATAGCTTTAATAAATTGGGTCAAACATCAGAGCCATTAGTTAGAAGTATATGAAGTGGAGACTTTACCTTCAGTGTATTTTTTCTTGCAATAGTAGCATAATCCACACTCACTTTGACTTTGAATCTCAAAATGAGTAAGTCATTTAAGTGGTGGGAGGTTAAACGTAGCAGTAGTCATCCTTGTTGGAATAAACAAGGTTGAGGAATGTTACTCAGGGCTAGGCAAAAAGGCTCCAATTATTTGCTAAAGCTGTTCGATTCAACCCTTTTCTTCCTGGATTTAGTGCTCATGTATATTTGTCTCTTTAAGTGTACCACCATAGTTTTGGGCTTATGGATGAAAACTGAATTTTTTATGTCTTTTCTGCGACTATAAATAAAAAGCCTTACTATCAAACCATTCAAAATATGATTTGTCTCATTGTCTATGGATTCAAAACATCCTTGTAACTCCAATATGGTAGTTACCTGTTTGAGTTTCTCCAGATGCCCCTTAGAAGACTCAAGACCTTTTTGCTTGAAATCGATCCTTGCTTTCTTTACAAAATGCTCCCATCTTATCATTTATTTGTTCCAAAACAACCAGTGATACCACTCTATTGCATCTCCAGTGATACCATTATAGTACATCTCCATCAAGATAGAATGATGCCATAGAGAGTTTTTGTGAATTGTCAATTCTGTAGAAATCAAAGTAGTCCACTACTTAGAATATCCAAGCATCTAGATTCTCACTAGTGAAACCATCTAAATTCCAGCACTGGTGTCCTATGAGGGAGGTCGGGTGTCGTCTGAGTGTTACCCTTATGTGTTGTTGCAATTAGTGGGTCATGAACCTTTTTACCCACTGCCTCCAGTAACATTGCATGAATTTTTGTTAATTTTTTCACAAAAGAAGTTGTTGCTGTCCTCATAGATTCATCAACGAGAGCCTTGAGTTGTAGTTGGTCCTTTATTAAAAGACCATCGGACGAAAGCACCAATAGAACAAAAAAAATTGCAACCAACTTGAAGATATTATTTAGCTGGAAGAGTTGCAAACATATGAATTTGCAATGGACCGATAACAAAAATAAATGATACAAAGAAGAGATAAGAACAGAAACACAGAGAAATTGTAGATGGGAAGCGGAAACATGATACAACAATAACCCAAATTGTTATGGCTAGAGATAGTGACTGATATATATATAGCATAGAGTCCCCCCTATCTTCAATTAGCCCCGCTTCACAATAAATCAATTACTTTTTTAGATGGTATTTTTACACAGTTTCTCCTCCTAGGATGGTAAGATTATTGCCCTCTTGCATGTGAACCCTGTTGTCCTCCACGTCATCACTAAGGTCCACCATGTCATCACTATGATCCATAACATATTAGGTGTTAAATATACACAATAAATAAATATTAGATTTTATATGTTTTTCATTTAAAAATTTGTAATACTAATGATTCATCAGTAATATATATTTTTACTTTAATTTTGATTGTAACTAAAGTTAAAATAATTAATTAGGTATAAACAAGCAATAATTATAAGTATTTATCAATGTCTTACAAAAGGTTGTAACTTTAATCTATGAGTTTTTCAAGAATTTCATTTTTTATGAATGCATTTTGACATATTAAATTTGTACGTTCATGAGTTCTCTCTCGTTTCTAAAATCAAACCAAAGTCCCATCACATAGACCAAAATAAAGAGGTTATATAACTTGTATCTTTTAGAAAATTACTTTTTCAAGGAAAAGGGTAGTTCAATCTTTGTACAACTAGTTGGTTAGCAGTTAGTTCAGTCTTTGTACAACTAGTTAGTTAGTAGTTATATATATATATTTATATATACTGTACATATGTCATTCAATGAGAATAATTTTCTGATTCTTTTCTCTCATGTGATCTCTGTTTCTCTAAATTTGTCAAAACTACAAACTATCAATTTTCAACATGGAATCAAAGACACGAGCTTCTGATTTTTAGCTTTTCTTAGATTCTATATTCTTATATTTTTTATTCTCATTTTGTTTTTTTTCCTGTCAAATTTATTAACTAATCATTTCTTATTTTAAGTTCTGCAAAAATTCCTAACATTCTATGAAAATAGCGACTACCGATAACCAAGGAAATGGTCCAGTAATAAATCCAATAGCTCTACTACTTCAGTTGCAAAAGATTTTGGTGTAGGGGTCAAAGTTGATGCGTCACACCCTCTGTATCTTACACTTGGAGATACTAGTGGAATTTCTGTAATGCCCAGAGCCTGGTGCCCGGAATGCTACATGGTGATCATGACCCCGAAGGACCACAAGCTAACCCATAACTGATATTTGTACCTGTACACTGCATAATACATGTATATGAATGCGGAAATAAATGCTGATAGGCCATAAGGTTAACACTGAATCATAAATGAAATAATAATGTCTGAATAGAATGGCATATCAATACCAAGACAAAACTGAAAACAACTGAAGTCTGAATCAAATCTAAAAGCCTCTAAGTACTGTTTGAGTATGGAGTTGAAGTACCATGTCTCCAACTAATTCCGTCTAGCAAAACTGAGCTGAGATAAATAATTACATAAAGTAAAGATCATGTCCTCGAAGGATGAGGACTCACTGCTAAGTCCGACTGCAGAAACTGGGATGCTACTAATGCTCTGGAGCTTATGCTTCTGAACCTATGGTATAAGACACCATAGTGCAAATGATTCAACACTTTGAATGTACTAGTATACATGTGAGGTAGGCTGAATGCATGGGGTTCATATGCATGAACAATACTAACTGGATGACTAACATGAACGTGAGAATGCATGCATGAATACATAATATTGTAAATGAGACCATGAGAACATGATTATTGAGTCTGAGTACTGACAACATGAGTTTACTGATACATCTGATAACATGGATGACTGAATCTAAGTTGACTACATCTGACATTTCTAAAATCTGAAGAATTATTTAAGTTCTTTTACTGAGACAAATTCTGAAACTATGGGAAGTAGTCATCTAACCGATATGCCCTAATTAAGTGAACAATGTTGAATTGGGTTCCAATCTGTAACTCCAATTGGAAGGGTGTCAATACCGCACCACCAGTAAGGACACTGTGAGAACCCTATACTGGCAGGTACTCAAAATAAGAACGGTGGGAACCCTAAACTGACAGGTTAAGCCACCTCATCAACCCTAAATTGACAGGTTAGATGTCTCAACCTACGCTGGCTACGTATTTCTGGAACACAAGGATTGCTTCTAAGAATCACCCTAAACTGGAAGGTGAGTTTCCATCCTTGGGTTCGCTCGGTGCAAAATCCTACTCCCATCTGAATAGACACTGAACATGATTAAATTGGACTGAATTGAACTGAATTAACTGGGTTCCACTGACTAACGAAATAGTATTTAAGATTACTGAATTACTGAGCTTTACTGAGTCACTTGACTGACTGAATTCTATGGATCGTGGCATTACTAAGGATATCATGGAAACATACACTATCTCTAGGCACACAATTATAATAGAAGGAAACTAACACAGCATGACGTTCTTGATGACCACAATCATCAATTCATAATACCATAAGTTGGGGATTTCATAAAGTACATGGTTGTCATAATTCTGTACATGGGTAGGAACACAACATTCATATCATAATTTCATACTCTACGATCATAGCATTTCAACAACACATACATTGCCTAACTATAACATGGAAACTAGGTGAACATAAAAGAATGACATGCATATATCTCTTAGGTCATAATTTAGCTAATGTGCATGATTTCTAAGTTCTTAGGCATTTTGTCAAACACCTTGCATGCACAGCTTAAGGCATAGGTGGAATTATCAAATTTCACGAATCATAATCCACCAAATTCATGGATTTCAGTTAATATGCAAACGTAGTTCCATAATTTCACCCAAAGATCCTAACTAGGGAACCATACTACAAAAATAACATAAACTTGAACAACCCACAACAAGATAACATAATTCATAACTTAAAATAAGGTTCTTGAGCTTTATGGATAGAAGGAGTCCATAAATCAACACATTGCATACTTTAGTTCTTGATTTCACTAAGTTTGACGGTTGGATTTCTTGAACTTGAATCCCCAATAAAAAGCCCTAAGGTGTTCTTAAGAGGATTTTGAGAAATATGGATGTATTTGGGTTCACAATGGGTTAAATCTCATGTTTATGAGTATATATAGTATGGGGGAAAAGGTCAATTTTACCCTCAAAACGTTGAGCTGGAAGCTGGAAATTTTGCCAGCATGCGATAGAGCGTGCATCGCATGCTAGGACCTGTGATATAGAGCATGCGTTGCATGCTAATCGCATGACCTTACTATTTTGAAATCCAAACATGCCCTAAACGAATTCCAAAAAATTCAAAACTCACCCGGGATGTAATATTACCTTGCCCCATCATAACACAACTTTAAAATCACAAAACGGAGGTTGGGAAGGTCATCGGATAAATCCCCGAAGTTTGGAGGCTTAAATTGAGACTAGGGTGGAACTCTTAGCTAAAATATTCTAAGTGTTGGACCTTTTAAAGAGATTTTAAGAGTTAAAAGAGCTGATTATCAACGTAGGATGTTGCGGGGTCTTGCAATATCTCCCCGTTGGGAACATTTATCCTTGAATAGGATTGACTAAGAGGGAAGAAAAGACAACTGACGTGAACACTGAGCATGAATAACTGAACATGATAGATAACTGAATATATATCATACTGTACGTGCATATCTGATGCATGGATAACTGTTTTATGAATACATGACTAAGCGTTCTGATAAACTGAGGTTCTCACATTGAGAATTTATGTCTGATGCATGATTATATAACTGAATTGATACATGAATGCATGACTGAGATGAGATGGCACTTAGTACCAAGATTATAAGGAGTTACGAACATGAACCTGAATGAGCTTAAGGAGGACTGTTACCTTGAGCTTGGTTTGACTTAGCGGGGAAGAGGTGAGGGTACTTGGTTCGCATATCAGCCTCCGCTTCCCAAGTAGCTTCTTTAACGGACTGATTTCTCCAAAGAACTTTGACTAGAGGGACTTCTTTATTCCTCAGTCTACGAGTCTGATAATCAAGAATTTCGATCAAAATCTCTTCATAGGAGAGACTGTTCTAAAAATCTATGCTCTGAATAGGGACTACGACTGTTGGGTCACCTATGCACTTCTTGAGCAAAGAGACATGGAAGACTGGATGAACTAAGTCTAGATCTGAAGGTAACTCCAATTCGTAAGCTAACTTGCCAAATCGACTGTGAATTTTGAAGGGAACGACATATCGGGGACTGAGTTTCCCTTTCTTGTCGAATCTTTTCACTCTTTTCATGAGAGAGATCTTTAGGTAGACAAAGTCACCAATCTCGAATTCGAGATCTTTTCTGCTAACATCTGCGTAAGACTTTTGTCAGCTCTGAGTAGCCCAGAGTCTTTCTCTAATCAACTGGAATTTTTCTAAGGCGTCGAATACCAAGTCAGGCCCTATGACTGAGGCCTTACTAACTTTGAACTAACCAATTATAGATCTACATCTTTTACCATAGATAGCTTCGAATAGAGCCATCAGAATACTGGAATGATAGTTGTTGTTGTATGCAAACTCAATTAAAGGCAAGTGGTCATCCCAACTACCCTTGAAATCAATTGCACACACCCTTAGCATATCTTCTAGGGTCTGAATGGTCCTTTCCGCTTGACCATCTATCTGAGGATGAAAGGTTGTACTAAGAAGAACTTGGGTACCAAGACCCATTTGGAACATTTTCCAGAAATGAGAGGTGAACTGGGTACCTCTATCTGAGATAATAGATAGAGGAACACCATACAATCTAACAAACTCCCTAATATAGAGTTTGGCATAATCCTCAGCTGAAAAAAGGTATGAACTGGAAGGAAGTAAGCTAATTTGGTCATTCTGTCTACAATGACCCAGACTGTATCATGCTGGTGATGAGTTCGAGGCAAACCCATTGCGAAGTCCATGTTCACTTCTTCCCACTTCCAAGTAGGAATGGAAAACTCCTGCATGGAACTACTAGGCTTCTGATGCTCTATCTTAACCTGCAGACATACAGAATACTTAGCCACAAACTCTGCAACATCTCTCTTCATCCCACTCTACCAATAGATCTCCCATAAGTCATGGTACATCTTAGTATCCCCTGGATGAATAGAGTAGCGCGCACCGTGTGCTTCTGCAAGAATTCACTGCCTCAAGTCATCTACACCTGGAATACATAGACGATCCTGACAATGCAGAACAATATCTCTCCCATGGGAGTAAACCTTTATTTTCTGATTCTGAACTAACTCTTTCAACTTGACAAGGCTGGGATCTCTATCTTGCTTTTCTTTCACCTTGGAAACTAGAGATGATTCTGAACTACTCTGAACTCATATATCACCCTCCTTTGTATCGACTAAGCGAACGCCTAGTCTGGTAAGCTGATGGACTTCCTGAGCTAACTTCTTCTTATTGTCCTCAACATGAGCAACACTACCCATAAATAGTATACTGAGAGCGTCGTCCACTACGTTGGCCTTGCCCGGATGGTAGAGAACACTCATGTCATAATTTTTCAAGAGCTCTAATCACCTTCTCTGATGAAGATTGAGATATTTCTGAGAAAATACATACTGAAGGCTCTTATGATCTGTGAACACATCTACATGCACTCCGTATAGATAATGCCTCCAAATCTTTAGTGTAAAAACTATGACGGCTAACTCAAGTTCACGAGTAGGATAATTCTTCTCATGGGGTTTAAGATATCTGGAGGCGTAGGCTAAGACCTTACTATGCTTCATAAGGACACAACCCAAAACTACTCTGGATGCATCACAATACACTACAAAACCATCTGAACCATCAGATAATGCTAAAACTGGAGCTGAGGTGAGTCGAGTCTTCAACTCCTGAAAACTATTCTCACTAGGATCTGACCATTGAAACTTAACCTTCTTCTGAGTCAATCTGGACATAGGGGATGCAATAGAAGAAAATCCCTCAACAAACCGCCTATAATAGCTAGCCAAACCTAAGAAACTCCTGATATTTAATGGAAAGATAGGGTGGGGCTAGTTTCTTACCGCTTCGATCTTTTGAGGATCTACTCTAATGCCATCACCGGAGATAATATGACTAAGGAATGCTACTGACCTTAGCCAAAATTCACACTTACTGAATTTGGCGAACAACTGATGATCTCTAAGAGTTTAAAGTACTGTTATGAGATATTCTGCATGATCACTCTCACTGTAGGAATAGACCAGAATATCATCTATGAAGACTATGCCGAACATGTCCAAGTACTGCCTGAACACATAGTTCATCAAGTCCATAAAAGATACTGGGGCATTGGTAAGACCAAAGGACATGACTAAGAATTTGAGTGACTATACCGATTACGGAAAACTATTTTCAGAATGTCACATTCTCTAACTCTGAGCTGATGATAGTTGGATCTGAGGTTTATCTTAGAGAAATAGCTGGCACCCTAAATTTGGTCGAACAAGTCATCAATTCTGGGGAGTGGATACTTGTTATTGACTGTGACTTTATTGAGTTGATGGTAATCAATACATATACTGAGAGAACTATTTTTCTTTCACACGAATAAGACTGGTGTGCCCCACGGGGACACACTGGGCCTGATGAATCCCTTATCTAAGAGATCCTTCAACTGTTCTTTCAATTCTCTGAGTTCTGCTGGTGCCATTCTATATGAAGGAATAGATATGGGCTGAGTATCTAGAAAAAGATTAATGTCGAAGTCTATTTCCCTTTCGGGAGGAATTCCTAGAAGATCTTCGGGAAAGACATCTAATTACTCATTCACAACTAGAATTGATTCAAGACTGGGAGTTTTGTGATGAGAGTCCTTAACATGAACAAGATGATAGACATACCCCTTAGATATTATTTTCCTTGCCCGTAGGTAGGAAATAAACTGACCTCTGAAAGTTAAAATACTACCCCTCTACTCTAAGGTGGGTTCATTTGAAAACTGAAAATGGACTATTTTGTTTCTATAGTCGACTGTGGCATAGAAGAAATGAAGTCAATCCATGCCGACAATGACATCAAAATCAGTCATCTCTAATTTGACTAAATCTATTGAAGTGACTTTCTGGAATATCATAACCGAACAGTTCCTGTATACCCACCGGGCTATGATGGTTTTACCTACTTGGGTAGAGACTGAAAAGGGCTCTGTTAGAGTTTCAGGACAGACTCTAAAATTGCCTGCTATGTAAGGAGAAACAAAAAATAAGAAAGCACCTGGATCGAGCAAAGCATAAACATGCACATAAAAGATCTGTAACATACTAGTAATTATATCAGGAGAATTTTCCTGATCTTGCCGGGACTGAAGAGCATAAATCCTGTTTGGGCGCTGCCCACTAGTAGCACTAGAGGTGGCACCCTGCTGAACTGGGAAACTGGACTGAGCTGCAAGAAGGTCCTGCTAACCCTGGAAACCTATCTGAGGGCAATTTCTAATTTTGTGACCTGGATTGCCATAATCAAAATAGACATCACTACCCGATCTGCAAACACCTAGATGGTGTTTACCGCAAGTCTAACAAAGAGGATATAAGCGGGAACTGCTAACACTGTCCTGAGACTTAGAGCCTAGCACTCTATCTCTGAACTTAGGAGCTGGAGCGCTGGCTGAAGTTGAGCGGGAACTGATGACTTAGGACGAAACTGACAACGGTTTCCTCCTTCAGATTTGGGCTGAGCAAAGTTAAAACTGCCTGACCTTGATCTCTTATTCTGCCTCTCCCTCACCTTAATATTCTGCTCCTTTATTTGCTGAGCATGAGACATAAGACTGGCTAAAGTCATGTCATTATTTAGCATGGCGGATCTGCACTCGTTTACCATGCTATTATTCACCCCTGAGAAGAACTCACTCATCTTGGCTCTGTTGTCTGCAACCACATGAGGGGCATATCTGGATAATTGAGTAAACTTAAGAGAATACTCTTTCACCATCCTGTTTCCCTGCCTGAGGTTGATGAATTCTAGCACCTTAGCCTCTCTAAGATCTTGGGGAAAGATTCTGTCTAAGAATGCAGCGACAAACTCCTCTCAGTCTATAGGACCTGCATCATCTGACTTTTTTGACTTCCACTGCTTGTACTAAGTATGAGCCACATCCTGCAACTGATATGTAGCTAGCTCAACACTCTATACAGTAGTAACCCCCATGTTGTCTGTAACCTTCAAAACTGGTCAATGAATTCCTGAGGGTCCTCATCTGACTTAGACCCGAAGAAGGATGGAGGATTCATTTAGGTAAAGTCCTGAATCCTGGCTGCAGCTGAGTTGGCCACTTGGTTGGCCGAAACGACTGCTGGCCGTTCATTCTAAGCAGGGAATGACTGAGAAAGAGTAGTGAATGCGACCCAAAACTCCGCATGAGAAATATGTTCGCCCAAAGGATCTTCGAGCTGAGGGGCTGACTGATTCCCGTTTCTTCTTTTAGGAGGCATGTTCTGTAGAAGAAAGGGAGAAACAGATTAGACTAAGAAATTAACTTAAGATTATGCTCACTGGCATGACATGAGTACTAAAAGAAGGGAAACTATTCCTAAAACATCTTACAGCCTCCTGTACATAAATGTGGCGCGCAACACACCCATGTACAAGACTCTACTAGATGTGGCTTTCAGACTTCCTAGGACTCTATTGAACCTTAGGCTCTGATACCAAGTTTGTAACGCCCCGAGCCTGGTGCCCAAAATATTACACGATGCTCATGACCCCAAAGGACCACAAGCTAACCCATGACTGATATCTATACCCGTACACTGCATAATACATATATATTAATGCAGAAATAAAGGTTGATAGTCCATATGTAATGCCCCGAATATGCTACTCGGAATGCTACACGGTGCCCATGATCCCGAAGGACCACAAGCTAACCCATGACTGATATCTATACATGTACACTGCATAATATAATATAATAATACAGAAATATGCACTAAAAGGCCATAAGGTTCAATATTGAACATAGTCTGAATAATATAACATCTGGTGGGGTAATGGAATACCCAAACCAAAACTGAAAATACTGAAGTCTGAATCAAATCTAAAATCTAGTTTGCATATAGTCTGAAATCCTTTACTGTCTGAATAATCTAAATAAGAAGTTAATGGGATATGTCCCTAACTAACTCCGTCTAATATACTAACTGGTGAGATAATAAAGAAATAATCATCTCCTCAAAGGATGAGGACTCACTTCTAACTCTATCTGCAGATATCTGGAATCTACTGCTGATTTGGAGATCATGTCTCTGAACCTATGGTATAAGACACCATAGCGCAAATGCATTAGTACTTTGAATGTACTGGTATGCATGTGAGGTAGGATGAATGCATGGGGTTCATATGCATGAACAATAATAATAACTGACTAACTATCATGAGCATGAGAATACACGCATGAGACATAACAACTGACACTAATACGTGATAACATGAATACTGAATCTGAATACTGATGACATGACATACTAATAACTGATACGACTAATAATATGAGTGACTATATCTGACAGTCCTGAATCTGATGGAACTATCTGAGTTCCGTACTGTATTTGATTTGACTCTATCTGACAGTCCTAAAATCTAAAAAATTATCTGAGTTTTTTTACTGAGACTGATTAACTTTATCTGACAGTCCTAATTCTATAACATGAAACTATGGGAAGTAGTCACCTAACCGACATGCCCTAAATATGCTATTATAGCTAAGTTGGTGTCCAATTCATAACCCCAATTGGAAGGGTGTCAATACTGCGCCATTGGTAAGGACAAACTGTGAGGACCCTATACTGGCAGGTACTCAAAATGAGAATGGTGGGAACCCTAAACTGACAGGTTAAGCCACCTTATCAACCCTAAACTGACAGGTTAGATGTCTCAACCTACGTTGGCTATGTAGTTCTGGAACACAAGGATTGCTTCTAAGAATCACACCCTAAACTAGTAGGTGAGTTCCCATCCTTGGGTTCGCTCGGTGCTAATTTCTACTCCCATCTGAATAGACACTGAACATGATTTACTGAACTGAACATGGACTGAGTTACTGAATTTTGTTGACTGATGGAATACTACTGATATCTGACAACTGACTGAGTTCATGAGATCATGGAGATTTTCTGAGTCATAAGACTGTCTGAAGTCTAAGGATTCATAGCTTGACTGAGAGTATCGTGAAAACATGACATGGCTCTAGGCACACAGCTAATGTTTCGGGTACAAGTACCCCCAGGACTCGATAGAAGGAAACTGACAAAGCATGATTTACTTTAACATATGACTGACATCATAATCCATAATACATTTATTAAAGTATTTCATCAAACATGTGATAGGCATAAACTTATACATACATGGGGATTTCCTGATATCATGCTAGTTAGGCAATCTTTCTTCGTCTAGGTAATTAATCAAACATATTGTAGGCATAGTACATGTAAACATCATTGTACAATAATTAAACATCATGATTCAGTTCTAATTTCATCATTCAAAGGTTTAGTCATAGGTTTGCATGAATCTATATCTATAATAATTAAACCCACATAGAAATTATCGCCTAACATTGAGTAGAATTTAATTTCTTATTTATCAACATGAACAAGAACATCCAATTCATGGAATCATAAAGTAAATCCATAACTTAAAGTTGGAAAAAGGATTCTTGGACTTCATAGATGAAAGGAGTCCATGAATGAATACTATGTATACCTGGGTTGTGATTTCTTGAAGTTCTGTGGAGGAAAACTTGAATTATTGGCTTGGAATTAAGCACCTAGAGTTTTTTGTTCTTAGGGATTGATTCTTGAGAGAAACCCTAATTTGTTGTTGTGAAATAATAATTAATAAAATGGCTAAAATCAGAAATAACTGGGTATATATAGGCAGGTGGTAAAAGACCAAAATACCCTGTTAAAATGATTTAAAATAACTGAGAGAGTTATTCGATGGTTGGGTGCGATAGTCCATCGCTGGATCGACGGTCCGTCGAACCTCTCTGTCAAACTGAGACAGAACTGGGACTCACTGCCATTGAGCGACGGTGGTGTACGACGGTCCGTCGCTGGATCGACGGTCCGTCGGACCTCGTCGTCGTACATTTCCAGAAAACTAATTCACTCTTTCGATACGACGGTCATGGTCGACGGTCTGTCGCTTGTCCGATGGTACGTCGTTTGTCCGACGGTCTGTCGCTTGTCCGACGATCCGTCGCCTACTCCATCGCACCTGGGTGATTTTTCTGCCTACTGTATTTCGGCCATAACTTGCTCATCTGACACCGAATTTTGATGAAATTGGTATCAATGGAAATCTTATTCAATTTCCTACATGATGGAAAGTAAAAATCATAAAAATACTACGTGTACAAAATGGATTCATATTTCAAAGAAAGTTCTAACATCTTTGAGATGATTTCAAGCTAGGAAAAAGGCCCGGGTATTACACCATAAGGTTCACACTGACTCATAAATGAAATAATAATGTTTTAATAGGGTGGCATATCAATACCAAGAAAAAACTGAAAACAGCTGAAGTTTGAATCAAATCTGAAAGCCTCTAAGTACTGTTTGAGCATGGAGTTGAAGGAAACTGTCTCCAACTAACTCCATCTAGCAAAACTGAGCTGAGATAAATAATAGCATAAAGTAAAGATCATGTCCTCGAAGGATGAGGACTCACTACTAAGTCTGACTGCGGAAACTGGGATGCTATTGATGATCTGGAGCTTGTGCTTCTGAACCTATGGTATAAGACACCATAGCACAAATGCATCAGTACTTTGAATGTACTGGTATGCATGTGAGGTAGGATGAATGGATGGGGTTCATATGTATGAACAATACTAACTGGCTGACTAACATGAACGTGAGAATGCATGCATAAATACATAATATTGTAAATGAGATCGTGAGAATATGATTATTGAATCTGAGTACTGACAACATGAGTTTACTGATATATATGATACATGGGTGACTGAATTTGAGTTGACTGTATCTGACAGTCCTAAAATCTGAAGAACTATCTGAGTTCTTTTACTGAGACTAATTCTAAAACTATGGGAAGTAGTCATCTAATCGACATACCCCAATTAAGTGAATAATGCTGAATTGGGGTCCAATCTGTAACCCCAATTGGAAGGGTGTCAATACCGTGCCACCGATAAAGACACTTTGAGAACCCTATACTGGTAGGTACTCAAAATGAGAATGGTGGGAACTCTAAACTGACAAGTTAAGCCACCTCATCAACCCTAAACTAACAGGTTCGATGTCTCAACCTACGCTAGATACGTAGTTCTGGAACACAAGGATTGCTTCTAAGAATCACACCCTAAACTGGCAAGTGAGTTCTCATCCTTGGGTTCGCTCGGTGCTAAATCCTACTTCCATCTGAATAGACACTGAACATGAAACTGGACTGAATTGAACTAAATTAACTGGATTCCGCTGATTGACGGAATATATTTGAGATTACTGAATTACTGAGCTTTGCTGAGTCACTTGACTGACTGAATTCTGTGGATCATGGCATGACTAAGGATATCATGAAAACATGACACTAGCTCTAGGCACACAACTATATTTTTCGGGTATAAGTACCCTCAGGACTCGATAGAAGGAAACTGACACAGCATGATGTTCTTGAATACATAACCACAATCATCAATTCATAATACCATAAGTTGGGGATTTCATGAAGTACATGGTTGTCATAATTATGTACATGGGTAGGAACACAACATTCATATCATAATTTCATACTCTACAATTATGGCATTTCAACAACACATACATTGCCTAACTATATCATGGAAACTAGGTGAATATAAAAGAATGACATGTATATATCTCTTAGGTCATAATTTATCTAATGTTCATGATTTATAAGTTCTTAGGCATATTTTCAAACACCTTGCATGCACATCTTAAGGCATAGGTGGAATTATCAAATTTCACAAATCATAATCCACCAAATTCATGGATTTCAGTTAATATGCAAACGTAGTTCCATAATTTCACCCAAAGATCCCAACTTGGGAATCATACTACTAAAATACATAAACTTGAACAACCCACAACAAGATAACATAATTCATAACTTAAAATATGGATCTTGAGCTTTATGGATGGAAGGAGTCTATAATCCCCAATAAAATTCCTAAGGTGTTCTTGAGAGGATTTTGAGAAATATGGATGTATTTGGGTTCACAATGGATTAAATACCATGTTTATGAGTATATATAGTGTGGGGAAAAAGGTCAATTTTACCCTCAAAAAGATGAGCTGGAAGATGAAAATTTTGCCAGCATGCGATGGAGCGCGCGTCGCATGCTCTAGTCCTCCGCATTGGATTATGCGTTGCATGCTCTATCACATGCTAGGACCTGTGAGATGGAGCATGCTTCGCATGCTAATTGCATGACCTTACAGTTTCAAAATTCAAACATGTCCTAAACGGATTCTAAAAATTTTAAAACTCACCCGGGATGTACTATTACCTTGCCCCATCGTAACGCAACTTTAAAATCACAAAATGGAGGTCAGGAAGGTCGTCAAATAAACCCCCAAAGTTCGGAGGCTTAAAATGAGACTAAGGGTGGAAATCTTAGCTAAAATATTCTAAGTGTTGGACCTTCTAAAGAGCTTTTAGGAGCTAAAAGAACTTACTATCAACGTAGGATGTTGCGGGGTCTTACAATTTCTTTGTTCTCTTTTCAACTCACTGGAATGGATAATTACTCTTTATGGTACAGATCAATGCAAATCGCTCTATTAGGACATATTAAGTTGGTTCTGGTAGATGATGCATAGAAGAAAAAAGGTTTCATGATAAATTTTTGAATTAGTGGGAAAAGCGTAATGCAGTCGTAGATATTAATGAATTTTGTTTCTCAGAATTTGGTTGGTGCCATAGCCTATGAATCAGATGCATATGCTATTTAGATGGAACTAAAATAGAGGTTTGACAAAATTTGTGTTTCATACTCCTTCAATATTCACAGGGAAATTGGAAACTTTGTTCAAGGTACATCTTTAATTTCAGTATATTTTTCCAAGTTAAAAGATCTGTAGAATGAGATTGAGGTACTAGTTCTATTACCTAGTTGCAACAGTGATAATTTCAAAGATTTCTTTGATCATGTGCAAATATAGAAATTGTATAAATTATTTATGGGCTTGAATGATTCTTACATTTGAGTTAGGATTCAAATTATGTTAATGACTCTTTTTTCTTTTATAAATCAAGAGTATTCCATGCTTATGAGTGATGAAAGTCAGAAGGGATTAGCTTCTACATTTGGGGTTCTTCGAGCTCCTCCTGTCATGTTTAATAGAATTGGAAACTATGATTCGATAGCCCTATATAGTTCTAGGCCTAAAAATGTACAAAGGTACAAAAACAACTACTATGTTCAATGTGATTTTTGTAAGATAAAAGGGCATATCAAGGAGAATTCTTACAAGAATATAGGCTATCCAAATGATAGGTTTAAAAAGAAGGGCGAAGGTTCTAATTTTGGTACATATTAGGCTCATGAAAGTATTGATACTTAGTCCATGACGGAGTTCAAGGAACGTGCAAAGGTTCAAGATCAACTATAGTCCAAGGAATGTGCCAAGGTTCAATATCAACTATCCACTTTAACTCCTCTTCCTAACAATCAAATGTAGATGCTTTGTTTTTTCACAAAAGATCAATATGATCAAATTGTGTCTATGCTAAACAACATGTCTAACACGACTTCTATAGCTAATACTGCAAGTATGAACACTGCTATATCTTCCATAGATGTTAAAAAAAAGTTGGATTATTGATACATGGGCTACCAATCACATGATAGTTGATCCTGATCTACTTATCAGTTACATTAAACTAGACTATACTAAGCCTAAAAGAGTATTTTTTGCATACTGGTGATGTATCTTATGTTACTCATATTGGCAAAAGTCTGCTTACTGCAGGATATAATGGTGACAATGTTCTTCACTTTCCTAAGTTTAAGTTTAATCTACCCTCAGTCTCACAGGTAACCAAGGCAATATATTATTTGGTTGCTTTTTTTTCTGGCTTTTGTATATTCAATATCTCTATAATGAGAAGGTGAAAGCAATTGGTAGATGATGAGTGGAAATATTGCCACTCATTTATATCTAAATTCTTGCATACTACAATGAACTAATTATGTACATGAGGTTAATTCTTTATTGAAATGCATTCCAGTGTTTGTGACTTTGCAAAAAATCTAATGAGAATGAGTTTAGATGAAGTTGGAAGAAAATAAAAATAAGAAAGAGGAGCAAGAGCTAAATATCAAGCCCAAGAGACGACCCTAAGATGCTATAATCGTACTCTGAGGGTCGTGACCATGATCAATCAATAAGTCAGAGAGTGACGATCGTGGATAAGCCACTGCGATCTCAGGGGTCACGATCACGACCAAGAGATGGTGATTGCGACTAGTTGGGAAATTTGAAGGTTAGTTTTGGAATTTCACTTTGCAAAATCTCAAGATACAAAAGACAAAGCCCTCAATATTTTCAGTATCTTTTAGCGAATTTTTTGGAGTGACAAATACTTTGTATTGAGTGAGAAAACAATTATTGGTATATTTCTAAGATAGATTTGGTTGTATATTGAAATTGAAGTTTGGGTTTCTACTTATTTTGCTTATGATGAATGAATTACATGCCAATCTGGGTGTATTTTTCCTCTTTAATTTCATAAGTAGCTAAATTAATATCTTGGGATTATGTTAGATTAAGTGATTAATAATGTATGGGTGTTGATTGTTAGTCCAAATAATTAGTTAATGGTGTTTGTTTTTGCTCTTACTCAATGTTTGAATTGAGAATTATAGGTGAAAACCTCAATTGTCTTGGATCCTATATCATCCTTGAAAGAGATATGTGGGTGAAGAGTAATTGTGAACAACAACTTAAATTAGCTTCGTTCTTAGCATTATCTTAGAAATAAGGGTGTTATTTGAAGTACCTATTTTCATAAGCATCATCTTAGAAATAAGGATCCTAGTTGAGGTAATGGACTGGTAAACTTGTCATGCTCATGAGGTGTTCGAAAGAATCCATGAGTAAAATTTAGTGTTTTATCAAAAGGTTGACACTAAGACCCTAAATCTAGCTTACGCAAAACCCTTGGACTAATTCTTGATTACTCATGCTTGAATATCACCTAGGAGACATAACCCCAAGGTTTTTCTCAACTTTGTATACCTATCAATTGTTCAATCTCTTATTATTTTACAATTGTGTTTGACAAAGTTCCAAATGAATTCCACCAATTTACTTTCATATTTTATTTAAATGTGGCATTATGGGTTAATGCATAATTAACTCTTAACACACGTAAGCTTTGAAATATAGTTTGCAATCCTTGAGGATTCAACACGACTCATGTTGGGTATATATTGACAACGTCTTTCTTCCTCATAATTAGACGCATAAGTTGAGCATTATAAAAAATGACATCGTTGCCAAGGAGTGGAACATAGTTTTCACCTGTGTAATGTTGTTAGTAGCCTTGGGTTAGTCGTGGTGCTTTAGTTTACATTATTTGTTGTTTTTGTTCTTTTCTTAGGTGATTTTTATAGTAATCACAACACCATGAGCCATAATGGGAGCAATGACGGCTCATTTGATGGACACCTCGAGGATGAGGATCATATTAATGATGTGAGGCGTGCGAGTGCCATTCGCATTCCACTGGCCGAGGGAAATAGAGTATTCTATTACACTAGTGTGATGTTCCATATGTTACACATAAAAGGTCTATTCAGGGGTCAAGCACATGAAGATGCAAACTTGCATTTGAAAAACTTCATTGAGGTGTGTGCCCCTTTTAATATTGCCTATATTACTCAAGAGTCTTTTTGGTTGAGACTTTTCCTATTCTCTTTGATGGGTGAAACTATTTTTTGGTTGATATCTCTACCCCTTGAGTCCATTATGTCTTGGTTCGAACTCATGGAGGCCTTTTTGGATAGATATTTCCCTTCATCTAGAATTCTACAACTAAGAGACGAAATCACAAATTTTCTTTAACTTAGTGATGAGCCCTTATATGAAGTATGGAAAAGGTTCAATGATAAAATCATGCAATGCCTGAACCATAAAGTGCCAGAGAAGATTCTTCTCAAAATATTTTATCGGGCACTAGACCAATTGAATAAAACTATTGTTGATAACGCATTTGTAGGGTCTCTTTTCAAGTTATCCTATGGGGTTGCATCGACTTTGCTCAAAAAATTACAAAACAAAATAGAGGGTGGCATTCTCGGGACTCCAAAGTAACCATAGGGTCTCCCACTATATCTTATGTCAACAAAGAGCAAAGAAAGAAGAATGAGGAAAGGGATGAAAATATGGCCAGGGTGATGACCCAATTAGATCTTTTCACTAAACACATTATGGGAGCACCTTCAAAATAGATCAATGTCGTTGCCTCTCAAGGTGAAAATAGTTATGATGAGGATTAAACTAAGACACTCGATGAAGAGATAAGGTTCTTGGCAAACCATCCGGAGGGTTCCCACCCCGCCTACCAAAGGCAAGGCAAGAATTAAGGTTGGAATGATCAAGATCAAGATTGTGATTGGTGTGATAGAGAGAGAGGGAGAGAGATAGAGAACAACACTAGAGGGATAAGGAGAAAGATATGATATATATGCCTCCTCATGATCGTGTTAATGATAAGGAATTGCAAGTAGGTGGACCTTAAAAAATTTAAAATTGAGGATGTCTTTGCCCGAATTTTGATGTAAGTTGAAGGTACCGACAAAATTTAAGTGAGATAAACAGTGAATTCTCTAAATAAAACCAAATGGTCACATGTCATTCAGCCTCCATAAAGTAATTCGAGATGCAAGTGGGCTAAATTTCAACCTAACTCAATGCTATACCAAAAGGAGCTCAACCTAGAGACATGGTGATCAATCCCAAGAATGATGCCCATGTTATGGAACGAATGATAGTTGAGAATATGGGTGATAAGGAGGAAACTCCTAAAGTGTTTGATGGTGATGAGCAAAAGGTGAACGAACCTCAAAGTGTTCCATTACACCCAATGAAAATTCCTTTACCCTTTCCATAAAGGTTAAAGAAAAAAGATGACAATGCTAAGTTCAAAAGGTCCTTGTAGGACTTAGAAACCTTTTGATTAATATTCCATTATTAGAAGCTCTTTAAGTGATTCTGGAGTATTCTAAGTCAATGAACAATTTGGTATCAAAAAAGTGACTTGTGGATTGTGAAACTATTGAAGCGACTTATAGTTGTAGCACTATCATGTCAAATGCCATGGAGGAGAAAAAGAAAGACTTGGGTGCATTTACAACTGCCCCATCGGGATGCAAAAATTTGAAAAGGCATTGTGATAGTATCAACTTTATGCCGTATGTTGTGTATTAAAGGCTAGGGTTGGGTGCTCTTACACCCACCACTATGAGACTCTTAATGGAGAACCATTCAATTAAAAAACTGGTGGACATATTGTATGATATGCTGATTAAGGTTGACCTATTCATATTTTGGATAATTTTGTAGTCCTCGATTGTGAAATCGATCGTGAGATACCAATCATACTTGGGAGACCATTTTAGAAACTAGAAGATCTCTAGTTGATATGGTGTGTGGAGAGATGAAATTTTGGGTGAATGATCATGAAGTCTCTTTCTGTGTGTGAAAAATCAAAAAACAACCAATGGAGTTACAAGTGGTGTCTATAATTGATATTGTGGATAAGGAAGTGGATCTTGGGTCACCTTACCCCAAGGATCCAACTTGATGGTAAATAGATGTCGTGTCGTAATGTTAAATTGGGCGTTGGATGGTAAGCAACCCATTATTGCCATTAATTTGGCTCGTAACCTTTGAATTTTGATTGTTAAAATAGTTTTTGTTTTTATTTTGTCTTGATTAATCCATGAAATTATGGCACTCTGAAGGTGTCTTTGAGTGATTGGGAGATAAAAAGTGGAGTGGAACCAAGTGTGGAGGCATTTTGATTAAAAAAAAGAGGATTTAAACCTGGTCTCAGGTGTTGCGCTTGTGACCAGCACTGTTGCGATCGCACCCTAAAAACTTAGGTCTGCCCAGGCCACTCTCAGGTATTTCGATCTCCATCCCATGAGGTGACTGCAATCACCAGACCATCGCGATTGGGTCAGTTATAAAAATGATCTGTCACTTTAAAATGGTTCCACCCCCACTCTCTTATAAAATACCCAAACATTCATTTATTTTCAGCATTGTTAAGAGTTTCTAAAGTGCTAGACATTCTATTTTGCATCTTAACATCAGTTATGTCCTTGAATTCTCTTTTTAATGCTTAAATGTGGGCCTTAGAAACATGTGTAGGATCATGTCTTTAAATTTTATTTTTGTGCTTAAGTTTTTAAAGTCATATTTCTTGTGTGGATTGATGATTTTGATGGTGTGCACATAATTGGGGAAGTATTGAGTACCCAAAATTATTCAAAAGGAACCTGAAATTTAGGTGCACACCAAGTGTTTGAAATAATGCTCAAATGAGTTCCTTGATAATTTTCCATGATTTAGAAGACATATTTGAATGTTAATAATGTGTGTTTCATGTTTTAAGTGTTAATAACCTTTTATGAACTCAAAGTGGTTGAGAACTTAGCATTTTTGGCCTTGATAAAGCCTAACTCTGCGGTCTCAGGTTCTGCGATCGTGATCGCCAGAGTGCAATTGCGGTGTCACATTGTGATCCAGTAACCTACGATCCCAAGACCTGAGGCCTGTCTGATAGGGCTATCAAGTGTTGCGGTCTCAACCCATGTGGAGTGTAATCGTGAAATTTAAGGCCTGTCTAATAGATCTCTCTAAAATTCTAAATTCTTATTTTAAGCCCAAATTTTATCCATACACCATTTTTAGCTTAACTGTGTCACATATCATTGTTTTTACATGATGATCTTTGTGGTTAATGCTTTGTGGAGGTTTTTAAGTCCTTAAATTTGATTTATGTCCTCTTAGTGTTAGACTATTTACTATGAGGACCTCGATAGGAGGAAGTTACTCCCTGAGAGGGGCATATCAATGGAACAAGTTCCCAAAAAGCTCCCTGCTTTATATGAGAGGTTGGTGGCCACAAGTTGGAGCTCCTTTGCCCAAATCCTTGTCAGGCCGATGAACAATAGGTTAGAGAATTCTACACAAATCTGAGCATAGTAAAAATCTTTGACCAGTTATGAAAATCTAAGGCAAGAAAGTTTGTTTCAGGGCCGAACAGATCAGTGAAGTGTATGGACTGTCAGATGCCGACATGGGAGAGTACGAGGCTAAGAACTATGCTCCAGGAAGCTAGTTGGCTACTCAACTGTGCCCAGGAAAGGAAGTGTCATGAGACACTACTAAAATAAGGATAATAATGAATGAGTTAATGGTTGGTGCTCTAATTTTGTTTACCATCATCTGTAGTCGTGCTTCTCCACCACCAACATGACACATATCCCTGTTATGCAAGACCAGATGGTATATTTCCTTATGGACAACATTTCTTTGAATTTTTATTGCTTTGTGCTTTCAGAGATTAGACATTTCAAGAATAGAGATGGGCCCACGCTCATGTTTCCATCCTTGATCATGGAGTTATGTAAAAGATCCAAGGTTGAGGAATATTCATGGATAACTGGATATCCCGAAAGACACTTATTTACCCACTAAATATGTATGGTAAGGGCACAACTTCAAAGAGTAAAAAGAGGAAGATTCTGTTGGGTAAATCAATAGATGATGGTCTTGATGTTTGTAGACCATTCTCAGCAGGGCTATTTGAGGAGCTCTCGAGTCACATGCAGATAGTGAAGGAGTTGGTGCCTAAATTGTCTCAAGGGCCGAGCGAGTCTTCTACTAATCGCCGCTCCTACATAATCCAAAGTGATTATGATAGGCTTCTCAAGGATAAAAAGGTACAGGGGTCCACCATATCCAGGATTGAGTGGGCCTATAATTTCTTGACACTTTCACATTGGGATATATGATATTCTCATGATAAGACAAAGAGAATGGAGAAAAAGAGAGATAAATTTTTCAATTGCATGTGGAAAGGGGTGAAGGGCTTGTAGAAGGTCCTAAAGCCCTAAGATAGGCTTCCCACTCCCAGAGAAGATGTGGATGATGACATTCTATCCAGGTGGTCTGACAACAAGGAGCCAAATTTTGATGATATTATTGAGGAGACAACTAGTGATGACACCACTTGATTCGGCTTCAAGGAGCCCCTTAAACTCTTTTTATGCTTTCATGATATGCAGTGAGGACACTGCAAACTCTTTATTGGGGTGCCCATCTCCATTTTAGTTTATATTTGATATTGGGCCTGTATTATTTGGATGCTTATTCGGGTGGATTATTTTTCATTTGGATGATTTGATTTCCAATTACTTTGGATAATTTGATAATTTAATTCAGGTTGTAATATTGGGTACCCTGGTGCTTATGTTTTGTCGATTAATCACTTTTGTTTTTCATCATTTGATTTTTATTTCTTTTAATAATGATAATAGACCAGCCTTTCCCTATGATATATTGAGTGACGACATTCTTAAGGGAAAATCATCATGTTAGGGTTTCGAGCTATAGATGTAGAGGAAGTCTGAGTACCCATGGTATTATAGATTTGGGATTGCCATTATTCCTATGGTGAAGTCTAAGTATCCATATAGTTTTATTTTAGAAGAGCCGAACTATGAGATGACGTCTTGATTTAGTGCCAACAATAGTTAATATTGTGTGGTGAAATATGAAGCAAGCATTTCCCCCCTCCCCTCCCTCCAAAAATTTTAAGGGAAAATTAAGGGCATGGGGGTGAATGATTTTGGAAAACACTTTACCTTTTTTCGTGACTCCACGTGCTTTAGTTAGTAGGGTGTGATGAATAACTCATTTTGCTCTCAAATAGAAAATGCAATTAATCTTTCTAGAAAAGTTTGCGTGCCATGTGCGGTGATCTTAGTTGATTGATTCTCATGCTTACTTATGTTATATAGAAGTTGCCCCATTGGTCTTTCAAAGCTAATATTGATTACACATGGTTGTAGGAATGATCTTAGGCCTTCAATGTTATCTTGGAAAACCACTTTAGCCTAAAATACCTACCCGTGTATAAATAGTATCCCTAGTCACCCCTTTTGAGCCTTTGAACCTTTCATTGGCAACTGCATTACAAGACTCAAGCCTTATGAAATTTATCCATCTTTTGAACCCTATCCTCCTTGAATTTAAAAGTGCAACTTGAGGCTAAAAGCCTAATCTGGAGGTGGATCTTGAAAGAAGGTGATCATGGGCCATAGGCTTATAAGTGAGTGCCTACAAGAAAATTATTAATGAAAAATAAATAAGAAAAAGAAAGGGATCAACAAAATAAATAAAAACATAAGATTGTGCAAAGGAAAAAAATGAAAAGATAATGCTTTCAAAAAATGGGTGAACCAAGATAGTAAGAGTAGGCATATGTGTGTATTAGGAAAGAATAAAGTGGACCATGACCCAAAGTTTGATCTAGTAGTGTGCTACATGTAGTTTTCATTATGAGCAACTAACTTCAAGGTACCAAGTCTGTGGATGTTCATGGTACAGTACAGCTGTCACGCGTGTCTACACAGTTTTGTCCTCTTGTGTAACAAACTTTCAGGGGCTACTCGTACTGAATAGGACACCTGGTCCAATGATATTTCGGCCTTAATCATCACTCATCTATAAAATTAAAAAGATGCTTCTTCATCAAATGTTTTTTGCAATTATAAAGAAAGAGTTCTGAAGATAGAAAAAGGCAAAAACCCAATTTACGACGATGCTCAAGCATAGCTCATGATTGTTAGCTTGCTCTATATACTGAAGTAGTGAGTGTTCTTGAGTGTATCCTAATTTGTAACAAAATTACTCAGTCTATAAGATTAATGTCTTATTTTGTTGTTGCTCGAGAGTGCTTAGGTAGAGTTGCCTAAGCTTGATACTGATTAGAGTTAATTAGTGTAGAGTGTCCATGATAGAGTTGCCAAGATGAGCTTGTACTAGAGTATTACAAGCAAAAGGAGCCTAGAGTTAGGCTGAAATCGAGCCTGTAATCAAGAGGGTGATTATAATGGATTTTTTGATACTTGTGAGGGCAAGCCATGGTTTTTCCTCCCTTAAGCAAGGAGGTTTCCACGTTAAATCTTGTGTGTTGTTACTTTCCTGCACTGGTTTTAATTTTCTAGCAACTCATGGTTGCTTTAATATTCTATCGCTTATGATTGACTTTCAGGGAATTGGTCCCTCATTGTGTGGTGCAACCCCCAAGTGTTCCAACAATTGATATCAGAGTAGGTTTACTCTAAAAGGTTCATACCTAGAGTGTTTTGGTCATCATGGTTTCTATAACTGAACTAGGGGTAGAAAGAGAGGAAGCAAAAAGGGAGAGATTCCTAACTTTGAAGGCATTTAAGCCTGACCCAGGTGAAGAAGACACTGATGTTGCACTTTTGGTAACAAGGTTTTTTAGAGCTATAAAAGGGAGTGGTCAGCTTTGCAAAATAAATGGTAAAATTTAAGGTTGTCACAAAGGTGGTAGCTCTGAAGCTTTCGTGAGAAATTACCAAATGCTAAAGAATGATCAAATTCCTTAAAAATAAAGAATAAAAGATGCAGCTAGCTATATAATAAGTAACGTGTTGGCTACATTGGAAGACTCCTTAAGTAAATCTGAGAAAACAAAGAATATGGAGATGGCTTCATGCTGAAACATGGTGTGAAGAAAATAATCTCAGGTTCATGTTGCTCTCAAATGGACACTACTGAAGATAAAGAAGAAAATATGGTAGAAAAGGGGGATGTCACCCAAAACTGGTTTATGGCTAGTGATTGGTCAAGACACATGAATGGTAGGGTTGATTGTTTTCTCTCCCTCAAGGCACTTCAAGGGGGAGGTGTGTCTTTTGGAAATAGAAAAAAAGGGTATATCCAAGGTGTTGGAAAGATTGGAAAATTACCTCGTCATACAATAGAAGATGTGTATTATGTGAATGAACTTAAGTGCGGTCTTTTAAGTGCATCTCAAATCTGTGACAAAGGAAATGAGGTAAAGTTCTCATCTAATGGATGTGATGTATCAAACATGAAATCTGGAAAAATTGTTCTTAAAGACAAAAGGGTAAAAAATATGTGTGTAGTCTATCTGGAGTCTGTGGCTGATGGGGAATTAGCTTGTTTAAGATCTCAAAGTGGAGATGTTGATTTATGGCACAGAAGACTAGGACATGTAAGTTCCTCTTTGCTAAACAAGTTGATTTCAAGGAAATTGATTCATGGCGTGCCAAAGCTGAAATTTATAGACAACAAAGTTTGTAATGCTTGTGCTCAGGTAAATAGATCAGATCTTCCTTCAAATTGAAGAAACAAGTAAGTGCTTCTAGACCTCTTGAAATACTACGCATAGATTTAAGTGGACCTATTAAAGTCAAAAGTAGAGAAGGGAAGAAATATGTGTTGGTTATTGTAGATGACTACTCTAGGTTCACCTCAAAAATGTTTATAAGTGCCAAGAATTAAACATATGGGTTTCTTGTGGCTTTTGCCAAGAAAATCCAAGTGAAGCTAAATTGCAAAATTGCAAAATTGTTGAATTTAGGTCTTATCATGGTACTGAGTTTGAGAATTCTCAAGATGATGAATTATGTGTTGATCATGGAATAAGTCACAACTTTTTTTCTCTCAGAACTCCACAATATAATGGAGTTGTTGAAAGGAAAAACATAACACTGATAGAGATTACTAGGACTATGCTAATTGATAGTGGGCTTCCATAGAGTTTCTGGGATGAAGCAGTAAATACTGCTTGTTATGTGACTAACAGGTGTGTGATTATTTCACTTCTTAATAAGACTCCATATGAGATGGTATTAAATGAAAATCCTAATCTAGACTACTTCAGACCATTTGGATACAAATGCTTTGTGCTAACAATGGGAAGAGAGAATTAGGAAAATTTGATTCTAAGAGTGATGAAGCACTATTTGTAGGCTACTCTTCAACAAGCAAGGCCTATAGAGTCTTCAATAAAAGAGCTCTGTGTGTTGAAGAAAGTGTTCATGTGATCTTTGATGAGTTTGGAAATCAAATAAACCCATGTTATGGTGAAGATTTAGAAGTTGAAGAACTCATTTCTGTTCAAAGGGATGATACTTCTGAAGATGATAATCAAGGTATAAATGATGCAAATAAGAATGATGAAAGTGATGATGATCCAGAAAATTTAGTCCCAGCTCTAGTGAAAGAACAACTAGAGGAAATAAGTCAAAATTCACAGGGACCTGGTCCCAGTGGGCAAAATTGGAGACACAAGTCCTCTCATCCCTTTGAGAATCTAACTACACCCTTGCAAACAGAAGTCCAAACAAGAGTTCAAGCCAGGAATGCTATGGAATTTTCAACCTTTTTATCCCAAATCTAGCCCAAGAATGTAAAAGAGGCTTTGAAGGATGTTGATAGGATTAATGTAATGCAAGAAAAACTTTATCAATTTAAAAGAAGAAAAGTCTGGAATCTGGTCCCCAGGCTTATTGACAGAATAATTATTGGGATCAAATGGGTGTACAGAAATATTCAAGATAAAAATGGAACTATCAACAGAAAAAGGGCAAGGTTGGTGTTCAAGGTTATAACCAGGAAGAAGGGATTGATTATGATGAGACCTTTACCTCTGTATCAAGAATAGAGGCAATCAGAATTCTCATTACATTTTCTCCATACATGGAATTCAAACTGTTTCAAATAGATGTCAAAAGTTCCTTCCTAAATAGAAACCTAAAAGAAGAAGTCTATGTCAAACAACCTCTAGGTTTTGAATATGTAGATTTTACTTAACATGTACTTTAATTGGATAAAGCTCTTAATGGTTTGAAGCAAGAACCAAGGGCCTCGTATGAGAGACTCTCAAAGTTTCAACAAGAAAATAGCTTCAAAAGAGAGAAAATAGATAATACTCTATCCTTAAAGACCAGAGGTAGCAACCTATTAATTGTCCAGATATATTTTGATGATATAATCTTTGGATCTACTTCTGAATCCCTACGTAAAGAATTTGCTAAGATAATGGGGAGTGAATTTGAGATGAGTATGATGGGTGAATTGAGCTTCTTCCTAGGGATGCAGATCAAGAAATCTTCTCAAGGAACAATGATTTGTCAAGAGAATTACATCAAGAAGATACTAAAGAATTATAATATGGGAGATGTAAAGCAAATTGATACTCCAATTGGAACCAGCTAAAAAATGGATAATGATGATTTAGGCTCTTCAGGGAATGAGACAATGTATAGAAGGATCATTAGATCCTTGCTATATCTTACTGCAAGTAGGACAGACACTGTTTTCAGTATAGGAATGTGTGTCATATTTCAAGCATGCCTAAAGGAAACTTATTTAAGAGCAGTAAAAAGAATTCTGAGGTATTTGAAGGGGATAGGGGGCCTGGTCCTATATTATCCATCAGGAGATAATTTTGACTTAGTGAATAATTTTGACTTAGTGGTCTATGCTGGTGCTGACTATGCTGGATATTTGGTAGATAGAAAAAACACTTCAGGAATGACACATTTTCTTGGCTCATCTTTAATCTCCTAGGGATCTAAGAAGCAAAATTTAGTTGCCTTATCTACTGCTGAAGCTGAATATGTTGTTGCTACTTTTTGTTGTGCACAATTATTATGGATCAAGCAACAATTAAAAGATTTTGGTTTTGTCTCAGACACTATCTCACTAATGTGTGACAACACAAGTTCTCTAAACATGGCCAAGTATCCAGTGCAACATAAGAGGACTAAGCTCATTGATGTAAGACATTATTTCCTAAGAGACAATATTGAGAAATGGGTAATCTACATAAAGTTCTACAAGATTGAGGATCAGATAGCAGATATATTTACTAAGGCACTTCACAAGGAACAATTTGTGAAGAATAGGCTGAAGTTAGGCCTAATCAAAATAACCTACCTACCATGTGAATCAATAGTCCTCCAAAAAATTGGCTATGATCAGGAGATAGGTATCCTTGGTAAAGTATGTAGTTGTTACTCTAACTCAGCATCATACCTTTTCATGTATACACCCATGGAACAACTTTGGAAGAAAATAGATAAAGTTTGCACAAATTTGAGAAATCACTCAAAGAAAGAGAGGGACATGATCCCTATCTCTCAAGTTAGTATCGTGAATGTGCATGTTTTTCTTCTTGTTCTGTTAGAAAAGGCCACACCCTTTTTCTCCATGTTAGAAAACCTATCTTAGGCAAAATTGAAATTAAATTCATCTTTGGAGTAACTCAATGGACCCTGCCCAACTCAACTATCCTAATTATCCGAAGACAAATCCTTTATTCACTTACCCATCCAATGAAGATTTATCTCAAAAAATACATTATCCCTTTAACAGTGTGAAAGGAATTTTGGATGGTCCATGAAACAAAATAACAGCTCCACAAAGTGCCATGCTATCAAAATCACAATCTACTCATCAAAAAAAAAATAATGATACCTATATTGCACTATTATACTTCAGGTCCAAAACTAGATAAAAATATCATGTGAGGCCTGTTTATGAAATCACGTTTTTGAAACTAGTTCAACGTCCCAATATGGTCAAGGAATGTTTATCTTAAAAATGATCGAATTTTGAGCTATTTGATGCTAAAATAAAGTCACCAAGATATTGGGATTTTTTGATGAAAATGGGGAAATCAACTATGAGAATAATGAAATCTTACCATGAAATGAAGGAGAAATGCATAATTAATCCTTTCCCAAGCTCTCAAAATCACCAGCCAATGTTATCCCCAAGATCTCCCATATTTTAGGTTTTAAGGGTCTTGATAATAGATGAAAAATGGTGAAAATAGGCTAAAAGGGGTATTTATACCCTTCCTAGGTACACAGGTATTGCATACGCGACCTGGCATTCACATACGTGATACTTGAACAACTACGCGAAAGTCGCATACGCAACACTATTATTGCAAATATGATACCTGGCCTTCTACCAGGGATGTTGATTACGCGACTACAAATGTCGCATACGCGACACTTATGAGTGTCTGCTAGATTACGTATACAATTAGTGGATTGCGATCGTGAGTGCACCAACATCAACTGAGATTTGGAAATTTCCAAGTCTCCACTAACACTTCGAGATTCATTTTGAATCTCGTATACGTAAATAGACTATGCCATCGAATAAAATTTGATATTTTGGACTTAATGACGTAGTCGAAATTTCCATTCGAGGTCATTTAAATGAAAAGTGGGTCCCACATCCATTTGTTATTTCAAGGTGCCTCGAAACCTGGACCAAGGATTCACCTAACCTAAAAGCGACATTCTGGAGCTATTGGAACAATTAAAATTAGCATACGGGATTGCTTGACTAGAGTTTTAACCTGGTAGCTAATTTGAACAAGCGAAGGCTTCAAAACAAGATATTGGCTCTAAAAAATAAACAAACTGCCCAGTAACCAAACTTTTAGTCCCATCAAGTCACAAATTACTTGGGGATGCTATAGAATATCTTAATGGTAAAAATAAGCAAAAATACAAAAAATGACCTCAAGATTCATTACATAATTAGTTAAAAGGCAGTTAGTTATCAAGTTAGTTATTGATTATGACTGTTAGTTAACTACCTAACTAATGTATATATACTGTCATGACCCGAACCAATACCTAGTCGTGTCAGGTGCCTGAAGTCCAACCAGGATTGGAGACCACCCCCAAGACCCAACCATAACACCCTACAACCTATGTCAGATGAATACCAAACATAAAATAAGATAGAACAAGAATAAATTAAAGATATTAAATAAAGTCTACAACCAAAATTCAACAACCTTAATCAAATATCCAACCAGTGTCAACCCTAATACCAATACCAATACCAATACCAAGGCTGACACCAATACCGACACCGCCCATGGCCATAGTAGTCTCACAAACCCTCTAACCGAAAATAAAGAACATTCAGTCGGGAAATGCCCTCGACCATAGCCAAATCCATAATCAAAGAAACAAAAATAATGTAAAGAAGTTCATAGCATGAAATGTAGTCTTTAGGAGTATGAAAGCTCACCACTTCAGTTTGACTCTAAGTTGTCCCTGAATCTAAGTTACTGAGTAGGAGGAGTAGTGTGTCCGGTTCCTACATCGCGTAGGGATACAACGCCCAAACACGGTTAGCAGAATGAATGCTAGCATGTACTCAGGAACAAGGATAAAATATTGCATTATTCAAAACCAAAGTAAATAAACATATGCAATCACATACATATATACCATACCGGTAAAAGGGAATCGAGTTTATCATGCATTTAAAACCTTAACCTGGGTTATGTAGCTTTACCGTCATAATCCATCCACGGGCTATATGGGTTTAGTGTTACCCCCTGAATAAGCCACAGTGCGTGTAGCCGCACGAACTGAAGATATCATAGCGGCCGGGGATTCTCGTGTACCCTTCGCTCTCCATGATACATATATACAAGTATAAATTGGGAGATTTCTATGTAACCTACAAGCATATGGTCACCATGACCAATCCTCATGTCGACAAATATGAATTTTCAGTGTTCGTCCATTGGACTCACACCTTCACGGTTAGCTATCACAATCCACCATTATTGACCATTTAAAACATTTAGCACATAACCAAACCACCAATTCAAGGATTTAATTATCAAGGCTTTATGAAGTGGTATTGTCATACCGACTATAGCTTGTAAGTAATGTCATTAGCCAACACTTAGGGGATTCTCATGTACCCCATAATGTTTCCAACAACATCAAAGCCATGGCCACCAAGGCCTTTTCAATCTATTTAAAACCAACCAAACCAATTTAATTTTCATTACCATACTATGCAATTCAAGGATTTCAAGAATAGTCAAATAATGTGACAAAATCATTCTCATTGGCATTTTAACAAACATGTTGAAGGCATATAGTTTCTAAAATTGAAACCAAGTATCAATTGACCATTCCCATGTAACCAGATGTTCAAATCATAATTATAATATGAAAAATCATAAGTAAAACATGGGAAAATATTATCCAACCATGAACAACAAAAACGCCCACCATCTATTTCAGAACCCTAAGAAAATCCACAATAATACCATAAAAATCATTTATTAAAATATGCTTTTAGTTAATCTAACAATAAGGGAGGAGTAACATGCCTTTTTCATGAAGATTCATAGAGATATTTTGATCCTTAAGCCTTTAGATGACCACCTTGAAGAAACCTAACCCAATTCTTTTGAGAGGCTTTTAGAGAGTGTTTAGATCTTTTAAAGTGTAGAATAAGGGACCAAAGAGTGTTATAAGATGTGGGGTATTAAAGTCTTGGGGTGAAAAATGTACAAAAATACCCACAGCTTAAAAACTGTAAAAAGAATGCATGAAATTTATGGTTGGACACCTCAACTCGTATCCACGTCATAAGAGTGCCTCAACTCGTAACTTGATCAGAAAGTTGGCCACCACATTCTGTCCAACATACGACTCCCTTGTCCTAACTCGTACCATCACCATACGACTAATATCCTTCAAGTCGCGCCCTAAGCAGGACATCTAGGCTAGACACTAGACAACATATGATTGGGCACTAAACTTCTCCTATCATGAACATATGACTTGTATGGAGTCTTGTCGTACCAAGTATAGAACTTGGCCAACATCACACTGACCAACATACTACTAGGGTCCCTAGACTCGTACCCACACCATACGACTCGTATGGTTGTCGTTACAAAAATAGTGAGCTCAAAGCTCAGGAAACTTCTAAGGGCCAGAACCTACGGTTTTTCATATATATATATATATCACTCTATAGTAAGTCATTCAATGAGAAAATTTTTCTGATTGTTTTCTTAGATGTTCTCTCTTCTTCTTTGCTAAATTCTCTAAAATTGCAAACTATCAAGTCTCAACATATTGTTTCTTTAACTATGACAAAGTTCAAAATAATTTGTTTTATATTGTATTATATATTCATATATTGACCATTATGTATGATGTACCTATGGAACATGCATACCTAAGAGTAGTATGTATCATATCTTTTCATCTTCAAAAGTTTTAGGCTAAACACATCGACATGCATCTTAACTTGTCACAATTTTTTACTTTGACACCTTAAGTGGAAGGTATTCAACACCTTAAATAGAAATAAATTATGCCACTTTGATAATTTTTTTACAATTAGCTAACATTACAAAGTGTGTGTAATACACGCGCTGATGACATGGCCTAATGACTAGATAAAAAAAGACATATGGAATTTTCATGTAAAATAATAATTCAATTATAAATTATATTCTTTTTTAAAAAAAGAAAACCCAATTATATCTAACCCATCCCGACACTTTTCTTCTTTTCTATTCTAAATTTTCGGCGGCATCCTCTTTAATTTTTTACTTTTTTTTCATGTGTTAGTTTAACCAAATAAAAATCACTTTGGCGAGGCAGTGGTAATCGAAATTTCTTAGCAAAGACAATGTCAAATGATTCTCGGAGAAGAAAGGAATCCTTGTACGTTAAAAGCCTCAATTGTTAAGGGCTTACCAATTCAAATTTAGGAATTAGGATTTCAAGCCATCATAGAACTTGGCCGGAGCTAAAATTTCAATGGGGCAATTCCAAAATTACCAATGCCAATTGAAGTCTAATAATGATGATAATGCCTTCAAGTTAAAAGCTTCATCAATGAAGAAGCCTAGCACCTCGAATTTAAAGCTCAAAGAACATGCAAATGATGAAGTGGCTAGAGAGAACTCTCTCGTGAATATAAATCATGTTAAGCAATTCAAGGTTATTGCTCATAATAAGGAGAGAGTGAATTTCAATATATCCCATCAAATTATTCCCAAAACTCGTTGAATTTGGAATCTAGAGCAATGGTGATGGCACATCGACGGTAGGTTCATGGTGTGGGGGAGAAGAAAAAAGATAATGAAAAAAATGGAGAAGCATAATTTTTGAATTTTTCCAGCTAAATAAAAAACTTCCCACGCTCAATTTTGAGTGTGTTACACTCACCATTCCATGTCAACAAAAAGTCACAAAATGCCACAGTTAAAGGCTAGTTTATGTGTTTAAAATAAACAACGTCCACTTTAGGTTCCAATATGAAAGTTCGTACCAAATTTAGAGGTCTGGCAATGTGTTTGGCCAAAATTTTAATATGAATTCGGTTTATCTCATCATTTTATAAGTCAATGTTTAATCATCGATTTTATTTATCGCCTTACTAAAATGAAGAAATTTCTAATGCAATTGGACGTATCGGGCTCGTAGTGCCATTTTAATGTTATTCTTATTGTAATTTTCTTTTTAAAAAAACTAGGTTGCTTCCCACTAGTACATTCTTACATATTTTATATTTTAATTTTTAATTTTTACTCCGAGCTTCCATCTCTATTCGCTTCATTGGTGATCCAAACTCACAATCCAGAAAGTAAGAAATACTTATCACCCAAGAAACTTCCTATTATCTATTTATTTTATTTCCTTCTCCAAAATAAATAAAATGATACTAATATATAATAAGGTGCCAAAGTTGAACAAATTAACGTTTAAAATCTCTTCAAACTATGACCATATCATATATCATCAATGTTCCTTTAGGAGCCATACTTTTTGAAAGGTTATTAAGAATGTCTAAATCCTCCTTTCATTACCGCCCACTTTATGTTATTTTATTGATTCTTCTGAAAATGATGCTATGTTTTGAACTCCCAGTTTCTTGCACACAACAATCATCCTTGAACAAGTCTCATGTTTACCTTTACCCACATACGCATGAGATAATTTTGGATTGGAAATTGAAAGAGATCTAAATGGTTTTGGATCATGCAAAATGCTTAAATTAATGCATAAGCAAAGGAGTACTAGTCTTTCCTTTTTAAAATGTTTTTACCATATTGCGGATTTGCGGTAGAATACACAAACGAGATACATCACTTCTCACGGATAGATATCAAATTCGGTATAATTTGTTTGCATCTCTAGTTAGCTACACTGGCAGATTCAAGTCCTTATCTCATATATATATATACAATAGTAATGGTATTCATAATAAAATTATATAAATAATAATCAATAATTGTTATATAGAATTTGAGCAAAAGTCACTATATTGCCATAACCGTAAGATATATGTCACTAATAATAACATTCCATTTAGTAACATAAAGTATTATTAATTTGATTGGTACAACATGCAAGAACCCTCCTGAACTATAACAAAATTGTCGATTACACACTAAATTATGTAAGGATCCTATTGTTCTAATGAACTTAATTATTTTTTTTGTATTATTTATCCTCTAAATTACTCAAGGTCATATTACCCCCGGAATTTAATTTAAACCAAAAAATTTAGAGTTTAAATATTACTAAAAAAATTCATGACTTTTAAATAATTTAGGGGTGTAATATAATATGAAAAAATAAGTTTAGGAAAGTGATAGGACTCCCACCTAATTTAGATATGTTACTGACAATTTCTCCATAATCCTTGAGGTTCTTATGATTTATCCCAACTTGATTCAAAAATCTCATTAAAATCACGAACCATTTTTTTACATAATAGGCGCTCGATGGGTGTTGTCCATTGTTAAGGGAAGGTTGAATTCAGAGAATCACGGGTTGCGAATTCACGTTATATTTTTTGATTAGCTCGAAAAGAGTTTAAAGAATTGCTTTGCTGCGAGTTAAAATTCGACGAGATCTTGTATGTAATCATGAAACTATCGAGAGTCATTACACTAGAATTGTGGGTTTTAGCTCATTCAAACACTTAATTCAAATGTGTTCAAAAAGGAAAAAAATTATAAACTCTTGGCACACTCAAGATATTTATTCTCTAATTAGTTTTTTTTTATTTTTCTTTTTAAAAAAGTTTATTCAGTCAAATCATGCGATCTTTAATCTCTCGACAGGGCATACGTGTTCAACCTTTTGATGAAATTTTCCAATAAATTAATTTCCTTTGGTCTCACATAGGGCATATCTCTTCAATATTTTGAATCTTCCAACGTTCAACTACAAAGAAAGCATTTTCCCTTGAATTCTATGATGTGAAAGGAAAATACAAGCTATTTCTAGTATAAATTATTAGCTAAAATTTAACAAAGATTAAGTAGAAAGGGACTAAGTAGAAAAAAGGAGCATTAAGAACTAAGAAGCGCGCAAAAGCAACTTGCAAATCGATATCTTGTTTTTCAAAATTTGTAGTTTTCCCCCGAGGGGGTGGTTGAGTTGGTTTGAGGGGGACTTCCCATAGCGGAGGTCTCGGGTTCGATCCACCTCTAATGCCTTCTCAATCGAGCTCGTCGCACGGGGTTTACCTAGTGCGGTTTACATCTCCTGTGTGGTTTATGAGCTATTGCACAGTGAGGGGTTTACCCAGTGCGCACACAACGCTCACCACACAGTGCCCACCCGAAGGGCAGAGGCTGTGACAGAGGGTGTAGCGGCTGTGGGTTTTCCTGGAGTTTCCAAAAAAAAAAATGGTAGTTCCCATTCATGCAATTTTACATGCAACAATTTTTGTGCAGATCAGGCCCATAAGTTATCATAAAGTTTTCTAATTATAATTGGCTTTTAGTCAAGAGTTGAAATATATTCCATTTTAGAATATTTGGATGTGTGACGTATGTTTCAATTGATGGGTTCTACGTGAAATGTGAATGAAAAATGCACAAAAAATGAAGGAAAAGTGAAAATGAATATTTACTTTATAAAAGGAGTGTTCTCCCACATTGGTGGGAGAAAGAAAAATTCTTGTGCTTGAATATAGAAGCACTCCATCATGTAGATAGTGAGGGAAAATACGACAAGCCTCATGTCGTAGTCATGGCTTGCTTGCCTTGATTTTGGCTTTAGATTTGAAAAATGACCAAGAGATTATCTTTTTGGACATAATTTATTTGAAACTTGAGAGTTAATAATGTTTTAATCTAAAAATCTACACGAGCATGTGCAGACGCATATCACAATATATCTCGAAGGGATGCGACCCTTCAAGGCACTGTTTGAAGGTGGAAAAGCGACCTGCAGATGCATGTCACCATCTGCAGATGCATACATGCTCCTGTTGAGAATAAAAGAGAACTACAAGCAGCAGTTATGGATCCAAAGAGGAAATCTCTATTGAAGCTTTTACGATTGAAACACAAGGACAAGAACACTTCAAAGGTCATTGAGCGGTATTTTTCAAATCCACACTTACGTGGCAAATATTAAATCAATGTAATACAAAGATCTAATCCTAGCCGTCCGATGCTTAAGAGATTCAAGAGATTTGATCTCACCTATCCAACTCGGATCTCTTCTAGAAATATCTTCTCAACACGTGACAAACATGTGAGAAGCTTAGAAAGAAAAAAAATTACTTATTAGCTCGTGTGTAGAACCAATAGGATTTAGACAAGTAATTTATATTTATTCATTTTTTTATTTCATATACTTGTTTAAATACACTGATCATGCAAAAATAATACATTGAGAAAATTTTCCAAATTATTGTTCTTAGGTTTTCTACATGGTATCAAAGAAATAATTTTCAGATCGATTTCAACATCGTTCTTCTCTTTTCTCGTTCTCAAATATGAGTGATCGAACAACTACTTCTTTTATCTCTAATGCTGCTAGCACACCCACCATTGGTCCAAATTATTCTAATCATCATCATCTATCTAAAAAAACTTTGTATGACACTGGAGAATACACCATTTGATGGAAAGGGATATCCGGGTTTGAAGAGGTCAATCCTAATTTCTCTATCAGCAAAGAACAAGTTGAGATTCATCACATATTCTTACCCATCCACAACAATTGAAGCAATAGATTTCAAGCATGGAACAGGTGTAATAATAGTGTGACCTCTTGGATGAATTCAATCTATAAAGACATCGGTGACAATATAATTTACTTCAAAATCGTGCAAGAACTTTGGATCGACATGGAGCAGAGGTTTTGTCAGTATAATGGATCTAAGATTTATCATCTGCAAAAATAACTCAATAGTTTAATCAGGGAACAAACAACATAGCATGTTATTTCACTAAATTTAAATAATTATGGGATAAATTGGATTCTCTTAATTCCAACATCCAGTACAATTGTGTATGTGTGTTTGAAGGTAAACTTAAGTTAAAAAAATTCTTATAGAATGAAAGGTTGATATAGGTTTTCATCAGTCCCAATGATACTTACTCTCAAGTTAGGAGTAATATTCTTATGATCAACCCCTCGCCCAATATTAATCTTGCTTGCTCTTTGATCTTACAAGATGAAAATCATATAGAATCTTATTTCAAGACTGTGAATTCTGCAGAATCATCATCCTTCATGGCAAGAAACATTAATAATCATAAGGTAGGAAAATAGGCACAAAAATTTATTGCCACTCCAACCAGATCTGAGAATTTACATCCCAGATCTGCTGCTTAATTTTAGTAGTATAGGTTTACAAAATAGAATTCAAATCTTAAAGGAAAGAGAGCAAAAAACAACCCATTGGCCTTTTGTGATTATTGTGGAAAGTAAGGTCATATGGAGATAGACTATTTCAGGCGCATGGTTTCTTGGGGACTTTTAATTTACAAATGATAAGGGCTCTCAGAATTAGACCAGGGGAAATAATGCTATGATGATGGAGGATGCAGTGCAGAAATAAGCTATTAGGTATGGTGTGCCTTTTAGCAAGGAGAAATACTCTCAATTTTTTCAAATGTTCAAATAAATGAAAATATAGTAAAGCTCAAATCCCATTTCAAGAGTTGATATAAGTGCTAATTCAGTAACTGGTACAGTCTTTAGGTGTCTTGGATCATTTTTTCTGTCCTTAGTTCTAGCACACAGATCATAGATGCAGGTGTATCAGAACACATTTATTTTAGTTCATCTTCCGTTGCTTCTATAACCTACCTTCAATTTTGTTAAACTATCAACCTCCCTAACTATTAAAATGTTCCAGTAACTCTTTTATCCATATTTTCTTATTTTCCTCTCAAAAATGTGTTATATGTGCCTAGTACAAATATAATTTTATTCCTATTCACAAGTATGCAAATAGTTTGCTAGCACTTAGTTTTTCACTCTGACAAATGCATGTCCCTTCATGAGGAGACCTCAAGTTTATGGTGAAGCACAAGAAGGTCTTTATCACTCAAGCCCAATACCAAGGATGCTCTCTAATTTCAGCAAGACTACTTGTAGAAAAATTATTACTAATCCTAGTAATTCTTCAGTTTCAATTCTTGTTTCTAACAATGATGGTGCAATTTCTTTTCCTATTTGTACTAGTGTAGTTTCTGATGTAAAACTTTGGCATATTAGATTGAGGCATTTTCCATTTTCATCAATGAAAAATGTTAATTTTCTTTATTTTCCATCTAATTTTGATTGTTTTTGTGATATTTTTCCTAAGACTAGTGATGAGTGGTGATTTTTCCACTTATTTATATCTCATATCATTTTCTTTATTGTTTTTAATTTATAATGTGAGTCTAATTACCCTTTGAATAAAATTAATTTCAGGTATTTTTTATGTAATAGAAAGTTTTGATGAAAGAAAATAAGATCAAGATGAAAAGGAAAGGCCACAAAAAATATGAAAAAGGCCTTTAGATACTGCTAAAGTTGCTAGAGGGGCGCTTTAGCAGAAGGTCAAACACCTAGTCAATGATGCTTTAGCACCAATATGATACTTTAGTGTCAATCTGGCGCTTTAGCAGAAGGTCAAAATCTGAGTCAACGATGCTTTAGCGCCTATCTAACCACTTTAGCAGTCAGTCAAAGATGGTCAACTGGCGCTTTAGCACCTAAATAACCACTTTAGCGGCCAGGCAGTCAAAGTCAAAGAACTACTTTAATGGTTAATCAAAGTCAATACGACCACTTCAGTGGCCTATTGATCCACTTTAGCAATCATCCGGTAGATTTTTAAGGGCAATTATGGATTTTCATATTTTTGGATCCCAATTCATCTAATACTCAATCTCAAGTCATTCAAAGATATCTTTGTCATATTCTACAGCGTTGGAGGCTCTGGTTCTTGACCCAACACCCTTGCAATTGAAGATTGAAGTTTTGTATTGTTAAATTCTTAAATCTTTCTTCCTTGCTTTGTTTGGACTATTTGTGTGTAATTTAACTTTGGTATTTGAGTGTTGTTGTTAGACACAATACGATACTTGGATATTGTGTTGGGTTTTAATTTCATCTTATGCTTTTGAATTGACTGATTACTCTTGATTTAAGAATGAATTTTGTTTATCAAAATTAATCTCATGTTCTACCGTTCCTACTCTAGTTGAGCTCGAAAGAGGAGATTGGAGTAGGTGTTGCCCATTTACCTCAATTAATGCTTGACAGAGTTAATTGAGGTTAGGAAAAGTTAATTTAGTGCAATTTAGATCGTATGACCTATCTGGTAGGATTTGATGCTGACATTTCCAAATCTTAGCGTTGCCCAAAATTGTTTTTGTATTTCATATTTCTAAGCTTTGTTTGACAGAAAAGGTAGAGACTAAACCCTTAATGGTTGACAAACATTAGTGAATGATATTGAATCCAAGGCTAATTTACTAAATCCTTGATTAAGTAGTGAGTAGTTAGTTAAATATGATGTCTCATTGATAGATATAATTTCCCAAGTCACATGCCTCGTCTTCCATCATCGTGATATCCACTGATCACTTATTTATATTTGATATTGATTTTATCCGTGTTTTACATTTATTATCAAAAACTCCTAAAATATTTGTATCTTAGATTTGAATTAAGCAAGTTACTTTTATTTCGAGCTTACTCGATCACCATTCAAATTGTTCTTTGTGGATTTGACCCCGACTCTTTGTTGGATAAATATATTGAAAACTTCCCCTAAACCTATTCAAGAGTGTAATATGTGCATAATCAAAAATGACATCGTTGCTAGGAAATAATTTGGCTTATTAAGTTAGTTTGAAATTTTAGCTTACTAGCTCAAATTTAAACTTATGAATATGTGTTTGTGATTTTCTTTTGTTTCTTGTATTAGATAGATATTTGTTCTTATCTACTTGTGTCACGATCTAATTTACAAGTTATGATGATGCCTACTTTATTTCGATTATAGGTAACCCCAAACTGTAGCTCGGAGGTATTAGCAATGGGATAACTTTGTGAAAAATGGCATAAAAGCCAGAAATCAACAATTAAAGGCTTATAATAATAATAATAAGACAGCCATGATAATGTACTAAATAGATAAAGCATAAACAACCATCTCATGACCTAGTAGTGTCGGTATGAGAGCTACTACAAATGGAAAATAAGTGCTAAATAAGTCAAATATAATTCGTCTAAAAAATGAAAGACTAGATATAGAATATATAAGGAAAAAGGGGCAACTTCGACTCTGAGAGCTCACCCTATCTTCAAAATCCAAATCAGCACAATCATCACATCAGCAGCAGCTACTAGTACTCGAATTTACACCAAAAAGGTATAGAAGTGTAGTATGACGGTACTCAGTAGGCATCATCAATCTACTAAGCTAAATCATGATTAAATATAATAAGATATAAGAAAAAATAAACTAAGTCAAGGTAAAAAGGCAAACCTGAAAATAAGTTCCAACACTGTTCTACATGAATAAATAAATAAATCTAGAATAATAACATAGAGATCACACAATTATAACTACTACATTAGCCTCCATAAGTCAATAAGTGCGAAAAAGTAAATAACCCAACGCGGGCCCCCATAAGCCCAAAGGGTACAATCAAAGGAAAATAATTAATCAAAGATTCACAACTTTACCAAATATCAGCTATAACCATCAAACTATGCATATCGTATCATATAATTCTCAACTATCAATGTTGGGAACGAATCAAAGATCATAACATCCCCAATAGTATCAACACCATAACATAATTTTCCAAACTTGAACCGGAACTCATATTATCATCATCATAATATCCTCAACAGTATCAACATCATAACATCATTCGTCGGACTTGAATCAAAACTCATATTATCATTATCGTATCAATTTAACATTTCAATAACCCATATCAATAAACTTTATCAATAGGACATACCAATAAACATATGTATAAACTATACCAATAATCATATCTATAAACCATCTAATTTTACCAAAAAATATCACCAACTCCCAAATACCAAGCTATCATAATAATTAAGTGGTAAATATCTTCAAAGTCCTAAAATAATATTATTAAGAGTATAACACATGTGTATAAGTCTACAAAAGCTAACACAAGTTTTCGCCTAAAGTGGGTCGGAGGGTCCCACTTCTAATTCTCAAAATTTATTTTTAGGCAATTTCTACACCGAACTATACTAAGGTATATATATCTACTTCTAGATGTTAAATAAGCCATAATTATCCCTAAGATAGCTATTCTTCCTAAAAGATGATCAACAAAGTCAGTTTCATCTAAAACGTGAGCAACTAAGTCAATTTCACCTAGATTATGATTCCAAGATAACCTAAACAATCCAAATAAGACTAATCATACCTATTATGATTTTAATACCTAAATAACATCCCATATCTATCATAATAATACAAATACACTATGAATTTGCTCAATCTATTAAGAAGGTAAACCCTACCTGAATGCTGAAGAAAAGCTTGAATAATCTACTAAACCACCAATTTCACCTTTCGAGAAGCTTCTTCAAGATGCCACACTATCAAAATCATAATATATGCATCAGAAAGAGAACAATATATCCACATTGCACATTTGTGCTTTAGATCCAAAATTACATAAAATTCCCATGTAAGGCCTATTTGTGGAATCACACTTTTGAAATTGATAATACATTCCTCTATTTTCCCTCAAGAAGTGTTATAATCAACCCACATATGAGTAAGGGATTAATAGGAAATCATGATAAATCAACCATGGAATTTGATGAAACTTACCACAAATTTAGAGAAAAAATGTGTTAATCGAGCCTACGAACACTTCAAAATCACCCACTAATGATTCTCCCAAGTCTCTATACTTTTTAGGTTTTACACACTTGAGAATGGATAAAAAATGGACAAAATTAGGCATAGTGGGTCTTTTGTACCCCTACCAGGTACACGAGTGTTGCTTTAGCAACACCTGACGTCTGCATAGGTATCTCTTAAACGGTTCCTTTGCCACCTAAGCGATGTATCATTGGGCTAGCCTGAACTCTTATGTAGTAGGCTGAGCACTTTAGCAGGACTCCATTTAAGTGACCAAAATGGGTGCTTAATTGGTGTACTAACTGAAGCTCAAAATTTATTTCGGACTTCCACCGACCTCACAAGATTTATTCGGAATCCCATATATGTAAAAATTATGCTACCCTATCAAATTCAATGTTTTGGACTCAATAGCATAGTTGAAATTTCCATCTGAGGTAATTTTGATGAAAAGTGGTTCCTACACCCATGTGCTATTTTTCTTAACTTTTGGCCAGTAGCCCGAAATAAGTCTGAAAGCCTCGAGACCCAACCTGTAATACCCCAAATTTCAATATCTAAACCCTTTAAAAGATATTCCCTAAGTTTGTCCCAGTGATGAGTCATAATGGGTGAGTCATAGTCACTCCAGTGAAGGCCCCAAGTTTGTCCCAATGACTACAAGTCTATATTACGAGCCTTAACTCGTGACCATGGGTTATAAGGAGGACTCATAATCATAATAGTGTTCACCCAAGAACTTAGCCCCTTCGTTACGAGTCCAGCATATGACTCGTAGTCAGACTTTATGAGTCGTTATGTGGACTTGTAGCCTAACCAGTGTATGATCCAAGAATCTCTCCCAGTGGGTACGAGTGCAGCATACGACTCATAGTCAGTCATAATGAGTCATTAGGGGGAAATCATAGTTAGACTAAAGAGGAACCAAACCTTAAGGTTCTAGGTTACGACTCAGATCACGACTCGTGACCAGTCATGAAGTGAGTCATAACGACTCGACACAAATTTTTCCTACACATTTTTCCAGGGACATCTAAATATTTTTCCACTTCTTTAAAATCCTAACCCACATCATTTTGGCTTCCCAAGGGGTGGTATAAAAGACCCAAATTCCACAATTTATGTCATAATCCTTAATTTCTCTAAAAGAAATCAAGAGAAATGATTTTATCTTCTCCCAGGAAGGAATTAGGCTTCTTCAAGATCAATAATTTTTCTAAGAAATTTCCCAAGATTCCTACTTCCAGGTATGTGGGATATTCATCAATAGGCCCCTTCCGCCCATTGATCCCCAAGAATTCCCTATTTTTACAAGTATAAGTTATTTTTCCCTTCTTCATGGAATTTCATGTCAAATATGGATTTTATAAATTTCTCTCAAGTGTTTTGAGTACGAACCATGAAAATATGTTTTTTTTCCATGAGAATTGCGTTCTATATGTTTGATAATCTCAGTCACCTACCCCATGATCAATGTTATCATATTTTCGTGATATTCTACACCAAGATTTCCTCAGCATGTTCAGTTGCATTAGTTTATGTTGGCGGGTTATGAACACCCGATACCTAGGTAGATCATGTATGTTACAATTTTTAGGTTACAGGTCATTCATATTAAACTAGTATTATTAAATTCAAAATATTAGTATAATTAGCACTTATCAGTACTAGATCATGTTAAATGAATAGCCATACATGTGTCATTCAGTTGGGAGTAATACTTAGCACTGAGTGAACGCAGGAATGGTAGCTCCCCCGTCAGTTAGGCATGAGTCATTAGTATTAATACCTAAGTTCCAGACCTATGGCATAATCGTTGATTATGAAGGGTCCCTCGTTAATAGAGGCATGACGACCTCATCTTTTGGGACATCAGTTTAGTGGATCCGCGCCAGCCAATATTGGTACCATTGGCAAGGTATTAACACCCATCCAACTGGGGTTACTAGTTGGACCCTAATTTTTCTCAGATTGGGTTATGTCGGTTATATTTAGGTCCCATAATCTCATTTCAGTGTTTAGATTATACTAGTTTAGGTTTGCATGACCAATTGTTCAGTTTATCAGTATCCAAGATTAATTTAGTAAATATTTTATTCTTGGTTCTGTATTCAATTTTCATGTTCATGTATTCATGTTCAATTTATATGTATCTTAGCTAGTTCCTAACTCACATATTAGTACATTCAAAGTAATAACCGGATACTCTCTTTTGTGCTATATTGATTTCACAATATAGGTTCGGATACTCAGTTCTCAGATCGCACGTAGTCTATTCTTGTATGACTCAATAGCAAAATTGGTGAGTCCTCATCAGTCGGGGACTAGTCATATTACTTATCATGATTTCTAGTACTTTATTTTATGTTATTTCAATAGTCAGAGTTAGTTGGGGACCATTCCTTACAACTCATCATGTTTAGAGGATTTCAGACAGTCAGATAGTTAGTATGGTCTTTCAGTGATGATTTTTAGTACACTTAACATTATTTTGATTATTCAAATATTTGATGTTAAAAGACTTCCACATAGTATTTTGTTACCTTTCTTCAATATTTATAGCTTTTGCCAATTCATGGGTTAGCTTGGAGTCACATGTGGCCTTAAGCACCATGTTATGAGTAGGGGGCAGTCTCGGTCATGACATACTTGTTATCAGAGCACAAGGTTTAAAATATCCTAGGGTGTCTGAAAGCCGCGTTAAATAGAGTCTTGTGCATGGGTGTAAAGCACGTCGCACTTATGGGTGAGAGGCTACGAAATATTTTAGGAAAGTTTCTCTTCTTTCAGTATTCATATCATGCGATGGAGTGTAAGTTTTATTAAAATTATTCCTCTAACTCATTCCATACCGTTTATAGAAAATGCCCCCCAGAAGGAATAATGGAAGAAGAAATCGGGACCAGCCTGCACCCCCTATTTAGGAAGACCTTTTAAACAAACATGTCTCCCATGCCAAATTTAGGGTTGCTTTCACAGTTTTGGCACAGTCTATGCCGCCCAAAATAACCTGTAGGTTGTTTCCCCATTCAATCAAATAGTGAATACGACAATAGCTAGATCCGAGACTTTACTCGGATAAATCCTTCAATATTATCTGGATCCAAGTCTTAGAAGGATCCACAAGATTTCTTGATTATGTGTAGAAAGTGACTAATACCATTGGAGTCGCTTCCCGTGAGAGTGCTGAATTAGATGCTGACCAATTACAAGGGATGGCTCACACCTGGGTTAAGTAATGAAAGGAGGATCGAGGTGCCGATGCAGGGCCTGTTGAGTGGGATAAATTTGATACCACTTTGCTAGATAGGTTTTTCCAACTTGAGTTGATAAAAGCCAAGGTGCAAGAGTTTATTAACCTCAAGCATCTTAGTATGAGTATGAAGGAGTACTCGCTTAAGTTTACCCAGTTGGCGATATATGCTCTAACTATAGTGGTTGATTCTAGGGCCAGAATGAATAAGATTATGTTCACAGTTTCTGAGTATATGGTCAAAGAGTGCAGTACGACGATGTTGATTATGGAGATAGACCACTCCAGGTTAATGGTTCATGCTCAGAAGATTGAGGAGGAGAAGTTCAAAAAAAAAGAAAAGGGAGAATAAGAGGGCTAGAATTGGTAGTTTTAATTTCTCACAGCAAAGGTCTAATGGTGGAAATTATTCTTGATTTTTTCAGAAACCTTCATCCCCAGTCCCATCTTCTGTCAGTGCTCCAATGCCTAAGTTTTGGCCAGATACTCGTGATAGATTGTCAGGCTCTAGGTCCCACAGTAGTGTGAACACTGGTCTCACAAACCTAGTTTGCAAAAGATTTGGTAAGAACCATAAGGGTGAGTGTATGAATGGTAGAGATGCATATTTTAGGTGTGGAAAAAAAGGCCATAGGATAAGGGATTGCCCAACGGGTATGTGGAAGGGAAGGAATGATTATCAGTAGGGCCAAACTAATTCCTCAACAACACCAATTGGTTGCCCTACTCAGCAGGGTGACACTTCTAGTGCAACCAATTGATAGAACTAGAACCAACTTTATGCCTTTCAGACTCAACAGGATCAGGAGGGTTCTCCTGATGTTGTAACTGGTATGTTACAAGTCTTTCACCTTCATATGTATGCACTAGTAGATCCCGGAGCCACACATTCCTTTGTGACTTCTTATATAGATGTAGATTTTAACATAAGTCCCGACATCTTAGCAGAACCTTTCTTAAAATCTACTCTAGTGGGTGGTTCTATTATATCCAGACGGGTATATAGAAATTTCTCAATCATAGTGTCCCATAACGTTACCTCAACAGACCTTATAGATTTAGAAATAACTGGTTTTGACGTCATTCTCGACATAAATTAGCTTCACTCTTACTATGCCTCAATTCCTTGTAGAAATAGAATCATCTAACTTTAGTTCCCTAATGAGACAGTCATAAAATAGAGGGGTAGTACCTCAGTGCCTATAGGTTGATTTGACTCTTACTTTAAGGCAAGGAAGATGATCTCCAAGGGTTGTATTTATCACATTGTTTGAGTCAAGGACTTAAGTTACGAAACTCCAAGTTTTGAGTCAGTTTCAGTAGTAAATGAATTTCCATAAGTGTTTCCTGAAGATCTTCCCAGAGTTCCTTTCGAGAGGGAAATTACTTTTGGAATAGATCTCCTTCCAAATAACCAGCCTATTTTAATTCCACCTTACAAAATGGCTCTAGTTGAGCTTAATAAATTGAAAGAATAGTTGAAATAACTTTTAGATAAGGACTTCATAAGGCCTAGTGTTTTCCTATGGGGTGCCCTATTTCTCTTTGTACACAAGAAAGATGATTCTCTCAAAATGTGCATCGACTACCGTCAGTTGAACAAAGTCAAAATCAAGAATAAGTATCCTCTCCCCAAGATTAATGACTTGTTTTACCAACTTCAGGGTGTAAATTTTTCTCTAATATAAACCTCAGATCTGGCTATCATCAGCTTAGAGTCAGAGAATGTGATATTTCAAAGATAACCTTCAGAACTCGGTATGGCCACTTCAAATTCGTAGTTATGTCTTTTGAACTAATAAATGCTCCTACAAATTGTATGGACTTGAAGAATAAAGTGTTCAAGCAGTACTTGGACATGTTCATCATAGTCTTCATAGATGACATTCTCATCTATTTTCGTAGTGAAGGTGATCATGAAGATCACCCGAGGATTATTTTGCAGAGCCTTAAGGATCACTAGTTACTTGCTAAGTTCAGCAAGTGTGAATTATTTTTTAAATAAGTAGCTTTCCTCGATCATATCATTTTTGGTGATGGCATTTGAGTTGATTCTCAAAATATTGAGGTAGTAAGAAACTGGCCTAGACTCATCTCTCCATTAGATATTAAGAGTTTTTTGGGTTTAGCTGGTTACTATAGATGGTATGTTGAGGGATTCTCTTCTATTGCCTCTCCCATGTCCATACTTACTCAAAGGAAATTCAAATTTTAGTGGCCATATTCTTGTGAAAAGAGTTGTCAGGAGTTATAGACTCGACTCACTTCTACTCCATTATTGACTCTGCCATGGGTTTCAGATGAGTTTGTAGTTAATTGTGATAATTCCAGAGTTGGTATTGATTCTCTATTGATGTAGGGAGGTAAGGTCATAGACTATGCCTTCATTCAAATCAAACCTCATGAGAATAATTACCTGACTCATGATCTCGAGTTGGAAGCAATTTTTTTTCTTAAAGATTTGAAGGCATTACCTTTATAACATTTATGCTGACATGTTCGTTGATCATAAAAGTTTACAATATGTGTTCACGCAGAAAGACCTAAATATTCATTAAATAAGGTGGATTAAATTGTTATAATATTATGATATGAGTGTGTTGTATCAACCAGGTAAGTCAAATATTGTGGTCGATGCCCTTAATAAATTGTCTATGGAAAGTATTACCTTGTTGAGGATGATAAGAAGGAGTTAGTTTGCGAGGTTCATCAGCTAGCTAGATTAGGTGTTTGGTTGGTTGATTTTACCGAAGGTAGTGTGTAGGTATAAAATGGTTTGGAATCCTCTTTGGTTGCCTAGGTGAAGAAAAAGCAAGATAGAGATCCTATTCTGGTTAAGTTGAAGAGGCAGTTTGGGATCAGAAGATTTAGGTTTTCTCCCAAGGGGGAGATGGTATAATCCATTGTCAAAGAAGATATGTGTTCTAAATATAGATGGTTTGAGGAAGAGAGTGTTATAAAATGCGGACGGTTTGTGATATTCTATTCATCCAGGAGCCACTACAATGTACCGCAATTTACAGGAAGTCTATTGGTGTAATGGTATGAAAAATGATATAGCAGAATTCGTGGCTAAGTGTCCGAATTGTCAGAACATCAAGGATGAGCATCAGAGACCTATTTGTATGCTTCAGTATTTCAGCATCCCTACTTGGAAGTGGGAAATGGTGAATATGGACTTAGTTATCGGGTTTCCTTGTACGCGTCGTCAACATGATTCCTTTTGGGTCATTGTGGATAGAATGACCAAGTCATCTTATTTCTTGTCAGTCCATACTTTAAATTCAGCCAAGAATTAAGCTAGACTCTCTCAGGGAGTTAGAAAAGTTGCATGGAGTTCCATTGACCATCATTTCAGATTGAGTTACCTAGTTTTCCTCTTATTTTTGGAAGGCTTTTTCAGATAAAGGTTCCTAGTTTACCTCCTATTTTTGGAAGGATTTTCAGAAAGGTATTGGTACCCAAGTACATCTCAGTACAACTTTTTACCCGCATATGGATGGTTAGGTAGAGAGGACCATTCAGACCCTGAAAGACATGTTGCGGTTTTGTGTTATCAATTTCAAGGGTAATTGGGATGATCTCTTTCTGTTGATTGAGTTCGCCTGCAATAATAAATATCACTCTAGTATTAAGATGTCTCCATTTGAGGCTCTCTATGGTAGGTGGTGTAGATCTCCTAGTGGTTGGTTTGAGGTCGATGAGCTATTTCCATAGGGACAAATTTAATATTTGAGGCGATGAAAATGGTTCAATTGATTGGTGAAAGGCTGAAAACATCCAAGAGCCATCAGAAATCTCATGCGGATGTGAGGAGAAGAAAGCATGAATTTTACATTGGTGATTTTGTGTATCTGAAAATTTTACCCATGAAAGGTGTGAAGAGGTTTGGTAAGAAGGGGAAACTCAGTCCCTGCTCTATTGGCCCATATAGGATTTTGATCTATTTTGGTAAGGTATCATATGAGTTGGACGTGCCTGTAGATTTATCATCATGCACCCGATTTTCCATGTATCTTTGTTGAAGAAATGCCTTGGTGACCCAGCTTCAATTGTACCTTTAGAGAGTATGGGTGCGGAAGATAGCCTATCCTTTAAAGAAGTCCTAGTTGAAATACTTGACCGTTATATTCCTAGGTTGAGGAATAAGAAGGTCGCCTTAGTAAAGGTGTTGTGGAGAAATCGGTTTGTTGAGCGAACTACTTGGGAAACAGAAGCCGATATGTGAGCCAATTACCCCTATCTTTTCTTTACGAATTCAGATCCATCTTGAGGTAATGTTTTCTTTAAATTAACCCTCTTGTTTTATATCTCATCTATCTGGCCATCCTCATGTCATAATATGCATTCATAAATTTAGTTCAGTCCATGTATCATGTTTTAGATTTAGGTATTTAGTCATAATTCAGCTCATAAGTATTTAGTGCATGATCTCAATCTTCCTAGTATTCCAGCTCTTCTAGTTTCATTCGAGGATGAGTGATCCTAAGGAGCAGATATTGTAATACCCCAAATTTTCAAGACCTATACTCCTTAAAATATAGGCCACCAAGTTAGCTTTCCAAAACTTCAAGTCTCGCCTCAATCTAATGTCGTGGCAAAAAGATTTGTAAAATTTCTTATAAGGGCCTGACACGCTGTCGTGAAGATGGATCGGGTAACGAGTCTTTACCACACTTGACAAGTCATCGTGGGTGAGTCATAGTCACTCTAGTGAAGACCCCAAGTTTTTCCTAGTGACTACGAGTCTACTTTACGAGTCGTAACCAATTACCAGGGGTCGTAAGGATAGACTCATAATTATAATAGTGTTCACCCAAGAACCCAGTCTCTAGGTTATGATTCCAGCATACGACTCGTAGCCAGTCAAAACGAGTCATTAAGGGAAGTCATAATCAGACAAAAAAGGACCAAAACCTCAGGGTTCTAGGTTACGACTCAGATCACGACTCATGACCAGTCGTAACGAGTTGTGAAGTGAGTCATAACGACTGGACACGAGTTTTCTTGCATGTTTTCTAAGGGAATCTAAGTCTTTTACCACACCTTTAAAAGCCTAACCCACGTTGTTTTGCCTTCCCAAGGGTTGGTATAAAAAAACCCAAATTTCCTAATTCATGTCACGATCTTTAATTCAACTCAAAGAAATCAAAAGAGGCAGTTTTCTCTTCTCCCAAGAAGAAATTAGGGTTCTTCAAACTCAAGAATTTTCCAAGGAATTTCCCAAGGCTCTTACTACCAGGTATGTGATATATTCATCAATGGGTCCCTTCCACCCATTGATCCCCAAGAATTTTCTGTTTTTAGAACTATAACCCTTTTCCCTTATTCATGAAATTTCATGTCAAATATGGATTTTATAAATTTTATCTCAAGTATTTTGAGTACGAACCATGAAAATTGTGTTTCCATATGTTTGATAGTCTTAGTCACCCTCTCACGATCAATGTTTTCATATTATGTACTATTCATGATATTCCACACCAATATTTCCTCATCGTGTTTAATTGCATGAGTTTATACTGGCGGGTTATGAATACCCGATACCTAGGTAGATCATGCATGTTACAATTTTTAGGTTACATGTCATTAAGATTATACTGGTATCATTAAGTTTAGAATATTATTATAATGAGCACTTATCAGTACCAGATCATGATAAATAAATATCCATACTAGTGTCATTTAGTTGGGAGTAATACTTAGCACCAAGTGAACGCAAGGATGGCCGCTTCCCCATCCGATAGGCATGAGTCGTAAGTCGCAGTCCCTAAGTTCAAGACCTACGGTGCCACCATAGATTATGAGGGGTACTCCCTCAGTAGAGGCATGACATTTTTGTCCTTCGCTACATCAGTTTAGTGAATCCACGCCAACCAGTTTTTGTACCCATGGCTAGGTACTAACACCCATCCAACTGGGGTTACTAGTTGGACCCCGGTTTTGCTCAGATTGGGGGATATTAGTAGTAGTTATCTCCTATCATCTCAATTTATTTTTCAGATTATACCAGTTCAGGTTTGGATAACCAAGTGTTCAGTTTATCATTTATTCAGTTATTCAAGATTAATTCAGTATATGGTTAATACTTGATCGTGCATTCAATTTTTATGTTAATGTATTCATGTTCAGTTTATGTGCATCTAAACTAGTTCCAATCTCGCATATCAGTACATTCAAAGTACTGATCGCATACTCTCTTTTGTGCTATATTGATTTCACAATATAGGTTCGGAGGCTCGATTCCCAGATCGCACGTAGTCCATTCCTATATCACTCAGCAGCAGCATTTGTGAGTCCTCATCAGTCGAGGTCTAGTCATATTACTTATCATGTTTTTCAATACTTTATTTAGGTTATTTCAGTAGTTAGAGTTAGTTGGGGACCTGTCCCAAAAACTTATCATGCTTAGAGTCTTTTAGACAGTCAGACGGTTAGTATGGTCTTTCAGTGATGATTTTCAATACACTTAACAATGTTTTGATTATTCAGATATTTGATGATAAAAGACTTCCCACAGTATTTTGTAACCTCCATTTAGTATTTAAAACTTGTGCCAATTCATGGGTTAGCTTGGGGTCATATGTGGCATTAAGCACCATGTTACGACTAAGGGGCAGTCTCAGGTCATGACACGGCCAAGGGTCCACCTAACATAAAATCAACATGGTAGAGTTGTTGGAACAATAAGAATTGGCATACGAAGTCGTTTGACTTAAATTTTTGACCTGTAGCCAATTTGAACCAATAAAAACTTCAAAATAGGGAATTGACTCTAAAATCAAAACGAACTACCCGATAACCGAACTGTCAGTTCCAACAGCTATAGGAAAGTTTTAAATAGTGAAAATACAAGAAATGACTGGGAGGGCCATTACACTATCCACTATTAAAAGAACTTTTGTCCATAATAGTAAAGGGTTACGATGTACCTGAAGCCTCGAATACATGAGGATACTGGGTATGCATCTCACTCTCAATCTCTCAAGTGGACTCCTTTACTGGGCAGTCTCTCCACTGAACCTTAACTACTGGAATCTCTCAAGTGCGCAATCTCCTGATATTACTGGCCAATATTAGCACAGGCTCTTCCATAATAGTCAATCGCTTATACAACTGAACTGAGTACCATCGAAGCACATAAGATGGGTCAGGAATATATTGCCACAACATAGAAACATGGAAAACTTGATGGATAGCAGCAAAATCTGGAGTTAACGCTAACTCATAAGCCACCTCACCAACTGTGCGAGGAATCTCAAAGGGTCCAATATATCTGCGGCTAAGATTGCCCTTCCTCTGAAACCTCATCACACCCTTCATGGGCGATATTTAGAGGATTACTCGATCCAACTAAAAATATAAAGGCACAAAGTCTACGATCTGCATAACACTTTTACCTACTTTGAGTTGCCCTTAACCTATGCCGAATCATCCTGTCTCTATCAAATGACTCCTGAAGTAAGCCAGTACCACGAAGCCTAATTTCAGAGGTCTCAAACCAACCAATTATAGAATGACATCATCTACCATACAAATCCTCAAAAAGCGCCATCTCAATACTCAAATGGTATCAATTATTATATGCAAACTCTTTCAAAGCTAAGTGTTGCTTCCATTGACCTCCAAAATCCATAACATAGGCCCAGAGCATATCTTTGAGAACCTAAATGTTTGCTCCAACAACCCGTAGGTCTGAGGATGGAAAGTTGTTCTAAGATCCACCTGAGTACCCAACACCCCCTGAAAAGCTCTCCAAAGCTAGAAGTGAACACCAAAAACTGATTTAAATTGATAGATATAGGCATACCAAACAAATGGACTATTTCACTAGCATAGATACGAGCTAACCTCTCGGTGATGAAGGACATATGTATAGGAATGAAATATTCCGACTTGGTCAATCGATCCACAATGACCGAAATACCATCAGAGCCATAGAAAGTACGAGGAAAAACACTAACAAAGTCCATGGTAATCTGCTCCCATTTCCACTCGGGAATAGGCAACCTCTGAATTAAGCCATCAGGTCTCTGATGCTCGGCCTTCACCTGCTGACAACAAACGCAATGAGCTACAAAGTCTGTCGTATCTTTCTTCATGCCACTCAACCAGTAATGTTGTCATAAGTCTCTATACATCTTAGATGTACCCAGGTGAATAGAATATTTTGAGCTTTGAGCCTCACACAGAATCAATTGAATTAAGTCATCAACCCTCGAAACATAAATATGGCTATCGAACCTCAAAATACACTCAAAATCTATGGTGGCCCTCTTGGACTCACCACTCAACACCTAATCACAAATGATGCAAAGTCTTGTATCCTTAAATTTCCAACTTTGAATCTACTCAAGACCTCGCCACAACCCTTGAAAGAATCCTCCTAGGGTCTGAAATATCAAGTTGCACCATTAAGTTGGCTAAGAAAAAGACGTCCCATGCCAACAACCTCTGAGAAACAGAGAGGCAAGCCAAGATACCCAAACTTCCTTCCAACTCAAGGCATCTGCTACCACATTCGCCTTTCCAAGATGATACAAAATGGAGATGTCATAATTCTTAAGCAACTTCATCCATCTACGTTGCCTAGAATTAAGCTCTCTTTGGTCCATAAGATACTAAAGAATATGATGATCTATGAAGATATCACATTGACACCATAAAGATAATATCTCTAAATTGTAAGAGCAAAAACTATAGCCGTCAATTCCAAATCATGAGTGGGGTAGTTGAACTCATGCACCTTCAACTGCCTCGATGCATAAGCAATAACTCAACCCAACTGCATAAATACACAACCTAAACCAACACCAAAAGCATCACAATACACGATAAATCCCTCACCTTCAGTAAGAAGAGCTAAAATAGAAGCTGAAGTAAGAAATCCCTTGAGTTTTCCAAATCTAGAACACACTCCTTGAACCATAGAAAAGTATCTCCTTCTAAGTCAATCTGGTCACCAACGCTAGTAATCGGCCAAACCAATAAAGCGACAAACCTCAGTCGGAGATGCAGGTCTGGCCCAATCATGAATAACCTATATCTTTATTGGGTCTATATAATCTTATCCTTATACACCACATGTCTAAGGAATGCCAATGACTCAAGCCAAAACTTACATTTACAGAGTTTGGCAAAAAGTCTACGATCTATCAAAATTTGGAACACAATCCTCAAATGTTGTATATGTTTCTCTCTACTTCTTAAATGCGCAAAGATGCCATCAATAAACTCAATAACAAAATAATACAAATAAGACCCGAATACATAGTTCATCATTTAAATAAATCCAACAGGAGCATTAGTCAACCCAAAAGACCTCACTAGAAGCTCATAATGACCATAACGGTTCCTAAAGGTTGTCTTTGGGATATCCTCAACCCAAATACTCAACTAATGGCACTCATTCCTCAAATAAATCTCATGAAACATTGATTCTCCATAAAGTAGGTCAAACTAATCATCATTGTGAGACATAGGATACCGGTTCCTCACCGCCACCTTATTAAACTGCCTATAATCAATGCACATACGCATAGAACTATCATTTTTCTTACAAACAACACTGGATCTCCCCATAGAGACATACTCGGTCTAATAAAACCCTTACCAAGAAGATCCTAAAGAATATAATTCATTTCTTTATTCTTGGCATGAGTCTTATGATAAGGTGTCATAGAAATAGGTCAGGTGCCTAGCTTAACACTAATAACAAACTCAAATGATGATCAGGAGGAAGACCAAGTAGATCAGCAGGGAAAATATCAGGAAACTCATGAACTATAGGAATAGAGTCAAGCGACGAACTCTACATACTAACATCATGAATATAAATGACATAAGAACTGCAACCCCTCAAAATAAGTCTCCTAGCATAAATATAAAAAAAAATACCCATCGACACACAACTAATAGCTCCCTATCACATAACTGGGGTATACCGAGTCTGGTTAAGGTAACAGTCTTGGTAAAATAATCCATGATTGCATGATTGTGGGTTAACCAATCCATGTCGAGAATCACATCAAAATCTACCATATCTAACACAATAAGATAAGCTTGAGTATCAAAATCTTAAACAATTACAACATATGATATATAAACCAGATCCACTACTAAAGAATCTTCCTTGGGAGTAGATACATATAGTGGCACAAATAATGAAACCCAAGATAACTCTAGCCATGGGGCATACTAAGAAGACACATAAGAATAAGTGGAAGTCGGATCAAATAAAGCAAAAGACGATTGATGGCACACCAACATTATACATGTGATTATAATATTCTAAGACTCAGCCTCGGGCCTAATGGGTAAGGCGTACAACTGACAACGCCCACCACCTAGCTGGGCTCTTGACCAATATCCTATCGTACTTTCCTAAGAACCTCTACTAGTATCCCTCTGATTAGAGAAATACTCTGAGTTGAAGGAATAATTGCTCTATGACTGGGGCACTCTCTCAAGAAATAGCCAAAAACCCCACAACCAAAACATGGCCTAGGCATTGTACTATAACTAGAAGATCCAAATGACCCGAAATAACCACTATGACTAGAATAACCAAAATATGAACCCCTCAAAGACAGACCACTACCCTAACTATAACGATCACTCAAACTAGATTGGCCTCTATCAGTTATCTAAAGTATTACCTTGGGCGTGGAGGGTACCTGCCCTGAGAACCACCGACTTTGTATCGTGAGCCACTACGGCTTCTATTGAAAGTACCCTGATACCATATCCTCTTATTGCCATCCACTTGGGCTCATCGATGTATCTCTTTCATAACCCGAGCATGATCAAAAACCTCAGCAAAAGATCTACCAACAACAACTAAAATCTAAGTAGACATGCAAAAATAAAGTCTCAATCCCCTAACAAAACAATGAACCCTCTCATACTCAGTAGTCAGAATACAAGTAGTATACCTAGACAACTCGTACAATTGAGTCTCATACTCCACAACACTCATAAAGACCTTTTCCAACCTTGAGAATAGATTTATGAAATGCTTCATAAGGCTGCAAGGCATATATTTCTCCAAGAAGATCTCAGAGAATTGAGTCCATGTCAGTGGAGGAGATCCAACTGGCCTGGAATCAAGGTGACCTCTCCACCAATGTCTAGATACTAAGTCCAACTAAAAAAATAGTGTAATCCATACTATGAGTCTCAACTAGGATTAAATTATGGAGCCCACCATCACAAATAATTACGAACTCATAGTCATCATTGCCCAGTGCTCTAGAAAACTTAGACGGAGCCAATCTCAAGAATTTGCCCAATATCATCTTCTCTTTAATATACATAGTATGATGGGCAACCACCAGCTGAGAAGCTACCGACTGGTCAACTGTCGGTGCATGAGAGACCTAAACTCTAGGAGCCATAGCTACAGGCTGCTCTCTCACCTCAGTACACTCTAATCCATAGATTGTGCACTATCAGACTGTGCACCACCAACTAATCCCAAAAGCCAAACTAAAGCATCCCTGAGCACTAAAGAAGAAATAAATCTCGGTAGAGACTTAGATGGTCCCTGTCCTACCGTTGGCTGAGGCAGAAGAATCTCTAGCTCAGGAGCAAAAATAGGGTCTGCTGAAGGCCCCATATCCTAGCCCCTAGATGCGTACACATTCTTTGGCTTTCAAAGACCTTTAGGTCATCCACAAACAATGATAGAATACATAGTAATGGTGTCAAACCCTTATCTCGTGAAGTGGTAGAAAATGCCCTAGCCATCAGCAAAAAAGTTGACCCGACCCGACCCTAGGCTTTGTCGTAATGGGTATCCCAAGTCCAAATAGGACTGGGAACTGCCCTTTGTTACCCAACCCAACCACCTATATCCAGCCTTAGATGGACTGAATTTCAAATATATAATAAGATAGCATTATTGTTCTCATCAAGACTCTGGGATAGGGTCACGACCACGATCGACCCAACCGAGTCTAACCGTACCACACCAACTGCCCAACCATACCGAACACAACCATAGACCATAAACCAAAGGGAATAACAAAACATTATATGAAAATCAATCCCAAAATTTAATAGGATGGAACAACCAACAATATTGTCCAACGATGTCAGCCCACCGACTTATTCCAATGCCAAGGCTGACACCAATGCTGATCCCGCCCATACTAACACCCAGAAGTGCCACAAAGCCTCTATCCGATAGAGTAAACTAATCTGGTTGGGACATGCCCCCAACCATGGACAAAACCAATATCCAAAATAAAATAAAAGTATCTAAACAAATCCATAAGATGAAATGATGCCTTATAAAATAATGGAAGCTTACCACTTCAGTCTAAATGGTGATACCGAATCTGCGTGCTAAACAGGAGGAGTAGAATGGTTGGTTCCTACATAGAGTGGGTATATAGCTGCCAGTAGACGGGGTTAGAGAGTAACCTCTACCATGAATCTTAGGATAAGGATAAAATAATGCCAGTTATAAAACCAAGTAAAACCATCCATAATGCATACAACCATACATATATAAGTGATAGGAAAGAGAACTGAGATTAGCATGCATTTAAAACCTTTACCTAGGTTGTGTAGCTTTGTCGTCCTAACCACCCATGGACCATATGGGTTCATCTCCCCTGTTGAAAGGGCCCACTACGTGTAGCCGCACGACCAGGAAATATTCTATGGGATGACTAGTATATCCCCTAATATAAAATGTGACACATGCACATGGTTATCAAGACCCTTCATATCAGCAACTATGAGTTTCCAATTTTGGTCCACCTGGGACTGCCACATTCCATGGCTTAGCTACACACCTCTCCATTAATGTCCAATTAAAACTAGTTTACAAATAACCAAACCATTATCCATTTATTAACCAAGGCCAATATTAGTGGTATCCTCATACCACTGCATTACTTGAAAGTGATATCCATAGCCAAACTATTTAGGTTAAGGGGACCTTAGGTTTCCTTACCAATTTCCATATTAAATCCACTTGGGAGACTTCCATGTTCTCCACAAGCATAACTATTTAGCCTTTAGCCTTTTCAAACCATTTAAACGATGCATAAATCTTTTATCCAGTTTAAAACAAGCAAGAGTTCTATTTAAATAAGTCAATGTGATGAACATATCTTTATAAGCATTTTATCAAACACCTTGGGGGCATAATATAACCAAAACCAATTCCAAAGACCATTAAACCATTACCATGAAATCTAATTGTCCAAATCCACCATTAATGCATATAAAAGAATAATTCAATCCATAGGAATCCATAACCAAGTAATCAATATCAAAACTCCCAAATAATAGTTGAAAACCATAATCATGAAATAGTAAAATCATGAAATCAATCATACAAACCATTCCTTTAGTTAAATTACAATGAGGGAAGATAATTATGCCTTATACTAAAGAATTGACGAAAAGAAATAACCAAAGCAAGCCCCAAGCAATCCACAAGATGAAACCCTAGCCTTTTTGCCCAAAAAGCTCTTGAGAGAATAATGAGATATTTTGAAATAGTTTCTAAGTGTTATGAATAGAATAATAGGGTAAATAGGGAATTATCCAGAATGCCCCCACTTAAATCCCTTAAAAACCCATCACAGGGATACGAATAACCAATACAAGTTGTACCCTACTATAGGATCGGTATTCACCACTTATATCCAAGCCTCAACCCTTGGATCAAATACTGTCTAGTATACAACTCATCCAACCAAGTCGTAACCACAACATCCGATCCGTACCCAAGACATGTATCCCTGGCAAAATAAAATACCAGGAGGATCAACACTGCCCACCACATGAGTGCTTAATATGACTCGTACCAATCCCTACTACTCATACCCTAAGTCGTACCCATTCTAGTTACCAAAACCATGCCACCAACTAACACTGTTCAGCATACGACAGGACCATACTACTCGTACCCCTGCATACAGCTCGTACCTATGAGTCATATTGGGTTAAGAGATAGGATTTCCAGGAAATTTTCTAAGGGTCAAAACCCTGGATATTTCAAGAGTAAAACCAAGGAAATTTTTTAGAAACCAACTCATACTCTTAGCATGAAATGAGTGAAATAAGTGCATAACTCCTAAGAATTTCCTATAAACTCTCAAAGATAATAAACAAATGTCATTATTCTAATTCGTGGGAATCTATTAGACACTTGCTCTTGTACCAATAATACTGGTGAACCTGGCTCTGATACTAATTTATAATGACCTGATTTATGAGTCATGATGGCACCTACATTATTCCATCAGTACATAAACCAAACCGTAACCCAGAGCTATCAGCAATGGGCTAACTTGCTGGAAAATAGTCTAAAAGTCAAAAATCAAATATTAAAGGATTATAATAACAATGAGATAGTCATGATAGTCAAATAAATAGATAAAGAATAAAAAACTATCTAATAGCCTAGCAGTGTCGATACAAAAGCTACTACAAATGGAACATAAGTACTGGAATAGTAAAGTACAATTTGTCTCGAAAATGAAAAACTAGACATAGAATATAGAAAGAAAAAAAGGAAACTCTGACTCTAAGAGCTCACCCTATCTTCAAAATCCAACTCAGCATAATCATTACATCAGCAGCGGCTACTAGTACTTGGATCAACACCAAAAAGGTACAGAAGTGTAGTATAAGTACCAAAACCATGGGTACTGAGTAGGCATCATCGTCCAACTGAGCTAAATCATGATATAAGTACGATAAGATACAAGATAAAATAAGCTAAGTCAAGGTAAAAGGGAAAACTTGGAAATAAGCTCCAACATTCTTATATATGAATAAATAAGTAAATTTAAAAGAATAAGGTACATGACACGACCCGACCCCGAGCCTTATTGTAATGGGCATCCCAAGTCCAACCATATCTAGGGACTGCCCCTTGTTACCCAATCCAATTGCCTATATCCAACCTTAGGTGAGCTGGATTTTGAACATATAACAAGATAGCATTATTGTTCTTATTAAGACGTTGGGATAGGGTAACAACCGTAACCGACCCCACCAAGTCCAACCGTAACGCAACAACCGCCCAACCATACCAAACCAAACCATAGACCATAAACCAAAGGGAATACCAAAACATAATATAAAAGTCAACCAACAATACCGTCCAATGATGTCAGGCCACCAACTTATTATAATGCCAAGGCCGACACCAATATCGATCTCACCCATACCAACCCCCAGAAGTACCACAAAGCCTCTATTAAAAAAAATAAACAAATTCGGTTGGGACATTCCCCCAACCATGTCCAAAACCAATATCCAAAATCAAAAATAAATGTCTAAATAAATTCATAACATAAAAATATGTCTTCCGATAGGATGGAAACTCACCACTTCAGTCCAGATAATGATACCGATTCCGCATGCTAATAGAAAGAGTAAAATAGTCGGTTCCTGCATAGCGCGGGTATACAGTCGCCAGTAGACGAGGTTAGCGAATAACTGCTAGCATGAATCTCAAGATAAGGATAAAATAATCCCAATAAAAAAAAAGTAAAATCATACATAATACATACAACCATACATATATTAGTTCCAGAAAAGCGATATCCGGTTTAGCATGCATTTACCTTTACCTTGGTTGTGCATATTTGCCATTCTAGCCACCTACGGGCCATATGGGTTCAGCTCCCCCTGCTGAAAGGGCCCCAATGCATGTAGCCGCATGACCAGGGAATATCCCATGGGATGACTAGTACATCCCCTAATATAAAATGTTACACACGCACATAATCATTAAGACCCCTCATATCGGCAACTATGAGTTTTCGGTTTTGGTCCCCCCGGGACCTCCACCTTCCACGGCTTAGCTACATACCCTGCCATTAAAACCATGTCCAAACAATTTATTTATTATTTATTAACCAAGGCCAATATTAGTGGTATCTTCATACCACCCCATTACTTGTAAATAATATCCATAGCCAAACTATTTAGGTTAACGGGACCTTAGGTTCCCTTCCAATTTCCATATTAAATCCACTTGGGAGACTTCCATGTTCTCCACAAGCATAACCATTAGCCTTTCGCCTTTTCAAATCATTTTAAACATGCACAAATCCTTTATCCAGTTTAAAATAAGCAAGAGTTCCATTTAAATAAGTCAATGTAATGAATCTTTATAAGCATTTTATCAAACACCTTGGGGCATAATATAACCAACACCAATTCTAAAGACCATTAAACCATTACCATGAAATCCAATTGTCCAAATCCACCACTAATGGATATAAAAAAATAACTAAAACCATAGGAAACTATAATCAAGCATTCAATATCAAAACTCCCAAATAATAGTTGAAAACCATAATCATGAAAAAGTAAAATCATGAAATCAATTATACAAACCATGCCTTTAGTTAAAATTACAATGAGGGAAGAGAATCATGCCTTGTACTAAAGAATTGATAGAAAGAAATCACCAAAGCAAGCCCCAAGCAATCCACCAGATGAAACCCTAGTCTTCTTTCCCAAAAAGCTCTTGAGAGAATAATGAGATGTTTTAGAATAGTTTCTAAGTGTTAATGAATAGAATAATAGGGTAAATAACCTCCTAGGTGTATTAGAAGTCATGAGTCCTAGTTAGGGTAAGTAGGGAAATATCTAGAATGCCCCCACTTAAATCTCTTAAAAACCCATCATAGGGATACGAGTCGTACCCTTCTATACAATCAGTATCCACAACTCGTATCCAAGCCTCAACCCTTGGATCAAACACTGTCCAGTATATAACTCATCCAACCAAGTCGTAACCAGAACATATGATTCGTACCCATGACTTGTATCCCTGGCAGAATGAAATACTTTGAGGATCAACACTGTCCACCATACGAGTCCTTGATACAACTCTTACCAATGCCTTATGACTCATACCCCTAATTTATACCTATTCCAGTGACCAAAACCATCCCACCAACTAACACTAGTCAGTTTATGAAAGGACCATACCTCTCGTACCCCAGCATATGGCTCGTACCCATGAGTTGTATTGGGTCTGGAGAATGGATTTTTGAGAAATTTTTTTAGGATCAAAACCCAAGATGTTTCAGTCTCCCCCACTAGGAACATTCATCCTTGAATGACGGACAAGGTAGGGGTAACCATACATAGAGTCACTTGCATTATCAAACATCCCTTCAACAAAGTTTAAAAAAAGGCAAAGATGTTAATCTTTCCTTTGACAAACTCAAAAAATAAAGATGTGTTAAAGACACTTACCTTTCACACGAATCCCAAGAGCATAAAAAGATATGAATACTTGGACTTCATGTCCTCTTCCACTTCCAAAGTAGCTTCTTCCACCTTATGGTTCCGCCATAGAACCTCAACTGAAGCCACATTCTTGGTCCGTAACTGACGAACTTGCCTATCTAATATCTCAACTGGGACCTCTTCATAAGACAGAAAATCTGAGATACCTAATCTTTCTAAGGGAATAACCAAAGAAGGATCACCAAGACACTTCCTCAACATAGAAACATGAAAGACTGGATGAACCAAACTTAAGCTAGACGGAAACTCCAACTCATAAGCATCATTGCGAACTCTCCACAAAATTACATAAGGACAAATGAATCGAGGATTGAGTTTCCCTTAATTTCCAAACCACCCCACTCCCTTCATAGGAGACACCTTGAGAAATACCCTATACCCGACCTCAAACTCTAAGTCTCTATGCCAAACATCCACATAGGACTTTTACCGACTTTGGGCAGCTTTAAGCCTATCCTAAATTACCTTAATGCCAAACATCAACTTATGTCCACTTCTACAAGCTTAAACCAACCAATAGGAGATCTACATCTCCTACCATACAATACCTTGAAAGAAGCCATACCAATACTCAAATGATATCTATTGTTTTAAGCAAACTCCACCAAAGATAAATGCTCAACCCAATTTCTACCATAGTCAATAACACAGGCACGAAACATATCTTCTAATGTCTGAATAGTTCTCTCTACTTGACCATCCTACTACGGATAAAAAGCAGCACTCAGACTAAACTTAGTACCCAACCCCTTCTGGAAAGACCTCTAAAAATGAGACATAAACTACATACCATGATCAGAGATAATTGAAACACGTACCCATGCAGCTTCAAAATCTCCTGAAGATACAACCGCATATAATCCTTCATTGAAAAAATAGTCCGCACTAGCAAGAAATGTGCAGACTTGGTCATCCTATCCACGATGACCCAAATTAAATCAAAGTATTCCGAGACAGAGGAAGACCGGTAATAAAATCCATATTGATCACTTCCCACTTCTATTTAGGCAAATCAATTTCTTGATACAACCCTCCTGGTCTCATGTGCTCAACCTTAACCTATTGACACACCATACACTTGGCCATGAAATTTGCCACATCCCCCGTTATGCCATTCCACCAATAGATCTCCTTGAGATCATGATACATCTTAGTCAAGCCGGGATGAACAACATAGCGCGAATCATGTACCTCAGCCAAAATCCTTTCCTACAGCCCGTCGACATCAAGAACACAGAACCTTCCTTGGTACCGTTAAGTACCATCACCACTGATCTCAAACACAACTACCTTCTGCCCACCAACGCCACTCTTGTTTTTTATCAAGACAGGATCCAGTACTTGCTTTTCCTTAATCTCTACACCAAGAGACGATCAAACCACTTCTCGCACCATTACACCACTATCCTTAGAGTCCAAGAGATAAACTCCAAGACTAGCCAAGCGATGAATATCCTTAACCAATTCCCTCTTTCCTTTTCCATGTGAGTCAAACTCCCCATGAATAACCTACTGAGAGCATCAGCAACCACATTAGCCTTACCTGGGTGGTAGTAAAGACTCATATCATAATCCTTGAGAAGGTCAAGCCACCTCGTCTACCTGAGATTAAGCTCTTTTTGAGTGAACATGTACTGAAGACTCTTGTGATCAGAAAAGATATCCATGTGAACACCATACAAATAATGCCGTCATATGTTTAAAGCAAACACAACCTCCAATAACTCCAAATCATGAGTAGGATAATTCCTCTCATGTACCTTTAACTGCCTAGAACCACAGGCAATCACCTTCTCATGCTGCATCTAAAAATAACTAAGCCCTACCTGAGATGCATCATAATAAACTACAAACCCATTATTACCTTTCAGCAAGGTCAGGATTGGAGCCGAAGTCAACTTATCCTTCAACTTCTCAGAACTCCCTTCACAAGTATCCAACCAAGAGAACTTAACCTTTTAACCTAGTCAAAGAAGCATCTATCAAAGAAAAGTTTTCCAGAAACAGCCTATAATACCCAGCTAAACCCAAAAAGCTCCAAATATCAGATAGAGTCGTGGGCCTAAGCCACCTCTTCACCATAACAAGCTTCTGCGGGTCCACCATGATCCCTTCACTAGAAATAATATGGCCTAAGAAGGTCACATCATTCAACCAGAACTCACACTTAAAGAACTTAACATGCAACTGTTATTCCTTTAAGGTCTGCAACACCACATGGAGGTGATTAGCATGATTTACCTCACTCTTTGAATAAACTAGAATGTCATCGATAAACACAATGATGAAGAGATGCAAATACTACCTCAACACTCTATTCATCAAGTCCATAAATACTGCCAGAGCATTAGTTAACCCAAATGACATCACCAAGAACTCAAAATGCCAATATCGAGTACAAAAAGCCATCTTAGGGATATCTATCTCCCTAATCTTAAGCTGATGGTAGTCACACCAAAGATATATCTTAGAGAAGAACTTGGCACCCTATAACTGGTCAAATAAGTCATCTATCCGAGGAAGGGAATACTTGTTCTTGACTCTCACCTTGTTCAACTTCCTGTAGTCAATGCATACATCCGAAGGGAACCATCCTTCTTGTGCACAAGCAATACTGGTGCTCCCCGTGGAGAAATGCTAGGATGAATAAACCCCTTATCCAGAAGATCCTTAAGTTTCTCCTTGAGTTTTCTCAACTCAACCAAAGCCATTCTATACGAAGGAATAGAAACCGGACGAGTGTCCGAAAGCAAATCAATACCAAACTCTATTTCTCTATCGTAGGAACACCAGGAATGTCATCTGGAAAGACCTCAAGAAAATCATTAACCATATGGATCAAAGACAAAGAAGGACCTTCCGAGTTAGAATCTTTAACACGGACCAAGTGATAAAGAACACCCTTAGAAATTAACCTCCAAGATCTAAGATAAATAAACCTCCTCCTTGGAGCTAAGGAACTACCTTCACATTCTATAACTGATTCACCAAGAAACTTAAAGATAACCCTACAGGTTCGACAATCCACATACGCATAACAAGAATGCAACCAATCCATAACTAGAATTATATCAAAATCTACCATATCCAACTCAAACATATCCACCAAGGTCTGCTTGCTACCAATAGATACCACACACCACCTATAGACTCTTTGAGAAATAAATGAATCACCTATCGGGGAAGAAACAGAGAAAGGATTCGAGATAAATTCCAAATCAGAAGCAAAATACACAACCACATATGGAGTCACATAAGAAAGAGTAGACCCAGGATCAAGAAAATAATATACGTCACAAAAGAAGAATTGATACGTACCAGTAATGACATCAGGTGATGACACGGATTCCTATTGGGATGCCAAAGCATACAACCTTTTTCGACCAACACTAGAACTAGGAGAAGTAACAGAAGCAGATGCTACCCCACTAGGTGTAGGAGCAGAAGATGAAGCCACATGAATCTTATTCGCCCTCGTAGCAACCTTAGTGACTAGAAAATCCCTGAGTCAATGGCCTACCTCGCCACACTTGAAGCACTTGTCCATTTCTTTCTCGCAATAATCCTGATGAGGATGGCTACAGAATCGACAAAAAGGACATAAAGAAACTGACTGACCTCCGCTCGCTTGAGATTGGGCAACCTGTGCCAAAGAAATGTCACCACCTTGTTGACGCATCTCACCCTACCGATAAGGATCACTAGCAAAAGAGGAGCCCAAACTCTCCCACTTCTTTTTCTGCCACTTGCCACCATCCCTACCACCCTGAGACTGAGCACCTCCTTGATCCAAAAAACTGTTCCTCTTTTCCTACCTATCCCTAAACTCTGCTTGCTACTTTTTTTCATCCTAAACCTGTTGTATATGAATAATCAACTTTAAGATATCCATATTTTTAATCAGCAAGGCAGTCTTGCTCTCCAAAATCAAATCTCTATTCATTCCAGAAGTGAACTTCCTCATTCTCGACCTCATATCAGCCACAAATTCAAGAGCATACCTTGATAGCTGATGGAACCTCAAAGCATATACCTTTACCGACATCCTCCCCTGCCTAAGGTTCACAAAATCCCCCATCTTTGCTTTCATCAACTCTTGAAAAAAGAACCAATCCATAAAGGCATTAGAAAAGGCTTCCCACAATCCATCCACTTTTATATCACCTCTATCCCTATCCCACTCCTCATGTCACTGATAAGCAATATCCTTGAGCTGATAAGATGCAAAGTTAACCCCCTCTACATTAGTAGCCTGCATCACCTGAAGGAACTTTTCCATCTCATCCAAGAATCCCTATGGATCCTCCTCCACCTTCACCCTAATAAAATTTAGAGGACCCATCTTCATAAATTGACCAACCCTTGTAGCCTCAGCAGACAAAGCTCTAGTCGCACCCTGATCAACCTGAGTAGAAACCAATTGAGAATTATATGGATAGACTGACAAAATTCTACATTCGTCAGGTTTCCCTGAGGGACCTGAGGAGAACTAATCAGAATAGGAGGAACTCCCGCACTATCAGGAATAGGACCATGAGATCAAAGATGTACTCTAGACATAGTACGTACCCCTTCAGCATTATCCCCAAATGGGCTAGAAGAATTTCCTTGTGTTCCAGATCTAAGAGACATGATCTGAAAGAGAACAAACTAAGGTAAGAGGGGATTCCAAGATTGAGATCTCAAGCTTGAAGGTAGAATACCAAGAAAGTAAAACATTCCTAAATGTCTTGCAGCCTCTCTCTTATGAGTATGGTGCGTTTCACACCCCTAAAAGAAACTCTACTCGACACGGCTTTGTGGACTTCCCAGTTGATAATGAACCTAGGCTCTGATACCAATTTGACACGACCTGACCTGGTCCTTGTCACAATAAGCATCCTAAGTCCAACCAAGACCGGGGACCACACCTTGTTACCTAACCCGACCGCCTATATCCAGTCTTGAATGAGCTAAATTTTGAACATATAACAAGATAGTGTTCTTATTTTCATTAAGACTCTGGGATAGGGTCACAACTATGTCCAACCGTACCACAAAAACCACCAACCATACCAAACCAAACCATAGACCATAAACCAAAGAAAATACCAAAACATAAATTGAAAGTCAATCCCAAAATGTAGTAGGATGGAACAACCAACAATTTCATCCAATGATGTCAGCCCACTAGCTTATTCCAATGCCAAGATTGACACCAATCCTGATCTCACCCATACCAACCCCCAGAAGTACCACAAAGCCTCTATCCAAAAGAATAAATAAATACGGTTGGGACATACCCCCAACCATAGCCAAAACCAATATCCAAAATAAAAGATAAGTGTCTAAATAAATCTATAACATAAAATGATGTCTACCGATAGGATGAAAGCTCACCACTTCAGTCGAAATACTGATACCAATTTTGCGTGCTAAATAGGTGGAGTAGAATGGTTGGTTCCTACATAGCGTGGGTATACCGCTGCTAGTAGATGGGGTTAGCGAGTGACCACCGCTAGTAGATGGGGTTAGCGAGTTACCACTAGCATGAATTTCAGTATAAGAATAAAATAATGTCAGTCATAAGACCAAGTGAAATTATCCATAATGCATAAAACCATACATATATAAGTGTCAGGAAAGGGATATCGAGTTTAGCATGCATTTAAAACCTTCACCTGGGCTATGTATCTTTTCCATCCTAACCACCCATGGTCCATATAGGTTCAGCTCCCCCTACTTTAAGGGCCCCAGTACGTGTATCCGCACGACCAGGAAATATTGCATGGGATGACTAGTACATCCCCCAATATAAAATGTGACACACGCACATGGTCATAAAGACCCCTTATATCAGCAACTATGAGTTTTTAGTTTTGGTCTCCCCAAGAACACCGTTGTTCATGGCTTAGCTACACACCCCTCCATTAATGCCTAATTAAAACCATGTCCAAACAATCTATTTACTATTTATTAACCAATGCTAATATTAGTGGTATCGTCATACCATCCTATTACTTTCAAGTAATATCCATAGCCAAACCATTTAGGTTAAGGGGACATTAGGTGCCCTTCTAATTTCCATATTAAATCCACTTGGGAGACTTCTATGTTCTCCATAAGCATAACCATTAGCCTTTATCCTTTACAAAACATTTAAACTATGACAATAAATCCTTTATCTAGTTTAAAACATGCAAGAGTTTCGTTAAAAAAGTCAATGCAATGAACATATCTTTATAAGCATTTTATTGAACACCTTGGGGGTATAATAGAACCAAAACCTATTCCAAGGAGCATTAAACCATTAACATGAAATCCAATTGTCCAAATCCACCATTAATGCATATAAAAAGAATAATTAAACCATAGGAAACCATATCCAAGCATTTAATATCAAAAACCCCAAATAATAGTTGAAAACCATAATCATGAAATAGTAAAACCATGAAATCAATCATATAAATCATGACTTTAGTTGAAATTACAATGATGGAAGAGAATCATGACTTATACCAAAGAATTGACGGTAAGAAATCACAAAAGTAAGCCCCACAGCAATTCGTAAGATGAAACCCTAGCCTTCTTTCCCAAAAGCTCTTGAGAGAATTATGAGATTTTTTAGAATAGTTTTTAAGTATTAATGAATAGAATAATAGGGTAAATAACCTCCTAAGTGTATTAGAAGTCATGAGTCCTAGTTAGGGTAAGTAGGAAAATGTCCAGAATACTGCTACTTAAATCTCTTAAAAACCCATCACAGAGATACGACTGACCTATATGAGTCTACCCTTCTATATAATTGGTAGCCACCACTCATATCCAAGACCCAACCTTTAGATCAAGCACTATCCAGTATATTACTGATCCAACCAAGTCAGAACCCCAGTATACGATCTGTACCCATAACCTGTATCCCTAGCAGAATAAAATACCTAGAGGATCAACACTGCCCATCATACGAGTCCTTGATATGACTCGTACTAATGCCTTACGACTTATACCCCTAAGTCATAACCATTCTAATGACCAAAACCATCCCACCAAGTAACACTGTTCAGCAAACAATTCGTAAGATGAAACCCTAGCCTTCTTTCCCAAAAGCTCTTGAGAGAATTCTGAGATTTTTTAGAATAGTTTCTAAGTATTAATGAATAGAATAATAGGGTAAATAACCTCCTAAGTGTATTAGAATTCGTGGTTCCTAGTTAGGCTAAGTAGGAAAATGTCCAGAATAGCGCCTACTTAAATCTCTTAAAAACCCATCACAGAGATACGACTAACCTATACGAGTCGTACCCTTCCATACAATCGGTATCCACCATATGTATCCAAGATATTACTGATCTAACCAAGTTTTAACCCCAGCATATGATTCGTACCCATGACCCATATTTCTATCAGAATAAAATACCTAAAGGATCAACACTACCCATCATACGAGTCTTTGATATGAATCGTACCAATGTCTTACGACTCATACCCCTAAGTCGTACCAATGCCTTATGACTCATATCCCTAAGTCGTACCCATTCCAATGAACAAAACCATCCCACCAAGTAACACTGGTCAGCATATGATAGGACCATACTACTCATACCCCATCATACAGCTCATACCCATGAGTCGTATTAGGTCCGGAGAATAGATTTCCAGGAAATTTTCAAAGGGTCAAAACCCAGTATGTTTTAGTAGAGATCACACAATTATAACTACTACATTGGCCCCATGATCCAATAAGTATGGGAAAAATAACCCAATGAGAGCCCCATAATAGCAGAGGGTACAATCAAAGGAAAATAATTAATCATAGATCCATAACTTTACCGATTATTAGCTATAACCATCAAACCATGCATATCATATCATATAATTCTCAACTATCAATACAAGACTAAAATTAGAACTCATATCATCATTATCATAACATTATTTGTCAGACTTGAATCGAAACTCATAATATCCTTATAGTATAAACAGTATAACATCACTTGTCGGACTTGAACCAAAACTCATATTATCATATAAGTTTACCATTTGAATGACCCCTATCAATAAACTATATTAATAAATATATCTATAAACCATGACAATAACCATATCTATAAGTTATTGGATTTATACCCAAAATTAGCACAAACTCCCAAATACCAAGATAGCATAATTATAAGTTGTAAATCTTCTATCATACAACAATCATTAATAAGGGTATAACATGCTTGTAGAATTCTTTATAAGCTAACATAAGTCTTATCCTAAGATGGGTTGGAAGGGCCCACTTCTAATCCCTGAAATCCATTGTTAGGAAATTTTTACCTCGGGCTAAGACAAGGTATCTATATTCACTTCTAGATGTTGAACAATCCATAATATCCCAAATATAATAATTCTTCCTAAAACATGAGCAATTAAGTCAATTTCATCTAAAATGTTGGCAACTAAGTCAATTTCACCAAGAATATAATTTTAAGATAGACTAAGAAGTCCAAATAAGACTGATTGTGTCAATCATGCTTCCAATACCTAAATTCCATCCCATATGTAGCATAATATCACAAATATACTATGAACTAGCTCAATCTATGAAGCAAGTAAGCTTGTCCTACTTAGATGCTGAACCAAACCCCAAAGAATCCACTAAACCACTTATTTCCCCTTTTGAGAAGCTTTTGCAAGATGCCACACTATCAAAATCATAATCAACTCATCAAAATGAGAAAAATAATACCCATATTACACTATTATGCTTTGGATCCAAAATTACGTAAAAATCTATTATAGGACTTATTTGAGAAATTGCACTTTCAAAACAACAATACATCTCTCTATGTTCAAGGTATATTTACCTTCAATAATAGGTGAATTCTGAGCTCTAATGGGGTTTAAATCCACCCACCTATGATTAAGGTATTTTGGGGAAATCATGAGAAATCAACTATGTATTTGATGAAATTTACCAAGAATTAGGAGAAGAAATGAATTAATCTAGCCTACAAACACGCCAAAATCATCCACTAATGATTCTCCCAAGTTTCTACACTCTTTAGGGTTCTACACACTTGAGTTTGGGTGAAAAATAGAGAAAATTAAGATAAGTGGTGTTTTTATACCACTACCAGGTACACTGGTGCCGTTTAAGCAGACACTGGGTTGCTTAAGCGACCTAGCATCACTTTAGTGACATGTAGCATCTGAATAGGTACCATTTAAGAGAAAATCTCTTAAGCAGTAAGGGTGTTGCTTAAGCGATGCCTTGTTGGGTCATCCTGATCTCTTAAGTGGTAGGTTGGGCACTTTAGCGGGCCTCCACTTAAGCAACATAAATAGCCTCTTAAGCGATGCACTAGCTGAAGCTCAAGATTTATTCTGAACTTCCACTGACCCTCGGGATTCATCCAAAATCTTGTATACAAAAATAAACTATGCCAACCTATCAAATTGATGTTTCTGACTCCATGGCACTGTTGAAATTTCCATTCGATGTCATTTCGGTGAAAAGTGGATCCCACACCCATGTGTCATTTTTCTTAACTTTTGACCAATAGCTCAAAATGAGTTTGGAAGCTTGGGGACCCAAACCAAGGGTCCACCTAGCCTAAAATCGATGTTCTAGAGCTGTTAAACTGTCAAAATTGGCATACAAGGTCGTTTGACTAAAGTTCTTACTCAATAGCCAATTTGAACCAATGAAGACTTCAAAACATAAAATTGGCTCTAAAACCAAACGAACTGCCCGGTGATCGAATTGTCAATTCCAAGAATTTATAAATGACTTGGGTGGCTATAGAAAAGCTCTAAATAGATAAATGAGCATAAATATAATGATATAGAGGTTTATTACAACTTATCACTATGGCATTATGAAATGAAAATGAGTTTGGTGGTTGTAAAATCTTATCTTGATGATCCATGTCCTTATTGAGGTGGACCTTACTTTTGGCCAAATTGTAATTATGCCCCCCTCCCCCCGAAAAGAGGTGTGTGTACCATCCCATGCCTATTAGGAGTATGATTATTCTTTATGTGGTGGTCGATATGGACATTGGAGTGATTGTACAAATTATTGTGCCCCCTCCCTTAGTTATGCTACTAAAAACTCTAGTTCTTCTTATGGATTTCATAAGCCTCATGATGTGATAAAGATATCACAACGAGTCAGACACAAAGGCATTGAGCAATGCTTCAAACTATCTTGGACAAAGTGGTACAATGGGATAGGATATGCATATCTTGCATCAATCCATGGAGGAATTTGGAAAGGAAAGTGAAAAAGAAGAAGAAGTGGGTAAGGATGTCAATCTTTCAAGTGTCATTAATATGCCCAATCCTCAAAATGAAGTTGATGAAGAAGAGATTTCAAGCCACGTGGTTGAGACAAAAGTGTTCAATGACTTAAACAAAAGTCACTAAAATTAAGAAAAGGCTCAATGAGAAGAATAAATCTCGGCCTTTCCAAAAAAGCAAATAGAGGAGATGTTAAAAGATACAATGGAAAAGAATAAAAAATGGGGAGAAGTCTTGGCTATATGGGGGGACCTAGTCCAATTTAATGATGATGTAGTTTTTGAAAATATTAATTTTTCCATGGAAGGACCCTAGCAAGAGATAATTGAGTCTCAAAATGAAGAAAAACTTGACAAGGAAGAAATTGGGAGCCAATAATGGCTAATGAATCAAACTCAACAACTTGAAGTTCATGAGGGTCACATTGATATAATGCTACTAATGCTGGAGGAATCACTCAAATTACATGTTGAGAAATGTGAAGTGTGGATTGAATTTAAAATGGCTACACAAAAATTAGATACCGAACTGAATGCAAGAATTGAAGCATGTGGTGCTCAAAATCAAATGAATGAGCATGATTATGTTAAAGTGGTTTCCAGTAAATATTAGGGAGAGATGGATGTTGAAGAATTCATGTTTATTTTCAGCCAACCAAACCAAAAATAATGAAGGATGCTGAAATTAAAGAGGTGATACTTGAGTTGCAAGAGAAAGACAAGCAAATTCTTTGTGAAAACTCTAGTTCATTTGGGGATGAGAATGTCAAGAAGAATGTAACTTCAAAATTGGAAGGCTACCTCATTCTAACCACTTTTTGACATTATGCTTAATGGATGTGATAAAAACCGAACCATACAGGCAAATAAATAATTTTGAAGATGAGGAACAAAATTCCTATATATTGGAGTTTGTCATTTCAAGAGGGAAAAATGACATCCCTCGCTTAAAGTCTAAGAAGTGCACAATGCGATGTCTAACTAGTGGTCTATTGATATTCTCACTAATGTCAATGCCCAAAAATCTCAAAGAATCAACTAAACCACCGATTTCCCTTTTTGAGAAGCTTTTGCAAGATACCATTCTATCAAAATTAATCCACTCATCAAAAAGAGAACAATGATACCCATACTGCACTATTGTTCTTCGGGTTTAAAATTATGTAAAAATCTCATGTGGGGCCCATTTATGAAATTGCACTTTCAAAACAAATGACACATTCCTCTATTCTCAAGGAATATTTCCCTCAAGAAAGTGTTAGAATCAACCCATCTATGATTAAGGGATTTTAGGTAAATCATAAGAAATCAACCATGGAATTTGATGAAACTTACTAAGAATTCAGAGAAGAAACGTGTTAATCGAGCCTTTGAACACTCCAAAATTACCTACTAATGATTCTCCCAAGTTTCTATACTCTTTAGGTTCTACAAACTTAAGAATGGGCGAAAATAGAAAAAATTAGGTTGAGTAGGGTTTTTATACCCCTACTAGGTACATGAGTGCCGCTTTAGCAACACCTAGCGCCTGCACAGGTGCTACTTATGCGACGATCGCTAAAGTGGTAAAGGAATCACTTAAGAGATGACCCATTGGGCCAGCCTGAACTCTTATGTAGTAGGTTAGGCGCTTTAGCAGGCCTCCTCTTAAGCGACCTAAATGGGTGCTCAACCAATACACCAGCTGAAACTCAAAATTTATTCCAGACTACCACCAACCCCTTGGGATTCATCCAGAATCCTATAAACACAAAAAAACTGTGCTACCTTATAAAATTCAATATTGTGCACTCAATAAAGCAGTTGAAATTTTTACCTGAGGTTGTTTTGATGAAAAGTAGGTCCCATACCCATGTGCCATTTTTCTTAACATTAGTATATAGCTCAAAATAAATACGGATGCCTCGGGACCTAAATCAAGGGTCCACCTAGACTAAAATCAATGTTATATATTTATCGGGTCTGTATGAATTGGCATATAAAGTCATTTGACTAAAATTTTTGCCTAGTAGCCAATTTGAACTAGCGAACTTCAAAATAGGAAATTGGCTCTAAAATTCAAATGGACTACCCAATAATCGAACTGTTAGTTTCATCTGCTATAGGAAAGCTCTAAATGGTGAAAATGAGTGAAAATACAAAAAGTGACTTGGAGGGTCATTACACTATCCACTACTAAAAGAAATTTTGTCCGTGAAAGTAAAGGATTAGGATATACCTGAAGCCTCAAATAGGTGAGGATACTGAGTTTTCATCTCACTCTCTATCTCCCAAGTGACCTTCTCTATTGGGCGATGTCTCCGCTGAACCTTAACTACTAGAATCTCTCTAGTGCACAATCATCTAACATTACTGGCCAATATGAGTGCAGCTCCTCCACAAAAGTCAACAGCTCATCCAACTGAACTAAGTCCCATCTAAGCACATGAGATGGGTTAAGAATATATCAATACAACATAGAAACATGGAAAAATGGATAGATAGCAGCAAAATCTGAAGGTAAGGCTAACTAATAAGCCACCTCACCAGCTGTGTGAAGAATCTCAATGGGTCAAATATATCTGGACCTGAGATTATGTAATGACTCTTTGGTTCATCTTCCATATTTTTGCTTATTTTTTCCATTATATCTTTTTTATAGCTTTCCTAAGTCATTTATGACTTGCTGGAATTGATAGTTTATTTGGTTTTTAAAGTCAATTCTCTATTTTGAAGTCTTTATTGGTTCCAAATGACCACCAACAAAGACTTCAACTAAACGATTTCGGATGCAAATTCTAACTATTCCAACATCTTTAGAATATCAGTTTTACACTAGGTGGACTTTTGGTTTGGGTCTCAAGGCACCCAAACTCATTTCGACCTATTGATCAAAAAGTTAAGAAATTAAAAATTGGGTGTCGGACCAATATTTTGATAAAATGACCTCGAATGGAAATTTTGAATGCGCTATGGAGTCTGAAACATCAAATTTGATATGGTTATATAGTTCGTTTGTGTATACGAGATTTCGGATGAATCCCAAGGGCCTAGCGAAGACTTGAAAAAATTCTAAGTCTCAGCTATATCTGATGTTTCTGGTGCATCATGATCGTGATGGCTTTGTCCTCGATCATGGATACTTGAGCAGGGTAGTAAGAACCACTATCGTGACACTTCTAGTTGTGAACACAAATCCTTGACCAATCTGCCAGACCGCGATTGCTAGAAGAAGATGTCACGATAGTGTCTTATGACCTTGTTTCTATGTATTGCGATCACGAACATTGAGTCGGCATAGCGAGACCTGAGAACCTGGTAAGTATTTTAGCAAAAATTTTCTCATTATTCACCCATTTTCTGGAGAACTAAAACCCTAAATGGTGAGCTAGCTTAAAATTGAAGCTTGTGGGTGAGCTAACACTTGTTTATGCGATTATCTTCTAATTTGTGGTAAGATTTCACCCTTTACATGGTAGAATTTTTTTTTCTTCAAAAATTCCAAAACCTTAGAGTCTTAATTTTAATCCCAAATTAGCTGGAATTTTACTCATTTTTTAGGGTAATGATTTCTTGAGCATGAGGGAACGCTGGATTGATTTTAAAAATGTGTTTTCCTGTAAATAGGACCCACATGAGATTTTAATATGATTTTTGGATCCAAAGCGCAATAGTGAAATATGGGAATCATAATTCTTGTATTGATGAGTAGAATATAATTTTGATATCTTGGCATTTTGTGAAAGCTTCTCGAAAGGAAAAAATGGTAATTTAGCAGATCTTTTGAGCTTTCTTCGGCATCCAGGTAGGCTAGGTTTTACCCTTGTTAGATTGACTAATTCATAGTATGTTTATGATATTGTGTCAGATTTGGGATGGGTTTTAAGTGTTGGTGTAATAAATTGAAATTCTTGGAATTAGTTGGATCATTTAGGCTATTTTGGATATCATTTTTGGCATGATTAGCCTTGTTAACCAATTATCTTAGGTGAAGTTGACCTTGTAGGGTTATGCTTAGGTCAGTTACTAAACTAATAAGAAGACTTCCTTGGTACTTAAGTTTAGGATGAATCTTACCTAAATTGCTAATACCTTAGGTAGAATGGACTTAGTTGTTCTATATTAGGAGGAGTTGGTATCCTAGGACTAGTTGTGGTTTGTTCAATATCTAATAAAGGATTTAAATACCTTAGCCTAGCTTGGGATAAACATTGCTTGGTAAATGATTTTAAGGGTTTAGAAGTGGGATCTTCGACCCACCTTAGTCCAAGACTTGTGATAGTTACTAAAGACCCTTTGATACACGTATGTACATCTAGGTAGATGGTTATTTTAGTGATATTTATATGCCTTGGTATTTTTTGGCTATGATGGATGACGTTGAAAGTAATTCTTAATGAGTATGCTATAAATGAGTTATTAATTAAGTTTATGTTAGTAATGAGCTACTGAGTATGCTATTGGTTTGGCTATTAATTGGGATACTGAATATATTACTGAATGAGCCCTTGAGTATGATATTGACTAAGCCACAAATTAAGTTAATTATTATGCAATGAAAAAGCTATAGATTATGTCATGGATTAATTATTGATCAAGCTATTGAAAAGTTATATTTTATACTAATGAAAATCCATTAATTAGGCTATTGTGAAGTTATTGTCTATCCTTTATAATACATATTGATTATGTTAGTTATCATATTTATTGACTATATTGGTGATTATGCTATTAATTGTGCTAAAGGTTGTGCTTACTTACTATATTGTATATCATACTATTGATTATGCTAGAGCTCATGATTTCTATTATGATTATTGATCATATTAATATACTACACTAATGTTTATGCTAGTAAATACTCTAATTATTTGCTATTGGCCATATTGAGTATGATATTGATTATTTATACCCGATAATGCTGGAGGATGATTATGATGATATATATATAACGCCCCAAGTCTGGTACCCTAGATGCTACACGGTGCTCATAATCTTGAAGGACCACAAGCTAACCCTTTTCTAGTATCTATAACTAAGCACTGCATAATACACTGTAAAATGCAGAAAACTGGAAGAAAACTTTCCATGAGGTTCAAATATCTGAAATACAACTAAAAACTAAATACTGATACATCCGTCTGAAAAGCCTCTAAACTGTCTGAACTGTGGAGTTGATAGGACAAGTCCCCAACTAACTCCGTCTACTAAAATACTGAATCTAATGCAACAATAAAATAAAGATTATCCTCGAATGATGAGGACTCACTGCTACGTCTACTGCTGCTGACTAAATTTGAACTGCTAAGGGTGCTCTGGATCTCGTGCTTCTGAGCCTATGGTATAAAACACCATAGCGTAGAAAAGTATGCTTCAGTACAGTGGAATGTACGGGTATGATAGATTAGGTAAGTCTAAATGTAAGAGTTCATATGCATGAACAATACTGACTAAATCATCTGAGTATACTGAATAAGGATACATACATGAATGCACAACTATAATTGAAATCGTAGGAACACTGAATACCAAATTCTAATAACTGGAATTCTGATAACTGAGTCTACTGATATCTGATTGACTGAGGCTGAGATCAGTCATTTCTAGCGGGTGATCTCTAAATATACTGATAATGAAGATGAATAACTGAATCTGAGATCAGTCCTATCTAGCGGGTGATCTCTAAATCTACTGGTACTTGAAACTAATTGACTGTATTTGAGATCAGTTCTATCTAAAGGGTGATCTCTGAATCTTTTGGTACTGATACTGATACTGCTTGACTAAATTTGAGATCAGACCTATTTAGCGGGTGATCTCTAAATCTATTGATAATACTAATGAGTGACTGTATCTAACAGTCCTGAATCTGTGTTACTGAGCTGAGTTCTTTTACTGAGACTGATTCTAAAGATGGGACTGTGGGAGGTATTTATCTAACCGACATGCCCCGAATCTGAACTAGTGGGGACAACCTGTAACCCCAGCTGGAAGGATGCCAGTACTATCCCACGGGTAAAGACAACTGCTATGGAATCATTCCTAATCTAGCGGGTGACCCCTGAGACCAATCCTGTACTAGCGGGTGATCTCGGAGTATGTCAATCCTATCTAACGGGTGACATCTCATACTTATGTTGGCTACGTAGTTCTGAAACTTAGGGATTGCGTCTAAGAATCATAGTCGTACCTAGCGGGTGAGACCCCATCCCTAGGTTCGCTCGGTGCTAAATCCTACTCCCAACTGAAAGACACTGAACTGATTACTAATTCATACTAGGCTTGACTGAACTGTTACTAATCGTAATTGTTTGACTGAGCTAAACTGAATTCACTGAGTTCCGTTGACTGACGGAATATTATTGAGTTCTGATCTACTACTGAACTAAAGCTGGAATGCTACTGATACTAAGATTATTGAGATTTCATAAGTTCTGTAACTGACTAAGTTCTACTGAGTTTTGCAACTGACTGAGAGCACTACTAATCATGGCATGACTGAGATTATCATGAAACTGACACTATCTCTAGACAAGCAGCTAATTTGTCGGGTATAAATACCCCCAGGACTCGATAACATAAATAATACAAGATAGGACAACTCGTACATAAAATGGCAATAGGTTATCATTCACAACACAATCAATGAGGCATCCATTCAAGCACTTGGAAGTCTTAAACATGTAAATGTATAGAGAGTGCATACCATTATCTCATAATTCATTCAATAAGGAATGCACATGAGTAGGAATGCATGCAACATATCATAATTCATTCACTAAGGCCTTTTAACAAACACTTGGCATGGATTAACTTATACACAATTGGGGATTTCTTGTCAACATCCTATAATGATTCTATTTCCTTCACATAAGAATTTTATCAAACATATGGGGAGCCTGCTTTGGTTATACAACAATTTCTACACCTAATTATCATGGATACATCAATCAACATGCAACTTGAAGGGATCTATCATGAACATCACATAAATATCACATGCTGGGATCAAAGCTTGGAACTTTGTAAACAAAACATGAATTAAAAACTCAATAACAACATGAACTTCAATTTCAATTCACATGAATCATGAAAACTCATAAATATATAATCTTTGAATTTTAGAAAAGGATTCTTGAACTTTTTGGGTGGAAGGAACCCAAGAATCAACATCTAACATACCTTAGTTATTGATTTTACGAAGATTGACGGTGGAATTTTCTTGAATTTGGATCGTCAATTGGAAACCCTAAACTTGTTCTTGAGAGAAATTGAGAGAAACCACTACAGTTTAGGTGAAATATGGATGAATCACGTGTTTTAGGGTTATATAAGAGTGGGAAAAAACTGAAATAACCCTGGGGTCACGGCTATATTAATGACTGGAAAATTAGGTGCCGACGCGTTGGTCGATGCGATACCTAATGCATTACGTCATGATTGCATCGAGCCTCAGTACTTTTGATTCTGGCAGCCTGCAACAATGTTAACCAACGCGATAGGCGATGGCGGCGCGCTATGATCACGTTGGTCTACTATTTTGAGACCCCAAACGTGGTCTAAAGGAGGTCCAAAAAATCTGAAACTTGTCCGGGAACCCCTAGTGATATTCTGGATCAAGAATTAGCTAAAATATCAACTATCGAAGGTTGGGAAGGTCATGAAATAAATCATCAAAGTTTGAAGTCTTATGAAATGAAAAAGTTCCAACACTTAGCCAAATTTCCTAAGTGTGAAGCTTCCCTTGACATACTTTAAAGTATTTTAACGACTAGGAAAATTTGTGGGGTCTTACAATATCTCTCCCTTGGAAACATTCGTCCTCGAATGGGAATGACTAGGCTGAGATTACTGATAGACTGAACTTACATAAGGGATGTGAACATCTAAAACATAACTATATGACTGGAACTACTGATATTCTAAAATCTCATACTTAACATGCATATCTGATGCATGGATATCTGACTGAGTTGATTCTCATGAAAGCATGACTGAAATTATTGATAAGCTTGAGCTTCTTCTACTGAACATGCATATCTAATGCACAAATATCTGACTGGAGTATGCAATGATAACTGATATTAAGTTTGTAAGGAAAATCTAAGCATGAAACCGAATGGGTTTACGGTCATGAAAGCATAGGGGAAACCATAGGGTATCTCCCCCTTGGGACACTATGTCCCTCTAAGAAGGCTTACTTTATTGAGACCCTTGAGGAAAACTGTGGTGATGCACAAGGCACTTACGAACTGGATCATGACTAAACATCTGGGATCTGAAACTAATGTACGACTCATGAACTAAGATGAACTCGCAACTACTTGCATGCTCTATCTTGTAATAGCTACACTCCTGAGACATTCCGATAATATGTCTAGATGGAAAGATAGGAAAAACAAACTATATGAATTTAGTTGTCTGACTGCTAAACTGAACTGTTGGCCTTACTGACCAACTCATGCTGAAAACTTAAGCTCAAATAGGATTAAGAGATCTAACAAAGCATATAATGAAGATGAAGGACTTATAATGTACCCGAATCTATGTTAAGGAAACTTTTCGGATCATGACAGGTTTGGAGTGCATAAAATCTATTCTGACGTTGACCACTATTGGTGCCCTGCTGACACAAATCTTATCCCCTCTGTTCTAGCACTCTACACTCCCGCATCCTATGGCCTAGCTTAACACATCCAAAATATACCTCGCTGCCTGCTCTACACATACCTAGGTGATTTTTGCCACATTCTTCACAAAGCGGGTAGGTACGCTCACTTCTCACGCTACTCTGGGATTTGGAGCATAGTGCCCCATCATAATTGACATCCCTGAAGTTTGGTGTTGGTACACTAGCTGAGGATGGAGCTGGGACTAAAAAGTTCTGACTATGCTGAAAATGGTTACCACCCTGTGACCCTGCCTAAGAGAATCTATAACTACCTATTTTGGCTTTCTTATTCACTGTCTCCTTTTCCTTCATCTTATCTGCCTCAATCTGCTGAGAGTGCATCATTAGCCTAGCAAGATCCATATCTATATTGATCATAGCAGTCCTACACTCCTTCAATACCAACCCAGACACACCATTCACAAACTTACTCATGCTAGATCTAGGGTCATCCATCAAATCAGGAGCATACTTAGCTAACAGGTTGAACTTAAGGCAATACTCCTTCACTGTCATGGATCCTTGCCTTAGGTTCATGAACTCTTCTACCTTATCTTCTCTCATCTCGAGTGGGAAAAATTTATCCAAAAATGCAACCTGAAATACCTGCCAAGTCATGGGAGTTGCATCTTCCCCTCTACCCTTCTTCCACATCACTACCCAATCATGAGCAATATCCTTCAACCTATAGGATGTTAATTCTACACTTTCCTCCTCAGACACATGAATAATCTGGGTGATCTTTTTCACCTTACCAAGATAAAGTTATGGGTCCTCACCTGCTACTAACCCAAAGAATTCTGGCAGGTTCATTTTTATAAAATCTCTGATTCTGGCTGCGATTGAACCGCCATCTTGCTAAGGGTAGGCTGAAGACAGGAGATTACCCTGAAAACTAGTTCTCACAGCTTGGGCTAGCGCCTGAAAAGCTTCCCAAAATTCTGCATGTGACACATTCTCATTCGAAGGATCTACGGGCTGAGATAGCTGGTTATCATTTCTATGGGCATTATCTCTGTGAGGAGGCATATTCTGTAAATTAAATAAAGAATGGATTTGATACAAATCAGTCCACCAAGATGCCAAAATAGTCCAAAAAACGTGAGAAGAACAAGCAACCCAAAAGGATACAAGATGACAAACACAAAAACACACGGATTTGCAAAATAATGAAAGGATAGATAGTGAGACCAAGATTATTACAAGATTAAGAACCAAGTATATTTCAACATTAACCCCTAATGAATGTAATAATCAAAACCACACTCTTACGGTGACCGCCAAGGTAATCGACTCACCTTAAGATCCATCGTTTCCAAGCAAAGAACAATATTGGCTTTTCCAAGACCTATACTAAGGATGCCTTTTCCAAGTCCTAACTAAGACTATACTAAGGTGGTATACTCTCAAGAGAGATAATTTCAAGTGTTTTAATCTTTCATCTTTCATAAACTAAATAGCAAATGAACTAATAGAACCTATTTATAGTCTAACTTATTACATAACAAAATGACCACAATACCCTTAATGAAAAGGGGTGGTCATGGAGTGTTACTTGGACAAGGCTAAGTAACAAAAATTTCCTTAATGAAGGCCCAAAACCGTGAGTCCTCAATCTTCAATGCTCCAAGCAATCTTTCACATGTGGGATTACTTTTGGTGTAGTCAAATCGGCCCCTCCATGTAGGATCCTGTTTCCTTAATGTGACCAAAGCTTGATGCCCCACGTACTGACTTTGAATGATGTCATTAAAAGCTAAGGAGGCCATTTGAATCATATTATCCTCCCCTTCTTGAAAAGGATTTGACCTCGAATCCAAACCTTGAAAAACCAAAGAAAGGAAACACAAATACAAACTCCTCATGGCATGAGGGTTAGGGTAAGCACGACAAATCACCTCAACATGCCAAGGTTGCACATATTTAGAATATAACCAAGGATCTTTGAACTAAATATTACATAATTAATGAAAAATGCACAAAGGATTTGGCTATAGAATTCACCAAAAATGATATTTTGCTTGTCATGTAAACCAAGCAACAAGTTGGGTGCACCATCATCACCAATTCTATATTTGGCACCGGGGTCAAACGGGAAGAGTGGCTATAGACACGGGTCTAGAGAACACTCCCTTTTCCCGTGGTCTCCACCCAAAATAAACGGCATACTCTCTAAAATAGCATACATATTATCCAGAGCAAATTGAAAGTACAGCAAGGTATCACTCAATTCAACTTCTACTAAGGTGCCCTCATGTGTGTACTCACTACTAGTTTCACAATCATCACCATGAGTACTCTCAACAATTAAGTCACACAAAGTAGAAGGAGAAGTAGGTTCCAAAACCACACATCTCTTACCCTTATGAGTACTCTCATCTTCCAAGAAGAGATTTTCATCTTTAGGAGGAATGTTTTCACACCATAGTGGGTTAGCATATCAGCTATAGCTTCTAAGGCAAGCTATACCATCATTTCCACCACTAGGTTCATTAGGAGTGGTTATATCATGTTCAAACAAGACATTATACCTAAAGAGAGCATGATCTATATCACAGGCAGATTCGGGACAAACACGTTCATCACTCTCTAAAAGATCAATATCAAGTTTCAAAGAGATTTCAAGTGCAAGATTATCGCAAGAATAGCTCTCGGGTTTACTCCTATTCCTTTGATCAATATTTTTAACATCATCACACACTTGAGATTCATTAATCACATCACACACATCCTCAAGTGGTGGACAATTTTCACACAAAAGTTGATCAATATAAATTTCACATGACGATATACTTTCATTCAACACAATGGTTTCAACACTAGGTGGACATAAATCGATCTTACAAGAAGAGTTAATTCGGTCATCAATAGGATCAACTAGTGTATCCACACTCACAACAATTACATCATCATCAAGTGGAAAAGAAACAATAGACTCACATATAGGCAAGCTATAACTCACACTCAATGGGCTACTAGCCACACAATTATCATTCACATGCACAAAAGTGTAAGGGTTAGCTATTTTACCTTAACGTTCATGAGTATGTTCGTCTTTACCTCGGTGTGAAAGTCCATCACAAGATTGGGCAGCAACTTCCTTTAGAAAGATCTTATCGCAAGTTGTTTGGCCAATTAGATTTTGAGGGAAGAGTTTGGGTAACAATTGACGTATAATTTCAATGTATTGTTGCATATCTTCAAGATCGTCATGGATGTGATCACACGTGGCCTTGAAATTATGTGCAGCCATGGTACCTAATAAACAAAACAAAAAAAGACAACAATAAAAAAAAGAAAATAAAAAGATCCTTATCAACACTCGATACACTCACCTTTGTGGTTCTCACAATTGGAGCGGCAAATATTGAAAGTTGCTTATACTCCGGTAGTCAATAAGATGTCAATCCTACTTGACGGCCGGAATGGATTATTGTTTTGATTGACTCAAGAAACAAAACAAAATTCACTTATGAACTTGAAATAAAGAAGTTACTATGAGTTACAAATGAGAAAAGCACATAAATAACAAAGACATGAAAAAAACGTATTCAAAAACTAATTTACAACTTAGTAGGTATTACTAGTTGCCAATTAGTATAAGAATAAAAAAAATAAAACTAAGAATCAACAATAAGAAACTAAGAATCCAAGATTTTGAGCCCTAAGTTTTGGTATTGTACAAAAATTGGTGATGTGGCGGTCTAGGATTGGTTGCGGTTTTTAAAAGGTTCTTATTTTTTCAACTTTGAAATTTTGGTTCAATTTTCAATTCTTGAAGAAGTGTATTTCGGCCTTGGGGAAGAAAAATATCAAGATTGGAGCCCTTTTTCACATTAAAAAAGGTTTAACTTGTCTTACACCTTTTGGGAAAGACACCTTTTTGAAGGGTTGGTGGCCCTTTCCTCTTTTGGACACCTTAAAAAGTGTTTTTCCCTCTTTTAGTACCAAGTTTTTGTAGATCTTTTTGTCCCCCTTCCCTTTTGGTAGGTATTTGGGATTTGTTTTAAAGACTAACAAAGTCCTCACTTCTTTCCACTTGGCTTTTGGATCAAACAACACTATTGAAGAGCTTTTTTCCAACTAGACATGAAGATAGTCTAGAACAACAAGAACTTTCAATAGAAGTTTGAAAACCTAGCCTCACGTTGAACCTCCAACAATCAACAACACCTTTTTCAAGATTAAAAACCACAACAAAATACCAACAACATGAGCTCAAACCACCTTCAAGTTTTGGTCCACACAACAACACCAACAATGTTCAAGTTCTTGAAACCGTAACAAGAATACCAACAACCATGTTCAAGCGTAAATTGGATCTAAACTCAACGGTGTTAGTGAAGACAAAAATAACACTTAGAAACAACTAAGAAAATCAAAACACACCTATATTTAGACACAAATCTCGTCCAAAATAACAACAACAACAGGAACACAATTTCGGTGAAACACAATAAAATGGACAGATAAACCTCTTTTTGATTTTTTAGTTTTCTAACACTTTTTATTTTATTTTCAAGTTTACGAGCCCAAGATTGATCTTGTGGGAACAAGATCAATCCATCCTTTGATACCAAATGATACAAATCAGTCCACCAAGACGCCAAAACAATCCACAAAATATGAGAAGAACAAGCAACACAAAGGGATACAAGATGCCAAACACAAAAACACACGAATTTGCAAAATAATGAAAGGATAAATAGTGAGACCAAGATTATTACAAGATTAAGAACCAAGTATATTTCAACATTAACCCCTAATGAATGTAATAATCAAAACCACACTCTTACGGTGACCGCCAAGGTAATCGACTCACCTCAAGATCCACCGTTTCCAAGCAAAGAACAATATTGGTTTTTCCAAGCCCTATACTAAGGATGACTTTTTCAAGTCCTGACTAAGACTATACTAAGGTGGTCTACTCTCACGAGAGAGGAATTCAAGTATTTTAATCTTTTATCTTTCATAAATTAACTAGCAAGTAAACTAATAGAACCTATTTATAGTCTAACTTATTACATAACAAAATGACCACAATACCCTTAATGAAAAGAGGTGGTCATAGAGTATTACTTGGACAAGGCTAAGTAATCAAAATATCCTTAATGAAGGCCTAAAACCGTGAGTCCTCAATCTTCAATGCTCCAAGCAATCTTTCACACGTGGGATTGCTCTTTGGTGTACTCAAATCGGCCCCTCCATGTAGGATCCTATTTCCTTAATGTGACCAAAGCTTGATGCCCCACGTACTGACTTCGAATGATATCATTGAAAGCTAAGGAGGCCATTTGAATCACATCAGGATTAGAATGAGAGTCTTAACCTGAGCTCATGCTCTCTCGCACGACATGAATATTGAAAGAAGAGAAATTGTTCCTATGACATTTTATAGCCTCATGTACATACATGTGGCGCGCAACACACCCATGCACAAGACTCTACTAGATGCGAATTTCAGACTTCCTAGGACACTGTTAAACCTTAGGCTCTGATACCAAGTTTGTAACTCCCTGAGTCTGGTACCCCGAATGCTACACGGTGCTCATAATCTCGAAGGACCACAAGCTAACCCTTTTCTAGTATCAATAACTGAGCACTGCATAATACACTGTAAAAATGCAAAAAAATGGCAAAAAACTTGCCATAAGGCTTAAATATCTTAAATACAACTGAAAACTAAATACTGATACATATGTCTGAAAAGCCTCTAAATTGTCTGAACTGTGGAGTTGATGGGACAAGTCTCCAACTAACTCCGTCTACTAAAATACTGAATCTAGTGAAAGAATAAAATAAAGATTATCCTTGAATGATAAGGACTCACTGCTACGTCTACTGCTGCTGATTGAATCTGAACTGCTAAGGGTGCTCTGGATCTTATGATTCTGAACCTATAGTATAAAATACCATAGCACAGAAAAGTATGCGTCAGTACGATGGAATGTACTGGTATGCTAGATTAGGTAAGGCTAAATATAGGAGTTCATGTGCATGAACAATACTGACTAAATCATCTGAGTATACTAAATAAGGATACATGCATGAATGCACAACTATAACTGAAATCGTAGGAACACTGAATACCAAATTCTAATAACTAGATTTTTGATAACTGAGTCTACTGATACTGATATCTGATTGACTGAGGTTAAGATCAGTCATAAGATCAGTCATTTCTAATGGGTGATCTCTGAATATACTGATAATGAAGATGATTAACTGAATCTGAGATCAGTCCTATCTAGCGGGTGATCTCTGAATCAATGGTACTTGATACTAATTGACTATATTTGAGATCAGTCCTATCTAATGGATTATCTCTGAATTTGTTGGTACTGATACTGATACTACTTAACTAAATCTGAGATCATTCCAATCTAGCGGGTGATCTCTAAATCCATTGATAATACTAATGAGTGATTATATCTAACAGTCCTGAATCTGCGCTACTGAGCTTAGTTCTTTTACTTAGAATGATTCTGAAGCTGAGACTGTGGGAGGTATTCATCTAACCGACATGCCCTGAATCTGAACCAGTGGGGTCCAACCTGTAACCCCAGCTGGAAGGGTGTCAGTACTGTTCCACGAGTAAAGATAACTACTATGGGGTCAGTCCTAATCTAGCGGGTGACCCCTGAGACCAGTATTGTACTAGTGGGTGATCCCAGAGTATGTCAGTCCTATCTAATGGGTGATATCTCATACCTACGCTGGCTACGCTGTTCTGGAACTTAGGGATTGCTTCTAGGGATCTCAGTCCTATCTAGCGGGTGAGCCCCTATCCCTAGGTTCGCTTGATGTGAATCTTACTCCCAAGTAAAAAACACTGAACTAATTACTAATTCATACTAGGCTTGACTAAACTGTTACTGATCGTACTTTTTTGACTGAGCTAATCTGAATTTACTGAGTTTCGTTGACTGACAAAATATTACTGAGTTTTGAATCGATTACTGAACTAAAATTGGAATGCTACTAATACTGAGATTACTAAGATTTCCTAAGTTCTGTAACTGTCTGAGTTCTACTGAGTTCTGTAACTGATTAAGAGTACTACTAGTCATAGCATGACTGAGATTATCATGAAACTGACACTGGCTCTAGACAAGCTGCTAATTTATCGGGTATAAATTTCCCCAGGACTCGATAACATAAATAATACAAGACAGGACAACTCATACATAACATGGCAATAGGTTATCATTCACAACACAATTAATGAGGCATCTCTTCAAGCACTTGGAAGTCTTAAACATGTAAATGTATAGGGAGTGCATACTATTATCTCATAATTCATTCAATAAGAAATGCACATGAGTAGGAATGCATGCAACATATCATAATTCATTCACTAAGGCCTTTCAACAAACACTTGACATGCATTAACTTATACACAATTGGGGATTTCTTGTCAACATGCTATAATGACTCTATTTCCTTCACATAAGCATTTTATCAAACACATGGGGAGTATGTTTTGGTTATACAACAATTCCTACACCTAATTATCATGGATACATCAATCAAGATGCAACTTGAAAGGGTTTATCATGAACGTCACATAAATATCACATGCTAGGATCAAAACTTGGAACTTTGTAAACAAAACATGAATTAAAAACTCAATAACAACATGAACTTCAATTTCAATTCACATTAATCATGAAAACTCATAAATATATAATCTTTGAATTTTAGAAAAGGATTTTTGAACTTCTTGAGTGGAAGGAACCCAAGAATCAACATCTAACATACCTTAGTTCTTGATTTTACGAAGATTGACGGTGGAATTTTCTTGAATTTGGATCGTCAATTGGAAATCCTAAACTTGTTCTTGAGAGAAATTGAGAGAAACCACTACAGTTTGGGTGAAATATGGCTGAATCATGTGTTTTAGGGTTATATAAGAGTGGGAAAAAAACTGAAATAACCCTGGGGTCGCGGCTATTTTAATGACTGAAAAACTAGGTGCCGACGCGCTGGTCGATGCGGCGTGTCGATGGCATCGGCGCGATACCCGACGTGTCGCGTCATAATCGCGTCGAGCCTCAGTACTTTTGACTCTGGAAGCCTGCAACAATGTTAACCAACGCGATAGGCGACGCAGCGCGCCAAGATCGCGTTGGTATACTGTTTTGAGACCCCAAACATAGTCTAAACGAGGTTCGAAAAATTCAAAGCTTGTCTGAAAGACCCTATTGACATTCTGAATCAAGAATTAGCTAAAATATCAACTACCAAAGGTCGGGAAGGTCATGAAATAAATCATCAAAGTTTGAAGGCTTATGAAATGAAGAAGTTCCAGCACTTAGCCAAATTTTCTATGTGTGAAGCTTCCCTTGACATGCTTTAAAGAGTTTTAATGACTAGAAAAATTTGTGGGGTCCTAGAATATATATGCCCGACAAGGCCGGAGGATGATTATAACGATATATATATATATATTCCTGGTAAGGTCGGAGAATGATTATGATGATATATACATGCCTGACAAGATCGGAAGATGATTAGGATGATATTTATGATGATATTATTTAATATCCATACCGGTTTGAGTTCAGCTATAATATTATAATATGATGATATACTTATTATGATATGATGACTTTGGGGTGTGATCAGATTGACAATCTAGCCAAGTTGAAAATGAGGAATTAGTTATAATGTAGTATGAATAGACTCTAGTAGATAATGATTAGTTGATATATATTGGCTAGTTGACCAATGTTGGTTTGTTGGTAAATAATGACTAGTTGATAAGTGATGATTAGACGTTATATGAAGATTAGTTACTAATTTATTTTTAGTTGATAAAGGATGATTTATTGATACATGAGGATTAGTGTTACATGATGGTTAGTTGATAAGTGTTGACTAATTGAAAAATGATGAATAAGGACAATCGATGGCTATAGTGTGTCATGACTTGGATATTGTTGACTATTATAAGGGTGGTGGGGCGTCGAGCATTAGCTCTCGTTGTCAAGTCAAGTTATCATTTCTTGGAAACACGATCGTGTTTGCTTACTAAATATATTTAGGCTTAGCAAAAAAATAATTTTCACTTTTGTTCTAAAAAAGAACTGGATTAGTGGTTTAGTATTTATTTTTTTCCTTTGTGTCTCTCCTAACTACGTATATAAATTGTTATCAAGAATATTTTTATTAAATAATCAATAGTAAAATTATTTGTTGATAATTTCAACACAAATTACGAAGAATGAGGGATTATCCTCATATTGTTACATGCCTATTAAGATTGATCTTTTATTGCAGATTTGAATTTCAATATTCATGTAAGAACTATAAGAAAATACGAGGAATTTATTTATTTAATCGCCACTTCCAAGGTAAACATTAATGGTTTATTCACATTTTTGGTTGGGTTGAATTCTTATGCATTTGCATATTTCTCTAATTACTTTATTTCAATATTATTGAAAATTATGTACAACAATCCCAATAATAAAAATATAAAAAGTACTCTAAAATAGAGAGGGAAATAAAGCACGGAAAAGTATTGTTATTTGATTCCGTAGATTGAAGTAGATGGACCTGTTTTATGCTTTATCACCCTTAAGGCGAAAACGAATAAGAGTGCAAAAATCAAATCCAACAATAACGAAAAGCAGTTGTTGCAAACTATATGTTTCAAGTCTATTTCTTCCTTTATATACTATTTATAGAAAATTAATTTTTGCACCAATTTGTTCTTCTTTATTAGCTTCATGTACTTTATTTACTATAAAATTCAAAGTTAGAGAAATGCATTGCATTAAGTATTTAATATAATCCATTTAGATTTGAAGAAGAACAAAGTTTTTTGAATATTTAAAATTTTGAAAATCTCTTAATCTAATCTTATAAAAAATATTACTCTAAATTTAATGAGGTTTTCATTACCCCATGAAGCACAAACTTATTCACTAGTTAATGAAGTAAAATCAGGTAACTAAATTGAGAAATAAGAGATTGTGTTAGGTTTGAACGTAATTTTGAAAACTTTAATAATAGTGACTAATGAATGTAAAAATTGATAACATTTTATAACAGCGGATGAAATGTGACTTATATTTTGAAACAGACGATTAAATTTGATAAAGAGATCATTCATCTCCGTTCAAATTTGTATACAATACAAATTCTGAATTTTTGACAAAAATAATACATTATTTAAAGCAATTAGCAACAATGTTACATTACTTCAAAAAAATTCAGAAGTTGAATAAACGTATATGTGAGTAACGTTTAGGTAATACAGTATTTTTTAAAAATATTCTAACTATAAAAGTCAAGAGGGACAGAGATAAAATATAACGATGAGTAACCTTTTACAAATAATATGTTATTGAGAGTTACGACTCTCCAATTCAAATATAATTATTAATTATTCTTTGACAAAGTACAACTCATGAGTGCTTTCACTCTCTCAAACTCTATTTATTTGTTATTTTTCTTACTTCTCGCTCTTCGGGACAGAGATAAAATATAACTGTGATTAACCTTTTACAAATAATATGTTATTGAGAGTTACGACTCTCCAATTTAAATATAATTATTAATTATTCTTTGACAAAGTACCACTCATGAGTGCTTTCACTCTCTCAAACTCTTTTTATTTGTTATTTTTCTTACTTCTCGCTCTTCTTTCACTTCTATTTCTCCAAACAAACTACACCAAAAAACATATACAAAGAAAAAAAATACGCAGTTAAAGTGCTACTATACCAAATTCTCTTTCTCCTATTTTAAAACAAGAAAAGATTCATTCAAAAAAAAAATATCCTATACTAAATACACTATATACAATTAGACATTCTATAATGTCACCTAGTTATAACAATATTTTATTATAGCGATTTGATTTTCTTCGAAATTAATTTTTGTGTTATATTTTACTTCTCTATAACGAAATTCTACCTATAACAGTAATGATGTTTATTATAGCAGTACACTCTTTGTAAAATTATCTCTCTATAACAGCTAATTGAACCATTAACAGCTAATTCTACTTAGTCGATATTGGTGTTTATCGTGGTTACTGATTTATGAGGTTGACATTATTACTTGAGAATGATCATCCTCTAAGTTATCTACCCAAATTAGTTTCAAAATTACATTATTAAGCGAGGAAGTGAGTCTTTAATATAGATACATTAAGCAATATTCTCGTTTCATTAATCACGTGGAGTGTTTAGATATATCTCTATCCTAAACACAAATCATCCTTAAATGACTAATATCTAATGATTAAAGATATGATCCATATTCCTTCTATTCTTCATTCCGGCCCTCCACTTGGCACCACCAAAATAAATAGTCATGTAGTCATTAATATTATCATTCCCAACCCCTCACTCGGACATCACTGTAATGAATATGCAATTAAATACTCATATAAGGCCTACAATGTCAAATCAAGCCTTCGCTCGAAAGATGCAATAATAAATTAGTCATTTAATGAACAAAACATGACTAACAACATCAAGTCAAGACCCCACTCGAGCATCACAATAGTATATCCTCTCAAATTAAAAGTAATATGCATATAAACCCCTACCCGGATATACAATCACAAATAACTACTCAAGTCCATAATGAAGTTCACATAAGCCCTACACGGGCATCACAAAATAAATAACAATCTCAATTATAATAAATTGCGGACTACCCAAACCTAACTTAACCCATTCATTAACTCTCATTAGCTATTACAAGTATATTCATACTCTAAGTATTCTCTAAATATCCAATCATCCCATCAATAATGACGATAATAATATAATTATCCCCTAACAAGGCACTAACCCACTATCATCCAAATAAAGTCAGCTAACAAGATTCAAGCTCTAAAATGACAATCCATTCTTTAAAATTTGAGAATCACTAGGTTATCTATCTACATTTCACTCTAAGAATATTTAATAATAGTAGTACTAAGTAATCAAGGTAATAATCTAACGACAATCCATCAAAGACTCCGGTATCCATGGGGATGCTTGTCATTTCACCTAAGTGGGACCCACAATCCTAAGCAATACACACAAAAAAAAATTAAACAAGCATACAACACATAAACACTTCGAAAAAAAGTCAATGAACATCTTAGCATGCCTTAAATTAAGATCCACAAGTTCAAATGTAGTCTAAAACCTCAATTGAAATCCCAACTCTCTTGAATCAACACCAAATGTGTCCAATCCAATCAAATATGACATTTATAAGTCAAAAAAGGCTCAACTATACTCACACCAACTATATTTATTTCGAATTTACAAAAAATGCAAAAATTAATCCCAAATAAAAAAGGATAAAACTGAAAGTTTATTTTGCAAACACGTTTTTATTACATTAGGAACCTAAAACTGAAAATTCATGTAAAAATAAATTAAAAATGAGGTCCAAATCGAAAAAATATTATTTTTAAACTTTATCATGAAAATTGCAAAATAAAATTTAGAATTGAAGATTTAAAGGTGAGTTGATAGTGAAATCCGTGAAAAATAATAATACAATGTTTAGAAACATACCCATGAAGAAAATCTCAAAAAATTCTTTGAAAACGCTCAAATTCGAGCTCTCAAGCTCCAAAGATGGTGAAAATGGTGGATGATGAATGGCAAATTTACCACTCATTTACACTCAACATTCTTGCACGCTACTATGAATTGAATGTATAAATGAGACATATTTGCAATTAAATGCACTAATTTTCACATTTTGCAGGCATACAAGTTATGAGATGCAAAGATGTGGATTAAAGCTAAAAAGGATAAAAAAATGAGATGGAAAGATGTGGATTAAAGCTAAAAAGGATCAAAAAGGAGAAAAGAAGTACAGCTAGAAGACTTGAAGCAGAAACCAGCCTCAATTACCGCGATCGCCGTCCTCAGGCCATGATCGCGGCCAGTAATGCTAGGTTAAAGCAGTGCGATCGCGAGTTTTTAACCGCGGATGCAGCATTCACGATTGCGGACAAGTGTCAGCAATCGTGGCAACGCGGCAGTTTTGTAATTTCACAAAGTCGTCCCCAATTTCCTTAAGATACCAAACCCTCTCTCATGGAGAAAAATTCCCAATTTTTGGAAATCTCTTCCAGCATCTAGTTTTTAATTTGGAGGAAACATTATTGTACTAATTTTAGGGTGAAGAATACATTAGAGTAACTTCTAAGTGAAGGATTAGCATTTTTCACTTAAGATTTATTGAAACTTAAAGTTTGAATTTGCATCTTTTTTATCTTTCATGAATCTATTTGATGGAGATTTTGGTATATCTTTATTTATTATCCTTATGAGTTGTTAATTCTCCCTCTTGGGGTTATGTTTGAATAGGGCGCAAATGTGTGTGGGTTGTGATTGTTAGCTTAAATTCTTGGTTAATATTTATGGGTTTCACATATGTTTTCTTATAAAATGGAATTTGTTGGTGAAAACCTTAATATCTCTAAACACCACATCATCCTTGAAAGAGGGATGTGGGTAACATGAGGATTTGTGAATAATAAGATAGATAATAGTTACTCCTTTTTTATTGTCTTAGAAATAAGGATAAAATGTGGAATATCTATATCTTGAGCATTTTATTAGAAATAGGAATGCCCAATTGAAGTTTGGTAACGATTGGTTGACCACACCCACGAGGTATTCGAAAGAATTCGTAGCTGATAGTTTGGTACTTTATTCAATGGATGGTATCAAAATCCCTAACTGAGCCTACCCACGCATACTTTAGCTAAGATTTGGTGTTGATTTTCATGTACCCGCACACTAGTTGTCCCTAGTAAACCATAGCCCCAAGATCTGTTCCTAATTGATTACGCTCTAATTATTCTCAACCTCAAATTAGTCAGTTAGAAGTCTAATTTGTTATCTTTTTGAATTCTCTTAACATCTCCCAAACTACTTGTATCCTAGGTTTGAATTTAGCAAATAACTTTCACTTTGAACTTACTCAATCATCAGTTACATTATTCCTCGTAGATTTGACCCCGACTCAAAGTTGGGTAATATACTGATAATGATCTCTTTGCACTTAAATTGACGTGTGAGTTGAGTGTTATCAAAAATGACGTCATTGTCAGAGAACAATTTGGCGTATTGAGTTAGTTTGAATTTTAGCCTACTTTCTTGGATTCAAACTAGTAAATATTTGTTTGTGATTTTCTTTTGTTTCTTGTGTTAGGTAGATTTTTATTTTCATTTGCTTGTTACTATGACATCTTGAAATGAATATGAGTTTGGTGGTTGTAAATTTTATCTTGATGATCCATGTCCATATTGTGGTAGACCCCACTTTTGTCAAGATTGTAAATATGCTCCCCAAAAAAATGTGTGTGCACCATCTTAATACTATAGGGAGTAAAATTGTTCTTTCTTTGGTGGTCAAGATGGACATTGGAGTGATTGTCCAAATGCACTCTCCCCTAGTTATGCTAACAAAAATATTAGTTCTTCTTATGATTTTGATAGGTCTCATGATGTGATAAAGGAAGAACAACATGTCGGATACATTCGTGTTGCAACAATGCTTCTAAATCTCATGGATCGAGTGACTACAATGGAGGAGGACGTGCATCACTAGAATCAACCCATGATGGCATTTGGAATGGACAGTGAAAAATAAGAAGAAGTGGGTGAGAATACCAATCTTTCAAGTGTTATGTATATGCCCAATCTTCAAAATGAGGATGGTAAAGAAAAGATATCAAGCCATGAGCTTGATTATGAGCTTAATAGTGAAGAATCCTTGGTGATTTGCCAACCAACCAACCAAAAAATAATGAAGGATGCCACAGTAGAGGAATTGGTACTAGAGTCCAAAAAAGAAGCTAAGAAAATCCATTGTGAGGGCTCTAGTTCATTTTTGGATGAGAATTTCAAGATGAATGCGAATCCAGAATTGGGACAACGACTTCATTCTAATCACTTTTAAATATTATGCTTGTTGGATGTGATGAAAGTCAATCCACCTAAGCAAATGGCGAATTTGAGAGATGGGGTACAAAATTCTTATATTTTGGAGTTTGTCATCTTAAAAGGGAGAGATGACGTCCCTCATTTGAAGACTAGAAAGCTGAAAATCTGATATTCAACTAGTAGTTTTTTTATGTTCTTACTAATACCTAATGAGCCTACTCGAGAGTTTGATGTAAAGTTGGGTAAACGATTCAAGTCTTCAAAGTGGTGAGATAGAGACGTCATCAATACCTCCTCAACTCTATTTAGTCTTATTTTGGAAGATTTGAATCTTCTGTCCGACTTTCGCTCAAAACATAATGGTTACAAGATGGGACGTCAGTTTAAATCTTCTAAGTAGAGACATAAATGATACTTGAAGGGGTGTGTCGTGCCACGACATTAAATTTGGCACTCGATAGGAATCAACCCATCACGCCATAAAGTGGCCCGTATCCTTTCTTTTTAACTTGGTAGTGTAGATTTTAATTTTGTCATTGATTAATCCATGCATTTATGGCACTTTAGAGTGTATTGAATAAGTTTGAAAGAAGGTAAGTGTGGGATTTTTGCATGTTGGACTAAACAGGGGGAAATAGAGGTGCAAAAATGCCCTCTGTTAACACGATTGTTGGGTCTTTGTCGCAATCGCGATCATCCGATTGTCAACGATCGCGAACCTTGATCGCGATCGCAGCCAGACCTGGTTTAAAAGACCACCGGTCTCCTATTTACCTCACATTCCCCCTCCAACTTTTCTCTCAAATTACACATGTTCCCGTCTATATTTTGAGCATTTCAAAAGCATCTTTGCGTCCATCTTGCATCACTCTTACGGTTAGTGCTTTAAATTCATGTTTTTAATTATTGTGAGTAGGCCTTAGAGTGTATGAACTAGGTAGGGCCTAAAACTATGTTTTTCCTTGCTAAATTCTTGTTAAATCTTACTTGTGTGGTGATTAGTTGTTAAAAATAGTGTGCATACATGTGGAAAAATCTTGAGTATCCAAAAAATGTGTGAAATTGAGTAAAGTATAGAGAGCACACCAAGTGCCCGATCAAATGCCCAAAAGAGTCTATAACTCGTTATTTTCACATCGTGGGGGCATGATTAAGTACTTAGAAGTTTTGTTTGATATGCTTATTGATTAATTGTTGTTTTCAAACATATTTTGGCCTTAAAATTAGATTGTGAAGCTTTTGAAAATCTAGCCCAGTCTGGCCTTAGTTACCTTGATTGAGGTCACGGGATCGTGATTGCGGAACCAGTGATCACTGTTATCGAGTCACGATCGCGGCACCATAATTACAACCCAGTGGCCTGTGATCGCCATAACTGAGGCTGAATCTCAGCCTGGGCCAAAATTTCTACACTTTGAATTTTTGTTCAAACACCACCAAGTACCCATCCCATGAGTTTTATAAGACAAAATAGTCTAGTTTAAGCATGAAATTATTGATGATAAATATTTTTGTTGTACTTATGTTTTTTAGGTTTACATTATTGAGAATTATGACCAAATTCGATTCATGACTCCTGAGTGCCACAACCAATACTACGATGAGCTTCTAAGGACAAAGCTGCTTCCGAAAAGGAGTATATGTTTGGAGAAGGTGTCGAAAAATCTTTCAGCATTTCATGATAGGCTCGTGGATAATAGGTGGAGATGTTTTTCTCTGGATCCTTGTCGGGCACATAAGCAGTGGGTACGAGAGTTCAACGCTAATCTTAGTATAGTATCTTTTAAAAACCCAGTTATCAGGATTTAGGGAGGAATGTGCAATTTAAGGTGGAATAAATCAATGATCTATATGGGCTCCCAAATGTAGACATAGTTGACATTGAAGCTAAGGGGTGTGAGCCGGAAAGCTAGATGGTAGAGAGGTTGAGCCCTGTCAAGGAGATCTCGTGGGTGGCAACCAAGAGGGTCATCTCGATGAATGACTTCACTACTGAGGCCCGAATATAGCTTAATATCATTTGCATTCGGATCTCTCCTTGCACTCACTTGAGTGCAACTACAGATTTGCGTTCCCACATGGTTCCCTGTATACTCGACAACATTTCTTTAAATGTTGGTCGTCAGGTGATATCTGCTGGTAATATCTGATATGAAGTTTTTCAGAAACCATGGTGGTATGTATCTCTTATTCCCTTCTTTTATCACTGAGCTATTCAGGAGAGTTGGGGTTGTGGAATACCTAGGAGATACTTGGGTGCGCCTTGAACCCCTATTTATCCTCTCAAAATTTGGGGTTAAGGTGCACCAGGAAAAAGCAAAAATAGAAAGATCGACTTGAGAAAGTCGACATGTGAGGAGTCAGAGTCATGTGGGTCATTCACTGTTGGGCCTCTTGAAGATATTGGTGTTGATATTAGGGTAATCAAGGGGCTTGTGTCAATATTGCCCCAGAGGCAGAGAGAGCCCTCCACCACCCGCTACTCATATGTGTCCCGATTGAATTATGAGAAGTATCCAAAGGACCAACAGACCCAGGGAGCCACCATTTCTAGGCTCAAAAGGGCATACTCAGCGTTGACAGAGTATCACAGGAAGCTTCGGGACTCCCACGAGAAGATGAAGAAAAGGGAGAAGAAGAAAGATAAGTTTTTCAGTAAGATGTAGAAAGAGGTAAAGGGCCTGTGGAAAGTCCTGATATTCTAAGACAGACTACCTTCTCCCAAGATGGACAGCGATGATGAGGCCCCTACTGAGTGGTCCGGTGCTGATGCTGATTGAGATGATGCAAGTCCGCAAGCGAGAGCAGCTCCTGATGCAGTTTCAGAGAGCACCCTTATCTCTGTTTTGTGCTCTATTATTTATGCAGTGAGGACACTGCTAGCTTTTCAGTAGGGGGTGTCTGTCCCCGGATCTGTATTATTTAGATATTTCTGGATGTTTTGATGACTTTTTGGATGATTTTTAATTTTTTATTTCTGGGTTGTATTTTTTGGGCACTCTGATGGTGCCCATATTTCATGGATTAGTTGTTTGGTTTGTTTTTACATTTTTACTTTATCTTTATTTTGGTTATGGTGATATTGGACTAGCTTTTTCCTATGATAGATTGAGTGAGGACATTCTTAAGGAAAAAGCATTGTGATTGAGTTTCGAGCCATGAATGTAGGGGAAGTCTGAGTATCCGTAGCATCGAGGTAATAAATGCAAGAAAAATCTGAGTACCTGTAGCATTTTGAATTTGGGATCTAATTATACCTATGGAGAAGTCTGAGTATCCATATGGTTTGCCCGTATGAAAGCCAACATGTGAGACGAAGGCTTATTTTGGTTCCATAATTAGCAAATTATGCGTGGTGCAAATGTAAAGAAAACACCCCCTTCCGTCTAAAATTTTTTTCAAAAATCAAGGGTACAGACATGAGCGATCTTGTATCAATACTTTTTCTCTTTTTATGACTCCAAAATTTTGGCTTGTGAAAATTGGTAAATACTCTATTTTTGTCTCTAACGGGAGGGGCAATTGAACCTCCTTGGCGAATTTGTATGTCATATGCGGTGAACTTATTTGTTTAAATCTCATGTATACTTGTACCATCTAGAACTTGCCCCATTAGTCTATCAAGACTAATTTTGATTGTACTTGGTTGGTGAGATGATCCTAGGCCATTTTTGCGATATTGAAAGTCCACTCTAGCCTAAAAAGTCTACCCTTGCATAAATGTTATCCCTAGTCATCCACTTTGAGCCTTTGGACCTTTTTTTGGAAAACACATCACAAGTCGTGAGTCATTCAATTTTTATTCCTGTTTTGAACCCTACCCTCCTTAAACTTTGTTTTATCCTTTACGGATTCATTTGACGAGAAAAAATGATTTGATCCCTTTAAAACTATTTCAAAAGATTCAAAAAAAATTCAAAATAATTTTAAAAAATTCATAGAGTCGCCTCTTAATTTCTATAGAAAAAATCAAGAAAAAACTTAAAAGGAGTTTCAAAGGTTCAATAACAGAAATAAACCTTTAAAACTAGAAAAACTGGATAAGGGTTCAATTAACGCTCTAAGAAGGTTTTTAAGGCACTTAGGATTGTCCGTTTAAAATGATTTACCAAAAAGAACTAACTTGACCAACTAAATGTGGCTAATTTTTACGAAGACTTGATTTTATAAAAAATATTACCTTTAACTATTTTTTGAAGACTTAAAATAACATGTGTCAACCAAGTGAAAATTGGTCCTATTTAACTTGAGAAAATTTCCTGTAAAGAAGGTTGAGCTAAACCCGTTTTTTTTCATAAATTATTCTTTCAAATAAGAGGGAGAAACAAAGTTATTTTTAAATATCATTTTTGATTAAAAAAATATTTGTCTTTAAAGAAAAATATCAATTTAAACAAATTATGAGCCTTGACTAATTAGTGAAAATATTTTTATTTTTTGCAAAGAAAATTGATTTTAGGTCGATGAGAATTCTTTTCTTAAATGAACTACTTTGACACATTGATAAAATAAAATGCCATTTTGATTATTTTTTTTAGAAAAAATTATTTTAAGAAAAAACATAAAGAAAGATATATTTTTATTAATTTTGAATATTACGCTATAAAATAACAAAGGAAAAATACAGAGATAAACAAAAATAATAATTCGAAGGGGATTTATAAAGGCTAGCCAAATTAATAATTTAATGCAAACATATTATCAAATAGGATTTACAAGGAGATGAATAAGAAGAATTAAAAGATGGGCCTTTTCCAAATCTAGCCAACTTTTGGGCTCATTCTTTATGGACTTTTGGTCCATTTCTGCAGTTGTATACCAGCTGTATACTGACTGTATATCATCCTCGTTTTACTGCATTTTTTCTGTATATACGCTGTATAACAGCATGGAAAACCTTTGATTCTTGCTCCTAGCTTTACCATAAGTCATATCTTGACTTATATCAGTCACTTTTAACCTGTAAACCTCATATATCAGGCTTATACAAATGTATACCAGCCTCGTTCCTTCAAAAATGAAGGCATTTGAAACTTGTAGAAGATGTAGGCCTGGTCCATCGAGAAATGTAGGAAATGGAGCCCTTTGAGACTCAAGTCGGTGTCACGTGCATCAAGAAATAAAGATTGGAATTTATTCAAATTGTACTAATATAACTAGTTAAGAAAGCAACACTTAAAAAATTGTTATTAATATATATCCACTATTAACTCTAGAATCAATTTGAATGGAGTAAAAGAGTTTAGAACTTTCAAGACAATATCAAATTTTAAACGGCAATTGCTACGTGCACGTAGAAAATGGATCAAATGCAGCAAAATGAATTATTTGTAAGAGAATGAATTAATCGTGCCAACTTTAGAGAGACATTATTCTATTTCAAACAAGGCAAATCTAAGGAAGTAAAATTTATTTGGTACATCCGTAAACACTAATAACCAATATGGAAAGCAATGGAAAAAGGAAAATCGACTTCCGAGCCACTGTTTTCCAAGCAATACAGAGAAACAAAAAGGCAAATTTTCTCTTTGACAAAATATACTTATTAACAAAATCAAGAAATCCACATAGAAGTTAAACTTGTTGAGTGAATTTTCATTCCCGCAACAAACAAGAAAAAGAATAAATAATTTCAAAATCTGACATACCACCAAACAACACAAATAACGAAACATAATAAGATGCAGCCTAGGAACTACAGAAATCCTAAGTTTCTACAGCAAACAGTCCCAGCCATTATGATAACGAGAGAAGTCTATAAAGAAGACGGTGAAGAACAATCAACTAAAAGAAAAAATGAAGATGTGTTAACCTTTTTTTCGGGGCAGCGAATGGGATTACGAGTTTTTCAAGGATGAAACCTTCACCACGGCCAAAACTAGATTCCAATCGATAGATAGAGTTCAACTGAATTCGTTGGAAATTGATTTTTCAAGTTTTCTTTCCGGATTTTTGGTTGCGTGAGGTTAGAGACACGCTTCTCCAGAACACCCTTTTTTCCCCTAAAATTCCTCCTCTTTTCCCTTATCCTTCAACCACTATTTATAAGATAAGTTGGGGGAGAAAATAGGTTTCGAATTTTGAAAAAAGGATGGATTTCAAATCTAAAATTTCAACCAATTCTTAAAAAAAATTCACATCCATAGTGAGACAAAGGCCATATTTTGTACTCAAAAATCAGTGGAGAGAAGGAGGAAAGAGTCGTTACTTTGCTTGGTCAAAGGAGGTGAATTGATTTTTTACCCAAATTGATGAACCACCAACTGAAAAGATGAGAGCATTCTGCATTTTATCCATAAAAGACTATCTGAGAAGGCAAAATAGTAAATGAGACGTCTGGAATTTTGTCGTTATTGATGTGGTGATACCGTCGTTGTTGGCTGTTTGTGGTTACAACATTGAAATTGTACGTTGTTGTTGAGGTTGTCGCCGTTACGTCATTTGTGTATTGAGTTAGTGACGAAATCGGGTCTCGGGGTCGGGTTTTGCACGTTGTTGCTCGTTGTTATTGTTGTTTGTTAACAACTGTTGACTGTTGTTGATGATGTCGTCGGTGAGTACCGCGGGTTTTGTCTGAAGAGAAATAAAGGGGGAGATCGGGTCGGGTCGACGATAGTGTTGGGCTGGATGGGTCATGGGCGGCTGATTGTTCAAGTTGGGTCTGTTGGGCTTGTTTAGGAAGGGGCTGGGATGGTGTAATTGGGTAGGTTAGAATTAGGCTATTATTAAATATCCTAATTATTAGGATTTTAGTCAATTATGTTTAAATCATAACCTAATTGAAAATTGATTGGCCAATTACATCGTAATTGTGGCCAAGTTGATTTCAATTAAGGTCAAATTTAATTAATTGGCTAAATCTTATAAAAAAATTAAAATAAATTAATAACTAGTCTAATCTCAAGCTTCTTGGTTCAATAAAATCAAAACATGTATCAAATAAATTATTTCTCAGATCAAATTATGTTTAAACCAAAATTTTACCCATTTGAATTAATTTAGAGATAACCTTTTATTAAAAATCTATTTTTAGTAAAATAGTTATTTAAGTAACAAAATAATACATCCTTGTATACGTGAATACAAAAATACATATAATTTGTTTCTTAAATGGCAAATTTTATGCAAATAAATATTTTAGAAAAAATTTATCCAACAAAATAAATATTTCAATTTTATTTATAATCGAAGAAACTCAGAATTAAATTTAGTTGCGGAAGGTAAAATTAGATGTCAACAAACTTGAAAATGCAACTTGAGGCTGAGGTAACTTTGGGCCACGAAGTTGTAAGTGAGTGCCTAAGAGCTTAAGCATTGAGAACAAATGAATAAGAAAAAAAATGGGATTCAACAAAGGAAAGAAAAGCACGAAGTGTGCAAGAAAAAAAAATGAAAAGAAAATGGGTGAACGAAGGAAATAAAAGTAGGCACATGTGTAAAGGGTGAAAACAAAAGAAGTGACTCTGGTCAAAATTTGGATGGAATAGTGTGATGTAGATGTTCAAGGAGGCTATAACCATGTTGATCCTAAATGATATCCTACCCTACCCCAAACCTACGTTACAAGCTCAAAAAGCCCTTTGAGATCTTCGATCAAGTGTATTCATTGTAGTGGCGATTGAAAATAGGGACAAGCCTGTGGCATGGTACTTGTTAGCATCGAGAGTCCTCGAGAGAGAGAGCGTTTTACACTTAAATATTTCATTGCATATTTGATAAATTGGTGTGTGGAATTTTCCTTCTTGTGAGAAGGCATGTAAACAAGTTGAGGTGGGTGATTTTGTCATCTTCCAAAAAATGAGTCAAAAGGAGTATAATGAAGTTGAGGTCAAAGGTAAGTCACTTTGGAAAGAGGTAGTGTTGCTTGAGGACAAGCAAAACTCTAAATTGGGGTTTTTGATGAGTGACAAATTTACCATTCATTTGCACTCAACATTTGTGCACGGTACTATGAATTGAATGTATAAATGAGACATATTTGTGATTAAATATACTAATTTTCACATTTTGCAGGCATACAAGTTATGAGATGGAAAGATGTAAATTTGAATTAAAAAGGAGAAAAGAAGTGCAGCTAGAAGACCTGAAGTAGAAACCAACCTCAGTTACCGTAATTGCGGCAAGTCAATCTAGGTCAAAGCGGCGCGATCGCGAGGTTTTGACCACGGTCGCGATAGCCACAATCGCGGACAAGTGTCAACGATCGCGGCAATGCAGAGTTGTACCCGGGGGCAGTTTTGTAATTTCACAACAACCGTCCTCAATTTCCTTAAGAGGCTCAAACCCTTTCTCATGGAGAAAAATCCTCAATTTTGAAAATCTTTTCCACCATCTAGTTTTCAATTTGGAGGAAACATTATTGTACTAATTTTGAGGTGAAGAATACATTAGAGTAATTTCTAAGTGGAGGATTAGCATTTTCCTTTGAAGATTTATTGAAACTTGAAGTTTGGATTTGCATCTTTTTTATCTTTCATGAATCTATTTGATGGAGATTTGGGTATATCTTTATGTAATACCCCGTATTTTCGTGCTAGAATTTTAACCATCGTTCCTGCGCGTCTACGCTCTAATCCAAGTGATTCTCACGTGAATACAAGTTACATGATAATTATCCTAGTCTATGGAGTAAGTTTAGAGGTGGAAAATATTTATAGCAATGAACTAGAATAAGGTTGAGTTAAGACCAATTGATTCATCCAAAATTTGACATTTGATTCTACAAGGGTCAACTTCAAACGTGTATATCTCTTAATATATATGGAATTCTTCATCCTAAGATCTATCAAATTGTATATAATTGAATTATCTTTCCAACGATTCCAATTTCACGAAAATCCAATACTCGAGCAAAAAGTTATGCCCATTTTCGTGAGAGGCAGTAAGGGTGTGCGATGGGCAATGCGCCGCCCAATCAAATGTGTGCGATTGGGAGTGCGAGGCACACTTAAATATCTGCCATAAGGTGTACGACTCACACCTTAAGGTCTGCCATGGGTTGTGCGCCGCATACCTCACTTCCAAGTGCCAAAAATACCCCTATATATGTCTATAACACGGGATTTAACCCCAATTATTCAAAATAAGCTCTCATTCACCAAAAATTCACCACGAACAACCTTTAGGGTTTCAACATAAAAACCCCAATAGCTAGAGATTCAACCGTGGGAATTCTATAATTTTTCCATATTCGGAATCCCCATTACGAAGGCTACGAGAGACACCCAAAAGTTCGTGAATAGCATTACGCCATTCGGAGAGTCATTCAAAGCTTCAAGTTTAAGGTATGTGGGGGTTTTCAACAAGAACACCCTTTCATTCTTGTGCCCAAAAATATTTTTCTTTTACGAAGTTATGGATTTTTTTTTATGTTTTATTATGAATTTGAAGCATGAATTTATATCTTATATTGATTCTCATGAGATTATGACATTATCGATATTTTAGAAGTGGAATTATATGAGAACAATGATATTTTGTGCTTAAAGCTGAAATTTCCAGATTTTGAAGAAATTTATATATGTTTATGATGTAAAGCTTGAATCTTGATAAGTTTTAATGTGATATTGAGACATGGGTTTTGAACTCTATTTGAGATTGTTGTTTTTGAGAAATCATGTGTTATAGGCACCTTGAATTTGAATGAATTGAAATGATAAAGAAGATTTGACCTTTCGATCATAAAAAGGGGTTGATTTTGAACTCGAGATGAGAAAAGAAATCCACTTTTATTGATTTATTATGAAAGGGGTAGCATGATGGATCCCGTTGTGAATTGTTGAACTATTTTATGGTGGATTTTCTTTTGAAAATATCTAAGCTAAGTCCGGGAGTAGTCTTTAGCACCGAGCGGGAGGTATAGCGGGTTTGGTACTTCCCTAGAACTACGTGCCCCTTTAGGAGACGGAATTGAGGCAGATTTATATAGTGATCACTAGTTAATGAAAGATTAAGGTCCTACTCCGATGGCAAGGATAGGACAGCTCTCCCCAACGTGGGTTGGACGTTGGACTCCATGTAGCTCACATGGTTTATGTCGGTTATGAGAGACTCCCAATATGTGTGTGTGTACTCTTCTATCTAAGATGAAAATATATTCGCTTGAAAGACTGAGTTTGAGAAAGCTGTTGTTTTCGAAAGACTGAAAGGATATATTCTAAAGAGAATTGTTGTGAGATTTGATTGCTTTGATGATTTGAAAACGAGGTGAAAGTGAATTGAGAACTTATTATGATGACTCACATGTTTTACCTAATATATATTACTCTCTTATGATTATGATGATTTTATTCGAGCTAAGTGAGTCATTTATATCAGCATGCATAATTTTATAAACTGTGATGATATTAAGATATTATGTTATATATGCATTGCACCCCTAAATGCTCGGTACGTTTCCATGGTACTGACCCACATATTCGTATGTGGGCTACATTTTCTCGGAATGTAGGTACAAGGTATAGTACGCACCTTTAGATCCAGTCAGTTTGCGGCATCCAGTCAACAGGTGATGAGTCCTTTCGATTCATGGGCTCGAGTCAGTTATGCAGAATTAATAATGTTGTATTTTTCTTATTCAGTCATATTGAGTGGGGATGGTTGGGAGTCATGACCCGGCTACCTTGAGTCAGTACTAGTAGAGGCTTCATAGACAGTCAGTAGAAGTGGATGTATTCAGTTTCAGTTTTGGTTGTAAAAGCAGAGTTGTAATATTGTAAATTCAGTTTTGTATCTGTCATATTCAGAAAAGAGTTATTTTTCGCAAATTTATATAGATTTATACTTTTTATTCATTTGCTTATGAGTTATGCCAGTAGAATGGTTAGCTTGGGGTCACTTGTGACCCTAAGCACCGCGTGACGTCTCGGGACCCGATTTTGGGGCGTTACAAACTTGGTATCAGAGCACAGAGTTCAAGTGTCCTAGGGTGTCTATGAAGCCGTGTCTAGTAGAGTCTTGTGGAACGGTACGGAGACATCTGTACTTTTCTTCGAGAGGCTACAGGGCATTTAGAAAATGTCTTCTTTCTTTCAAGTCTTAAATTGTGCTATAGAAAAGTTCTCCAAGAAACTTATATAGATTCGCATCTTACTCTAGTCAGGCCATCTCTGCCTTATTTCCAAGGTATCAGAAATAGTTAAGCTTAATTCTCCATAGATAGTTATGGAATTGTAAGAGAGCTACAAAAGTATCCTATCAGTACTTTTGAGTTCTGAAAATTGAAGTATTTTAGCATGCCTGTAGAAATCGTGCACTAAGCCCGAGTCAGATATGTTTTCAAATTTCTCCTCAGAATCCATAATGATAATCTATATTTCTCTATCTATGTACTGTTCTTGAGGTAACATGTTCGGCAAGTTCCAATTTTCTCCCCAGATAATGCTCTTATATTTTCTAGCAGAAGTTTTAGAAGTTTCATAAAGTGGCTTAAGAGGAGCCTTCTAGTGTGTTATAAGTCCTTCAAATTTAAGTTATGCCCTCGTTCTTATGAGTTATTTAATTAAGACAGAGTAAGGTGTATTCTTAGATCATTGAATGTTGTGTGTCAAGTTTCTATCTCTTGTATTATGTAATTTTTTTATCATTATGTTTGTGAAAAATCAAAGTCTAGTGAAGCCGTGTGGGGCCTATTTCGATTCACTAGCATATTTGCTTTGTTATTTATCTCATTTTCATGTTCAAAAATATAAAACCAAAGTCTAGTGAAGCCGTGTGAGGCCTATTTTGATTCACTAGCATAGTTGTTTTGTTATTCATATAATTTTCTTAATCAAAACACAAAACCAAAGTCTAGTGAAGCCGTGTGAGGCCTATTTCGATTCACTAGCAACTTATTGTTTATTTTGTTGTTCCGGTGTTAGTTGAAAGTGTGGGTTTCTGTGTAGTGACAGAAGTAGTAACGTTTAGTTGAAAGTCTTGTGTTAGTTGAACTTGTGGGTTTAGAAGTGTAGTGGCAAGAATGGTGGTAAGGGCGATTTATTGAATATGTATAGCTGAATTTTTGCTTATGATTGAATTAGTAATGAAGTGATATACCCTTGTTTGTTAGTTTAGTGAAGTTAGAGAAAGAGATTATTAGTTAAGGTGGATTGTTGTTTGCTTGAAGTATGAAAAGAGTTATTGATGGTATTTGTTGTGCTAGGAAAGTATAGGTTTTGATGGAAGTACTTGGTGGTTGAGTATTGTTAATTTAGGCTTTCCTGAGATTGAAAGAGGAAGTTTAGTTGAAATTTATAGAGCTATGAAAGTAATTTAGGTGTAAATATGGGTAAATAGTAATGATGTGAAGAAGGAGGATATGTTAACAGATTATGAATAAGATAGGCCATATGATTATGATCAATTATCATTGTGTACTAGTTTTTCTTAATGCTATGTTCTATAGTTTTGAAGTGAGAATTGTGTGTGAGATTGGATTGTAAATCATGTTTAGATCTAGACATTAAGTTTGAACAGTTGATGGTTCGGTTGTTGATGCTAGTTATATGGAGGTAATCTAGTAGGCCTGAACAGTGTATGCAAGAGTGTAAGATCATATGTTCGTAATTAAGTATGGTGTAGAGGTGTGCCCAAGATGATATGGGGATGCATTATTTTTCAAGGATTATTGCATATTGTGGGGTTAGTAGTAACGTTAAGTTTCTAGGTGGAGAAAGGCTAGTTAGATAATTCATGATGTTCTTGATAGCTAAGTTAAGGAGTTATGATTGAAGATGTTGAGCCTTTTTAGTATGATTATTATTCTCATGGTTTGGAGAAAAAAATATAAGAATAGATGTGTAATCTTGGTAGGTTATGATTATGTGATTAGAGATGTAGGTATGGTTGCAAATGAGAGTGTAAGTCTTTGATGATGATTATTAAAGCTAGAAAGTTAAGGATGGCATATGGATGGGTTGTTCAAGAATGAAGTTGGTAAGTTCGAAATTAGTTTATTCTTGTGAGTTTAGCATTTATGTGTAGATAATAGAATGATGAAATTATGGCTTAATCTCAAGGATATGGAGTAGACTATCATACTTAGAATACCGGCTTTGACCTAAGGGGGAGATGGTTAATGAAGAACCAAACCGAGTTTTGAGAATTAGATTGTGATACATGTCAATAATGAGTTATGATGAGATAGTGATCCCTTCTTACTCTAGAGTATTCCTTGGATTTCAGTCATTACAACACCAAATCCATCACTTACTTGACAAATCCATGCCACAGACCCATGCTTATACCTATCATGTGTGCTCAAGCCCATTCTCAGCTTCTAGCAAGTATGTAACAGCTTCACTCTGTGATTCGAGTTATCTCTCATGAATCTATGAACTCCAGTCTTATGTTGAATAGCTCATGATAAGTATGAACTCATGTTTCAGAGTATGACCTGTTTTTAAACTCATGATACTAATGAAGTTCACATTATATTATGCATTTCCTCAACTTAGATTTCTTTGATGAATCCATGCCTTTGATATTTTATTCCTCTGGCCTCAGATAAGTGTTAAAGTTACGTGTTGTAGTTTTCGTGCTTCAGGTCCTTACGTGTTAGCCTTCGGTGACCTCTTTCAATGTTAAGATAGTGACGATGATAATGGATAAATAATGGTTTAGATGTGGGGGAGTTGATGACCCTCGTTAAGAAAGATTATTTATGATTTTCTATCTAAGGCTAAAGTGTGAAGTAAGATTGAGGTCAAATCTTTGATACATGTCATGGTTAGTTAGAAATTGTATGTGTGTTCTTAAGAATGGTGCAAGAAAATTGTGGTTGATAAAGGTTTAGAGAATATGCGAAGTATGCCTTTATGTGGTTTTTCCTTGAAGTTCATATGAGATTTTAATGATAGGCTTGAATGTCATGTCGGGTGTAAGATGATGAATACAATATGCGCTAGTGAATTCATATCAAGAGTTTTGAATTAGTCATTGAAGTGGTAAGGCATTTTATGCTTAGGGTGTGAGCTCTACGAAGATCTAGAATATTGAATCGTGTGGTTTAGACTAGTATTGTGGAGTGGCATGTTGTATCTTATGATTTAGAGTTAGTCTTGACCTTGGTGAGAGGACTTAGTTTACTTTAGACCTTGCAGAAAGATTTATCAGTGGCCATGTAAGAATTCTAAGTTGAATCAAATGAGTATGGTATTTAAGGGGAATAGTATAGTTAAGAGAGCATTTTAGAAGTGATGCTAATCTTGAAAGTAAGAAGTTGCGTTGCCTGCGGCCTAGTAATCCTATCCTAGTTTAGGAGTTATATATTTTTATTCCATTCTATGGATTTATATCAATGTTGTGATTCCTTAGTCAGATATTTTTTTTTCCAGATCATGCCCAAATCCGTTGCTCCGTAATGTTAATAGAATTTCATAGAAAAATGCTGATAAAATACTCCATTTGAGTATGGACAGTCAATATGATTCGATCCTTATAGCCTGCAATCCAGTTAACAAGCAAGACGATAAGCTCTTATAAAGTTCTAACTTTTTATCTAGTATTACTATCTAAAGTTTCATGAGTATTGCTATTTTGTGAGATAATTCCGTTCGATCCAAGCATCATGTTCCAGATTTGGCAATTTAATCATGTCTCATTTCATAAGTGTTCAGCGCATAATCTCAATTTTCCAAGTGTTTTAGTCCAGACGGTGTAATACCCCTTGTATGATCTAAGTCCTGTTGTCTCACGATTCACACTTGCACAAGTTATTCCTTCTTAGTTCGAGATGTATTAATGGATCATGAACACTTCAAGTGAATCCTCAACTATCAACATGTATCAGTTCCTTGAAGCAAGTAAAGTAGAGCTAGCTCAGAATTCAGTTTCATGATAGAAGTTTGAATGATTCAGCTCAGTTCATGCATCAGTTTCAGTTTCAGCTATTAAGTCATGATTCAGTTAGTAAGTATCCTGTGTAGAGTCACAGTCTCTTCCTAGTATTTTCACCAAATTATTATCATTCGGGGACGAACGATCCCAAGAGGGGGATGTTGTAATACCCTGAGTTTTCATGTCATAAACCTCTCATCCTTTCTCATGAGATCAGATCCAGTGCAAAGTAATGGTTACTCATAAGTTGACACTCTCGTTTCTATCTTAGCCATATAGTTATTTTTCTTGAGGATTCATGCACTTGCAGACCAGTTCAGTAGCTCATTATTCTTGCGATCCAGTGATTCAGTTCTATCAGTTACACATGATATCTTGAAGACTAAGATTCCTCTGTGTTTCAGGTTAATTATCCACATTCGAGGACGAATGTTCCCAAGGGGGAGATAATGTAATACCCCGTATTTTCGTGCTAGAATTCTAACCGTCGTTCCTGCGCGTCTAAGCTCTAATCCAAGTGATTCTCACGTGAATACAAGTTGCATGATCATTATCCTAGTCTATGGATTAGTTTAGAGGTGGAAAATATTTATATCAATGACCTAGAACAAGGTTGAGCTAAGACCAATTGATTCATCCAAAGTTTGACATTTGATTCTACAAGGGTCAATTTCAAACGTGTATATCTCTTAATATACATAGAATTCTTCATCCCAAGATCTATCAAATTGTAGATAATTGAATTAGCTTTCCAACGATTCCAATTTCTCGAAAATCCAATACCCAAGCAAAAAGTTATGTCCATTTTCGTGAGAGGCAGTAAGGATGTGCGATGGGCAATGGGCCGCCCAATCAAATGTGTGCGATTGAGAGTACGAGGCACACTTAAATGTCTTCCATAAGGTGTGCGACGCACACCTTAAGGTCTGCCATGGGTTGTGCGCCGCATACCTCACTTCTAAGTGCCAAAAACACCCCTATATATGTCTATAACACGGGATTTAACCCCAATTATCCAAAATAAGCTCTCATTCACCAAAAATTCACCAAGAACAACCTTTAGGGTTTCAACATAAAAACCCCAATAGCTAGAGATTCAATCGTGGGAATTTTATAATTTTTACATATTCGGAATCCCCATTACGAAGGCTACGAGGGACACCCAAAAGTTCGTGAATAGCATTACGTCATTCAGAGAGTCATTCAAAGCTTCAAGTTTAAGGTATGTGAGGTTTTTCAACAAGAACACCTTTTCGTTCTTGTACCCAAAAATATTTTTCTTTTACGAAGTTATGGATTTTTTTTTATGTTTTATTATGAATTTGAAGCATGAATTTATATCTTATATTGATTCTCATGAGATTACGACATTATCGATATTTTAGAAGTGGAATTATATGAGAACAATGATATTTTGTGCTTAAAGCTGAAATTTCCAGATTTTGAAGAAATTTATATATGTTTATGATGTAAAGCTTGAATCTTGATAAGTTTTAATGTGATATCGAGACATGGGTTTTGAACTCTATTTGAGATTGTTGTTTTTGAGAAATCATGTGTTATAAACACCTTGAATTTGAATGAATTGAAATGATAAAGAAGCTTTGACCGGTTGATTTTGAACCCGAGATGAGAAAAGAAATCCACTTTTATTGATTTATTATGAAAGGGGTAGCATGATGGCTCCCGTTGTGAATTGTTGAACTATTTTATGGTGGATTTTCTTTTGAAAAGATCTGAGCTAAGTCCGGGAGTAGTCTTTAGCACCGAGCGGGAGGTATAGCGGGTTTGGTATTTCCTAGAACTACGTGTCCCCATAGGAGCCGGAATTGAGGCGGATTTATATAGTGATCACTAGTGAATGAAAGATTAAGGTCCACTCCGATGGCAAAGATAGGACAGCTCTCCCCAACGTGGGTTGGACGTTGGACTCCATGTAGCTCACATGGTTTATGTCGGTTATGAGAGACTCCCAATGTGTGTGTGTACTCTTCTATCTAAGATAAAAATATATTCGCTTGAAGACTGAGTTTGAGAAAGATGCTATTTTCGAAAGATTGAAAGGATATATTCTAAAGAGAATTGTTATGAGATTTGATTGCTTTGATGATTTGAAAACGAGGTGAAAGTGAATTGAGAACTTATTATGATGACTCACATGTTTTACCTGATATATCTTACTCTCTTATGATTATGATGATTTTATTCGAGCTAAGTGAGTCATTTATATCAGCATGCATAATTTTATAAACTGTGATGATATTAAGATATTATGTTATATATGCATTGCACCCCCATATGCTCGGTATGTTTCCATGGTACTGACCCACATATTCGTATGTGGGCTACATTTTCTCGGAATGTAGGTACAAGGTATAGTATGCACCTTTAGATCCAGTCAGTTCGCGACATCCAGTCAGCAAGTGATGAGTCCTTTCGATTTATGGGCTCGAGTCAGTTATACAGAATTAATAATGTTGTATTTTTCTTATTCAGTCATATTGAGTGGGGATAGTTGGGAGTCATGACCCAGCTACCTTGAGTCAGTACTAGTAGAGGCTTCATAGACAGTCAGTAGAAGTGGATATATTCAGTTTCAGTTTTGGTTGTAAAAACAGAGTTGTAATATTGTAAATTCAGTTTTGTATCTGTCATATTCAGAAAAGAGTTATTTTCCGCAAATTTATATAGATTTATACTTTTTATTCATTTGCTTATGAGTTATGCCAGTAGAAGGGTTAGCTTGGGGTCACTTGTGACCCTAAGCACCATGTGACGTCTCGGGACCCGATTTCGAGCGTTACACTTTATTTATTATCCTTGTGAGTTGTTAGCTCTCCCTCTTGGGGTTATGTTTGAATAGGGTGCAAATGTATGTGGGTTGTGATTGCTAGCTTAAATTCTTGGTGATAGTTTTTGGGTTTCACAAATGTTTGCTTATAAAATGAAATTTATTGGTGAAAGCTTCAATTTCTCTAAACACCACATCATCCTTGAAAGAGGGATGTGAGTAACATGAGCATTTATGAACAATAAGATAAATAATAGTTACTCCATTTTTATTGTCTTAGAAATATGGATAAAATGTGGAATTGCTATATCTTTGGCATCTTCTTAGAAATAGGGATGCCCAGTTGAGGTTTGGTAATGCTTGGTTGACCACACCCACGAGGTACTCGAAAGAATCCATGGGTGATAGTTTGATACTTTGTTGAAAGGCTAGTATCAAAATCCCTAGCCGAGCCTATCCACACATACTTTAGCTAAGATTTGGAGTTGATTTTCATGTACCCACACACTAGTTACCCCTAGTAAACCATAGATCCAAGATTCGTTCCTAATTGATTACGCTCTAATTATTCTCAACCTCAAGTTAGCCAGTTAAAAGTCTAATTTGTTATCTTTTTTGAATTCTCTTAACATCCCCCAAACTACTTGTACCCTAGGTTTGAATTTAGCAAATAACTTTTATTTTGAACTTGCTCAATAACCACTCACATTGTTCCTCGTGGATTCAACCCTGAATCAAAGTTGGGTAATATACTGACAACGATCACCTTGCACTTAAATTGACATGTGAGCTGAGCGTTATCAATGGAATAGAGTTGTGAATCTTAACTTGGTTAGAAATCATGAAAAACAAAATAGATATTCTTGAAAATTGAGAAAAGTGAATGAAAAATTACATTGTCAAAAATACAAAATGAAGCAAAGTCTAAAATTTATATATGTTCAAGTATGATTTTCAAAGCGAAAGCCCATTTTCCGTACCTAAAAAGTCTATTTTCTGTAGTTAAAGATATGCCCCAACTTTTATATTCACTAAAAAGGCCATAAATTCCTCATGCGATAACGAAATACCCCGATTATTTGTTCTGTAATTTTTAAATAATGATACAAATTCACTCGCCCAGTAGAAACTCAATTTCATGCACCTTTACCAATTAGATATTATTTTTGCTTGTTAAGGAATTATTTCACGTTTCACAATAATAACTGAATCTCGACTTATTGAAATTACACCAAACTCTCTTGATCATTCCTATAATTCATGCATGACATTTCAGAAGTTTTGAAATAATATTTCGATCTTTAAAACTAATAATGAACCCTTTGTTGATCGATTTTACTCAAACAGGATCAAAATATCCAAAATATTCTAAAACTTATTCAAAACTCACTCGGAACCTCCCAAACACAAACCACATATGCTAATAGTTTATAAAAGATGTTCCAAACTCAACGGAATCATCAAATTTTTAAAAAGAGATCGTTTACGATAACTTAACCCCTGAAATTCCTTATAGGCTTATTAAACTAGTTTTGAATGGAGGATCAAATGAAAAATAAAGGTTTCAAACCCGAAACTCTGCTACTAACCAAAGTTTGACATTCTAGATCTAATAGAACTATCCAAATCACCATCCAATGCTCGAATCACAAAATATTGATTGAAGTCAAACTAATTCCTTGAAGGATGTTCAAAATCAAAATCTCATATTAAACACTTCCAGACGCATTGGGGACCATATCAACCATTTTGCAACTCATAAGCAAGATAAAGCAACCACGAGGGAGGGCAAAATGATCAAAAAACAAAAATTTCTAAATTTCAATACAAGGGTCATTACAATTGAATTACATTGTATTTGCACATGCATCTTACTTGATTTTTCTAGTTTTCTTGTCTTGTGCTTAGTTTCTGTGTACTTTTATCTATAAATGTGTTGTTTATGTTTTTGTGTATTTATATATTAAAACTATTAGTGGATATGGTATGAGTTACAGTTTGGGACTTTTCTGCTTGTAGGTGATGTGCTCATAGTATATTTTACTTATTTTAATTTCTGCTTTGCTCGGTTGACCTGTGATACCTACTGAGTACAGGTGGATCTTACTCACCCTTACTTTTCTCTTTCATTGCAGATCCTAGTACGAGCACCTCTTATGGCAACTGATTTTGTGCGACGATTTTCAGATTTTGAGGTATTGATCAGCTCCAGAGTTCAGGGATGATTCAGAGCTCATCTATCCTTATTTGTCTTTATTTTCATCACCAGAGACAAATATGTATTTTCAGTTTTCGAATATTATATTAGATGCTCTTACACTATGATATCAGGTTTTGGAGATTTATGTGATTTCTTTCAAATTTTCTCTTTTACTTATGTTTTAGGGTCTGACATCGTTCTAAAAGTTTCATATTGGTGTATGTTATTGCAAATTTCGTATTTTCTTTATCAGTTTGGGTGATTGGCTTACTTATTAAGGCGGTGCCCTGATAATTGTCATCATGACTCGTTTTTGGGTTGTAACAAATCATTTTTCCTTTTTGGCAATACTTTAATTTCAGCTTTCCGCATGACGTCTAAAATCATAAGATTAAAGGACATTTTGGTACATTTGACATAACCTTAATTTAGGACCACAAGATTAAAAACTTCTTTATTTTCTTAATCTTCATGTCAAGTCAAAGTAGATCTTTTTTTTTTTTGAAATGATGGAAGTTCTTATGTGGAAGATCCAATTATTTCTATGATATTAGTTACAAAGCTATAATTATTTCTGTATTAAATACTTATTAATAAATAGTATTTGAAATTACTTACATATACGTATACTTGGCGCATATTAATGTTTATTTACTTGTTCAATTGAAGAAAAAAAAGTGTTTTTGGTATTTCTTACTTCACGTTGGATATCCGTTTTGGAGTATGATTAATTCGAATTCACTTATTTGGAGGTAAAATACTCTCTATCAAATACAATTCGATTTTTGAGGCTTCAACCCAATATTGTGGTTAACTTAAACTTTATACACATATTTATATTATGCTAAAATTTATTTAAATTTACAATTAACTTTTATTTTGGTATTTTAAAATATCTCTCTCTATATAAACATCATCATCTTCTTTTCAACAATAACATACCCATTATTCTCACATAGTGAGTCTGGGATGGGTAGAATGAGTCTGGGATGGGTAGAATGCATGCTGTTCATACCACTATATATGAGGTGAGATAGAGAGGTTGCTTCTAATAGACCCACGGTTTGAGACAAACAACATAGGAAAAGATGCAATATAAAAATAAAAAATAAAAGATAGTAACAAAATAATAGATAGTAGCAATAATTTGAATGTGTAGGTTAGGAAAAGATAAAATGAGTGAAGATCTTTTGTGAATTAATCCTACAATGAGTATCTTTTTTTTTCTCATTGTGTATTGTTACTGATGTACTTTGTTAGGAAGAAATACGAGAGAGAGAAAGAGGAGAAAAAAAAGTAAACAGAAAAATACAAAAAAAAGTGTTCATTAAATTGTGCTTTGACACAGATTAATTAATACTTGTACTTTACCAGAAACTCGCAACTCTCAATAACTATTACTTGTAAAAGGTTGCTCACAGTTATAATTCATCTGTCTTTAATTTTTAGCGTTAGAATATTTTAATAAAATATTACCTAAAACTTTACGTAAACATAGTTTATACTGTTTTTGAAATTTTTTGTAGTAATCTAGCATTGTCGTTAGTTGCTTAAAATATGTATTATTTTGGTAAAAAATTCACAAATTCTAGAATACTTTGATTAAAGCATGCTTGTCTTTTCTGCTCATCAGTCGATCACCATAGCCAACCTATCCAATATAAAAGGACGAGAAACTCAAATAGCTCAACACCACAACGCATTGTCACATATAATATTTTAAACTCCAACATTATATAAATTCCATCTTCACGAACTTCCAGTAAAGTCAAAAGGGGGAGAGAGAGAGAGAAAAAAAAGAATGGTGGCGGAGAGAGATATCGATGATCTTCCAAAGAATACGGCGAACTACACCGCTTTGACGCCGTTATGGTTCTTGGAAAGAGCGGCGATGGTATTTCCCAACCGGAAATCGTTAATTCACGGCTCCGTTGAATACACGTGGTTCCAGACTTATAGCCGCTGCCGTCAACTGTCTTCTGCTCTTACCAAACGCTCCATCACTTTCGGAAGCACGGTATATTTCAAACTCTCTGCTTCATTCTTTTGTGGTGTAATGGTAATTATGTTTCCAAGAATAGATTTTTAGCTAGTAGTTCCTTTTCTGATGCTACTTCTTAGTTTTCCCCATGTGACCTTTGTTTTCCAGGTTCTAGTTGCCGATACTTTAGTTTCTGATTGGCTATGAGCGGAAATGGTGTATAGTGGGTGCAGAAATACTAGTTACTCTTAGCAAAAGATTAAAAATGTCAGACTGCGTTAGCGTCTGCTTTAAGAGTAAATATGCTTTTGCACCAAGGTGCTGATCTGGTATAGGTTGGGCTTCATCGTGTAAATGTTTCCACACCCGTGTCGCATTCTCCAAAAAGGCACTATTATCTGGAGGATCGGACATGTACCCATCAATATCTGTTGAAAGAGTCGGAGCAACATAAGCTAGATCAAATTATTGGATGATAACACACACTATCACTTAACGCTTAGCATAGTAATTCCTCGACTAAACCATATAATTTTCCTCTGTACTGATCCAATCCAATATGATCCCTATAAATCCATTGTCCTCCTTAGTTGTATTACGGAGGAGATGCTTATAGTTAGCCATATAGGATTTATTCCAAAGACTTCTTGAGACAACATTTATATGAGGTCTCTGCACCCTGCCACTGTTATAGAGAATTAGAGATTTCTGTAAATTGTGGAGTGATTTTTCGTGGGTTTGCTGGCATTGATTTATCTCACCATCCTGATATGTATAGCAGTTCTGATATTGTGTTCCCCAAGATTCACAGTATGGATAAGATTAATTTTTCGGCAGTACATGTAAAATTGACTAATGTAACTACAAAGCAGCCAATACATAGGAGAATTTGCCTTGGACATAAAGTGGTGTGTGGCTCAGAGACATTTTGTGCTCCTTTAAGGAGATTTTCCCTTGTTGCAGGAGAGAGTATTATCCAAAATTGATATGCGTATGTCTTTACTTGTTCTATCTTTTCTGTTGAATCTTTATTTGCTAGTTCTGAAATTTGAAATTAGCTCTTTTGATGATACTGTTGCCGTTCAGTGAATGTCTACACCACAGAATGCTCATGTTGGAGTTCTCTCTGTTGCTAAGTGAGAATTTGGCATTTTAATGAACTGTTTCAATTTGAATGGTTGGAGCAAGCCTGTTAGACATCTTCACTCCATACTACCTCTTCCACTCTTTGTAGATCACTAAACTAGTACAAACTAACCATACAAGATAGTTAAATTTTCTGGATATACAAGGTGAAAAGAAGGGGAATTCTTATTTGGCCTCCCTGGAGATGTGAAAGGAAAATGTTTAAATAAAGGTCATAAATAGTCTAGCAAGGATCCTTGGCTGTTGGAGATTATGCATTCAATAATGCAAACAATGTACCGATTCTACAAACTAAGCTCACATTGTCCCATTACCTTATGGAGCAAATGAATGGGTGGAGACAGATTGAGCTTTAGTTTGGAAAATACAGAATGGTCTTTGATTTATTGATAAAGTGCTATATATCTGGTCGGTCCTTACATGGTTTGTACCTTGCATTTCTGTAGTTCTCTGGATGGAGGTTACCCTTTCCCATTCTTTTCTTTTGTTCTACAGTTATCAGGTGTCACAATCGATATTATGTCAATAGTGTGTTCTTACTTTACACTTCTCAGCCCCCATTTATAGGAATTTTAAGGAAACTTAGGAAGGACGAAGAAAAGTAGAGGAGTTAAGTATATTGTATTATTCAAAAATACTGCTATAATTTACAGAAGTTTCACGGATCATCCCTGCTAGGAAGCCTGTAAATTCCAAAAATTCTTTCAGATTATTTACATAATCTGTTTTTCAGTAAAAGATAACTAAGCTAAACCTATCTTCTTCAAAGAAGAGGGCTAAAATTAATTGAAGAAGTAATAGTTCATAGATATATGATCAGGTTCTGAATTTCCTCTTCTCACTATGGACAGAAACTAAAATATTTGTAAATGTTGCATTTCTTGTCTCAATTTGTTTCTCCATATGAATTGAATGGACATACAAAAACTCTCTATCAATTCTTTATGGTTGTACAGTATTTTCCTCTTGAGATAATGCAGTTTTCTAGTATGCAGCGCGAAACCTTACAAGTCCTTCCCTTTTTTCTGTTCATGTCAGGTTGCTGTGATTGCGCCAAATATTCCTGCTATGTATGAAGCTCATTTTGGAATTCCAATGGCTGGAGCTGTTTTAAATGCTGTCAATGTTCGTTTAAATGCAGATACAATTGCTTTTCTTTTGGGCCATTGCACAGCTGCAGTTGTCATGGTTGACCAAGAATTCTTTCCATTGGCTGAGGAAGCGTTAAAAATTTTAGAAAATAAGAGCAAAGGAAAATCAAATCGACCACTTCTTATAGTTATTGCTGATAAAAACTGTGATCCTGCCCCGGTCCAATATGCTTTAGAGAAAGGGGCAGTTGAATATGAGAATTTCTTGGAAACTGGTGACCCAGATTTTTCATGGAAGCCACCACAGGATGAATGGCAGAGTATTGCTCTGGGTTATACTTCTGGTACGACAGCTAGTCCTAAAGGAGTAGTACTTCATCATCGGGGCGCTTATCTTATGGCTCTAAGTAATGCCGTTGTTTGGAGTATGAAAGAGGGAGCTGTGTACCTTTGGACTCTACCAATGTTTCACTGCAATGGTTGGTGTTTCACTTGGACACTTGCAGCAATTTGTGGGACCAACATATGCCTTAGACAGGTGATGTAGTGTTTACTACTTTCAACAACACAAATTGATATATTAAAATTGCTGGAAGGAATTACAATGGATAATAATCAGACAACTTTGCAAAGGAAAGATAAAGGACATACTAGAAGGGGAGGTGGGAGGATACAGACAAGAGGGGGATGAGAGAAACAGAATACTGCAAATACTATAGCCTAATCCTAACGTTGCTTCCAGTACTATATATATAATAACCCCCCTATTTTACTGTTATCAATCTTCAAGCGACACCTGTCCTTTAGCCACGTTTCCAAGCATAGCCTAGAAGTCTCTTGTTGGGCTGTTTTTGCCTAACACTTCTGCGTAGCTCATCTGTCTCGTTGCTAGGCCCAATTGCACTACTTGGGCCGGTAGAGTCTTTGTTTTCTTCAGCCCGTTCCGATCCGTTCTCTTTAGCTTGCTCCGATCCATTCACAACAATACTCCCCCCTGAAATGAGAACCTTGTCCTCAAGGTTCTGAGGATTCCCAAAGTTCGAATCAGTCAGTTCCAGCGGCATGATTTGTTGGTTTGGATTTCCAGTACATTGCTTCAACATTGATAAATGGAAAACGGGATGAATCCGGGCAACTTCCGGAAGATCCAGTTTGTAAGCGACCTCCCCTATACGTTTGATTACCTTGTAAGGGCCAAAATACTTCCTACCCAACTTGTGATGAGTCTGGTTTCTCAATGAGTGTTGGCGGTAGGGTTGTAGCTTAACATATACCCATTCACCCACCTTCAAATGTCCAACGCGACGACTTTTATCTGCCCATTCCTTCATCCTGAGTTGGGCCTTTTGAAGGTTATGCTTAAGTAAAGAGAGAACTTCATCTCGCCTAAGCATATATTTCTCAACCAAGTCATCAGTTGTGCTGCCCAGAATATAGCGTGCTACTGAAGGAGGTTCCCGTCCATACAAAGCCTGAGATGGTGTCATTCCTGCTGAAGTTTGATAAGCAGTGTTGTACCAATGTTCTGCCCATGGAAGCATAGAAACCCAAGCATGTGGGCTATCTGCAACAAAACAACGTAAATATTGTTCGACACATTTGTTTAAGGCTTCCGATTGCCCGTCCGTTTGTGGATGATAGGCAGTGCTCATGGCCAAGGAAGTACCCTGTAGTCTGTTGAGCTCTTTCCAGAAGGAATGCAAGAAACGAGGGTCTCTATCAGTGATGATGGAGCGAGGAGGGCCATGCAACTTGAGGATATGTATAACAAAAGCTTCAGCAACTGTTTGAGCAGTAAATGTGGCAGCAAGCGGAATGAAGTGGCCATTCTTTGACAAGCGATCAATTACTGTCATAATTGTCGCCTTCCCTTTGGAGCCCGGCAAACAAGTAATGAAGTCCATGGTGATGTCTTCAAATACCATCTCTGGGATTGTTAAGGGCTGCAGCAAACCTACAGGTAACGCACAACTGCTTTTCATTTGTTGACAGATTTGGCAAGCAGCCACATAAGTCTTGACATCTTTCCGCATTTTTGGCCAAAAAAAATTCGAAGATACCCTGTGGAAAGTGCAAGTAACCCTTGCGTGGCCCCCAATTTTGGAATCATGAAACTCATACAATAGATGTTGTTTTAGTGGCGAATCACTTGGAATAACCAATCGCCCTCTAAAGAATAGCAGCCCGTCGCAGACCACAAAGTCGGTGTTTTCCTCAAGGCCAGCGGTGATGTTATCCTTGATTGCAGTTAACTCCGGATGAGAGTCGTTTGCGGACCTTAATTCTGTCAACCAATCTAATTGGCGTGTGGATAAGGCCAGGAAAACACCGTCAGGAGAACGAGAAAGGGCATCTGCAGCTTGATTCTGTTTTCTCGGCCGATAGACGATGGAAAATTCATAGCCCAACAATTTTCCCAACCACTGATGTTGCTCAGGTGTTTGAATAACTTGGTTGGTCAAATTCTTTAGAGATTGTTGGTCCATGTAAATGGTGAATCTTCTACCCAAAAGGTATTGTCTCCATTTAGCCACTGCCTGAGTGATAGCATACATTTCACGGTGATAAGTGGAGGCTTTTTGCATACGAGGACATAATTTTTGGCTATAGAAAGCAATCGGATGGCCTGAGATGAAATAGCACCTATGCCCACCCCTTATAAATCTAGACATAATTCGCAGCCATTGACGGTTAAGGGAACTGACTTCACCACTCCCGAACAACGAAGGCGCTGACCACTGCCTACCATAACAGCGAATGGGGAAATCTCATCAACAACCATATTAAGAAACTTGACAACTTGGGGTTGAACAAAGTTGGGGTCACTTCCCCCATCCAACAAAACTTGTACAGGTGAGCCTTTAATGTGACCCTTAAAACGAAAATTCGTGGACGAATGATCCCCGGCCAAGGCATGATACGAGATAGTGGAATGGTGTTGATCATCAATTGGTGTGATATCCTCCCCCACGAAATCAGTTGGACAAAGCTGGTCCGGAATCATAAAAGTTGAAGTTGTGTCATCCTCAAGAAGAAATAGTTGGGGAAGGGAATTGCATTTATGGTTGGGGGTATATTTTTCGTCACAGTTGTAACAAAGCCTTGAGATGGTTCGGGCATGTGATGAGGAGGGGCACGGATGCCCCAGTTCGTAGGTGTGAGAAGCTTGGTTTGGATGGTTTTAGGCGGGGTAGGGGTAGGCCGAAGAAATACTGGAGAGAGGTGATCAGGCAGGACATGGAGCAGTTACAGCTCACTGAGGACATGACCCTAGATAGGAAGATCTGGAGGGCGCGGATTAGGATGGAAGGCTAGTGCCAGTTTGAGTCGTTGGGGTAGGACATTACTTGGTAGATGTATTATTCTTGCTAGGACACTTTGTTGTATGCTTTATTACGAATGTGTTTACTATTCTTTGTTTATTATCCCTTGTGGGTGGCATATTTTTTTCTTGACATCTTGTTCCATGCTTTATTAAGTATTTGTCTATTATTCCTTGTCTTGAGCCGGGGGTCTATCGGAAACAACCTTTCTACTTCTCTTGAAGTAGTGGTATGGACTGCGTACATCTTACCCCCCAAGACCCCACTATGTGGGAATACACTAGGCTTGTTGTTGTTGTTGTTGTTGTTCGTTGTAGTTGTAACAAAGCCCCTTCTCTCGGCGTTGTTGCAATTCTGTTGTTGTGAGACGCTTAAATGGTATTTTGGAAGTGAACGCAGAAGGTGGAGATGAATGTGGAACATATTTTGAAGTTGGGCCAGGAGTGGGTAACAAAGGTTGGGTTCGGGCAAGGGCAGGTTTCATAGGCCAAGGTTGATGCCCAATTTTTTGTTCATATACACGGGCCAGCCTCATGGTCTCTTGAAGAGTGGTGGGTTCACGTGCTAAAACCTCCGATTGAATATCCCCACGAAGACCCGACGTATAACAACCGACATATAACTCCTCCGGCAAGGCAACTGACTCGGTTGCCACCGCTTCAAAGCGCGCCTGGTACTTTGCAACCGTCAAAGTCTGAACAAGTTTAGAAAAACGACCTTCTGATGATAGCAAGTGCTTGGTGCGAAATCGACATCGAAGTTTCTCCACAAAGTTTGGCCAATCGACCAACTGATGGTTACGAAAGAGCCATCGATACCAATCCAGCGCTTCACCCTCTAAATAGAAGGAAGCCAAAGACAACTTATGATTAGGGAGAATCGAATAAAAGTCAAAATACCGTTCCACCTGAAAAATCCAAGCCTCAGGATCGTCGCCATGGAAGCGAGAAAGATCTACCGTCGCCGGTTTGTGGCGAACCGTCACTGGACCAGAGGAGGTTTGTGATAGAGTGACTTCGCCCACACGAGCTCGAGACGATTCAGACTCAGGACCAGGAAGGCGAGCTCCGATGGCAGCTACTTATGACAAAATTTCTTGCATCAGTTTGCTCTGGCTATCAAAGGCAGAGCTTAGGTCGGAGACCTTTTGAGAAAGACCCGTGTGGGAATCTTCCAACAGCTGGAGTCGTGTGTCTACCATTGTAGAGGAGAATGAAAGCACCAATGTAGTGTTTACTACTTTCAGCAACACAAATTGATATATTAAAATTGTTGGAAGGAATTACAACGGATAATAAGCAGACAACTTTGCAAAGGAAAGATAAAGGACATACTAGAAGGGGAGGTGGGAGGATACAGACAAGAGTGGGATGAGAGAAACAGAATACTGCAAATACTATAGCCTAATCCTAATGTTGCTTTCAGTACTATATATATAATAACCCCCTATTTTACTGTTACCAATCTTCAAGCGACACCTGTCCTTTAGCCACGTTTCCAAGCATAGCCTAGAAGTCTCTTGTTGGGTTGTTTTTTGCCTAACACTTCTGCGTAGCTCATCTGTCTCGTTGCTAGGCCCAATTGCACTACTTGGGCCGGTAGAGTCTTTGTTTTCTTCAGCCCATTCCGATCCGTTCTCTTTAGCTTGCTCCGATCCATTCACAACAGGTGATCTCATGGTCCTTTTCTTGTACATGGAGTTTTCTATGATGTATTTATGTTACTTAAAATAGCACAGTCGATCTGTCTTGGTAATGATCCTGAAATATTGCTGGACATGTGTAGTTGATAGTGGGATACTGGGTTTTACCTGAAAATTTTGCAATAGAAGTAACAATGAACAGATATAGGTCATGATTGTATATTTTCACCACATTGGCCCGCTTTTTCAGTTGCCATGAGCATTTTATAGAAGATGTGAAGAATTAGGTGATCCATCAAGAAATGCTGGAATACTGAAAGGATAGCATAGGTGGTGCTATATTCCCACCCATGTATTTGAACAATATAAAATATAAGGTGTAGATTCTTCCACAGCTTTCCCCCCTCTAGTCTCCAGTTTCATAGCAAAAATTCAACAAAAGACTATATTGTCTTCTGATCATAGTCATACACAACATACAAGTTACCAAACAAGAAGCAATGACATCCTACTACTTCAATTAGGAGGGCTAGAAATAATTCTTCAGTGTTAATCTTGAAATAGGTTAATGGACTAGAAGAATAATAGAGAGATATCAAATTTACTGTCTTAGCATAGTCGTTTAACAAAGTAACACCTTGTCTACTTCCTAGTTAAGACCCCAAAATTATTGCAGGAGTTGAGGAGTCCAAATTTTTTTGAATATATTAAGAGGAGGGGCACATGCCCTTTTGGTCTATATCTTGAAATGGAGGAAGAGAAGTAATGGGAAAAGATAACATCTTTGAGGCAGGTCAAATAAATTGTTGTGTTTCTCCCTGCTTCTTCTTTTTGGCGCTTGACAAGGTTGCCTTTGGTTTTTTTGAGTGGTCCATATGCAGGTAACTGCAAAGGCTGTTTATTCTGCCATAGCTTACCTTGGTGTGACCCATTTCTCTGCTGCTCCTGTGGTGCTCAATACCATAGTTAATGCCCGAAAAGAGGAGACCATCCTTCCCCTGCCTCGGCTAGTGTATGTAAGCACTGCTGGTGCTTCTCCTCCTCCTCCTGTTCTTGCTGCAATGACACAACGTGGCTTCCGTGTCTTACACACTTATGGCCTTTCTGAAACCTATGGCCCCTCCACTCTATGCACATGGAAGCCTGAGTGGGATTTACTTCCCACGGATGTCCAAGCACGTCTCAATGCACGTCAAGGTGTCAGGTATGTAAGCTTGGAGCGTCTGGACGTAGTTAACCCAACGGACATGACACCTGTTCCAGCCGATGGGAAAACGATGGGAGAAATCGTCTTCAGGGGTAATGTTGTGATGAAAGGCTACCTGAAAAACGCTAAAGCCAATGAAGCTGCTTTTGCTGGAGGCTGGTATCACTCTGGTGATCTTGCTGTAAAACATCCAGATGGGTATATAGAAATAAAAGACAGATCAAAAGACATCATCATATCTGGTGGTGAAAATATTAGTAGTGTGGAGGTCGAGAATATCCTGTATCAACACCCAGCAATATTGGAGGTCTCTGTTGTTGCAAGGCCTGATGAGCAATGGGGAGAGTCGCCTTGTGCATTTGTGACATTAAAGCCTGATGTAAAGGAAGCGGATCAACAACAGTTTGCAGAGGATATTATGAAATTTAGTCGATCAAAGATGCCTAAGTACTGGGTCCCAAAGTCGGTGTTTTTCGGACCATTGCCAAAGACAGCTACAGGGAAAATACAGAAGCACTTGTTAAGGGAAAAGGCAAAGGAGATGGGACCAGTGATGAAGAGTAGATTGTAAATGTAACTCGCTTGACTGGTTGCCTGACTTTTGTAATTCTAAAATGTCTGCTGTTTTAAGTGCTCAGTCTATACGTCTCTGTGAATCGTGATCCTCCTTGCAGATAAATAAGGTTATGTTTCAGATTTTTGCTGGATAACCATGAAAGGCACTATGTAAGTTTTTCTTATCATGAACTATTGGTGTTCATTGTATTTTAAATTGAGTGGGCAATTTCATCTTGTTATCTGGTTAAAACCCTGGTCTTTCCAGGCAGTAGTAATTCGCTACGCTTTCAGTACATTATTCTTATGGAACAGCGTATTTGGTTGTTGGCTTCTTCCCTCTTTCAATACTCGAGAATTGATAGAATAGCATGCATTTTTGTAATATCTTGACCAGAGGCGAACGCAGGATTTAAAGTCTGTGGGTGCATTAGTGTTGTTAAGGGCGTGCATAAGCCCTTAACCAAGACTCAAAATGTGTTGAGCACTCGCAATGTGCAGTTTAGATTCTAATTTCTAAGGCATACTTTTCCTTGTCAATGAGGCTTTCTGGAGAGACGAAAACTAAACAATTGATATTTCACTTTATCAAAAAAAAATAATCAATTTCCTTGTTCATATATTTGTCATTCATGCTTATATTATTAGTCTTTGACTAGACATATATCTATATTTTTCTCCCTTTATGCCTTTTTCGTTAAATCTCACGTTTTATTTGTACTTTGTGCTTAAACTCAATGGACCTTAGAAGATTTTTGCGTTTTTTTGCTTTTGATAATACTATGATGCACCAGTATTATCTTAACGTAAACGTTAGCAAAATTTTCAGTGTCGCTTAAGGGATATTATCATATTCAATTGGTCACCAATGACATAAACAGTACTGAAAAAATAAATATATCAAATAAATATGAGTTCTAAGCTAATAACTTTACTTTCTTATAATATGAAGTTCAAGTAATATATTGACTTTTAATATTTTTGTACCAACCATTGTGGCAGCTTAATGTTCAAGGGGGGTTCACCATATAGGATGGTCGTTGGTTCGAATCCCTTGTCCAACAATTTTTAATGTTATAAATTTAGTAATAAGCCTTTAAATCTGAAATATTGAAAATAAAAGCAAAAAGGTTGTACAGTCCCAAAATCGATCCTTGGTGGCACAGACAGAAGCAATGGCTTCAACCAGCACACCAAGGTGTACTTCTAGTATTCTTTGGGTGCACTATTAATTATATCCGAATTTTTTCAAGGTACATACATCTATATATAGATACATAATTTTTTTCGACGTTAACAGGTGCACGTGCACCCCTACTTATACATACCCCCACTTATACATGTGAGTCCGCCTCCGATCTTAACTTCTTTATCAAACTCCATATCTTTTCTTACTTTTTGTTCTTTTGATAAAGAAATTAACTTTATGGGCTTAGAATATAATGGGTAACTTACATAAATCTCGAATCTTATATGGGTTCTAACACTTTATCCCATAACTATGTTTAATTATATCATATCCCGAATTTTTATATTTGTGATACATCTATTATACCGTGATATATATACGTTGTGATACATTTAAAACATATTTATTATTTATTTAAGAAAGTAATGGATTCTCTTTTATTTTGTGGAGCAAATCATGCATAATCAGTTACATATTGAATTAATAAGATTCACAAAATCAACAATATCCCCAATCAACTTTTAAATTTCAAGCAAACCATCGAGTCTAATTGAGTTTCTTTCTTTTTTCGTCTCCAACTTTCAAATTTCATAAAACAATATGTAACGCCCTGAGATCCCATCTCGAGACATCACACGATGCTTATGACCCCGAAGGACCACAAGCTAACTGTAACGCCCCGATTCTGGTAATTGGAACGCTACATGGTGCCCATGACCCCGAAGGACCACAAGCTAACTCATGACTGATATCTGTACCTGTACAGTACATAATATAGAGCATAAATGCGGAATAAGTAATACTGTAAGTCCATAAGGTTCAATACTGAATGAAACATAATATCTGAAAGGGGTATCACAATACCAAAACAACTGAAAATACTGAAGTCTAAATCTGAAGATACTGTAATCGTCTGAAAGCCTCTAACTGTCTGAATAAGGAGATGAATGAGATATGTCCCCAACTAATTCCGTCTAGAAAACTGAAATGAAATAATAAAATAAATTTGAGTACTGAAATGACAAACTAAAATATGTCCTCGCATGATGAGTACTCACCACTGACGCTGAAAGCTGAAACTGGTCAACTACTGCTGCTCCGAAGCTTGTGCCTCTGAACCTATGGTGTAACATAAGAGAAAGCACCATAGCGCAAATGCGTCAGTACAACTGAATGTACTGAGTATACGAGTGAGGTAGGCTATATGCAAAGGGTTCATATACATGAACTATACTAACTGACTAATATAAACGTGAGAATACATACATGATTACGAGACTGAAACTGTCATAACATGATACGAATAACTGACAACATAAGTGACTGTAACTGAGAGTCTGATGCTGGTGGAACTAGCTGAGTTTCGTACTGTAACTGAGTTGACTGTATCTGACAGTCCTGATATTCTGATGAACTATCTGAGTTCTTTTACTGAGACTGATACTGAAACTGTAACTGTGGGAGAATTCATCTAACCGACATACCCCGAATGTGCTTCAATAGCTAAATCGGGGTCCAATCTATACCCTTATTGGAAGGGTGCCAATACCATGCCACGGGTAAAGACAAGCTGTGAGTGACCCTCAAATCTGGAAGTGTCCCCATAAGAGAACGACGGGTATCCGCCTCATCAACTCTAAAGTTAGTAGTGTTGATGTCTAAACCTATGCTGGTTACATAGTTCTGGAATGCAAGGCTTGCTTCTAGGAATCTCACCCTCAATCTGGCAGTGTGGATTCCCATCCTGGGGTTCGCTCGGTGCTGAATACTACTCCCATCTGAATAGATACTGAACATGAATACTGAGCTGAGTTACTGAGTTTCGTTGACTGACGGAATACTACTTATGACTGACTGAGTTCATGAGATTTCTGAGAATACTGAGTTACTGCATTTTTCCTGAGTCACATGACTGACTGAGTTCTATGGAACATGGATTGACTGTGGATATCGTGAAAACATGGCATGGCTCTAGGCACACAACTATATTTTCGGGTACAAGTACCCCCAAGACTCGATGGAAAGAAACTGACACACATGACTGACTTGTTTATAGGAATAGAGTCCACAATTCACAATATCATAAGTAGGGGATTCAATACTACACATGGTTCTCAACATTTCATACGTGGGAGGGGATACATTCAACTTGGAAGTACTTTCTTAACTTCAACACCATGTTAACTACATATCACCACCACAATACATCAATAACATGAAATTCATGTAGAATCATAAAGCATAGAGCATGGACTTGTCACTTGGTACTCTTAAGTCATGAAAACATGATTATTATTATTCTAGGCATTTCATCAAACACCTTGCATGCACAATTTAGGCATAGGTGAAACCATAAGATTTTACATCATGAACAACTAAGTTTTACATGTTTTCAACTCACATGGTGTCATAGATTCATAATAACACATAAAAATTCCAACTTGAAACCATACAACAACCATCAACATGAACATAATCATACCACAACAAAGTATTCACAATACATAATTTAAAACTTGATTCTTGAGCTCCATGGATGAAAGGAATCCATGGATGAACACTACGCATACCTTAATTCTTGATTTACGAAGATTGACAGAGAAAATTCTTGAATTTGGATCCTCAATTGAAAACCCCTCTTATTGTTCTTGAGAGAAATTGGAGAAAAGGGGTATATTTTTTTGAAAATGAGGATTAATTCGGTGTTAAGGGGTATATATAGAGGTGGAAGATGACCAAAATGCCCCTAAAGAAAGAGAGAAAGACGCAGCTGTCCCTCTGTTAACTGTCTGATAGGCTGAAGTAAATTGATCATAACTTTTTACATCGATGTTCAAATTGGATGAAACCAATTGCATTAGAAAGAGGACTTAAAGAGATTTCCATTGATATATAGCAGCTCTCACAGTTAAATATATACAGGAAGTTATGATTGTTTGAAGTTGACCCTGAAATGCTAAAAATTTCTGGAGCATGCTATAGAGCATGCGACACATGCTATAGAGCATGCGACGCATGCTAATCGCATGGTGCCACTGTTTTGGGCACCCAAACGTGCCCTTACGCTTCTCCAAAAATTACGAAACTTACCTGGGATGTACTCTTGACTTCCTCGATCGCAACGCAACTTGAAAATCCAAAAATGGAGATCGGGAAGGTCGTCAAATAAATCCCTGAAGTTCGGAGGCTTGAAATAGGCTAAGTGTTGGAATACTTGCCAAAATTTTCTAAGTGTTGAATCTTTTAAAGAGCTTTAAGAGCTAAACGAGCTGAATTTCGGACTTAGGATTTTATGGGGTATTACAGTATCTCCCCCTTGGGAACATTCGTCCTCGAATGAGACTGACTGAGAGGGAAGAAAAGATAAGACGCCGCGTATACAGATTATGCTCAACCGACACATGATTTATGAACTACCATGAATGCTAAACTGAATATAGCATAACTGAACATACATATCCGATGCATGACTGGCGAGGTGAATTCATGAATGCATGACTGATGCATGATTATCTAACTGAACTGATACATGAATACATGTCTAAACTGACACATGGGCACATGACTGAATACACAATGCTAGCAGATACCAGGTTTGTAACGAAAACTTGAACATGAAACTGAGTAGGCTTAAGGAGAATCGTTACCTTGAGCGGAATCTGAATTAGCAAAAAAAAAGATGAGGGTACTTGGTTCTCATGTCTGCTTCTGCTTCCCAAGTGGCTCCCTCAATGGACTGATTCCGCCAAAGAACTTTGACTAGAGGGATTTCTTTGTTCCTCAATCTACGAGTCTGATAGTCTAGGATTTCAACAGGTATCTCCTCATAGGAGAGGCTGTTCTGAACATCTAAGCTCTGAATGGGGACTACAACTGATGGGTCACCTATGCACTTCTTGATCAAAGAGACATGAAAGACTGGATGAATTGCGGCTAAATCTGAAGGCAGTTCAAGCTCATAAGCAACTTTGCCAAAGCGACTGAGAATCTTGAAGGGACCGACATATCGGGGACTGAGCTTTCCCTTTTTGCCGAATCTCTTCACTCCATTCATGGGAGAGATCTTCAGATAGACAAAGTCACCAATCTCAAACTCGAGATCCTTTCTACGAATATCTGCATAAGACTTCTGTCGGCTCTGAGCAGCCTGGAGTCTTCATCTAATCAACTAAACTTTCTCTAAGGCGTCGAATACTAAATCAGGCCCTATGACTGAGGCCTCACTAACTTCGAACCAACCAACAGGAGATATGCATCTCCTACCATAGAGAGCTTCGAATGGAGCCATGCGAATACTGGAGTGATAACTATTATTGTATGCAAACTCAATCAAAGGCAAGTGGTCATCCCAACTTTCCTTAAAATCAATGGCACACTCCCTTAGCATATCTTCTAGAGTCTGAATGGTCCTTTCTGCTTGACCATCTGTCTGAGGATGAAATGCTGTACTGAGATGGACTTAGGTGCCAAGACCTTTTGGGAAATCTTTCCAGAAGTGAGAGGTGGATTGGGTACCCCTGTCGGAGATAATAAATAAAGGAATATCGTGTAACCTGACCAACTCTCTGATATAAAGTTTGGCGTAATCCTCGGCTGAATATGAAGTGAGGACTAGAAGAAAATGAGCTGATTTGGTCATCCTGTCTACAATGACCCAAACTAAATCATGCTGACGACGAGTACGAGGCAAATCTATCACGAAGTCCATGTTTACTTCTTCCCACTTCCAGGTAGGAATAATGAACTCCTGCATGGGACCACTAGGCTTCTGATGCTCTATCTTAACCTGCTAACATGTAGAGCACTTAGCCACAAACTCTGCAATATCTCTCTTCATGCCACTCCACCAATAGATCTCCCGTAAGTCGCGATACATCTTAGTGGCCCCTGGATGAATAGAGTAACGTGTACTATGCGCTTCTGCAAAAATTCGCTGCCTCAAGTCATCTACACCTGAAATACAAAGACGACCCTGACAACGAAGAACACCATCTCCCCCTTGGGAGAAAACCTATGCTTTCTGATCCTTGACTGACTCTTTCAACTTGACTAAGCTGGAATGTCTATCTTGCTTTTCTTTCACCTCGAAAACTAGAGATGATTTTGAACTATGCTGGACACAAACACCACCTTCTGAAGAATCGACTAAGCGAACGCCTAGTTTGGCAAGATGATGGACTTCCTGAGCTAAATTTTTCTTACTATCCTCAACATGAGTAACACTACCCATAGATAGTCTACTGAGAGCGTCGGCCACAACATTGGCTTTGCCCGAATGGTAAAAAACACTCATGTCATAATCCTTCAAGAGCTCTAACCACCTTCTCTGACGAAGATTGAGATCTTTTTGAGAAAAGACATACTGGAGGCTCTTATGATCTGTGAAGACATCTACATGAACTCCGTAGAGATAATGCCTCCAAATCTTCAGGGCAAATACTACGGCTGCCAACTCAAGATCATGAGTAGGATAATTCTTATCATGGGGATTTAATACCATGCTGCATGAGGACACAACCCAAACCTACTCTAGATGCATCAAAATATACTGTGAACCCATCAGAACCATCGGGAAGTGCTAAAACTGGAGCTGAGGTAAGTCGAGTCTTCAACTCCTGAAAACTCTTCTCGCATGAATTTGACCACTGGAACTTGACCTTTTTCTGTGTCAATCTGTACATAGAGGATGCAATAGAAGAAAATCCTTCAACAAACCGTCTATAATAGCCAGCCAAACCAAAGAAACTCCTGATATATAATGGAGAGACAGGGCGAGGCCAGTTTCTTACCGCTTCGGTCTTTTGAGGGTCTAATCTAATTCCATCACCTGAAATGATATGGCCAAGGAATTCTACTGACCTTAGTCAAAACTCACACTTACTAAATTTGGCGAATAGCTGATGATCTCTGAGAGTCTGAAGTACTGTTTTGAGATGGTCTGCATGATCGCGCTCAGTGCGGGAATAGACCAGAATATCATCTGTAAAGACTATGATGAACATGTCCAAGTACTGCTTGAACATACGATTCATCAAGTCCATGAAAGTTGCAGGGGCATTGGTAAGACCAAAGGACATAACTAGGAATTCAAAGTGACCATACCGAGTACGAAAAAATGTCTTCGGGATTTCACATTCCCTAAATCGGAGCTGATGATATCCAGATCTGAGGTCTATCTTGGAGAAATAACTGGCACCCTGAAGTTGGTCGAACAAGTCATCGATTCTGGGAAAAGGATACTTGTTCTTGACCGTAACTTTGTTGAGCTGACGATAATCTATGCACATTCTGAGAGAACCATCTTTCTTCCACACGAATAAGACTAGTGCATCCCACGGGGACACACTGGGTCTGATGAATCCCTTGTCTAAGAGATCCTTCAACTGATCCTTTAATTCTCTGAGCTCTGCTGGTGCCATTTTGTATGGCGGAATAGATATAGGCTGAATGTCTGAAAGAAGATCTATGCCGAAGTCTATTTCCCTTTCAGGAGAAATTCCTGGAAGATCTTCTGGAAAGACATCCGAATATTCATTCACGATGGGGACTGAATCAAGGCTGGGAGTCTCGGTACTAGAGTCCTTGACATGAACGAGATGATAAATACATCCCTTAGATATCATTTTCCTAGCCCGAAGGTAAGAAACAAGTTGACCCCTGAAAGATGAAGTACTACCCTTCCATTTAAGGATGGGTTTATTCGGAAATTGGAACTGAACTATTCTGTTTCTGCAGTCGACCGTGGCATAGCATAAATGAATCCAATCTATGCCAAGAATGACATCAAAATCCATTATCTTTAATTTGACTAAATCTGCTGAGGTGACCTTCTGAAATATCATAACTGGACAATTCCTGTATACCTATCTGGCTATGATGGATTTACCTATTGGGGTGGAGACTGAGAATGGCTCTGCTAAAATCTCGGGACTGACTCCGAAATCGGCTGCTATGTAAGGAGTGATAAAAGACAAAGAAGCTCCTGGATCTAGCAAAGCATAAACATAAACATGAAAGATCTGTAACGTACCAGTAACCATATCAGGAGAATTTTCTTGATCCTGTCGAGTCTAAAGAGAATAAAAATGATTTGGGCACTGCCCACTAGTAGCACTGGAGGTGGTACCCTGCTGGTTCGGGCGACTTGACTGAGCTGAATAACGAAGATGACTCTGCTGACCTGACTGAGGACAATCCTTGACCCTGTGTCCTGGCTTGCCACAACTGAAACAAACATCGTTACCAGCCCTGCAAACACCCTTGTGGTTCTTACCACAAGTCTGACAAAGGGGATTGGTTCGAGCACTGCTAACACTGCCCTGTGCCTTAGAGCCTGGCGCTCTATCCCTGTTTCCCTCTCTGAACTTAGGAGCTGGAGAACTAGCTGAAAAAGGAACTGGAGCTGATGATTTAGGAAGAAACTGCTAACGGTTTCCTCCTTCTGATTTGGGCTATCTAAAATTAAAGCTACCTGTCTTAGCTTTCTTACTCTGCTTCTTCCTCATTTTTATCTTATGCTCCTCGATCTGCTGAGCATGAGTCATGAGTCTGGATATGGTCATGTTGCTATTCAGCATAGCAGACCTGCACTCATTCATTAAATTATCGTTCACTCCTGAAACGAACTTACTCATTCTAGATCGGCTGTCTGCCACCACATGAGGAGTGTATCTATCTAATTGAGTAAACTTTAGGGAATACTCTTTCACCGTCATGTTTCCCTGCCTGAGGTTGATGAACTTGAGAACTTTTGCCTCCCTCAGCTCATGGGAAAAGAATCTATCTAAGAAAGCCGTGACAAATTTCTCCCACTCAATCGGACCTGCATCTCCTAACCTCTCAGACTTTCACTGTTTGTACCAAGTATGAGCAACATCCTGTAACTGGCATGCGGCTAACTTGGCACTCTAACAAGAAGTAACCCCCATGATATCCGTGACCTTCTGAACCTGGTCAAGGAATTCCTGCGGATCCTCATTGGACTTAGACCCTGTGAAGAATGGAGGACTCATTCGGGTGAAGTCCCAAATCCTAGCTGCAGCAGAGGTGGCCACTGGGTTGGCCTGAACGATAGCTGGATGCTCATTTTGAGCAGCGACTGACTGCGCAAGAGTAGTAAATGCAGCTCTGAACTCTGCATGGGAAACAAGCTCGCCCAAAGGAGTTTTGGGCTGAGGGGCTGTCTGATTCACACTCTTTCTTTTGGGAGGCATATTCTGAAAATAGGAAAAAAGAAGATTAAACTGAAAGTTCAAATTGAGACTATGTTCACTCGCACGACATGAATACTGAAAGAGGGGAAAACTGTTCCTAAAATATCTCATAGCCTCTTGCACATGAATGTGGCGCGCAATACACCCTTGTACGAGACTCTACTAGATACGACTTTCAGACTTCCTAGGACACTGTTGAATCTTAGGCTCTAATACCAAGTTTGTAACGCCCCGATTCTGGTAATCGGAACGCTACATGGTGCCCATGACACCCGAAGGACCACAAGCTAACCCATGACTGATATCTGTACCTGTACACTACATAATATAGAGCATAAATGTGGAATACGTAATACTGTAAGTCCATAAGGTTCAATACTGAATGAAACAAAATATCTAAAAGGGGTATCACAATACCAAAATAACTGAAAATACTGAAGTCTAAATCTGAAGTTATTGTAATCGTCTGAAAGCCTCTAACTGTCTGAATAAGGAGTTGAATGGGATATGTCCCCAACTAACTCCGTCTAGAAAATTGAAATGAAATAATAAAATAAAATTGAGTATTGAAATGACAAGCCAAAATATGTCCTCGCATGATGAGGACTCACCACTGACGCTGAAAGATGGAACTGGTCAACTACTGCTGCTCCGAAGCTCGTGCCTCTGAACCTATGGTGTAACATAAGAGAAAGCACCATAGCGCAAATGCGTCGGTACAACTGAATGTACTGAGTATATGAGTGAGGTAGACTATATGCAAAGGGTTCATATACATGAACTATACTAACTGACTAATATGAACGTGAGAATACATACATGATTACCAGACCAAAACTGTCATAACATGATACTAATAACTGACAACATAAGTGACTGTAACTGAGAGTCTGATGCTGGTGGAACTAGCTAGTTCTGTACTGTAACTGAGTAGACTGTATCTGACAGTCCTGATATTTTGATGAACTATCTGAGTTCTTTTACTGAGACTGATACTGAAACTGTAACTGTGGGAGAATTCATCTAACCGACATGCCCCGAATGTGCTTCAATAGCTAAATCGGTGTCCAATTTGTACCCTGATTGGAAGAGTACCAATACCGCGCCACAGGTAAAGACAAGCTGTGAGTGACCCTCAAATCTGGCAGTGTCCCCATAAGAGAACGGTGGGTATCCATCTCGTCAACTCTAAAGTTAGTAGTGTTGATGTCTCAACCTATGCTGGTTACATAGTTCTGGAACGCAAGGATTGCTTCTAGGAATCTCACCCTTAATCTGGCAATGTGGATTCCCATCCTGGGGTTCACTCGGTGCTGAATCCTCCTCCCATCTGAATAGACACTGAACATGAATAATGAGCTGAGTTACTGAATTTCGTTGACTGACGGAATACTACTTACGACTGACTGAGTTCATGAGATTTCTGAGAATACTGAGTTACTGCATTTTTCCTGAGTCACATGACTGACTGGGTTCTATGGAACATGGCTTGACTGTGGATATCATGAAAACATGACATGGCTCTAGGCACACAGCTATATTTTTTGGGTACAAGTATCCCCAGGACTCGATGAAAAGAAACTGACACACATGACTGACTTGTTCATAGGAATAGAGTCCACAATTCACAATATCATAAGTAGGGGATTCAATACTACACATGGTTCTCAACATTTCATACGTGGGAGGGGATACATTCAACATAGAATTACTTTCTTAACTTCAACATCATGTTCACTACATATCACCACCACAATACATCAATAATATGGAATTCATGTAGAATCATAAAGCATAGAGCATAGACTTGTCACTTGGTACTCTTAAGTCATGAAAACATGATTATTATTATTCTAGGCATTTCATCGAACACCTTGCATGCACAATTTAGGCATAGGTGAAACCATAAGATTTTACTTCATGAAAAAACAAGTTTTACATGTTTTCAACTCACATGGTGTCATAGATTCATAATAACACATAAAAATCCTAACTTGAAACCATACAACAACCATCAACATGAACATAATCATACCACAACAAAGTATTCACAATATATAATTTAAAACTTGATTCTTGAGCGAATTCATTGATGAACACTATGCATACCTTAATTCTTGATTTTACGAAGATTGACGGAGAAAATTCTTGAATTTGGATCCTCAATTGAAAACTCCTCTTATTGTTCTTGAGAGAAATTAGAGAAAAGAAGTATACTTTTCTGAAAATGAGGCTTAATTCGGTGTTAAGGGGTATATATAGGGGTGGAAGATGACCAAAATGCCCCTAAAGAAAGAGGGAAAGACGCAGTTGTCCCTCCGTTGACTGTCTGATAGGCTGAAGTAAATTGATCATAACTTTGTACACCGATGTTAAAATTGGATGAAACCAATTACATTGGAAAGAGGACTGAAAGATCTTTCTAGTGATATATAGAATCTCTCACAGTTAAATATATACAGGAAGTTATGATCATTTGAAGTTGACCCTGAAATGCTAAAAATTTCTGGAGCTTGCGACGCATGCTAATCGTATGGTGCCACAGGTTTGGGCACCCAAACGTGACCTTACGCTACTACAAAAATTTCAAAACTTACTTGGGATGTACTTTTGACTTCCCCGATCGCAACGTAACTTGAAAATTAAAAAACGGAGGTCGGGAAGGTCGTCAAATAAATCCTTGAAGTTCGGAGGCTTGAAATAGACTAAGTGTTGGAATACTTGCCAAAATTTTCTAAGTGTTGAATCTTTTAAAGAGCTTTAATAGCTAAACGAGCTAAATTTCAGACTTAGGATTTTATGGGGTATTACACTAACTCTTTTCTGATATCTGTACCTGTACACTGCTTAATAGCTGAAATAAATGCGGAAACTAGCCATAAGGTTCAACAAATCTATACATACTCAAAACTAAAAACTGAATACTAATGCATCTGTCTGAAAAGCCTCTAAACTCTTTGAACTGTGGAGTTGATGGGACATGTCCCCAACTAACTCCGTCTATTGAAAATATAAACAAAGTCTGATGCCATAAAAGTAAACTGAGATTCATCCTCGAAAGAAGAGGACTCACTGCTACGACTACTGCTGCTGACTGGGACTGAACTGCTAAGGAAACTCTGGGTCCTGTGCCTCAAAACCTATGGTGCCAAATAAAACACCATAGCACAAATGCGTCAGTACAGGAATGTACTGAGTATGTAGATGGGGTAAGGCTAAATGCAAGGGCTCATGCATGCATAATATCTAAACTGAACAATCATGATAATGCCATACGAGAACCCATACACATACATGAATGCATAGACCATAATCACAATCATCACAACTCTAAATACTGAAACTCGGATACCACTTTACTGCAGACTGAACTCACTACTAATACTGAGATACTGAATCACTGACTCATCTGATACTGATAACTGAGTATCTGGATGCACTTATATCAAGGACTAAATTCTGATCTTTACTGCTTTCGACTGACAGGATTAGAGATCAACCTCTTTAATGGATGATTTCAGAAACTATTATCAATGATAAGAAATATGAATATATCTGAATCTGACAACAAGGATACTCAATAGAATCTGAGACTGTGAATCAAGCCTGTCTGGCGGCATATCTCTGAATATGATATCAAATAACTGTATATGAGACCAAGCCTATCTGACAGGATGGTCCATGAATCAATGGAACTATCTGTGTTTCTCATAAAGATAGATAACTGTATCTGACAGTCCTAATTTCTGAAGATTGATACTGAAACTGAAACTGTGGGAAGTAGTTACTTAACCGACATGCCCCAACCTACCACAGGTGGGGTCCAAACTGTAACCCTAGCGGAAGGGTATCAATATCGTGCCACGGGTAAAGACCTCTCTTTGGTCAATCCTCTCTGACGGGTGACCCTTACCAGGAAGTCGACCTAAGGAAATATAATAGTCAAATACTCTCTCTCTCTCTGGAGGTGACAACTTTTACTGACGGTGACTTCTGTATCCTGCGCTGGCTACGCAGTTCTGGAGTTCAGGGATTTCTACTAACGACTCCGACCTCTCTCTGATGGAAGGAGCCGTCATCTCTTCCCTCGCTCGGTGCTAGTTTCTACTCCCAACAAAAAGATTCTGACTGAATTCTCAACTGAACGCAACTGAACTAAATATGATACTGATCATGTTTCTCAAAAGATCTGATTGAGTTACGCTGAGATCACTTAGTTTCGTATCTGACAAAAATGGAATTGAATCACGGTATTTGACTGATGATACAGAGCTTGATTAGATTATTCGGTCACTACCGAGATTAGAATTGAACACTTGAATACTGTTAGATCTGAGTTGAGTACATAACTGAGGCTAGATTACTAGTGATATGGAGATTATAGAGATTACTGAGTTTACTGAGATTTCTTAAGTTCTGTAACTGTCTGAGAATACAACGTTCTATAATTCACTGAGTTCTGAGAGTCATGGCTCGACTGAAATTATCGTGAAATTGACACGGGTTCTAGACAACAGCTAAATTGTCGAGTATAAATACCCCCAGGACTCGATACCATAAAATAAAGCATAATCATTCCTCCATCATCACAACCATTCATTCATCACTATCATCACAATCGTTCATTCATCATCATAGTCATTCATTCATCATCATTATCATTAAAGCATCTCTTCAAGCATTTAGGGATCACAAACATCTATTCATCACCACCATCACTAGGGGGTCACTTCAAGCATTTCAGAATCATAAACATACAATAGCGTAGGGGAAACATGCTACTAGACCATACTCCATTCAATAAGGTCCTACATCAAGTACTTCATACCTATATCAGTCTTGACATGTATTTGGAGATCACATGACTTGGGGAAACTTCATACTATCGTGTCATAACTTACTTGCTAACCACTTGGCATGTATTAAAAGCTTAGCATATATCAAGGAGCACATAATTGGGGAATTTACTACTATCACATCTCCACTTGTTCACTAAAGTCCTTCAACAAACACTAGACATGCACGGGTTCACACTTGTTTGGGCATTTCCTACCATCATGGAATAATTCACTCACTAAGGGATTTTATCAAACACTAGGCATGCATGGACTAGCTCCCAATTTGGGGGTTTCCTGGTCAAGATACTATAATGGCCCTTATACTTCACCTAAGATCTTTCTCAAACTTATGGGGGACATGCTTTACTTATTCCACCATTTCTACACCCAAATGACATGAACACATCACATAGAAAACAACTTTAAGAGGGTTTATCACAAACATCACATGAATTCTACATACTAGGTTCAAAGCTCATAAATCTTATAAACAAACATGAATCAAAGCTCAAAATCAGCTGGAACATCAATTTCAACTCACATGAATCATTAACAACTCATAAACATAAAATCTTTGGGTTTTAAAAAAAGTTACTTGAGCTTCTTGGATGAAAGGGACCTAAGAATCAACATCTACATACCTTGGGGAAACTTTTTTCTTGAAGGCCTTTGGAAGGATTTCTTGATTTCTCTAGATCTTTCTTGATTTTTGTTGAAGAAGAAAGAGAGGATTTGATTTTAGAAATCCTAGTTTTTTTGGTGGAAGAGGAGAAAAATGAGCTTGAGATCCCTTGGCCGGGTATTTATAGATGCTGGGGGAAAAGGAGAAAAAGACCAAAAAGCCTTTGGAATTAAGCTGAAAAATCTCGATTTTACATGCTGGCGCGATGCGCCATAATCGCGCCAGCTCACTGGAAATTTGGACAATTGGGAAACTGCACGAGGCGGTGGAAATCGCATTGGCCCCTGGGTTGCAAACTGGAACTATACCGCGACGCGGTGGAATCGCGGAGGCTCCCTGGAAATTGACAAATTCTGAAATTAAGCCTTGGCGCGATGCACCATAATCACGGAGGCTCACTGGATTTTGACGATTGCCATTTTGGCTGGCTCCGCAATGCACTAAAGTGCCAGGTAGCACACTGTCTCACTAAAATGTCTCTAACTCTTCACCCGAGTGTCGGATTTGGGCTAATTTTGTATCGATGGAAAGCTTATTCAATGCTCTACATGGCAAAAAGTAGAAATTATTGAAATTCCAGATGATCCAAAGTATTTCATACTTGGGAAGATATTTTTAAAACTTTTAGACTCGGATTCTCGCTTTACTGAATACGCTCTAAGGCTAAGACTGGAAAGGGATTTTGCGGGGCATTACATTATCTCCCCCTTGGGAACATTCGTCCTCGAATGTCTCTTGATAGACTGAGAACACAGATCGACTGAACTTACTCAAGGAACGGGAACATCTCAAAACATGACTACGCAACTGGAATAACTGACATACAGAGTTCTCATACTGGGCATGCATATCTGATGCATGGAATACTCGACTGAATCTTCTCATAGATGAATTCTCATAACAAACATGCATAATTTGGGTGATCTTCTTCACCTCTTCAAGATAAAACTTCGGGTCCTCACCTACCACTGACCCAAAGAATTCTGGCGGGTTCATTTTCATGAAATTTCTAACCCTGACTGCGGCAGAATTTCCATCATGCTAAGGTGGGACTGCAGCCTGACGATTGCCCTGAACATTAGTCACAGCTTGGGTTAGCGCTTGAAAAACTGCCCGAAACTTTACATGTGACACACTCTCATTCTCAGGATCTACTGGTTGAGGGGGCTGGTCATCAACCCGATGGACAAAATCTCTGTGAGGAGTCATACTCTGTAATCGAAAGAAAGAAGTGGATTAGACTGAGAATCAACTTGAGCTCATACTCACTCGCATGATCTGAATACTGAAAGAGGGGAAACTGCTCCTAAGAACATCCCGTAGCCTCTTGTACATAAATGTGGCGTGCTACACACCCATGCACAAGACTCTACTAGATGCGGCTTTTCAGACTCCCTAAGACACTCTTGAACCTTAGGCTCTGATACCAAGTTTGTAACGCCCTGATATCCCATCCCGAGATGTCACATGGTGCTTATGACCCGGAAGGACCACAAGCTAACCCTTTTCTGATATTTGTACCTGAACACTGCTTAATAGCTGAAATAAATACGGAAACTAGCCATAAGGTTCAACATATCTATACATACTCAAAACTGAATACTAATACATCTGTCTGAAAAGCCTCTAAACTCTCTGAACTGTGGAGTTGATGGGACATGTCCCCAACTAACTCCATCTACTAAAAATATAAATAAAGTCTGATGCCATAATAGTAAACTGAGATTCATCCTCGAAAGAAGAGGACTCACTGCTACGACTACTGCTGCTGACTGGGACTGAACTACTGAGGAAAATCTGGGTCCTGTGCCTCAAAACCTATGGTGCCAAATAAAACACCATAGCGCAAATGCGTCAGTACAGGAATAGACTGAGTATGTAGACGGGGTAAGGCTAAATGCAAGGGATCATGCATGCATAATATCTAAACTGAACAATCTTGATAATGTTGTACGAGAACCCATACACATACATGAATGCATAGACCATAATCACAATCATCACAACTCTAAATACTGAAAATCGAATACCACTTTACTGCAGACTGAACTCACTACTGACACTGAGATACTGAATCACTGACTCATCTTCTACTGATAACTGAGGATCTAGATGCACTTATATCAAGGACTGAATTCTGAGCTTTACTGCTTTCAACTGACAGGATTAGAGATCAACCTCTCTAATGGATGATTTCAGAAACTATTATCAATGATAAGAAATATGAATATATCTGAATATGACAACAAGGATACTCAATAGAATCCGAGACTGTGAATCAAGCCTGTATGGCGGCATATCTCTGAATATGATATCAAATAACTGTATATGAGACCAAGCCTATCTGACGAGATGGTCCATGAATCAATGGAACTATCTGAGTTTCTCATAAAGATAGATGATTGTATCTGACAGTCCTGATTTCTGAAGATTGATATTGAAACTGAAACTATAACTGAAACTGTGGGAAGTAGTTACTTAACTGACATGCCCCAACCTACCACATGTGGGGTCCAACTTGTAACCTCAGCTAGAAGGGTGTCAATACCGTGCCACGGGTATTTTTTCATGTTGTTTTCATATATTCAACTTCTATGTTTTCATGTTGTTTTCATATGCTAATATTTTTGTTTTGATGTATCATACATACTTGAGAAGAAGGCTTCACCAATCTGTATAAAAGTTGTGAGAGATACATTTAGAACATATGTGATACATTTAATAACAGTTTAATAGAGATTCGTATTTATGATATATTTTTTATTTTTAGTTATGTTTTGATGTATAAATCTCCAGAATGTAATTGGCTATTCAAGGCTTCATGTATGCTTGGTTCTGATACTTTCAAAGTAAAATACTTCATCTTGACGAGATACCTTGCATGCATGCAATTGCTGTTTTGAAAAGCAAACATATAAAGAAACTAAAGTTATATTATTTTGATTACTACAAAAAGGAGACACTAGGCAAGCCGTATGAAATACCACTTTATCCAATGCTCGATAAACTGAATTGGCATGTACCAGTAGAGGTGTTGAAAGAAGTGATTTTGCCTCCAAAATATAAAAGACCACCAGGAAGATCTAAGAAAGGGGGCCAAAAGAAAAGTAGTGAAACATTTTCATCAATCTCAAATTGTTGCGGAAAGTGTGGGCGTGAAGGTCATAACAGACGCAGCTGCAACTACTTCCCAAAGGAGATGTGATATTTTTGTTTAAATTAGAACATGAAATGTTTATGAAGTTCAATGTTATGAATTCAATAATTTGAGTTAATCTCTCAAAAATATGTTTCATGAGATATCAAATAATTGTTCGCAGTTGATACACATTAAACTTTTATGAAAGTTATATGATTCATATTAAACGTTTATGAAAGTTATGTGATTCATATTAATATTGTCTGCATTAGTTTTAATAGGTTATCTATTATATTAGTGATAAGTTTTTATAGTTGAAATAAATGTGATACATAAATATGATATGTTTTAAACTCCTCAATTAATTATTTTTAAGAAAATTATATTTGTGATTCATACAATTGTGAATGTTATATGATACTTGTTAAACGTTTATGAAATTTATGTCATTCATATTAATAGTGACTGAATCATTTTTAAGACGTTTTGATATATCTGATATATTAGTGATAATATTTTTCTAGTAGAAAAAAAATTGATACATATATGTAATACGTTTTAAACTGTTAAACTAATTATGAAAAAAATATTATAATTGTGATTCATATTACTTATAACAAATCTGCAATATATGAATCAACTATATATGTGTTTCACTAATTTGTGTAGTCAATATGCTACATAAATATTTACATTACCTTAGTCAATATGCTACACAAATATTTACATTACCTAAAATATATCAAACATATGTATCAAATATATAATAGACAATGTCAAACAGAATCATAACATAAATATAGCATAAAAATATGATCTAAAATGATGAGAACACTTCATTTCATAATCTAAAATGTCATGACAGTAACTACTAGACAACTTAAAACTTACAACAACTAATGATAGTCTCGACATCTATTCAAAAAACTTAAAACTTAAAACTAGTAGAATTGAAATATCCAAAAAAATTGACCACATAACAAATGGTCAAATCAAATTGTCAAACAATAACTACTAGACAACTACGACTCAACATCTATCATCTCCGTATCCTCTGATGGAATGGAGATGTGTTTAGGCCTAGGAGGATCCTGATTGTCACTAATATTTTCATTAGATGCCTTTCTACCCCATAATTCCATAACAATGAAGTGTATCTGGTACGATGCAACTCTGAATTATAATGTAAGACCCCACATTTTTTGGGCTAGTCTTTGAACCATCGTTCCTACCTGTATAAGCTATAATCCAAAGTATTCCTATGTGAATATAAGTTTCATGATCTTTATCCTTATGATTGATGTGCTTTTGAGGTGAAAAATATTCATAAGAATCACTTAGAACAAAGTTAAGCTAAGAGCCTTTGATTCATCAAAAATTTGATATTCGATTCTACAAGGATCGACTTTGAACGTGTATAAATTTTTATATACATAGAATTTTGCAGCTCAAGACCCACCAAGTTGTAGATAATTGAGTTAGCTTTTCAACGATACTAATCCGATTTTTGAGCAAAAAGTTATGTCATTTTTCGTGAGAGGTAGTAAGCTAATGCGATAGGGGCGCAGGGCGCCAGTTCCTCAATGTGATAAGTGATGCGATGCATTTCTGTCCCAACACAATTTCTAATGCAACACATTGCGTATTCTCCCGTTGTTTTAGTTCCTAAAGGGTTGTAATACCCGTGCCTTTTCTTAGCTTGAAATCATCTCAAGGATGTTAGAACTCGCTTTGAAATATGAATCCATATTTGTACACATGATATTTTTAATATTTCCACTTTCTATCATGTGGAAAAGTGAGCCTTCCAACGATACCAATTTTATCCAAATCCGGTATCAGAGTAAAAAGTTATAGACGTTTTACTCAGAGCTGTCAGAATCCCCCAGGTGCGACGGCCAGGCTGACGGAATGTCGATCTAGCGATGGACCGTCGCAGCCAAGGCAGTGAGGAAACCTTTTGGATAAGGTGCGACGGACAGGTTGATGGACCGTCGAACTAGCGACGGACTGTTTCCCAGACCATCGCTACTTAGGAAGTAAGCCCCTTCCTTGGTCCACGTACGACAGTCGAAATGATGGACTGTCGCTCTAGCGACGGACCATTGCAGGAGCCATCGCAGGTCCCAATTCAGCAAATTAAAGTCATTTTAAAAGGGTATTTTGGTCATTTACCACCCACCTATATATATACTCAATTATATCCGATTTCAGCCATTTGGTTCATTATTACTTCACAACCAATATTAGGGTTTCTCTCTAACATTAATCTCCAAGAACAAAATCCAATCTTCTTCAAGAACTAAGGAATTTCTAATTCTTCAAGTTCAAGAACATCAAGAATCTTAACCCAGGTATGCGTAATGTTCATTCATGGACTCCTTTCATCCATGAAGTCCAAGAATCTCTTTTCCAACTTTAAGTTATGGATTTTCTTTATGATTTCATGATTGGGCTATTCTTGTTCACGTTGATAAATGAGAAATTGAATTCTACTCCATGTTGGGTGATAATTTCTATGTGGGTTTATTTATTATAGATATAGATTCATGCAAACCTATGACTAAACCCTTGAATGATGAAATTAGAATGTGACCACGATGTTTAATTATTGTACAATGATGTTTACATGTACCATGCCTACAATATGTTTGATTTAGTGCCTAAATGAAGGAAAAGTGCCTAACTAGCATGCTGTCATGAAATCCCCATGTATGTACAAGTTTATGCCTATCACATGTTTGATGAAATGCTTCAGTAAATGCATTATGGTGATTATTATGTATTCAAGCAAGTCATGCTTCGTCAGTTTCCTTCTATCGAGTCCTGGGGGTATTTGTACCCGAAATATTAGTTGTGTGCCTAGAGTCATGTCATGTTTTTACGATACTCTCAGTCAAGCTATGAATCCTAAGACTTCAGACAGTCTTATGAGTCAGGAAATATCCATGATCTCATGAACTTAGTCAGTTGTAAGATATCAGTAGTATTCTATCAGTCAACGAAATTCAGTAACTCAGCTCATATTCAGTTCAGTAAATCATGTTCAATGTCTATTCAGATGGGAGTAGAAATTAGCACCGAGTGAACCCAAGGATGGGAACTCACCTGTTATATGAGGGTGTGATTCTTAGGAGCAATCCTTACATTCCAGAACTATGTAGCCAGCATAGGTTGAGCCATCGTAGCCTGCTATACGAGGGTAAATGAGGCGGCTTAACCTATTATATGAGGTTTACCACCATTCTCACTAGAGTTACCTGTTATATAAAGGTTACTCATATGTTGTCCTTACCAGTGGCACGATATTGACACCCTTCCAATCAGGGCACAGATTGGACCCCAGCTCAGCTATTAAAGAACATTTGAGGCATATCGGTTAAATAACTACTTCCCACAGTTTCAGTATCAGTCTCAGTAAAAGAACTCAGATAGTTCTTCAGAATTTAGGACTGTCAGATACAGTCAACTCAGATACAGTACGAAACTCAAACAGTTCCATCAGATTCAGGACTGTCAGATATAGTCACTTATGTTATCAGTTATATCAGTTATCAGTATGTCATGTTATCAGTATTCAAATTCAGTAATCATGTTATCACATTATCAGTTACAGTTGTGTATTCATGCATGTACGCTCACATTCATGTTAGACAGTCAGTTAGCATTGATCATGCATGTGAACCCTTGCATATAGCCTATCTCACATGCATACTCAGTACATTCCATTGTACTTACGCATTTGTGCTATGGTGCTTTCTTTTTATGTTACACCATAGGTTCAGAGAAACAAGCTCCAGATCAGCAGTAGATTCCAGTTTCAACAGTCATAGTTAGAAGTTAGTCCTCATACTTCGAGGACATGATTATTTATCTATTATCTCATTAGTCAGTTCATTAGTTGGAGTTAGTTGGGGACATATCCCATCAACTCCTAACTCAGATAGTTTCAGTCAGTTAGAGGCTTTCAAGATTATGATCCTTCAGACTTCAATATTTTCAGCCTTGTTTTGGGTATTATATTCCCCCACGCAGATGTTATATTATTCAAATTATGTTCAGTATTGAACCTTATGTCCTTTCAGTACATATTTCCGCATTATTATGTTATATTATGCAGTGTACAGTTACAAATATCAGTCATGGGTTAGCTTGTGGTCCTTCGGGGTCATGAGCATCGTGTAGCATTCCGGGTACTAGATTTGGGGTATTACAAACTTGGTATTAGAGCCTAAGGTTCAATATTGTCCTAGGAAGTCTGAAAGCCACATCTAGTAGAGTCTTATACATGGGTGTGTTGCGCGTCACATTTATGTGCAAGAAGCTATAAGATGTTTTAAGAATAGTTTCCCCTCTTTCATTATTTATGTCATGCCAGTGAGCATAATCTCAAGTCAATCTCTTTGTCTAATCCGTTTCTCCCTTTCTTCTACAGAACATGCCTCCAAAAAAAAAATTAGTCAGCCCCTCAGCCCAAAGAACCTTTGGGTAATCATGTTTCTTATGCGGAGTTCAGGGTTGTATTCATAACTCTTGATCAATCAGTCACCGCTCAGAATGAACGTCCAAAAGTTATTCCAGCCAACCCAGTGGCTAACTCAGCCGCAACTAGGATTTGGGACTTTACCCGAATGAATCCTCCATCCTTCCTTGGGTCTAAGGTAGATGAAGACCCTTAGAAATTCATTGATCAGGTTCAGAAGGTGACATACCTCATGGGGGTGACTACTGTTGAGAGTGCTGAGCTAGCTGCATATTAGTTATAGGATGTGGCTCATACTTGGTTCAAACAGTGGAAGTCAGAGAGGTCAGATAATGCAGGTCCTATAGAGTGGGAGGATTTTGTCACTGCATTCTTAGACAGATTCTTTCCCCAAGAGCTTAGATAAGCTAAGGTGTTAGAATTCATCAACTTCAGGTAGGGCAATATGACGGTGAAAAAGTATTCTCTAGATTTTACTCAATTAGCCAGATATGCCCCTCATGTGGTTGCAGATAGTAGAGCCAAGATGAGTAAGTTTGCTTCAGGGGTAAATAATAACGTGGTTAATGAGTGCAGATCCGCCATGCTGAATAGTGACATGACTTTAGCCAGGCTTATGACTCATGCTCAGCAGATAAAAGAGCAGAGGATTAAGCAAAGGGAGAAGCAGAATAAGAGAGCAAAGACAGGTAGTTTCAACTTCGCTCAGCCTAAATTAGAAGGAGAAAACCGTTCCCAGTTTCGTCTTAAGTCATCAGTTCCAGCTCCTTCTTCATCCAGTGCTCCAGTTCCTAAGTTCAGAGAGGGTAACAGAAATGGAGCGCCAGGCTCTAAGTCTCAGGGAAGTGTTAGCAGTGCTCGCACCTATCCTCTTTGCCAGACTTGTGGCAAGAACCACCAGGGTGTTTGCAGAGATTGCAGTGGTATTTGTTTCGGATGTGGCAAGCCAGGCCATAGAGTTAGAGACTGTCCTCAGCCAGGTCCTTAAGGTCAACAGAATCGCTCCTCACCTCAGTCCGGTCTCCCATATCAGCAAGATTTCACCTCCAGTGCTACTAGTAGGCAACGCCCAAATTGTCTCTATGCTCTTTAGACTCGACAAGATCAGGAAAATTCTCTTGATGTAGTTACTGGTACGTTACAGATCTTTCATGTGCATGTATACGCTTTGCTAGATCCAAGAGCTTTTTTTTCTTTTGTTACTCCCTATATAGAAAGCGATTTTGGTCAGTCCCAAAATTCTAGCAGAGCCCTTTTCAGTCTCTACCCCAGTGGGTAAAGCCATCATAGCCCGACGGGTATACAAGACCTTCCCGATTATGATATTTCAGAAAGTCACTTCAGCAGATTTAGTCAAATTAGAGATGACTGATTTTGATGTCAATCTCAACATGGATTGGCTTCATTCCTGTTATGCCACAGTCGACTGCATAAATAGAATAGTTCAGTTTCAGTTTTTGAATGAACCTGTCCTAGAGTGGAAGGGTAGTGTATCCACTTTCAGGGGCCAACTTGTTTCCTACCTTCGGGCAAGGAAAATTATATCTAAGGGATGTGTTTATCATCTTGTTCATGTTAAGTATTCCATTTCTGATACTCCTAGTCTTGAATTTTTCCCAGTAGTGAATGAATATCCAGATGTCTTTCCCGAAGATCTTTCAGGAATTTCTCCCAAAAGGGAAATAAACTTCGGTATTGATCTTCTTCCAGACACTCAGTCTTTATCTATTCCGCCATATAGAATGGCACCAGTAGAACTCAGAGAATTGAAAGAGTAGTTGAAGGATCTCTTAGATAAGGGATTCATCAGACCCAGTGTTTCCCCGTGGGGCACTCCAGTATTATTCGTGCACAAAAAAAAAGATTCTCTCAGAATGTGTATTGACTACCGTCAACTTAATAAGGTCATGGTCAAGAACAAGTATCCTCTTCCCAGAATCGATGACTTGTTTTATCAAATTCAGGGAGCTAGCTATTTCTCTAAGATAGACCTCAGATCCGTCTATCATCAGCTCAGAGTTAGAGAATGTGACATTTCGAAAATAGCTTTTCATACTCGGTATGGTCACTTTGAATTCTTAGTTATATCCTTTGGTCTTACCATTGCCCCAGCAGCTTTCATGGACTTGATGAACTGCGTGTTCAAGCAGTACTTGGATATGTTCGTCATAGTCTTCATAGATGACATTCTGGTCTATTCCCGCAGTGAGTGAGATCATGCAGACCATCTCAGAATAGTACTTCAGACTCTCAGAGATCATCAGTTATTCACCAAATTTAGTAAGTGCCAATTTTGGCTAAGGTTAGTAGTATTCCTTGGTCATATCATTTTTGGCGATGACATTAGAGTAGATACTCAAAAGACCAAAGCAGTAAGAATCTGGACTCGCCCTATCTCTCCATCAGATATCAGGAGTTTCTTGGGTTTGGCTGTCTATTACAAACGGTTTGTTGAAGGGTTTTCTTCTATTGCATCCCCTATGTCCAAATTGACTCAGAAGAAAGTTAAGTTTCAATGGTCAGATCCTTGCGAGAAGAGTTTTCAGGAGTTGAAGACTCGACTCACCTCAGCTCCAGTCTTAGCTCGTCCAGATAGTTTAGATGGGTTTGTAGTGTATTGTGATGCATCCAGAGTAGATTTAGGTTGTGTCTTAATGCAACATTTTAAGGTCATAGCCTACGCCTCCAGACAGCTTAAACCCCATGAGAAGAATTATCATACTCATGATCTTGAGTTAGCAGCCATAGTATTTGCCTTGAAGATTTGGAGGCATTACCTATATAAAGTCCATGTAGATGTCTTCACATATCACAAGAGCCTTCAGTATGTCTTTTCTCAGAAATATCTCAATCTTCGTCAGAGAAGATGGTTAGAGTTCTTTAAAGATTATGACATGAGTGTCTTTTATTATCCGGACAAGGCCAACGTAGTGGCTGACACTCTTAGTAGACTATCCATGGGTAGTGTTTCTCATGTTGAGAATAGTAAGAAAAAGTTAGCTCAAGAAGTACATCAACTTGCCAGACTAGGCGTTCGCTTAGTCGATTCCTCAGAGGGTGGTGTATGTGTTCAGAGTAGTTCAGAATCATCTCTAGTTTCCGAGGTGAAAGAAAAGCAAGATAGATATCCCAGCCTAGTCAAGTTAAAAGAATCAGTTCAGGATTAGAAAATAGAGGTTTTCTCCCAAGAGGGAGATGGTGTTCATCGTTGCCAGGGTCATCTCTGTGTTCCAGACGTAGATGACATAAGACAGCGAATTCTTGCAAAAGTGCATGGTGTGTGCTACTCTATTCATCCAGGGGCCACAAAGATGTACCACGACTTATGGGAAGAGAGATATTGCAGAGTTTGTGGCTAAGTGTTCTATATGTCAGCAAGTTAAGATAGAGCATCAGAAGACTAGTGGGTCCATACAGGAGTTCAGTATTCCTACTTGAAAGTAGGAAGTTGTGAACATGGACTTCGTGACGGGTTTGCCTCGAACTCGTCATTAGCATGATTCAGTTTGGGTCATTGTAGATAGAATGACCAAATCAACTTATTTTCTCCCAGTTCATACCTCTTATTCAGCCGAGGATTATGCCAAACTCTACATCAAGGAGTTGGTCAGATTGCATGGTGTTCCGTTATCTATTATCTCAGACAGAGGTACCCTATTCTCCTTTCATTTCTGGAAAGCATTCCAAAAGGGTCTTGGTACCCAAATTTATCTCAGTATAACCTTCCATCCTCAGACAGATGGTCAAGCAGAAAGGACCATTCAGACTTTAGAAGATATGCTAAGGGCGTGTACAATTGATTTCAAGGAAAGTTGGGATGACCACTTGCCTTTGGTTGAGTTTGCATACAATAGCTATCATTCCAGTATTCAGATGTCTCCATTCAAAGATCTTTATAGTAGGAGATGTAGATCTCCAATTGGTTGGTTCAAAGTTAATGAGGCCTCAGTCATAGGTCCTGACTTAGTATTCGACGCCTTAGAGAAAGTTCAGTTGATCAGAGAATGACTCCGAGCTGCTTAGAGCTGACAGAAGTCTTATGCAGATGTTCGTAGAAAATATCTCGAGTTTGAGATTGGTAATCATGTCTATTTAAAGATATCTCCCATGAAGGGATTGAAGAGATTCGGCAAGAAGGGAAAGCTTAGTCCTTGATATGTCGGTCCCTTCAAGATTCTCAGTTGTTTTGGCAAGGTAGCTTATGAGCTCGAATTGCCTTCAGGTCTAGCTTCAGTTCATCCAGTCTTCCATGTCTCTTTGCTCAAGAAGTGCATAGGTTACCCATCATTCGTGGTCCCTATTCAGAGCATTGATGTTTAGAACAGCCTCTCTTATGAAGGGATTCCAGTCGAAATCTTAGACTACAGACTCGTAGATTGAGGAACAAAAAAGTCCCTCTAGTTAAAGTTCTTTGGCAAAATCAGTCCGTTGAGGGAGCTACTTGGGAAGAAGAAGAAGACATGCGCACCAAGTATCCTCACCTCTTCTCCGCCAACTCAGATCAAGCTCAAGGTAACAGTTCTTCTTAAGCTTACTCAGTTTTATGATCAGTGTTCATCACGAACTTGGTATTCAGTTTCATGTTCATGTTCCCATTATAAACTTGGTATCAAGTATCATTGCATATCCAGTCATGCACTCATGTATCAATCAGTTATGTAATTATGTATCAGATGTGCGTTCTCATTATGAGAAACTTAGTTCTTTAGAACACTCAGTAATGCATTCATGAATCAGTTACACATGCATCAGATATGCATGTTCATTATGCTATGTTCATCTTATTAGTCATGTTAGTCATGAGATTATGTTTCAGTCATTTATGTTCAGTTTATGTTCAGCTAATTGTTTTCCCTCTCAGTCCGTCTGATTCGAGGACGAATATTCTCAAGGGGAAGATATTGTAATACTCGTGCCTTTTCTTAGCTTGAAATCATCTCAAGGATGTTAGAACTCTCTTTGAAATATGAATACATGTTTGTACACATAGTATTTTTAAGATTTCCACTTTTTATCACTTGGGAAATTGAATAAGCTTTTCAACGATACCAATTTATTCCAAATCCGGTATCGAAGTAAAAAGTTATGGACGTTTTACTCAGAGTTGTCGAAATCGCCCAGGTGCGACGGCCAGGTTGATGGACCGTCGATCTAGCGACGGACCGTCGCAGCCAAAGCAGTGAGGCAACCTTCTGGATAAGGTGCGATGGACAGGTTGACGGACCGTCGAACTAGCGACGGACCGTCGCCCAGGCCGTCGCTACTTAGGCAGTAAGCCCCTTCCCTGGTCCACGTACGACGGTTGAAATGACGGACCGTCGCTCTAGCGATGGACCGTCGCACGATCCATCGCAGGTCCTGATTCAGCAAATTCAAGCCATTTTTAAAAGGATATTTTGGTCATTTATCACCCACCTATATATATACCCAATTATATTTGATTTCAGCCCTTTGGTTCATTATTACTTCACAACCAATATTAGGGTTTCTCTCTAACATTAATCTCCAAGAACAAACTCCAATCTTCTTCAAGAACTAAGGAATTTCTAATTCTTCAAGTTCAAGAACATCAAGAATCTTAACCCAGGTATGCGTAGTGTTCATTCATGGACTTCTTTCGTCCATGAAGTCCAAGAATCCCTTTTCCAACTTCAAGTTATGGATTTTCTTTATGATTTCATGATTAGGCTGTTCTTGTTCATATTGATAAATGAGAAATTAAATTGTACTCCTTGTTGGGTGATAAATTCTATGTGGGTTTAATTATTATAGATATAGATTCATGCAAACCTATGACTAAACCCTTGAATGATGAAATTAGAATGTGACCATGATGTTTAATTGTTGTACAATGATGTTTACATATACCATGCCTACAATATGTTTGATTTAATGCCTAAATGAAGGAAAAATGCATAACTAGCATGTTGTCATGAAATCCCCATGTATGTACAATCTTATGCCTATCACATGTTTGATGAAATGCTTCAGTAAATGCATTATGGTGATTATTATGTATTCAAGCAAGTCATGCTTTGTCAGTTTCCTTCTATCGAGTCCTGGGGGTACTTGTACCCGAAACATTAGTTGTGTGCCTAGAGCCATGTCATGTTTTCACGATACTCTTAGTCAAGCTATGAATCCTTAAACTTCAGACAGTCTTATGAGTCAGGAAATCTCCATGATCTCATGAACTCAGTCAGTTGTAAGATATCAGTAGTATTCCGTCAGTCAACGGAATTCAGTAACTCAGCTCATGTTCAGTTCAGTAAATCATGTTCAGTGTCTATTCAGATGGGAGTAAAAATTAGCACCGAGTGAACCCAAGGATGGGAACTCACCTGTTATATGAGGGTGTGATTCTTAGGAGTAATCCTTGCATTCTAGAACTATGTATCCAACATAGGTTGAGATATCGTAGCCTACTATATGAGGGAAGATGAGGTGGCTTAACCTATTATGTGAGGGTTCCTATTGTTCTCACTAGAGTTACCTGTTTTATGAGGGTTACTCATATGTTGTCCTTACCAGTGGCGCGGTATTGACACCCTTCCAATCAGGGCACAGATTGGACCCCAGCTCAACTATTAAAGCACATTTAGGGCATGCCGATTAAATAATTACTTCCCACAGTTTCAGTCTCAGTTTCAGTAAAAGAACTCAGATAGTTCTTCCGAATTCAGGACTGTCAGATACAGTCACCTCAGATACAATATGGGACTCAGACAGTTCCATCAGATTCAGGACTATCAGATATAGTCACTTATGTTATCAGTTATATCAGTTATCAGTATGTCATTCTATCAGTATTCAAATTCAGTAATTATGTTATCACAATATCAGTTACAGTTGTGTATTCATGCATGTACTCTCACGTTCATGTTAGACAGTCAGTTATCATTGATCATGCATGTGAACCCTTGCATATAGCCTACCTCACATGCATACTCAGTACATTCTATTGTACTGACGCATTTGTGCTATGGTGCTTTCTTTTTATGTTACACCATAGGTTCAGAGACACGAGCTCCAGATCAGCAGTAGATTCCAGTTTTAGCAGTCAGAGTTAGAAGTGAATCCTCATCCTTCGAGGACATGGTTATTTCTCTATTATCTCATTAGTTAGTTCATTAGTTTGAGTTAGTTGTTGACGTATCCCATCAACTCCTAACTCAGACAGTTTCAGTCAGTTAGAGGCTTTCTAGACTATCATGCTTCAGACTTCAGTATTTTCAGCCTTGTTTTGGGTATTATATTCCCCCACGCAGATGTTATAGTATTTAGATTATGTTCAGTATTGAACCTTATGGACTTTCAGTGCATGTTTCTGTATTATTATGTCATATTATGCAGTGTACATGTACATATATGAGTCATGGGTTAGCTTGTTGTCCTTCGGGGTCATGAGCATCGTGTAGCATTTCGGGTACCAGATTCGGGGCGTTACAAGGGTCTAGGGTCACTTAGGTTATTTCCCCTTACCCAAATCCACCCATAACACATAATTTCAGCTCCCAAGGAGCATTAGTTGCCCCTTTACTCATAATTTCTCTCCAAGAAAGCCTCTTTCTCTCAAGAACAAAACCTAACCTCTATTCAAGAACTTCAAAAATCCATTACAATCTCTTCAAGATAAACAAAAATTTAAGTTCTCTAGTTCAAGAGTTCCAAGAAAATCTTTCAAGATCATCTCCAAGGATTTCAAATTCAATCTTTCTACATCAAATTCATGATTTCTTCAAGAATATATCTAATTAAGGTATGTGGGAGTTCATTCATGGGTCCCCTTTCACCCATAGAGCCTAAGAACCCTTTTTGAATTTAAAGTTATGAGTTTTACATGTTTTAAGTTCAAAGTTATGATATTTACATGTTAATATGAATTATATCCATGAAATTTCATGAATTTCGATTTTGTATCATGTTTACAAATGATTTTCATTGAAATTTGCCTTGATATGTTCGAATGGTGATTTTCACATGTTAAATCCTTAACCCATGTTTCTAATATTAAAATTTATGTGATTTTCATGGTTTAACTGCTCCCATGTTTTAATTCATGATCCCCATGTGTTTAATTTCAAGTTAAGAGTATATGTGTTTTCAAGTGAATGAGCCAATACATATTTTGAATGTTATGATATTCATATCAAATCCCTAAGTTGTGAATTGATTCATGTAACCATGATATTTTTGCATGTTTGCTCATTTCCATACATAAGTTTATGGTCCCCATGTGTTTGATGAAATACCTAAGTGTTGAATTTTGAACAATGATTCTCTTCTATGATTTCAAAGTTATCATGTGGTCCTATTGTTATTGCTATCGAGTCCTGGGGGTTATGAATACCTGAAGCTTAGCTGTTTACTTAGTTTCAGTATTTCCAGAATGGTTTCAGATATGTATAAGCATTATCAGTTCAGTCAGTTATCATCTAAGTTAAACTTAGATCAGTTCAGTAATCCGTGTTAGTTCAGTTGGGAGTAGGATTAACACCGAGCGAATCCAGGGATGGGGGCTCACTTGCCAGTTAATGGTGTGACTCTTAGTAGCAGTCCCTACGTTTCAGAACTACGTAGCCAACGTAGGTTTGAGATGTTAACCTGCTAGATGAGGGTTGACACATATCTCACCAGGGCACCTGCCAGTAGAAGGTGACTCTTTAGTCCTTCGGGACTTTATTTTAGTGGATCCACACAGCTAATATGAGTACCCGTGGTACGGTACTAACACCTTTCCAGCTGGGGTTACAGGTTGGACCCCAATTAGCTCAAATTGGGGCATGTCGATTAGATAATACCTCCCATAATTTCAGTCAGTTAATCAGTATAATTCAGTTCAGGTTTGCTTAACCAAGTGTACAGACTCTCAGTTATTCAGTCACCAAACTTCAGTATTTTAGTTTACAGATTATTTTTCAGAAATATAAATGCTTGGTTTCGCATTCTCATATTTTACAGTTTTCATGCATTTATACCCAGTTATCTCATGTTGTTCGATTAGTCCTTATCTCATAGTCAAAGTACTCCACAGTTTCAGTCCAGTTATTCAGACTAAGTTCAATTCAGTGTTATATGATCAGTACTCAGTCATCAACTATTCAGTGTTCGAATATCAGTAGTCCATATTATTGTATCAGCTACTCAGTATATAGGTGTTAGTTATCCTCTTTCTTTGATTTCAATCATTCCATCTTCTAGACATCAGTTATTCAGTTAATCAAATCAGCCCAATACATGTATTTTTGATTTCGTATGTTCATGTATCCATGTTGTACTGTATCCCAGCTTTAGTTCTACTTATTCTACAAAAGTAAAGATATTAAGAAAACTAAGTGTAGTGATTCACCAGTTTACCAAATTATGTTTGTTGCTCATGCTTTTAAGATAATTCAGCTTTCAGTTTATTCTAGCCTACTGGTGAGTCTACTTACACTTAGCATGCATGCTTTAAGATTTCATATATATTTAAAATCAATTTTACTTATTGCATTCACCCCCGCTTACGCAGTACATTCCAGAAGTATTGATCCACATATACGTTTGTATGGCTGCATTATTTCATAATATAGGTACCTATTGTAGTCCACACATCATGATCAGATAGTTACAGTTTCCAGCTAGCAGGTGATGAGTTCTCCTATTTTGGGGAATCCAGTCCGATGTTATTCATGTACTTTATTTTTATTATTCACATGTATTGATTTGTGGTAGTTGGAGGCATGTCCCATCTATCTATAGTCAGTATAGTAGAGGCTTCATAGATGTCAGTCAGATTCAGTAAGGTAATTTGAATTCTTTTCCTCAGTTTTATCAGATTGTAAATTGTATTATTATAATTCTTCCTAGATTCTGTCATGATTATACTTCCGCACAACAGAACCAATTATTTAATATATTAAAATTCAGTTGATTAACAGTATGCCAGTTCATAGGTTAGTTTGGGATCACTTGTAGTTTCAAGCACCATGTGGCATCTAGGGTGTACTCCTGGGGCGTTACATAAACTCCGAAGAAGGTATTTGAAGTACACACTTAAAAATTCAGTATATGCCACAATAAATAATCCACAATCCCTGCGACATATCAATAGATTAGCTTAGGAGTGATAGTGGTTAGTTATGTAAAATTCATATATTTAAAAGATTCTGATTCCTTGATCTTTCAGAACTTCTGTAAGCCTTTCTACTATATTGAGGTTGTGTGCATTGTCATACCTTAAGTTTTGGGTAGGTCTATATTTTACAACCAAACTATAGTTCAGCCAAAAATAAATATTGAGAAAAGCACAATTTAAAAGGTGATTCATATATTCATATGTTAAATGTATCACCAATTTATAAATGAATCAAAAAATATAGTAGATATAGAAACATTTAGGACATAAGTATCACCAATAATCTGACTGCAAATGTATCACTCATACATTGTCATAAAATATATCACCAATAATGTAACAACAGAATGTATCATTAATACATTGTCAACAAATGTATCACCCATATACTGATAACAAAAATATCATTCATATGAACCACTGTTACACTATGAAAATGTATCAAGAAATTAATATTTTTATATATGTATCAAGCGGATTAACAAACAAAATATGCATCACCGACGAATTTCATACCCGATTCAGTGGAAAATTAGGGATCTGCTCAAATTCCTCCTAATCTTCCATGTGCATGTCCGATTCTTGATTTATTGCACCAAAATTTTTCCTAAGAACCTTCATCTTTTTCGAGTTATTGGGGTGCTTTGACCTATTTTCACAAAAATCTTCCTCTGTGTAATCAATGTTATCCGAAGTAAAACCCATAATTTGATGATTTGCAGGAATACCTTTTTGTGTTTCAATTTGAAAAATTTCTAAACTGAATGAGGGTGAATCTTCATTAGCCATTGAAAATAAAAAAAAATAACACAACAAAGATTAAAGCATATAAGAATAATGATCTGTGTTGTTAAATCTTAACTTGAAATTCATTTAAACAATTAACTCATCTTTTTGAAATAACTGAAAAAATTTATAATTTAATGTAGTACATTGACGATTTGAAGAAGATAGAGTAATGGAGATTGAAGATGTTTTAATTGATGATAATTTGGGAGAGATTTTAGGAAAGAAAATCTTTGAAAAAAAATCGGCTTGGAGATAGAAGATGTTTTAACTTATGATAATTTGGGAGAGATTTTAGAAAGGAAATCTTTGAAAAACAAAATTGTCTTGCGTGAGTTAATAGTGGAGTCAAAATAGGATGTGGAATTTTGTTGATATGTATCAAGAGTAAAATAGTAAATTCGAGATTTTAAGTAATTGTTTAAAAAGTAAGAAATTTTGAATAATATGATCTCTTAAATTTGTGATTTTGTGTAATATATCCTATAAATATTCCTTCTAGACGGTTATTTGTAAGGTAATTGCATGTAACTTGTGAGACTCAAATTCAGGAGTCGCAATTGGCACCTAAAGAGCTCTGACCCTATACACGAACCGTTCCATTCTTTTACGCCGTAAAGGTGTTTGCAACTTGGATAATATAGTTCAAAATTCTATACTAGTTAAATTCAAAAGAAAACGGTACAAATCTAGAAGAAAAGATCGCAGAAAAAACGGTACTAGTCTAGAAGAAAAAATCCCACTAGTGTAGTCAAGAAACTGCTATAACATTAAATTCAGAAATCAAGAATGGCAACACGATGAAATTTTTTACTATGGACCTCTTATGCCATGTAATAGTTGTGTGAAACATCTATTCTTTTGACATATATACTTCTTGGGTCCCACCAAACAAAGCAATTCCTATCTACATATTGGCAAAATGACTCAGTGGACCCTTGTACTATGTCTGTTTTGTAATATGGACACTTCTACTTACATGTTTGTCATCTGAACCCTTGAACCCATTAAAAAGTAATATTTTAAACCCTTTGACCGTTGATCGAACTTATGTGGCATTAAAATAGCTGAGTAGGACTAAACGCGTGTAGCCACGCGCCTGAGGTGAGAGTGAGGATCATTTTTTTTTATCAATTTTACATTAAAATAATTTAATTTTTTTTTAAAAGTTCCCCCACCCCGTCACCCCTGCACCAGCCCCCATTCCTCTTCCCCCGTCCCCCACCCCCCAACCCCTCTCCTCCACCCTCGCACCAGCCCATTTCCCCGTCCCTCCACCCTCTCCCCCATCTCCCTGTGAATTCTCTGTTTTTGTTTGTCGTTAAATGCCATGTGCAACACACCAATATATAACCATTAATAGAAGGGACTTATTCTTGCAATTCCAATCCCCCACCAACGATTGCAATTTCCAATCCCCCTTTTTCTTAAAAAGAAAAATTTATTCTTGTAATTTTCAATCTCCAAGGAAGAAAAGAACAACTTGGATGATTTCTTTTTGGACGACATACGAGAAACCTCACCACCGCCGCTGCAGCCGCCGATGACGATGGCGACGATTCAATTTTCATTCAAATTCAATTTTTTCAATTATATCATCTCCAAATCTACCATGGAACACCAAAATTTGCTGAAAAGGAAATAAAATTCATCAAATCTGATCAATATCCAACTCCAATTTTCATCCCAAATTCAATTTTTTCCTAACAAAAAGGATAACACCTTTTCATTTGCTCTTGCTTGTAAGTTCAAGACTTTTAAATGGAAGAAATTTAGCAAGAAAAAAATTCTGAGAGTACTTTGTTTGTAGAGAAAGAATGGGGGAATTGAGAGGGATAAAGGAGATGGAGAATGATGAGGGTCTTTTTTTTTTCTTTTTTTTTAATTTATATTTTTGGCTTACTTTTGTAAATGAATTTTATTTTAATTTTTTTTAATTTATCAGTTTATTTTTATTATTGATTAATAATTTTAAAAATTAATTAATGAAGATATTATGACGTGAAATTTAATGAAGCATTTAAAATGACGTGGAAGTGACGTGGAAACTGACGTGGCAGCAATTGTATTACACACACCAAAATAGGACTTAAAATGTTACTTTTTAGTGGGTTTAAGGGTTCAGATGACAAACATGTAAGTAGGAGCATCCACATTACAAAATGGACATAGTACAAGGGTACATCGAACCATTTTGCCCTACATATTCTTGATCAAAGTAATTAATTTTTTTTTTGGACAAATAATTTTTTGATTTTTCCTTTTTTGGGGTTAATTTGTATTTACTATTTTCTTTATTTTTCTTTCTATGCCCTTTTTTTCAAATTGTTTTTTGTTTCTCATGTTACGATATTAAGTAAACTGAAGTTTTTTTTTGCTTCTTTTTTATTTTCTCCTATTTCTTATTTCCACATGCTTGTAAACGAATTATGTTCTTTGATCACTCACCATGATAATAATTTCTAATTTTTATTATGTCCTCTTTTCAGTTGGTGTAGAAAAATTTGGATACTGCAAGTTCAAAATTGAATTTCATAAGTGATATTTTTTTTCGTGAGTTTAAATGATATTATTTATTATGGTTCAATATTATTAAAGGGATCTCTAGTATTTAGAAATAAAAATTCATCCTATATGTTTTCATTATTAAGGGCATATCTTGTATATCAAAATCATTTAAAACGGGTAGGGTTAAGAATTGGATTGAATTTAAATAGATTGGATACTAAATAAATTTAAATATTGATTTTATTTTTTTAAATATTTTTTTCTTAAAACTTTAGAGTTGTCACGTCATGAATAGACACCAAAAAATAAATTAAAATATCCTTTAATTGATCTTAAGTTGACATATGTGGAATATTTTTAAAAAATTCTTTAATTTTCGTGAAAACATATCATGTGAAAAATTGAGATTAAAATATTTTTGAAAAATGAAAGAGACATTTTTAAAAAATAGACTTAAAATATGATAATAGAAATAAATTAAAATAGTAAACATTCTTTTAAAATTTGATTTGAATACAAAGATCTACAAATAAGAAATAGGAGGAAAAAAAGTTTTTCAATCTAAGTATCACGAGCACGAAAAGAATTGAAAACAGAATATAAAGAAAGGAAAACAAAAAAGGAGTAAATAAAAAGCAACCAAAAACGAAAAGAGCAAAAAAATTTTTTTTGTTAAAAAATAAAAAAAGTAAATCACATTGAAAACGTGAAAGAATATGGAGAAGAGGGAAAGCTAAACAAAATTGTCCTGACAGGTAGGACCCAAAAAAATTCATTTGTCAAAAAAAAAAATATCTCACACAACTATTACATGACATATGAGGTCCATAATAAAAAATTTTCAACGCGACAAAATAATTAAAGGGCAGAAAGTACAGTAGAGACCCACTATAATCCAAGGGGGTTAGCTCACCTTAGCTAACAACTGGATATTGTCTCGAACTAAATTTTTGGCGTCTCGCTGTACCACTAGCAATAGGGTTTGTACAGGGCATAAAAGCAATTTCGTGAGGCGTAATGCGAATAAGATCATCAACCCACTTTCATATCTTATAATGTGGAGCAAGCCTTCAAAAATAAGTGCATGAAAGCAAATAGGAGTATAACATAAACGGTAGATAAGCATAGCAGGTCCTTCACCAATAGGACAGCCAGATCACGTCATTATAAGAGTATTAATTTAACTCTATAAAGCAAATATGACACAACAGTAGCAAAATAACATCAATTGATAAATGTAATCAATATATATATATATATATAAAGGAGAATGTTAACTAATCCTATGTGGCATGCTTGAAAGACCTCTAATTCTACTTATCTTTTTTGTGGTTTTTTATCACATTTCTTTCATTTATATGCTATATAAAATGCCTCCAAAAAACACACAATAAATTCTCTTTAATTTGACTAACTTTCTTAAACATCACATAATTACAAATTTATTATTATCTCTTCACCTTTCCGTCTCTTTTCATATTCCCATAAAATTTTTATTTTTTAAAAATAATTTCTCATTTATTTTAAAAAATAATCAATCAACCAACATCTCTCTCTATATAAAGAAAGATTGTAAGAATGATGATGTAGCATCTCTCAATTGCCTCCAATTATAAAGAAAGATTGTAAGAATGATGATGTAGCATCTCTCAATTGCCTCCAATTATATATATATATATATATATATATAGGGATGGTGATGTGGCATATGCCTCTAAAACCACCATTTCTATTTATCCTTTTTTGTGTTTTTTTTGAGAAATTTTTAATATTTTTTGAGAATTTTTAAATGTAGCTTATTTACTAAATCACTTTAATTAGCATATAATATGTCAGACCTTAAAAATTTAAATTTATTGTGAGTAAACTGATGAAGTTCGAAAGCCACAACAATTAAGTAGGGAATTGATAAGTTTTTTTTTAATTTTTGACTAAAAAATATTTTGTAATTTGATTCTTTTCATTTTCCTTTACTTAAAATCTCCTATTTAAAGTCACCTAGAAGGGATATTGAATTTGCAAGTCCCAATGATTTCTCTCTTTTAAGAATCATTTTCTCATCTTTGTTTTATCATTTTTTCCTTTATATTTTGTTCTTAATAACATAAAAGAAAATATCATTGATCTTCTTAGAACTATTAGGGGGCACTAACATTGGAGATGTATTTGGATTGAAGATGCTGTGATGTCTGAGAATATTGATAGATTAATTTTTGGAATAAAGATCACCTCTATTATTCTCTCCTCCAAACTTTTACATACTTTGACTTTCTTGCTTATTTTTATCATCACTATGAAGCCATATTCATCATCCTCAATGCGTTTGCTAAAAATAATGGCGATATCCTATGAGAATCTTCTTGATAATCGAAAGCAACCGATAAAGAAGAATGCTTTCATAAATATTAAAACAAAATCTACAACATGCAACGAACAAACAAAAAAGATGGACAAAGAAGGTGAGTTTTTCTACATGGAACGAGAAATTGATCGTTGATAAGCCCATGCATGCACGTCATCCAACGATGAAGGTTCAATGCATAACTTCTTCGGGGAACAAAACTGTTGGAATCACAAAGGTTCCAACATTAGATTTTATTGGAGGATTTTTGTTAGAGGATTATTTCCATTTTTTGAGTTATAGGCTTAGGAATGAAAAAGGGTGAGAAAAATGGGATAATCAATTTTTTTGTTATGGTTAAGAATGCGCACCGTCGTCTGAAAGTATAGGTGCCGCCACTTATTTGCGGCAGTGAAAGGCGGTGCCGGTGGATATGATAAGTAGTTATAACTGTTATTATGTGGTTGTTACGGATATGGCCATTTATCCTGCGAGTTTACCAGAGTATTAGTAATTTAACGGGGAATAAATTTTAGTTTTTTTCTCTTTTAGTACTATTTGTTTTAATTGATTAAATTTTTTAAAAAAGAATCGAATATGTATAGACATATTTTGGCTGAATATGATTACTGAGAAAGGTGCATTTTTTTTTTAAATTGAGATAAAGATATATGTTGCTTTTGTCAAAAGAAAGATGCATTGTGTTGTCTATTAGTTAATTGGTTAAATTTTGTATCGACATATTTTGGAAGAATATGATTACGAAGAAAGGTACATTTTAAAAAAAATTGAATTAAAGATATATTGATTTTATCGAAAGAAATATACATTGAGTTTATTAGTTCCTTGATTACGAATAATTATGTCATATATATGTTAACATGAATCAATATATATATATATATATATATATATATATATATATATTTAAAGGAGGATTATACTTTTGTTGACGTAGCGCTCTCTAAAGCCTAGAATCATATTTATCTTTTTCGTGATTTTTTTGGCTTTTTTCTTAATTTTATAAAGCTGAAAAATTCGCTATAAAATTTTATAGAATATTAAAGATAATCACTTAATTAATTTATTATCAATGCTATTAATTGAATTAATTGCACAATTCATTCAAACAATTCAAGATTTAATTTATCCTATTTAATAAATTTCATTAAATATGTTAATAACCACAATAATTTATTATGTATAAGTTACTATATTAATATATAATTATTATATATATTAATGGAAAATTGAAAGGTATAATTATTCATTTAAATTGTATCACTCAATTCATTTTAGTTTGTGGTTATTTGTGGAATTTTTTTCATTGTTTTTATTGCCTTATATCCTGCGTGCACAATAGGGTAAATAATATTTAGCTAAAAGTAAAATGTAGGATTTTCAATAATATTTTTTAATATTTTAAGTTTTTTTTTTATATTTAATGTATTTATAAGGAGTAACTACTCACAACTCATACTTTTTAAATTTTTACTTTCAATAACATTTGTAACTCCCATAAATTTTATGTTTATCTCCCAAACTTCAATTTGAAAGTCTTATGACTTTCCTCTATTTTGATATATAAATTCATATTTTGTTTCATGAAGACTTTCGTTCTTTCTCTTCTCTATCTTTACCTTGTGAATTATAATATGTAAGACGAAAGGAGTATTGAAAGGTGAGAAATATTTCATTCTCAACCCTTTCTATTCATTTTTATGTATTTGATCATGCTTTTTTAATTTTAGCATTTTTTATAAGTATTTTTATTCTTCTGCAAAATAAGTATAGCTAAAAAAATCATCACGATACGAAGTAATTTTGATAGTAGATATTTTAAATGTGTCGTTCTTCTGTGTGATTGATCAAAAAGTCAGCTTGCAATAGCCACTAAATTAATAATCAATTGCTTACAATATTTGTTAAATTTCACGAGATAATAATTTTTGATTGTTGAAACAGTCTATTTTTCTTTGTTTAAGTGCTATGTTGTATAGTTTCAATTTTTTGACTCTTTCTAATATAGTTACATTAAAGCTATTTGAATTCTTTATAACTTCTACTTTTAAATATTATTCATAATTGTTGTTTGTTTCATTTTCAAAATTTCTTAAAATATTTATAATATATAAACGAATGTAATAATAAAAACATGACATAGAGTTTTTATTTTTCTTAAAGAAATTGATATTCGTACGAAAGATAAGTACTCAAACTGTAATATCTCATTAATAAGGAAAATATTATAATAAGAAAAGTGGAAATGGGCTGCCATTTGCCCATATTAGGTAGAAAAAGAAAAAAAAAGTATAAATAACATAAATACCAACCTTTTGAAAGTAATTACACTCTCTCCCATTTTTTTAATTACTTTACTCTTTCTCCTATTAATTTACATAACATAGCCGACATATACATAGCATTCTGTGTATATGTTGGGATTTTTATAATATGTTTAGGGAATTGGGATTTTTTGTAATATTAAAAACATAAGTTGTGTATTTGTGTAATTTTTAGAAAAAAAAGGAAGTGGGTAATGGGCCATGGCCAATTGTGCGCCTAATTTAAAACAAAAAGGGCATAGTCATATACAGGGGCAGATCTATTAAGGCCCGTGGGGGTGGCACGCCACCCGCAAACTTTGACGGAAACACTGTATATATAGCTGGATATATATAAGAATATAGTTATATATTAAATTTTCCACCCACAATAACAAAGTATTGTCTAGTGCAAGTGCCAGAGTGCTGCTTTTGTATCCCCAAGGTTGTGTGTTCGAACTTGGCTAGCTGCACTTGTTTTTTTTTTTTTTGTTAACAATTGTTTCATTAAAACAAGGCAACAACAAAAAGGGATACTTTACACCTAATAAAGGCGTCTTACCAGTTAACTTTTATAGAAAAGTAATGTTAGTTTTTGACTTTTTTTTTTAATTTAATTTTTTAAAAAGGTTAATAAAGTATCTCACATTAAAATAAACAAAAAAAACCTATTTGGCTATTTCCAAATCAGAGCAAATCAAAACGCTCTCTTGTTCTTGACTGTTGAGGTTTGCTGCTGCTGCTCTACTTGCTCTCTCTCTGGTTGGTCCTTGCCCTCTTTGTAAGTTGTTTTGAAAAATTATTTTGTTTCTCTTTCTTGAGCTTAGAAATTCAAATTTGAAATTATCTTGATTTAGGAGAAAGTATTCTAATTTTGTGAATTGAGATGGAGAATTTTTTCAAGAAGGTTAATTATTCTCAATCAAGTTCTAGAAGGTTAATTATTCTTAATCAAGTTCTAGTAATGTCAATGTCAATCGTTCTTATCTTATAACTGACCTCGATTTGTGCTCACTTAAAGCCGATCCGGGATAAAGAATACCTATTTCAGATTATAATCCTCGAATACGAGATGAAGTGAGGAAATATTATATTAAAAAAGGGCATTGTCAACCTGTCTTGAAACCATATCCTTTAAGTGAAATAGGAGTTAGAATGCGTCAATTTGCTTCAAATGGTTTAAAGGTTCACATTCGACTTGGTTGAAGTATAGTATGGAGAAAAATGCCGCATATTGTCTTTGTTGTTATTTGATCGATAAGTTTACTTGGCAGTTGGCACCCACAGAGTTCGGATCTTGGATCCGCCTCTGGTCATATGCCTAATATTTATATGCAATGGAATTCAAGATAATGGCCTTGCCTAAGACAAAACATTAACCATATGCCTAATTTTTTTTTATATATAATGAAATTCAAGATAATGGCCTTGCCATTTACCTGTAAGACAAACCACATTAAGGCATCAGTTCTTAGCGCACCACACAAATAATATAAAATAGATTGTTCGTCCAGTGAAAACCAATCGAAGGGGCAGGATCTTGATCATAAAATTCTTTCGGGTTTAAGATTCGATCGAAGGGATTCCTATCAATTGTTCGAGGTGACAAGTTGGTATTTCAAAAATTATACTGTGAGTAGTAATCTTATAATGATTTGTGTTTATTAAACTACATATTTATAAATGTTTTTGATAAAACAATGAGTTATGATATACTTTGAAATTGCATGTGGGACAAGTCCTTTATTTGATATGATATTGAAACGGTTATTTGAGATATGATTTTGATATGATATTGAAAAGGTTATTTGAGATATGATTTTGATATGATATTGAAAGGTTATTTGAAATATGATCTCGTTATGATATTGAAATGGTTATTTGAGATATGATCTCGATATGATATTGAAATGGTTATTTGAGATATAATCTTGATATGATATTGAAATGGTTATTTGACATATGATATTATTATGGTAAATATTTTCACTTACATGAGAAATAAGTATTTTTGACATGTGTTTTTATTCAAGTTTATATGTGACATGATTTGATATGAACTTTAAATGATATGTATTATTCTGAAAAATGATTTCATATGAATATCCTATTGTTTAAAAAGAATTTATAAATGAGAGTAGACCTTGATTTGAAATCCGTAGCTAACGACGGGATCGTTAGACCTGGTGCACCTTGTATTAATGATGTCTGTTACAACCCCCACTGGTGGAAAGGTAGAACTAGCATACTGATATGATATTTGACTCCTTTGTGAGGGGTCCACTGTTATGGGCTATTCTTAATGAAGAAGAATCCCACACTGATTACATGATTAATTCTTGAAAACCTCCCAAATATGTAATATTTGATATGATACGATGTTTTTGAAGTTTATTACTGAACTATTGGTTCACTTCGCTTACATGAAACAATGATATTGTTTATTGATACTATTTTATGAAGGAACAATTATTTCATGATGTTTTCTGACTTGTCCTCATTAAAACGGTTGTGGTTAAGTATATTACTCACTGAGCTAGTGGCTCACTCCTCGCTATTATTTTTTTCAGAAAACGCAAGTGACGGCGAGGATCGCTTTGGCTAGAGGATTCGAGTGGCATATTCCTGGTGAACCCCGCAATTATTCGCGTGGGCTATAGTTTATTTATTCGTTATGTTTTTTTTCTTGAAAAACGCTTAGTTTGCTCCATAGTCATGTCCTTAGAGTTTTGAATCTTTTGCTATTTTGGATTTTTGGAATATTGGATATCCTCTCATGTTTTGGAGATGGATTTTATGTTGTCATTTGGTGGTATTGGTGACTTGTTGATCATTTGTGGTGAATTGTGTTGATGTTGTTGAAGTGTTGGTTGTGGTGCTGTTGATTTAAGACAGGAAAATTTTCTTGTTAGGCCCAAAATCAGGGGAAACTCTATCCGATTTTCTGTAGAATTCTGATGAGGCTTGCTTAGGAGTCCTAAACTTCTTAGCGCGCCTGGGTTAAATCTATGTCCATGGAGCACACGACAGTAGTAGAATCTCAATTATGGTTATGTTGCCGGCCATTTCTATAATCGTGATTCTGCGAGAGCGTGATAGGATGTGTCTTGACTTTCTTTCTCACTCTTCCTTACGTGTGTGACGATTAGGTCCCAATTGACAAATCTAACGTTTTATCCTTTATCATATGACTAAAATTTGAACTTTTAATAATTTGAGCAAGTTTGGGGTAGATAATGAATTGAAAGTGAATCTAGCTTTAAGTTATATCTTCTAGACTAGCGAAGAGGTATCGGTACTGGAGATGATAAAGGATGGGGTTGTTGTGCCATCATAAGAGATTGTTGTACCCCCCACGATTTTTGTAGGAAAGCCCTTTTGGAAGGAGTATAGTTTACCTCTGCAACTATAAAAGAATGTTGTCATTACGAAAGTTACCTCCCTGCGAAGTGCAATTAAAAGCTTGTAAAAAAATGGATAGACATGGAAAGTCTGGGCAATGAAAATGTGACTTAAAATAAACAGAGACTTAGACAATATGGAATAGTATATTTTAAAAAAATTACTGAAAATTGGGACCATCAAGTTGATCAAATTTTGAGAGTTTGAAGGAATCTCATATGTTTTGAAAAAAAAACTATACATAAAGAATTTTGAACTCTAGGACATCCCAATATGGGGCCCATAGAGATAGAAACTTACAGATTGAAGGTCAAGAACAAACACATGGTATGACATTGTATTACTGAAAACCCCGTCATGAGCAACACCAATGATATGAGATTATTCACTAAGTCATTTATACATTAGATATTTCGTACAGAGTATGCCATTTTGACAGGGATATTAAGATATTGGTTTAGACTATGAATGAATCACTATTTGATTTTCTCAATTAGGCTGAATACGAATCTTAATTATTTTCTAAGATGTATTCCATGTTTAGAAGTCATTTTGAGGGTTGGGTTAGCCCTTAAATGAGACAGTAACCCCGCACACAAATACCTTACCTATTTTGAGGTGATTGATATTGCAGAAGACATTGAAAATATGTTAAGTTATAGGAGAGAAACCATGAATTCATACAGGTTGAGACAAAAAAAGAATAATTTATTGGCGATTTTAAAATGGGTCAAATGTTAGAAATCAAGGATTACATGAGATATCGAGCAATTTTCTTTGATGTTGCTCTTGCTGGAACATCTATGTTAGTTACGATATGTATCGAGCTCGTGGGCTTGAGTTAAGATGATTTTAATTGATAGGCACTATTTTGACAGACTAATGAGTATGAATTGGCTATCTTCTTGTCGTACTATCCTCGATTGTTATGCAAAATAGTTAAATTTGAGATATTAAATGAGGCTAGCTTTTTCCTAAAGGAAATAAGGTTCTAAAAAATAAGAAATGATATATGATTTGTCATGCCTTAACTATTACAGAAGAAACAATTGGATTTATTAGAAATGCTAAAGATTTCAAGAGATTAGACACCTAGTTTTGAAGCGGTGTTGAATTTATGAGGTGTTACTTATACGATAAGAAATGATTATGTTATAGACTTGACACCTAACACATAAATCGTATCAATACCTCTGCCTCCCCCTTTATCCAATGGTGCCAGCAAAAAAAAATAAAGGAACTAAAGGAATAATGCGTGATCTACTGATAAAGAATTATATCTGACAGAGTATATTGTCATATTATACAACAATGTTGGTTATGAAAATGGGATGATTTCTTAAGAATGTGCATCGATTATAGATAATTGAATAAGTCATTGGTACATATTGGATACCCATTGTGCAATAAGGTGTGTCTGATCGACTATATGGTGCCTCCGATTTTTGTTAAAACAAAGATGGTATTCAGTTCAGTTATCAGTAATTTAAAACCCGAGAAAAACAAATGTTATGTTATTCTTACTAAAATGGCCTGTAGAACTTGGTGAATACATTATAATTTCTTTGTGACATCCTTTGAGTTAGATGATGCTCCGATTATGTTTAAGGATTTAACGAATAAGATGTTGAAGTCATTTCAATAGAAAAAATATATGATAGTATCATCGATGATATTATATATATTTTTGTCATCGAGAAGAACATAAGGATCGCTTTAACCTCAATATCAATTTCTCAAAGTATGATTTGTCTAGACTTAATGTCATGTCCTTGGATATATTGAACCTAAGGATGCGATTATTATGGATATTAATAAGATCGAGGAATATAAAAAAATTGACCATTGTCCACTACTCTTACAAAGTTTCACAATGTTTTGGGAAATGTCAATAACCACATATTCATATAGAACTTCAGTAAAATAGTAATACCATGGATTTCCATAGAAAAATATGAAAGTTTCAGTGGACATATGAGTGTGCACAGAGATATTAGAAGCTTAAGAAATGTTTGACCACCATAATAGTATTAATGTTAGTGTCTTGTTCTGGAGTAGTCATGGTGCATTATGATACTTTGAAGGTGGGATTAAGATGTGTCCTCATGTAGAATAGTTGTGTGATGCTTTATTCTTTTAAATAGTTGAATAAGCATAGACAAACTTTTTGCTCATGATTTGAGGATGGTTATAGTGGTATTTTCCCCAAAGGCATGAATTCACTTATATGATGAAAATTGTGAGATCTATATCGATCATAAGAGCTAAAAGTACATTTTCCAGCAGAGATCTAAATCTTCGGCATCGTCAGTGGATGAAACTACTTAAGGATTATAACTGTGCTATTTTGTATCATCCTGAAAAAGTTAACGTTGTGGCTAATAGTTTGGCGCATATAGCTCCTGGAAAGAGGCAGTTGGCGAAAGATGTGCAGAAACTTGAAGGCAAAGGTGTCAGTTTTAGTGTTGGAAGGTCAGGGTTGTTGTTGGATTGTGTTCAAGTTAAATATTCTTTAGTAAAGTGCATAAAGGACACTCAATTTAAGGATGTACAGTTGTGTAAAAATCGAGATGAGGTTCTAGTTGGTCAAAATAAGACGATGAGTGTTGATGATGAGGGTATTCTTCGAGTGGGTAATAGATTATGTGTACCAGCTGCAGATGGGTTAAGACGAGCTATTCTTGAGGAAGCTCACAACTCCAGATATACATTCACCCTGGTTCCACTAAGATGTATCATGATCTGAAGCAGTTGTACTGGTGGAAAGATATGAAGAAAGATGTTGCTAATTTTGTTTCTAGTTACTTGACTTGTCACCCAATTAAAGCAGAGCATCAACGATTGGCAGGGTTATTGCAAGAGATCAGGATTCCAGATTGGAAATCGAAAAGAGTTACCATGGATTTTGTGATTAGGCTACTGCGAACCATTAAAGGTCATGATTCTGTATGGGTAGTTGTAGAGCGACTTACTAAGTCAGCTCACTTTCTGCCAGTAAAAACTACATATAGTGGAGTGAAATATGCTCAGTTATTTATGGATGAAATTATCCGACTTCATGGAGTTCCATTGTCCATCATTTCTGATAGAGGATCACAGTTCACTTCACGCTTTTTGAGATCTTTCCAAAAAGCATTGGGTACCCGAGTAGATCTTAGTAATGCATTTCATCCACAAACAGACAGTCTAGACGTACTATACAAATCTTGGAAGATATGTTGAGAGCTTGCATTCTTGATTTTGGAAGTAGTTGGGATACTTACTTACCCCTAGATTAATTCACTTACAATAATAGTTTTCAGTCAAGCATTCCGATAGCTCCATATGAAGCCTTGTAAGGTAGGCGATGTCGTTCTCCTATCGGGTGGTTTGAAGTTGGAGAGGCTAAAGTTTTAGGACCAGACTTAGTACAGGATTCTTTGGACAAGGTTCAATTGATTAGACAGAGGTTTCTTACAGCTCAAAGCAGACAAAAGTTTTATGCAGAAAAGAGGAGATGAGATTTGGTTTTCGCAGTTGGGGATAAGGTTTTTCTACGAGTCTCTCCTATGAAGGGTGTGATGCGATTCAAAAAAATAGGTAAATTGAGCCCGAGGTATGTAGGACCTTATGAGATACTTAAGAGTATAGGATGAATGGCGTATTGTGTGGCACTCCCACCTGAGATGTCTTTAATCCATCCAGTGTTTCATATCTCTATGTTAAGGGAATGTATATCAGATTCTTCTCGCATACTCGAAGCACCGACATTGCAACTTGAGGAGAACTTAACCTATGAGGAAGAACTAGTGGCTATCCTTAATCGTCAAGTAAGAAGGTTACGTTCAAAAGAGTTTGTGTCCGTGAAAGTCTTATGGAAGAATTATACCATCGAAGAAGCTACGTGGGAGTCAGAAAAAGATGTGAGACTCAATTACCCTCACTTGTTTCAGTCTTCAGGTATGCACTTATTCAAAATTCTTGGACCGAATTTCTTAAGGTGGGAAGAATGTAATATCTCATTAATAAGGAAAATATTATAATAAGGAAAGTGGAAATAGGCTGCCGTTTGCCCATATTAAGTAGAAAAAAAAGGAAGTGGGTAATGGGCCATGGCCAATTGTGCGCCTAATTTAAAACAAAAAGGGCATAGTCATATGCCTAATATTTTGTATGTAATGGAATTCAAGATAATGGCCTTGCCTAAGACAAACCATTAACCATATGCCTAATTTGTTATATATAATGGAATTCAAGATAATGGCCTTGCCATTTACCTGTAAGACAAACCACATTAAGGCAACAGTTCTTAGCGCACAACACAGAAAACGTAGAATAGATTGTTCGTCCGGTGAAAACCAACCGAAGGGGCTGGATCTTGATCATAAAATACTTTCGGGTTTAAGATTCGATCTAAGGGAGTCCTATCAATTGTTCGAGGTGACAAGTTGGTATTTCAAAAATTGTACTGTGAGTAGTAATCTTATCATGATTTGTGTTTATTAAATTGCATATTTATAAATATTTTTGATAAAACAATGAGTTATGATATACTTTGAAATTGCATGTAGGACAAGTCCTTTATTTGATATGATATTGAAACGGTTATTTGAGATATGATTTTGATATGATATTGAAAAGGTTATTTGAGATATGATCTTGATATGATATTGAAAAGTTATTTGGGATATGATCTCGATATGATATTGAAATGGTTATTTGAGATATGATCTCGATATGATATTGAAATGATTGTTTGAGATATGATCTTGATATGATATTGAAATGGTTATTTGAGATATGATATTATTACAGTAAATATTTTCACTTACATGAGAAATAATTATTTTTGACATGTGTTTTTATTCAAGTTTATATGTAACATGATTTGATATGAACTTTAAATGATATGTATTATTCTGAAAAATGAGTTCATATGAATATCCTATTGTTTAAAAAGAATTTATGAGTAGACCTTGATTTGAATTCCGTAGCTAACGACGGGATCGTTAGACCTGGTGCACCTTGTATTAATGATGTCTGTTACAGCCCTCGCTAGTGGGAAGGTAGAACTAGCATACTGATATGATATTTGACTCCTTTGTGAGGGGTCTACCGTTATGGTCTATTCTTAATGAAGAAGAATGCCACACTGATTACATGATTCATTCTTGAAAACCTCTCAAATATGTAATATTTGATATGATACGATGTTTTTGAAGTTTATTACTGAACTATTGGTTCACTTGGCTTACATGAAACAATGATATTGTTTATTGATACTGTTTTCTGAAGGAACAATTATTTCATGATGTTTTCTGACTTGTCCCCATTAAAACGGTTGTGGTTAAGTTTATTACTCACTGAGCTAGCGGCTCACTCCTCGCTATTATTTTTTTCAGAGAACATAGGTGACGGCGAGGATCGCGTTGGCTAGAGAATTTGAGTGGCATATTCCTGGTGAGCCCCGCAATTGTTCGCATGGGCTATAGTTTATTTATTCGTTATATTTGTTTTACTTGAAAAACTCTTAGTTTTCTCCATAGTCATGTCTTTAGAGTTTTGAATCTTTCGGTATTTTGGATTTGTGGAATATTGGATTTCCTGTCATGTTTTGGAGATGGATTTTATGTTGTCATTTGGTGGTATTGGTGACTTGTTGATTATTTGTGGTGGATTGTGTTGGTGTTGTTGAAGTGTTGGTTGTGGTGCTGTTGATTTGAGACAGGGAAATTTTCTTGTTAGGACTAAAATCAGGGGAAACTCTGCCCGATTTTCTGTAGAATTCTGACGAGGCTTGCTTAGGAGTCCTATACTCCTTAGCGCCGGTCATGATCATATTTTGGGTCGTGACACAAACAAAAGATAATGAAATTTAAAATAAAAATACAATATTTTTAATTTAATATTGTAAATTATTGTTTTAAAATATAACCTCTTTTTCTATTTACTTCAACACTCATACACCCTTATTGTTTTTACTTTTTTTTTTCTATTTTCACCCAGGGTTCAAATTCGAAACCATTGATTAAGGGAAAAATAATTTCATCACTACACCATAATTCATATTGGGCTCGAATTCAAGACCTCTGATTAAGGGCATAGTAGTCTCACCACTACACCACAATTCATATTTTTTTTTCTTAATTCAACTATGTACATATAAAAGGCTTACTTCAAAAGATGTAAAGTATTTCAATTGTACTGATTGAGAAAAAAAATGAAAGACCATATCATTAGTTTGGATAAAAATATAAATCTATATTATTGTTTTTGATCTAAGTATAAATATTACCTACTATTTCATTAAAATGAGAAACTAAAAATTTATAAAATCAATATTTTTATATATAATTAATAAAATATATTATTTTTTTAATTAACTACACGAAGCACGGATAATTTCACTCGTGTCATATAATATGATACATGTCATTACACGTATAACACCATATAACCCTAACATGCTTGATGTTGGTGAAAGATGTCACGCTTAGTTTTATCATAAAACATGTTTAGTTCATTCTTTTACATCTCAACAATACCATGTGTTGGCTATAAGAGAGTATAACATAGTGTTTTTGACTTGCAATTTCATTACCCTATTCTTCAGGCGGGTTCCTGACTTTTGATTTCATCACCCTGTTCTTCATGCGGGCACCTGACTTTCAATTTTATTACCCTATTCTTCAGGCGAGCTCCTGAAACCAAAATCAAAACTAAAATAAAAATTATCCCAAACGAAGATTATGATAAAGAAAGATTTCATTCATTCATTTTTTGTTGAAAGTAATGTCCCATTTTCCAGGAGGGTCCTGAACATGAAGTAAATTCCCATTTTCCAGGAGGGTCCTGAACATGAAGTAAATTTCCATTATCCAGGAGGGTCCTGAACATAAAGTAAATTCCCATTTCCCAGGAGAGCTCTGAGTAGAAAGTAAAATCTCATTTTCCAGGAGGGTCCTGAACATAAAGTAAATTCCCATTTTTCATGAGGGTCCTGAACATAAATTAAAATCTTATTTTCCACTAGGGTCCTGAACATAAAGTAAATTTCCATTTTCCAGGAGGGTCCTGAGCAGAAAGTAAAATCCCATTTTCCAGGAGGGTCCTGAACATGAAGTGAATTCCCATTTTCCAGGAAGGTCCTAAACAGAAAGTAAAATCCCATTTTTTAGGAGGGTCCTGAACAGAAAGTAAATTCCCATTTTTCAAGAGGGTCCTGAACAGAAAGTAAAATTCCATTTTTCAGGAGGGTCCTGAGTAGAAAGTAAAATCCCATTTTTCAGGAGGGTCTTGAACATAAAGTAAATTCTCATTTTCCAGGAGTGTCCTGAGCATAAAGTAAATTTCCATTTTTCAGAAGGGTCCTGAACAGAAAGTAAAATCTCATTTTTCAGGAAGGTCCTGAACAGAAAGTAAAATTCTATTTTTCAGGAGGGTCCTAACATAAAGTAAATTCCCATTTTCCAGGAGGGTCCTGAACATAAAGTAAAATCTCATTTTTCAGGAGGGTCCTGAGCAGAAAGTAAAATCCCATTTTCCAGGAGGGTCCTGAATAGAAAGTAAAATCTCATTTTCCAGGAGGGTCCTGAACAGAAAGTAAAATCTCATTTTTCAGGAGGGTCCTGAACAGAAAGTAAAATCCCATTTTCCAGGAGGGTCCTGAACATAAAGTAAATTCCCATTTTCTAGGAGGGTCCTGAAAAGAAAGTAAAATACCATTTTTCAGGAGGGTCCTGAACAGAAAGTAAAATTCCATTTTCCAGGAGGGTCCTAAAAAGAAAGTAAAATCCCATTTTCTAGGAGGGTCCTGAACACAAAGTAAACTACCGTTTTCCAGGAGGGTCCTGAACACAAAATAATATCCCATTTTTCAGGAGGGTCCTAAACACAAACTAATGTCCCATTTTTCAGGAGGGTACTGAACATAAAGTAAGGTCCCATTTTTCAGGAGGGTCCTGAACATAAAGTAGATTCTCATTTTTCAGGAGGGTCCTTAACATAAAGTAAATTCCCATTTCTCAGGAGGGTCCTGAACATAAAGTAGATTCTCACGAAAGTGCATTTCCAATGGTCGCTGAATTAAGTAAAGCGAATTTTCTCCTGTTTCAACAAAGAAAATTTTTCAGTTAAAACCTTAGTAGTGGATTGCAACACTTGGCTATCCCGACACCTACTCTAGTGTTCATTCCATTCATTTTGTTTCAGATTGCTAGCACTTGCCCCTGCTTTGTTGCATCATTAACCCAAACTCAGATTATTAAGAGTGACTCTGAAATAAACACAGTATCTCTATTTTGCCATGCTTTTCAGATAAACCCTTTAAAACTTGGTATTTCCATGAGTTCGTAGATTTTTCTGTTGACAAAATTTTTGCATGTCTTATTTCAGCTCACAATCATGTGCCTTTCATGTGTTGGCCTTTTGTCTTTCTTTGTGCAATTGAAGAAGCTGGTAGCCAGTTTTGAAATGCTTTCTCACTTGTTTTGCCATGGACTGGACTCAAAGACAACATAAAATGACAATAATTTTTGTTTTATTTGGAGAACTGACTCAAGAAAATAAAAATATAACTATATAGAAGAAATAAACGACAATGAATGTTCCTATTGAAAATGATGAAAGAAAAGTTTATCTGGAAATGACAGTCAACTTTAATGATTATGACATGCATATCGAATTAAACTGCCTGATCTTTCCATCCAAAACTTTCTACCAATTGTTGTTGACTTAATGACCTCAAAATTGAGTTAATTCCTTAGGTCAATTGTATTCAGAGACCTCATTCAGCTAGTGACACCTTGAAGGGTTTTCGCCAACAAGCCTCTCTCATTTTCTTTCTCTCAGCTCACCATTACCTTATGGTATCCGTGAGTTTTTTTCACCAGTGAGATTCTCTAATTTTCATTTCTCTCAACTCACAGTTGTCTTACGGTGCCCATGAGAGTTTTCACCGATAAGACTCTCATTTTTATTTGTCTCAACTCACCATGGTCTTACAGTACCTGTGAGGGTTTTCACCGATAAGACTCTCATTTTCATTTCTCTCCTAATTCCTTACACTGTGGAAGACAAGTAGTTCCCAAAATATGACATCATATACCTTGTATGTTTAGCCTTAACATCCTCAAAGATTGATCTGAAGGTCGTTCTTTGGTTGTAATGGCCTATGTATAGGGTTAGAAATAAAGAATGACATGAGGTCCAAACGACACTTGAAGTGGGGTGGGACTTACAACTTTTGGAATCGACTCAAACAATAAGGATTACCTTATGCCCTAGTTTTTTTGACTGGGTGACTCTAAATTATTTATTTGGTTGGAACGAGCCCTGAGTAGGTCAGCCTACGTATCTCACCCCTGAGAGAGGAGAATCAGGTCGTGCGTAGTTCTGGGAACTTATTCTTTCTTTTGATCTGTTTTTTCTTTCCCCTTTTTTTTGGCTCTTTTCTCTTTGGAATTTTTTTCCTGATTCTATTTTTCTTGACACTCATCTTTTCTTTCTTTTTCAATACATTTTTTTTGAATTTTGTTGACTCTATCTTGATTCCAAAAGAGGGGTATGAAAGAAAATAACACTAAGGCTTAAATGGGGTAAACAAAGGATGACACAATGTTTGGATAGCAGAATGAAATACCTCCGCCGTATCAATCCTTGAAAATGCTAGTACATAGCATGCAATGCGAAAGTGCACGAACAAGATCACTTATGAAATATTTTACAACACTAACTTGCCCCGATAATGTATGCCACCTCTTTTTCTACACTTGCCCAGCATACAACTCCACTTTGTTGTACATTCCTCATGCTGAAGGACTCATGACTTTGTGTAGCTAATTTTCTTTTCATTTTTTTTTATATAGGATTGCACAGATACTGTTTGACCTAATCGAGACATGTCTTTCAATTGATGACTAAGTTATTCTTATGATTCTCAAAATAATTACCTTAATTTTCAGAAAAGGTTTCAACTTGTCACCAAATATCTCAGCACTCTACTATTTTCTCAGACATTTCTCCTAACTTTAGCCCTCTGATTCAATGTTTCATGGTTAAATTGGATTTTTAAGATATTGGTGAAGACTTCGTAGGCATGTCATATCACTAGAATCAACATAAAATGTACTATGTAAAAAAACACATATTTAAAACACAAGGGAAAAGGGGACACTCCATTCAATTAAAATGAAAGATAGAAGGGTTTGAACATAACAACAAAGGGTCAAAACAAGATAGATCCCAAACTATAACCCTAAAATAATTTGGATAACAGAAAAGAAAATAGAACAAACTACCAGACCTCTTCCTAAAAGGGAGAGTGATGTCTTCTCAATTGCTCAGCCTGATAACTTAGCCACTGGTTTGCATATCAGCATGACTAGAGCTTTCCTCACTATCAATGTTCTGCACCATAATCGATCCATCTTAAATCATCTTTTTAATTTCTCTTTTCAAAGCCCGACAATCTTCAATATTGTGACCCTGAACATCAGAATGATATGCACACGTACACTAGGGTCAAAACTTCTTGAATACGGGTCAGGAGTATACCCAAGGAGAGGAGTGATCATGCCTCGTTGTACTAATTTCTGAAATAAGTTGGCATACAACTCTCCAATTTGTAATACCCCACATTTCGGACTAGATTGAAAATCCGTCATTTCTATGCGTAGATGTTTCAAAAGCCTTAAATCCTATGTAAATTTAGTGTGTTAATAAATTATGTAGTGTGGGAATCTATTTGAGCATGAATTTAGATCATAGAGGTTCCCTAACTCAAGTAAAAATTGAAAGCTTTCCTATCGTTCAAGTTTTAGTGAGCGTCAAAACTTGGGTCAACTTCAATCGATCATAACTCATTTTATATGACAAACTGGGTGGCTTACTATATATCAAATGAAATCTCGTTGAATTATATTTCCAACGATACCAATTTCACATAAATACTATGTTGGAGCAAGGAGTTATGCCCATTTTACTCCGGCATGTCAGACTGGGAAACTGAGTGACATCATTTGTGACAAGCTGTCACGCCCGTGACGGCCTATCACCAATGTTGTTAGCCCTGGCCAGATTTTCACCCCCAGTGATGACATTTTGTGACAATCCATCACACCTATGACGGCCTATCACCAATGTCGTCAACCTTAACCAGAAAACCAAGATTTTATCTTTTTGTGACGACCTATCACCAGTATGACGGCTTGTCACGAATATTGTCAGCTATTTTTCCCAGCAATTGAGGGACATTTTAGTAAGAGTATTTTGGTATTTTACCTTCACTTCCCATGACTTATAACCCTCAAGGAGTGTATTATCTTCCATTCTCTTTAGTTAAACATCTCAAAAAGCTCTCTCATACACTCTCAACCACAAGATTAAGGTTTTCTCTCAAGAGAAAGCCTAAGGATTTCTTCAAGAACCTTTAAAAACATTAGATCTCTTTCAAGATTCAATCACTAAGGTATGTGTAGTGTTCATCCATGGGTACCTTTCATCCATGGAGCTCAAGAATCATGTTTTAAATTATAAATTGTGATTTCCTTGTCGTATTATGACTATATTCATGTTGATGATTGTTGTTTAGATTCAAGGTTATATCTTGATGTGTTTCATGAAGCATGTGAATAGGTTATCTAAAACCCATAAATTTTGGATGGATTAAGATGGACGAATTAATAAATATACCTATGCCTTAAAAGAGTGCATGCAAGGTGTTTGATAAAATGCCTAAGGAACTAGAAATCATGCAATATAGCTAAATTGTGACTAAGTGAAGGATTCATGATATGCCCCTATGTTCCAATAATTTTCATGTTGATATTATGTCTTGTAAATGTTGTTGCGATGTTCATGAACTACTCTTATGAGATTATGCCATGCTTACATGCAAATCCTACTTGTGTACAAAATGTATGATATCCATGCACTTCATGGAATTCCCCAAGTTATGATATTATGGATTGTTGATGTTGGTCACGTACTTAAGTTAGTCATGTGCATCAGTTTCCTTCCATCGAGTATTGGGGGTACTTCTACCCAAAAAATATAGTTGTGTGCCAAGAGTCATGTCATGTTATCAAGATACTCTCAGTTAAGCCATGATCTATAGAATTCAGTCAGTCATGTGACTCAAGAAAACTCAGTAATCTCAGTAGTCCAAAAATCTCAGTAATCTCAGTGCTCAGTAACCTCAGCAACCTCAATATTCATAGTTAATCTCAGTAACTTCAGTACTCTCAACCAGTCCTCAAAATTTAATACATTCCGTTAGTCATCAGAATCCAGTAAACTTTGTTTAGCTCCGCTAAACAATACCACTAGTATCAGTCCAGTTAATCAGTATCGGTTCAGCTAATCAGTTCAGTTTAGTTATTCAGTTCAGCTTAGTTATTCAGTTCAGTGTCCTTCAGATGGGAGTAGAAGTTAGCACCGAGTGAACCCAAGGATAGGAACTCACCTACCAGTTCAGGGTGTGATTCTTAGCAGTCTTTCTTGTGTTCCAGAACTACGTAGAAAACGTAGGTTGAGACATCTTAACCTGTCAGATTAGGGTTGATGAGGTGGCTTAACCTGTTAGTTTAGGGTTCCCACCGTTCTCATTTGAGTACCTGCCAGATAAGGGTCACTCACAACTGTCCTTACCAGTGGCGTGGTATTGACACCCTTCTAATCAGGGCACAGATTAGACCCTAGCTCAACTGTTATAGCATATATGGGGAATATCGGTTAAACAACTACCTCCCACAGTTTCAGTTACAGATTTCAAGACTGTCATCTACAGTCACCCAGTCTCAGTAAAAAAACTCAGATAGCTCTTCAGATTTTAGGACTGTCAGATATAGTCAACTCAGAAATAGAACAGAACTCAGATAGTTTCTTCATATTTATGGACTATCAGATACATTTACTTATGATATCAGTTATATCAGTTCTCTGAACTCATGTATCAGTCACATCAGTTATCAAAATTCATGATATCAGTATTTAGCTTCAGGACTATCAGACACAGTCAACTAGACCAGTTCTTCTTAATTTGAACTGTTAGAAATAGTCTTTTATCTATTCAGTATCTCAGTATCAGTACACTCATGTTGTTAGTATTCAGACTCAGTAGTCAGTATCTCCATGAGTTCAGTTACAGTTACGTATGTATGTATGTATTCTCACATTCATATTAGTCAGCATTGTTCATGCATATAACCCTTTGCATTTAGCCTACCTCACTCTTATACTCATTACATTCAGACGTACTGATGCATTTGCACTATAGTGCTTTCTCTTATGTTACACCATAGGTTCAGAGGCACGTGTTCCAGATCAGTAGTAGAATTTCAGTCGCAGAGTTGCAGTGAGTCCTTATCCATTCGAGGATGATATTATTTTATTTCATTTATTATTTCAGTTCAGTTTTGCTAGACGGAGTTAGTTGGAGACATGTTCCATCAACTCCTTATTCAGACAGTTTAGAGGCTTTCTAGACTATAGCATGTCAGACAGTTATTTCAGATTTATTTTGGTATTGTTATACAATTTTCAGACATTAGTCTTACCAGATGTTTTTATTTAGATTTGAACCTTATGGCCATTCAGTACATATTTCCATATTTTTATGTTATATTATGTAGTGTACTGGTATAGATATCAGTCATGGGTTAGCTTGTGGTCCTTCGGGGTCATGAGCATCATGTAGTATTCCGGTTTAGAAAATCAAGGTGTTACAAACTTGGTATTAGAGCCTAAGGTTCAATAGAGTCCTAGGAAGTCTGAAAGCCGCATCTAGTAGAGTCTTGTACATGCGTGTGTTGTGCGCCACACTTATATGTAGGAGGCTATGAGGTGTTTTAGGAACAGTTTCCCATCTTTCATGTCTTAGATCGTGCTATAGGAAGGTTCTCTAAGAAACTCATGTAGATTATCATCATGTTTCACTCATGTTAATTCCACCTTACTTTCAAGGTAACAGAAATAGTGAAGCTCAAGTCCTAAAGATAGGGATTTCCCAGACAATATCCCATCAGTTCCCTTATGTTCTAAAGTTGTATGGATCTCATTCCTGATCATGAGAACTCATTCCCGAACCCAGTTTAAGATATTCCATCAGATCCCTTCTCAGAATCCTATGATAGCATGTGACCCAGAGTTAGAAACATGAACTCAGGAGTTTAGCAGTAGACAAGTTGGGATAATGATATCCAGATTGAACAGACTATGTATTCGTGGGGGTATTTGTGCCAGAATAAATCAGTAGGCTTAAACAGTGGGAGTTAGAAATTTAAGTTTATTGACTTGAAATTAGGCATGAAGGTGTGGATGTGATATTAGTAGTATATGAGGAAACAGAGGAAAATGATGTGTTTAGTAAGGCGAGCATGTATTGATCAGAGTGTAAGTATGTGATAATAGTTTTAGTGCAGTTCAGAGATTAGTTTAGTGTTCACAGACTTATGATGATGTCTTAAATCCAAGGGGGAGATGGTAGATCAAGTACCCAAGTTAGGCTCTCAGATTCCAGTAGTAGTTCCAATATGTACAGAAAAGCAGTTAGGGAAGGCGATTCCCAAACCATCCTTATCTCAGCGTAAAGCTTCATACTTCAATCAGCATAGTGCCTATGCATGCTTCATGTCTTATATTCTATGGATATAGCTTATGTTCTCACGTATTCCATAGAATTGTGTGTGATTTCAGTTCCCAATATAGGAAGTTCAGTTCTAGATCACTCAGCGTTATAAATTATGTTCCATGAACTCAGAAATTCCAGACTCAGGTCATGCAGCTCATGACTCATGTACACGTATCATGCTCCCTAGTATACTCAGTTTCCATAACCTATGCTACGTCCCCAATTATCAGATAAATTCATACTATATCATGTATATACTCAGTTCAGACCTTTTTGGTAAATCCATGTTGTTGATATTCAATTCCTCAGGTTTCAGTCATGTGTCAAGTTTAGTCAATATCCATTCATGTTTCAGGTTCTCCTGATTTAACATTTCATGAGCTCTCTTTATGAGAATAGTGTAGTGTTGAGAAATTTGTTAGATGGGAGAGAGTTAATGTTTCATGTTAAGAGCAGATTATTGCATGCATATTTTATACGAGGGTGTAGATACGAAGATAGGCTTGAATATCATGTTAGTATGCAAGCAAAGGGCTAGCAAGAGGTAGTACTTAGAAATTAGAAAAATAATTCAGAGTGTGAATGTATATTCAGATCCTTGACTTATGTCAGCCTTCATTATGCGACTATCATAACTCAGTTGCCATCTCAGTTACAGTTTTAGTACTCAGCACTCAGTAATTAATGCTCAGTCTCAGAATTAAGCACTTCAGTATCAGTCAAAACCTCAATTTCTGTATTCAGTTATCGGGACCCAACATTTAGTTCCAATATGGATCCCAGTAACAGTCTTAAGTTATAGTGCCAGCTTCAGATCTGTATTCAACTCAGAAATTCAGTTTAGTTTTAGACTTGCTTGACCATAGCATACAATTATCAGCTATTCAGTTTTAAGTATTCCAAAATCTCAGTCTATGGAATGTTTCCAAATCATGTAATACGCTTGGTCCTGCATTTTCAGACAATAAAGCTTTCATGAAATCCATGATCAGTTACCTCATGTTACTCAGTCAATCCCTTCTTATATGCATAATACTTTATAGCCTCAGCCCAGCTACTCAGATTAAGTACAATTCAGGCTTGCATACCCAGTATTCAGTTACCAGTTACTCAGTTAATTAGATAAGTTAGTATGTCTATGCATTCATGCATCACGCTTCAGTTTCAGATCTCAGATAATCAGTCACGATTTCATACATAGGTACCTTGTGCATCGCCTCAACTTCCTCAATATCTCAGCAAGGTCAGTCCAGCATCCTTCAAGGGACATAGTGTCCTAAGGGGGAGATACACTATAGCCCCCAAACATCCTTGATTTAGACATGTCATTTTCTTTGATTAATCTATCTTGGAGAAAGTGTTACTTATGATCCGACCCTCTAGCTTCAAAACTCAGCAGTAAGCCATGTACTCAATGGATCAGTGTAGCCACGATACGATACTCTGTCCATGTCACGCATTAGAGACTCAGTTCAGTTCATGTATCATGTTCCAGACTCAGTTAATTTCTTATGTCTCCGCTCATGCATATTGAGTAATCAATCTCAGACTCATCGGTATTTTCAATTCATGGTAGCAGTCTTCTTTGAGCTTACTCTTTCTCATGTTCAAATTTCAATACAAACTTGGTATTTCGCTCCATGCTCAGTTCCTAGTTCAAACTTGGTATCTTTACCATTGCATATTCGTTTGCATGATCATGAGCCAGTTCAGTCATATATTCGTGCATCAGATATGTGTGATCAGCTTATCAGTACTCTCCCTCATGTACTTATGAATTAGTTATGCATACATCTGATATGCATGTTTAGTATGATATGTTCAGCTTATCAATCATGTCATCCATGAAATCATGATCAATCGTTCATGCTCTATATCCATGTCAGTTTTTTTTCTCTCATCTCAGCCAGTTTTATTCGAGGATGAATGTTCCCAAGGGGGAGATATTGTAATACCCCACATTTTGGACTAGGATGAAAATCCGTCATTTCTATGCGTAGACATTTAAAAAGCCTTGAATCCTATGTAAATTTAGTGTGTTAATCAATTATATAGTGTGGGAATCTATTTGAGAATGAATTTAGATCATAGAGGTCCCCTAACTCAAGTACAAGTTGAAAGCTTTCCTATCGTTCAAGTTTTAGTGAGCGTCAAAACTTGGGTCAACTTCAATCGACCATAACTTATTGTATATGATGAACTGGGTGGCTTAATATATATAAAATTAAATCTCTTTGAATTATCTTTCTAACGATACTGATTTCACCTAAATCCGATATCGGAGCAAGGAGTTATGCCCATTTTACTCCGACATATCAGACTGGGAAACTGAGTGACGACATTTGTGACAAGCCATCACGCCCGTGACGGCCTATCACTAATGTCGTCAGCCCTGGGCAGATTTTCACCCTCAGTGATGACATTTTGTGACAATCCGCCATGCCTGTGATGGCTTATCACCAATGTCGTCAACCTCAACCAGAAAACCAAGATTTTACCTTTTTGTGATGATAATTCGTGACGACCTATCACCAGTATGACGGCTTATCACGAATGTCGTCAGCTATTTTTCCCAGCAATTGAGGGATGTTTTAGTAAGGGTATTTTGGTTTTTTACCTTTACTTCCCATGACTTATAACCCTCAAGGAGCGTATTATCTTCCATTCTCTTTAGTTAAACATCTCAAAAAACTCTCTCATACACTCTCAACCACAAGATTAGGGTTTTCTCTCAAGATCATCTCCTCAAGAGCAAGCCTAAGGATTTTTTCAAGAACCTTCAGAAATATTAGATCTCTTTCAAGATTCAATCACTACGGTATGCGTAGTGTTCATCCATGGGTCCCTTTCATTCATGGATCTCAAGAATCATGTTTTAAATTATAAATTATGATTTCCTTGTCGTATTATGACTATATTCATGTTGATGATTGTTGTTTAGATTCAAGGTTGTATCTTGATGTGTTTCATGAAGCATGTGAATAGGTTAGCTGAAACCCATAAATTTTGGATGGATTAAGATGGTCGAATTGATAAATATACCTATGCCTTAAAAGAGTGCATGCAAGGTGTTTGATAAAATGCCTAAGGAACTAGAAATCATGCAATATAGCTAAATTGTGACTAAGTGAAGGATTCATGATATGCCACTATGTTCCAATAATTTTTATGTTGATATTGTGTCTTGTAAATGTTGTTGGAATGTTCATGAACTAGTCTTATGAGATTATGCCATGATTACTTGCAAATCCTACTTATGTACAAAATGTATGATATCCATGCACTTCATACATTTTGTGGAAGTATTGTGATGCTTTTGGCTTGGAATGAATTCTGAGTCATGTTGTGGTGCTTCAACAACAGTAGGACACTGACTTTGCAATTTTGGTGGAAAACTCGAGGTATTTATAGGATCAATAGCAGAAAATGGAGGAAGAGACAACCCACTGGCCCAAGCTCAATGCATTTCTGTCATTCGTTGCCTTAGTCTCCTAATCTCTTGCTTTAAACTTTTATCTTCATGACTCTTTGTTTGATCCATGATGTCACTCTCTATATCTTTATTGGACACAACTAACCCTTTAAATTTGGTGTGATGTGGAGGACCAGCCACAATGCCACAAACCAACCACCTTAAACTGACTCAACAAAAAATAACAAATGTGTTAGAGTTCAACACTTTTTCAAAACTCTTTTTTCTTTTTTTTATTTTGAAAAGATCACTGAACCCAAGAAGGGCGCCTACGTATATCACTCTCTCGAGAGGAGAATCAAGTGTGCGTAGTTTGTGAAGTCTTGCCAAAATGACCAATCAAACTCTTTTTCCTTTCTTTTTTTCTTTTTCTTGAAACTTTAAAAAGAAAAGGAAATAACAAATTGTCAAAAGAATTGACAAAAATCTTTTTGCATTTTTCACTTTTAAAATTTCTATACAAAATGAAACCTATGATTACCAAAGAAAAGTCTTTTTGGATTTTCAATTTTGAATTTCATATGAAAATGAAACTTGAACCTATTAAAGAAAAATCTTTTTGTAATTTTGTTTTAAAGATGTATATGAAAGACTTACTCTAAATAAAGAGTGAAGAAAATCTTTTTTGAATTTTTTTAAATAAGATTCCCGAACTAACAATAGGCTGCCTACGTATCTCACTCCTGAGAGAGGAGAATCAGGGGTGCGTAGTTCGTCCAGATTGGACAACTAATGATTGAATAACAAACTAGACCCTGACTTGAGAGATACAACCAAAGACAAACAATGAACAACGTTAATAAAATCTTTTTTTTTGAGTTTTTCTCATTTGACACTTCACATAAAACTGATACCAATAACTATAAAAGAGAAAATATTTTTGGTATTTTCGCTATATGAAATGTACACAACTTCTACTATTTTTTTATTTTTTCTTTTATAAAAAACTCCTATTAAAAAAAATCTTTTTTGAAAATTTTGAATTATGAATGCATGCTAAAGAAATCAAAGAAAATCTTTTTGATGTTTTTGTTTTATTTTGTCTTTTTGAGTAAATGCGTGAAAAAGGTAGAATTTTTTTTTTCTAATTTTGTATTGTGAAAAATAAAAGTCATCAAGAACTCTAAAAAAATTATGAAACTCTTTTTTTTCACTCTTTTTTTCAACAATTTCTTACCTACACACTTTGCTTCAAACATATATTTTTACCATAATCAGTCTATCAAATAACCCCGTTACCCTAAAAAAAGTGCAACATTTAGCACGTAGGGATGCTTCAGAGGTGAGTCTCCTACAAAGGACCAAGTGAGTCCCTCTAGGTTTCAATATGATGCAGATAAGCATGACCTAAAGGCTGACCTACGCTGGGGTTTACTAACAAGGCTGTTCGAGGAAGCGTATGGTCGATAGTTGTTGCTTTAGCTTTCCAACCACTCCATACCAGCCGACGTCTCCCCCTCCTAAGATAAGGGTGACTCAACTAGAGGTCGTGTACACAACGTGTACTACAGACTTATTGCAGAAAGAATGACTCGGGTTATGCACATGATGCCAGGTATAAAGCGGTAACACATAAGATAAAACTGTAAACACATAGCACGTAAGCACTCAACAATGATAATAATAACACAAACAATAACACAAATAAAATGTTTATACACTCATAACGTCAAACTAAGCCGATACAACTCCAAAATAAGCTCAAATTATGAAAAATCCCCAGTAGAGTCGCCAGAGCTGTCACACCCCTTTTTCAACCCAAAAAGATTAAATTTTAAGGTTCAAAAGAGTTTTTATTATTAAAGTGACAAAAGACTAAAAAATTTTTTTGAAAAAGGATTTACATTTTTATTCAGAGTCGCCACTTGATATAATCCGGTGTGCCAAGTCACCTTTGAAAGATCCTTTTCAAAATAGTTTGACTCTAAAACTAATTCGCAAATAGAGATTCCGGTTAAGGAATTCTGTTGACCAAGGGAAAGGTGTTAGGAACCCCTCGGTCCTGTGGTTCGACCATGGTCGCTTGGTGGAGCGTATCGACTAATTTGACACTACGCATATATAAACCACACAAAAAATACATCAAAATAATCAATCAAACAAACAAAACAATCCAATCCAAAATATAGCGTCCAGTCCAATTATACAATCCAAAATAGAAAAATGCAAAAATATAAATCCTATTCTAACTTACACTAATCCTAAACTACGCTCCAATGCTTTACCCGATGCCTCGGGCCTTGATCACGATCCTCCTTCAAAGACATAATATGTCGGGGCATTCCCCGGTGAGTAGATACATAAAACCTCGGGGCATCCCCGGCCAAATGAATACACTTGAATCATGTACGATAAACTAAAAAACATTCAACACGCATTCCCCATTCAAACATTCAACAAAACACTTATTCCTAAATTTTTTGCCTACCCGAACCTACATTTGCCTATCCGTTTCAACATATCATAATTCTATCGCGTTCCAACAATATTCATGCTTATTCCGAATTAAAAAAAATAACAATAAACCAAAATTGATCTATATTCACCCATTTTTGTCAATTTCTCAATTCCACCCCATTTAGCTTTATTTTTATCAATCACACCATCAATATTACTCAAATTCGTACCACATATTGCCAAAATCATATCGTCAAGCACATGATCACAACATCAAAAAAATCCAACAATCATAATCACCAACGATTCACGTCATCGAATCAAGATCACAATCACATACGATTCATGTCATCGAATCAAGTTCACAATCACATAAGAATTAAAAGGAAGAGAAGAAAAATTGGATCTCAATGTCACTTTCAAGTATTATTTGATTAAACGAGATGAAATCCGCACTGAAATATCGAACCAAACCTCAACACGAATTCCAAATCAGATTTTGACCATGATTCAAACCTCGAATAACAAAATTAGATTCCCATATCTCATCCCGCACTCTATTTTCGCCGATCTAAAACAAAAATTTAGAAATAACGAGAGACCCGTACTAATTCGTGCACCCCGTTACTGCTCCATTCAGTTTTGACGAAGATCAAGATGAAGAGGTGGGGTTTTAGCCTCAAAGAAAATGGAAAAAAAGGAACTGTGTTCGATCAATAGGTGGTTAATTTTTTGTTGTTATTTCAACATTTCTGGGGACGGGATGGAGCTACTGGATTCGTCGGAGCTCCGCCAATGATGGAAGGGCTATTTTTTGACAGATTTTGGTGAAAGATGGCCGAAATCTGTGATTAAGCCACTATTCCGGTGACCTTGTCATCGGAAAAACTATTTTCCCCCTTTCAATCTCTCTCCCTAATTTTTTCTCTCTCTCTCGTGTGTGTGTAGCAGCAGAAAAAGGAGAAGAAAAATGAAGTCCTCAATAATGGCCTCCCCTCTTCTGTGAAATCATCCCTATGGGATATGTATTGAGTGTATTTTTATAGATTCTCGATGGAGGATGTTGTATGAGTGTATGATTAATTGTCTTCTATGTATGGCATGAAAAAAATGGTGAGGTGTATGAATGGAGAAGATGATGGAGAATTGTTCCCCGTTTGGTGTGATTCCAGTGAGTATCTCTATTCCCCTCCCTTCTCTGTTTGTGATATGAGTATATAAATTGTGAGTGGGGAAAAAGAACGTGCCAAGGGTGGGGTAGTGGGGTAGTGGGGTAGGGTAGGTGGGGTAGGTTTGTTAGGATAAGGTTGTTAATTTGTTAGGGAGTTTGTTATTTTTATATTTTTGTGGGGTATGATCACATGGATGAGGACACGTGGTAAGGTGACCTAAAAATGGATAAAATCAACGTTGGGAGGGACAAAATTAGGTGTCTACATATATGTTTTATAAATTAGTATATAACTATATATATATATATATTGTAATGTATATATATTGTAGTATATTTTTTATTTAAAGGAGTACATATATATTGAATGGTGCATATATATGTGTATATAGCTTCTGTAGACGTGTATATTTAATGTATACATGTGTATATGTTTTATAAATTAGTATATAAGTATATATATATATATATATATATTGTAATGTATATATATTGTAGTATATGTTTTATTTAAAGTAGTACATATATATTGAATGGCATATATGTGTATATATCTTCTATAGACGTGTATATTTAATGTATACATGTGAATATGTTTTATAAATTAGTATATAACTATATATATAGTTATATAACTATATATATATATATATATATATATATATATATATATATATATATATTGTAATGTATATATATTGTAGTATATATTTTGTTTAAAGAAGTACATATATATTGAATGGTGTGTAACAATGTGAATATATCTTCTATAGACGTGTATGTTTAACGTTAACATGTGTATATGTTTTATAAATTAGTATATAACTATATATATATTGTAGTATATATTTTATTTAAAGTAGTACATATATATTGAATGGTGCGTATATATGTGTATATATCTTCTATAGACGTATATATTTAACGTATACATGTGTATATGTTTAATAAATTAGTATATAACTATATATATATTGTAGTATATATATATTATAGTATATGTTTTATTTAAAGTAGTACATATATATTGAATGGTGCGTATATATGTGTATAGATCTTCTATAGATGTATATATTTAACGTATACATGTGTATATGTTTTATAAATTAGTATATAACTATATATATATTGTAGTATATATAACTATATATATATTGTAGTATATATATATATATATATATATTGTAGTATATGTTTTATTTAAAGTAGTACATATATATTGAATGGTGCGTATATATGTGTATATATCTTCTATAGACGAATATATTTAACGTATACATGTGTATATGTTTTATAAATTAGTATATAACTATATATATATATATTGTAATATATATATATATATATATATTGTAGTATATTTTATTTAAAGTAGTACATATATATTGAATGGTGCGTATATATGTGTAATTGTGTATATGTGTATATATTTTTTAAATTCTAATGTAGTATATACTATATATATAGTGTATGTATATTTTTTAACGTATTTAAAATGTATATAGGTGGGTATATATAGTATATATTGGAAAAAACTTTTTTTTTATTTTTCACTGAGTTTGACCGGGTTTAGATGGGTTAGACTGGGTTGGGTTAAGTGGGCCGGGTAAGGGTTGTTTTTAAAATTTTTACTGTTGAACCCAAAACCGGCCTAGCCCACTTAACCACAACTCGGATCAGGCCGGCCCACAACCCGAATAAATTTAACGGGCCAATTTTGGGTTGACCCGACCTGACCCACTTAACACCCTTACCTATCTTGGTGGTCTGACGGAGTCCAATACCTCACCATCACATGGTAGTGGATTGTTCGGTGGGTTAGAAAGTCTGTTAAATCAGAGTGATCTAATATACATGAATGATAACATGAATGGAATCTCCATCATTATTTGGAAATGAGTTATTAGTGTACACCTTTTCTGACCAATGAACTCCTAGCTGAGTAATTCAAACTCATTTCAACTATTGGTTGGAAGTACCACCTTATTAATGATAGGTATTCTATATTTGATATCCTATTAATTTAGATGTGTTTCATTTATTAAAGTACGCGGTGTCACGACCCAAACCATCGTGAGTGACACCCATATCAATTTACTGTGGGAGAATAATTTAACTCCAACCAAACACTTGAAACTAAATCATATTAGTGCAAACAATTGTCATTATTAAAAGGAAAAACATCTCAAACATCATCAACTATGTGGTAAGTTAACAAGATATAAGTATTAGAAATAATCTCCAAAACTGAATGTCAAGGTGCTTGAACTCTAACTGTCAAGTCCAATACAACTAGAAAATCGACCAAAGCAAATTATGTTTTTCTAATCAATAAGGACAAGGTCAAGAAGAGAATGATACGTGGTTGTCTGGAGAATGAATGCTCACCCTTGGATCAGACGTTATGTTATCGTCAATAAGTGAGATCTCGTAGAAGCATTAGAATATGCTCTGTACTTAATAAAAAAAGAGTATATGATAGTATCAAACAAGCCACTAAGTACGGGTAGGTATCATAGGCCGGTTCAACTTAAATGATATGAACACTTAATTGACAGTTTGTAAACAAGCAGTAAGCATGATAATTGAATTATGTATTCAAACAACTTACAACCACAAACCTTTAAATTCAACTGAGCTAATTAGGTGTCAATAATCTCAGTTATGAAGATTAATGCCTGATTCATTACCAACAGTAGAAGTAACTTATGAAAAAATCAGTTGACCATTTACATCATGAAATTCTTACTATCTTGTTAAAACTCAGAAAATAATTCAAATACATAATGATAAGTCAATCAAACCAATTCACATAAGGAACCCAAAGTAGTATCAACAACCAATGGTCTACACAAGGAACCCAAATATAATTAATCATAACCTAGTCCGCTCAAAAAATCGCCAAACTTTCCAAATCACAGTGTATACATATGTTATGAGACTAATGATTGCCTATTATTCGTGACCTGCAAGGGACGAACTCAGTCCATGTATCAAAAGTACTAAACAATTGGTGTCTTTTCATCCTTATACTAAACAACTGGTGTCTTTTCATCCTTATTCTAAAACAAGTGTTATACCACCTTTATGTGACATTAAATCCACCAATTCAGTAACAAACATTTATTTGGCATTAACAACTCACAACAACCACTACAGATTATTTACAAGTATGATTGACATGGCATTTTAGAATAAAAAATACTTGTATATCAATAAGGCCCCTTATCAATCATATTATAAGTTATCGACCCATAATACTTGTCCTCAACATTTAACATGTTCATCATTTACTAGTATGTATTGTAACTAAATAGACAAACATCCAGTTAAAAATGCACACATGCAATTAAATTAAGTCTTAACTCTAGTTTAGCCATAATCTTCCTCGAACCAAGCCAAGTAATTCCCTAAATCACTTGAGCCTTTTCTTTTCTTGCAGCCTCGACTTGATTTCAGTCTAAGAGTTAACAATAAGAAAACATTCAACCAATAATCTACCAATTTTAGGCATTATAAACCTAATTCCACTTTTTTAACCATATTCATAGCAATTTCCCCATCTTAGCTTTTTATACCCTTTGTTCCACTTGAAAATCCTCATGAATCAAGATTGAAAGGACAATTTCTAGTCTAGGAATCATAATTTAAGAAAACCTAAACTATTATTAAGTGATTATAACCCATCAATAATAATTCCAGGTTCTTCAACCTAGAATTACACTCTTAACTGCCACCATGAACAAATTCAAAAATTTTAAGGATTAAATAAAGTAATTTATGTTAGGATGGTGGAATTGACTTATCTTAGGAGTGGAAATTTATCCAAAATTCAAGAATTCTACCTTTTCTCCCTATTTAACACTTGAATGTTTTTTGAAATAAGAAATAACGTTTTGGTTGGAACTGGTGTTTTACTGACTCAGTTCCACTATAAAGGCTTGATTCCTGCTATAGAAGGATTCACCTGTTGTAGCAGCCTTGGCCCAAATGGACTTCTAATGTAACGGTCTCGATTCTGCTATGGGATCACCGCAACGTACCTCCTATCCGCTATAGAGGTTGTGGGGTAGAAACTCATGACAAATTTCTAGATTTTTCCATTTTACAACACAATGCTCAAACTTTGACATTATGATTAACCTCTTAACGTCAAATGCTATAAATGGAGTTAAGCGAATTCGATTTTCATTTCAAAAGTTTTTATGAACTTGACTATTATGATATCATTTAAAATCCATGAAACACTACACCACCAAACTCCAGAGTTATCTAGACCACACAATCTTGAATTTCGTTTGAATCCAGCTTAGCCTAAAAATTTTAAATTTTCAACTAGGAAAAAATTTACTTAGATTTTCACATGCTAGACAGTACCATAATGATGAAAAGAGTCATTACATATGGTTTGGATTTCTTCTTCTATTTTACCTTGTTATAATGTATTGCTCTCTAGGGATGACTTTCCATATTAGCCATATTCAACTAAGAGTGCATTTTATTACAATTTCATATTAGGTCACATAAATATTATTCTAGATTACAAAATAAAAATAAAATTCAATCCCTAAGATTATGATGGATATCCTAGAAATAATCCCTAGAGAGTAGTACATTATAACTGGCTGAAATAGTGTAACAAAGTCAAACCATGTTGTAGGATTAATGGAGCACACTATTAATGGGAAATTCAATGCATCTACTGAGCATCGTCAGGATGATGCTACTCATTAGTAGAAAAATTAACGTTAAAAGTACATATTTTCCTTGTTTCTCACAACAACAATTATACTGATTAATTTACAACAAAACCAACTAAGTGTATAGGGAATTAGTCGACCATGAGTTCAATTCATCAGAAAAAATGAGCATTAATAACTTATTTCTAAGGCATGCTTGATATTTCTTGTAGGTTATCATTGGTGCATACTAGACCATTTTGACTTTAAGGACTGCTTGGCCATCAGATGATCAATCATTATAAGTACCATATAATGGTGGGCTTTTGGAACTTGTTGTAACACAAAGATAGAATTCAATGAAGTAGGTGATGTCTCAAAGGATTTTCTAATTTTTGCTCTTTCTGACCATCTAAAAAGAAGCTACCTGTGATAACCAAGAACATAAGCAACTTATTTAGTTCTAGCTAACTAAATAAAACATCTGTCACACGTTTATATTATGATTCGAGAGTATCTCTGGTCATAACATGGTGCTTAATTGGGAACTACTAAGAATATCGATCACAACTGATATAAACACACTTATATGGAAGTTGAACTGAATAATAAAGTAACTATTAAAAGAAATTCAGTCAACAATAATTGAATACTGAAATTACAAGATGAACATCTAGCTCTAAGTCTGAAAATGTCTCTACTAAGATGAGTTGCCGGGACAAACCCCCAACTAACTCCAACTATCTGAAAACTGAGAACGACAAAGACAAAATAAAATGAAATGCTGACTCTGGTCCTTGCATGATAAGGATTCACCAAAACTGTTGCTACTGATGTAGTAAGAGATTATACTAGGCACAATTGAAACCTATATTATAAGGCAATATAGCGCAGAGAGAGTATGCAATTAGTAGTTTGAATGTACTGAGTATGTGAGATAGGAAAATAACTAATATTAGCTGAATATGGTACATATAACATGATAAACTAATGTAAGATCAAGTAATGAACATATACTGCATATTAAATTGAATAACTAAATACAAGGTCACGCAAGAATCCAGATCTAAATTGTAAACTATGTACTGTCGGAGTTACTAATAATCGACATAGCCCAATCTGACTAACCAAGGTCCAACCTGTAACCTCTACTGGAAGAATGTTCAGTACCTTGTCAAAGGTACGAACACTAACTGACATGGTTCCATTAAACTAATATCCAAAAGGTGATGGGCGACCCTTTAAAACCTATGGTGATGCTGTAGTTCTGAGACTTAGGGGCTTCTACAAAAGGTTTCAGCCTAACTGGCGAATGATGAGCTCGATGTTAAGTACTACTCTCAACTAAATGACATTGGTAACTACAATGCTCAATGACAATAATAATCTGAAGACTAAAATAAATGCATTATCTGAAAGTATTCGAACCATGTAAAATTGGGGAATATAGAATCCAAAAGTATATGCATGAAATCCTTGGTCATCGAGTTTTTATAACCCGCCATCTCTGAAGAATGAAACTATTATGTCAATTGACCCTATATGTACTTGAAGATGATGTGACATGGTTTCATGGCACTTTCGATACTTAAAACCAAAAAATATGCAAGTACATTAGGTCCTTTTTATTAGATATGATGTGTTTTTGTGTTTGTGTTGCAGGAAAATAGGGTTTGGAAGTGCGTGAAACAAAATAGAAAGAAAAAGCTCCAGAAAATAAAGTCTCTACTTAGACAATGAGTTGTTGGGTGACTAACAACTCATCGTCCAAGACGTCATGTGAACGATGATGACTTATGAGAAGAAGAATAAAGTGGATGTTGTCTATGAGTCATATGATCTGACTACGAGTCATATAGGGGATTTTTTTGAGCAAACATGGTGGAAATTACTGAGAGTTTTCAAGTTGGAGCCTAATAGAGATGAGGCTGATGGCGATTCATAACGTTAGGATACGACTCGTTGTGATGGCCGTTTTGAGCATTATGAGAAAAAGATCGGAAAGATGAAATTTCACTGGAGAGACAATGAGTCCAGACAAAGAATCTTAGGGATACACGATGATTCATCATAAAAAAGCATAGAAGTATGGAAACAAAGCTAACAACGAGTCGTCGTTAGTCCAGATGACTCATTGTCTAAGGCGTAGCCACTGCCGACCTTATTTTCCTATTTTGTTTTGGTTAGGATTTTTAGGTTATTTTGTGAAACTATAAATACCCATTTGATGTTTTTGCATTAGGTTATGCACTCTTTATATTCACAATACCATATTGATTCTGAGATTCGACTTTTGATTTTGGAATCCATTGTTCTTGGTTTTTATGGTTGATCATAAATCTAATATTCTGGGTTTTGTTCTTAAATTATTGTAAGATTATCCATATGATTTCTTTGATGAATTCAATGGATGTTCTTACGAAAATGAGTGGCTAAACTACTTAACCAGGGTTGAAGGAACCCTGATGGAATAACGAAGTAGAGAATGTGCAAAGTCGTTCTTGGTTGATGTTTTTGCATGTATTATGATCTTATTTAGTTAGATCTCTTTGTTAATGATTACAGAAGTTAAGAACCTGTCTGTATTCTACACTTACTTCACAATGGAGGTTGAGATTAGGAAAAAAAGATCACAACAGTAATTTGAGACTACCAACTCTCATCTAATTAACTTAATACTAAAATGGTAATAGTTACTCTGGGGTCCAAGACAAAGGTTAGTAAGGCGACACTCTGAGACTCACAAGGTGAAGAGTGAAATTTAACAAAGGCGTTCACAAGACAGTTGGTGATACATATCTTGTCAGATTCTGCATGTAAGGCATTGAGATAGTTTGACAAAGCATGCTAAATATAATGAGTTCGGAAGTCGGGGGAACACAGTCCTAGTATTCATCTCATATTGATTTCAACCAAAGCAATCAAGATTCGTTATTACTTTATTGATTTCACAAAATTCTCCCTTTTTTCTGCACTTTCTGGCTACTTCAGCAAGTCCGTGATAGAGATTCGGCCTATTCCTATGGGTTCGACCCTAACATATATTGGGTTCTATATTAGAAAGCGACCACGTTGTACTTTCTTGGAGGTGTAATTTGGGCGACATTAAATTTTAGCGCCATTGCCTGGGAATATGATTATGGATTGATTTTAAAGTTGTGGAGGTTGTTGGGTTTTATTTATCTACTATTCTTGGGGAATACGCAGGTATATGACCAATACACGGAGCTAAGGCAATCCCTTGATCCCACTTGATATTGAGATAGAGTGGGACCTTACGATAGATTAGTAAGATGGAAGAGCAAAAGCACGATGTTTATTGACATGACCCAAAACTTGAGCCATGTCGTATGGGCACCCCAAGCTCACATAAATTGGAGGTCGCCCCAATAACCCGACCCAACATCTCATCATACAATAGGAGTTAAAGGAACTCCAAATCATGAGTTAAAATTATGAAAATAATATCATAAGTCAACATTAGATTCATAATAACTAACTCACACCTAAGTTCACAATTGTTCACAATACCTCTATAAAAAATAAAGTCAATAAATGTATATGTCGAGACAAGCTTCCGACAATAGCCAAACCGAATCTTAAAGAGACCAAGTCTAAAGGTAAAATTCCAAGAGATGCATGTCTTCTGAAGTAAGAAAGTTCACCACTTCAAGTCAATGCACGAACCACTTTAATCGCCTAATCACTGCGCAGAAGAGAAGAAAATGCTTTGGCCCATATGTCGCGTGGGGACATAACGCCTGGAGACGGTTAGCAGTTGGAACGCTAGCATGTAACTCAAGAATAAGTGATAAAATAACACCACCAATCAACAAGTCAATATATCACAATTTATCTCATTCATATACTTATCCATACATATAGGTAGATCACATGCCAATCAAAGGAACAAGTATCATCAATCATGCTTCAAACACCCATTTATCATTCATAAAGTAGAGGACTACAATCTCCCACACTCATAGCTTCAAACACTCTCAATAGGAAAAGGACTCTAACCACATTTACATTATCATTAGACATGGGACTTTAACCATGCACCCTCATTCATTAGTTAAGGACTTTAACAACGTACACATTTATACAAACAAGGGACTTTAACCATATTCACATTCATCTAACCAAGGGACTCCAACCTCATTCCCACTCAATAGACAAGATACTCCAACCTTGTGTCTCATTTGGACTTTAACCACAAGCCCTTTTCTTCAGAGAGGTACTTTGACCTCAAGAGATCTCCTTAAGCGTGGGACTTTAACCTCGAGCAATGTCATTGGGCAAGAGACTTCAACCTTGAGCCAAAACATAAGGCAAGAGACTTTGACCTCAAGCCATAAAAACTATCATTAGTGGGAATTTGTGACCTTAACCCTTTGCCCATGCATCAATATACATTCGATACAACATTTAAGGACTTTAACCATTTTAGCCACTTCAACACTTTACATGACCACATGGTCCTTATGGGTGCCTTTATTGCTCAACTATCTCAATAGACCAATGCACTCACTTAATTCAACATAAAATTCAAGTCATGGTCATCAAGTCCCTTACAATAATTCTATACTACATTCTCACCATACTTGGATTCAACGCACAATTTAAGTTTACCTTTATATCTAGGGACTTTACCCTTTCATTAGCCATCCACAAGGTTATCAATTTTATCACACATGGTTCATAATTCCTTTAACCCATCATCTGTCAATAATCCATGTTCATTGGGACATTGCCCTAGTTCAATAAATCCACAACATATGACTAGACAACTCACTTAGATATTTTCACAAACATTTTGGGTGCATACCTTCAACAAGGTTATTTCCATGGTACATATTATCAAGATTAGGGCTACCCAAGACCCTCATATTAATCCACATAAAACAAGCACCCACACATGCAATTCATCATCAATATCACATATATACACAAGTCTAAGAAAGATTCAACATTATATATCATTAGGCAACAAAACCCTTTTCATTTGATTTCAAAACTACCATGTACACTTGCTAATTCAAGTGTGAAATACATGGGTTTAGAGATATTTAAAGAGGGGAAGAGATACATAGCTTAAAAAATATGACACACCAATAATCTTGACTTCTTGCCACTAGATGAGCTCCATCCAAACCCTAGCTTTCAATCTTGCTTTAAGAAGCTTTTTAGAGTGTTTGGAATGTTTGAGCCTTGTAAATGAAGACTTAAGAAGCTACCAGGACTTATATAGTGAGAGGGTTTAGGGTTTTAGGCAAGGGAAATGACCCAAAGGTCCTTATTTAAAATCTATAAAGTTCACTTGTGCAGGGGTATGACTCCCTCATACAGTTTTCTTAGCAATCGTACCCTAGGGTACAGTGGTACCCTAACTCATACCCTAGGCTTCTCCTAGGCCAACCATACTATTTTGGTTATGAGTGGGAATCCTTGAGTCATAACTAAAGGTTATGACTCAACCCCTTACTCGTATAGATGACCCATAACAAATACAGTCCACTTGGTTTGAGGTTTCACTCTATATAGTTGAGTTGCGTATAACTCGTATGCATTTATTAAGACTAAGTGAAAGTCATGTTGTATAGGAAACAATATGATACCCTCATGGAATAATCAAGGTACAAAAGGGGAGGGCATGGTGGGTATGAGTCGTGACCAATGGTATGACTTAAGTCTCTAGTCGTACCCAACTCAGAGACACAAAATGAAGTTATTTTCCTCAAGGTTCAAGACCTAGTTGTTTCAATTCTCCCCACTTGGATCATTCGTCCACGAATGAAGGGTAAGGTAAGCGTATACACAAGCTAACATATCATCACACATCACTTCAATCAAAGTTTAAACAAACATTCAATAAGGATATAACACACATCATGCTCGTTTTCAATCAATCATTCATCTCATTGACTTTGGGACTCTAACTCATTGCTTATTAACACTTACTTGTTTTATAACTTAGGAACTTCAACCCATTAATTGTCAAATACATCAAGCAACTCAAAGCATTGGGGACTTTAACCCATCCTCTATCAAAATATGAATTAATTCGATGCGCTATGGACTTTAACTCATGGTCTAACAATGCACAAATCATTTCACACATTGGGAAATTTAATCCATTGTCTAACAAAGACATAACTCAATTCAAAACTTGGGTACTTCAACCCATTGTCTATCAAAGACATAAATCAAGCAAGGAGTTTTAACACATACCTTCATCACAAGCTTCTGAAATGGGAAATAAAAGTGGGTACTTATACTTCATGTCCTCCTTTGCCTCCCAAGTAGCTTTCTTAGACTTTTGGTTTCTCCATAGAACCTTTATCGAAGCTACTTCTTTTGCTTGCAATCGGCAAACTTTATAATCCAAGATCTTCACCGGGACTTTCTCATAGTACAAAGAGTCTGAGATACCAACATCTTTCAAGAGAATAACCAATGAAAGATCACCCACACATTTCCGCAACATAGACACATGGAAAACCGGGTGAATGGAGTCTATACTAGGAAGCAACTCAAAATCATAGGCAACATTGCCAACCCTCTTCACAATCAAGTAGGGACCAACATAGCGGGGACTAAGCTTCCCTTTTTTGGCAAACGACATCACTTCCTTCATAGGGGATACTTTCAAGAATACCCAATTGTCCACATTAAATTCTATGTCCCTACGCCTCATATCTACATAGGACTTTTAGGTAATTTGAGCCGTTTTCAATCTATCACGAATTACTTTCACCTTTTCTAAGGCTTGGTGCACTAAATTGGGGCCTAGCAACTTACCCTCGCCAACTTCGCCAATGGGAGATCAACATCTCCTACCATACAATGCCTCAAAAGGTGCCATGCCAATACTAGAGTGGTAACTATTATTATAGGTGAACTCAATTAAAGTCAAGTGGTCATACCAACTACAACCATAATCAATCGCACAATCCCGCAATATATCCTCCAATGTTTTGATAGTTATCTATGCTTGACTATCTATTTATAGGTAGAATGCAGTACAAAGGCACACCTTAGTTCCCAAACCTCTTTGGAACGACTTCCAAAAGTGGGATGAAAATAGAGGACCACAATCCGAGATAATAGACACCAGAGAACCGTGCAACTTAATATATAACTTAGAATAATCTTTCACAAAGAAATTAGTTCTCATGGGCAAAAAATGGGCAGACTTGGTCATTCTATCAATGATGAACCAAATGAAATCACGTTGATTATGAGATCTAGGAAGACCGGTAATGAAATCCATATTAATTTCCTCCTACTTCCACTCGAAAAACACAATCTCTTAGTACAAACCACCGGGTCTCATATGTTCAATTTTCACTTATTGACAGACCATACACTTGGCCACATAGCTAGACACGTCTCATTTCATATTAATACACCAATAGTACTCTCTACGGTCACGATACATCTTCGTGGAACCAGGATGTATAGCATAACGGGATCCATGAGCCTCGACCAGGACTCTTTCACTCAATCCATCGACGTCGGGAATACATAGCCTTCCTTGGTACCTCAAGATACCATCACCACCAATCACAAAGTCTGCGACCTTATGTTGACCCACTTTACTCTTGATCTTCATCAAGTTAGGATCCAAAACTTGCTTATCCTTTATCTCAATAGCAAGAGATGACTGAGATACCGAATGCACAAACACACCACCATTCTTGAAGTTCTCAAGTCAAACTCTAAGATTGGACAAACGACAAATATCTTTCACCAATTCTCTCTTATCCTCATTAATATGGGCCAAACTCCCCATGGAAAACCTACTAAGAGCATCGGCGACTACATTCGCCTTATCAGGATGGTAATGAAGACTTATATCATAGTCTTTTAATAGCTCAAGCCACCTTCATTGTTGGAGATTCAACTTATTTTGAGTAAACACATATTGAAGGCTCTTATGAACGGAAAAGACGTCGACATGAACACCATAAATATAATGCCACCAAATCTTTAAGGCAAATACCATGGCTAATAACTCTAAGTCATGGGTGGGGTAGCTCTTTTCATGAACTTTCAATTGCCTAGAAGCATAGGCCACCACCCTACCATGTTGCATCAATATGTAACCAAGACAGAACCGAGAAGCATCATAATACACCACAAAACCATCACTACCTTCAGTCAAGGTCAAAACTAGAGCCAAAGTCAACTTATCTTTTAACTTCTCAAAACTACCCTCACACACATCGGACCATGAAAATTTGACCTTCTTTTGGGTCAACTTGGTCAACGGGATAGCTATAGTGGAAAAACTCTCCACAAACCTCCTATAATAATCGTCTAGACCCAAGAAGCTCCAAATATTGGTTAGAGTCATAGGTCTAGGCTGTTTTTTAACCACTGCGACCTTTAAGGGATCTACTATGATCCCTTCACTAGAGATGACATGACCAAGAAAAGCTACGGCTTTCAACCAAAACTCACACTTAGAGAACTTGGCATACAAACGATGATCCTTCAAATTTTAAAACATGGCATGGAGGTGATCTTCATGATCTTACTCACTTTTAGAATACACTAAGATATCATTAATAAAGACAATGGCAAACATGTCTTAAAACGGATGGAATACCCTATTCATCAAATTTATAAATGTTGCCAGGGCATTGGTCAACCCAAAAGACATGATAAGAAATTCATAGTGACCATACCAAGTTCTAAAGAAAGTCTTAGGGATATACGCATCCCTAATCTTAAGCTGATGATAGCTCAATCTAAGATCAATCTTAGATAAACACTTTGCACCTTGAAGTTGATCAAACAAATCATCGATCCTAGGTAGAGGATACTTATTATTTGACAGCGACTTTGTTTAACTGATGATAATCAATATACATACAAAGGGAACCATACTTCTTGCACATGAACAACACCAAAGCTCCCCACGGAGACACACTAGAAAGGATAAAACCTTTATCTATGAGGTCTTTCAGTTGCTCCTTAAGCTCTTTCAACTTTGCCGAAGCAATTCTATATTGAGGGATGTAAATCAGACGAGTGTCCAGAATAAGATCGATCCCAAAATCAATTTCCCTATAGGGATAAACACCGAGAAGATCATTGGGAAACACCTCAAGAAACTCATTTACCATGGGGACGGATCCTAAAGAAAGATCTTTCGAGTTAGAATCTTTAACTCGGACTAAATGATACAAACACCCCTTTGAAATCAACTTTCAAGCTTTAAGATAAGAAATGAATCTTCCCTTAGAAACTAAAGAACTACCTTCCCATATAATGGTTGTCTCATTAGGGAACTTGAACATGATCCTACGAGTCTGAAAATCTAATGTAGCATAGCTAGAGTACAACTAATCCATCCCCCAAAAGACATCAAAATCAACTATGTCTAACTCTATCAGGTCTACAAAAGTATATTTACCTCCAACAAATATCACACATCTCCTATAAAATCTTGTAACAACCACAGAGTCTCCCACCGGGGTAGAAATAGAAAAAAGGACAACAGACTCTTGGGACCATAATAAAGATACACACCCACATATGGGGTCACATAAGAAAGAGTAGACCCTGGATCAAGCAAACAATACACATCATGGGAGAAAAGTCTTAATATACCCGTGACAACATCGGGGATACCTCAAAATCCTGGCGAGTAACAAGTGAATATAAGTAATTCCGGCTAGCGTGGGTCCAAAAATAGAAGCAGAGGAAGACATAACACCCTTTGGTGAGGAAAGAAATGGAGTAGAAATAGGGTCCCTATTGGCCCAAAAAACTTTAGAGAGGGGCACTCATGTTGTATGTACCCAGCCTGACCACAATGATAACATCGATTTCTCCCTTTCTCACACTGACCTCGATTACTGTGACCATAAAATCTTTAAAGAGGGCGGGCTGGAGCCGACTGAGAACCACTAGTCTAGAATTGGGCACCCTGCACCTAAAACCCGCCATTAAACTGAGACCGACGATCACCCGATGACTTTGGTAAGAAAAGAAAACACTAGCTAAGGAGAACTAACCCGAACTCCCCCTCTTCTTTCGTGGCCACTTGCCACCATCTCCCCACTACTCTTAGAAGGCCTAAACTTCTTGCCTTTCCTCTCACTAAGCTTAACTTGCTTGTTTTTCTCATTCACTACTTGTTACAAATACACAATCAACTTAGAAATATCCATGTTTTCAATCAACAAAGCCGCCTTGCTCTCAAGGACTAACTCGCGGGATAATCCCGAGACAAACTTATGCATTCTATCCCTTATGCTAGAAACCATCTCGGGGGCATACCTCAACAATTTATGTAGTTTCAAGGCACATTCTTGAACGTACATCCTTCCTTACTTTAAGTTCACAAACTCTTCTGCCTTTGCTTTCCTCAACTCTTGAGGAAAGAGCGGTCTAAGAAAGCCTCAGAGAAATCCACCCAAGAAGCCGAAATAGCATCAACTCCTCTAGAAAACACCCACCCTTCATACCATTGGTACGCTATATCTTTTAATTGGTAGGAAGCAAGATCAACACCCTCAACTTCCGAGGAATGCATGATTTGGAAAATCTTCTCTATTTTATCGATGAAGCATTGAGGATCTTCCTCAACCTTCATACCCATGAACATAAGAGGGCTCAACCTTATAAGTTGGCCAATTCTTGTGGCCTTAGAAAAAATGGTAGCCAGAGCACCAAGCTCTGATTGAGGTGCAACCAATTGAGTCAAGAGGTTGAGGAGTAACGAAACTCTACATTAGTAGCATCCATCTGAGGTGACAGAATAAGAGGGTCACTCATGTAGTCAGGGTTGGTGGGGATAGATAGAACCCCATGAAAATAATAGGATGTTGTCGTCCTAGCTCGGGATCAAACTTCAGAAGTTGGAAGAGCTTTGTCCATAGGACCCTCAGTCTGATTTGCTATGAATTTACATGAGTTTGAAGCATGGGTTATTAAGCCCTATTTTGAGCATTGATAATTTGAGAAATTGTGCCTTTAAGCACCCTGAGATTAGCATATTTTCAGATAATTAAATAGTATTTGATCTTTGGATCCTCAGTTTAGCTATGGAATCCACTTTACAGAATTTCTACAGTTTACAGAATTTAGATTAGTTTTATTTATAGAATGACTCAGATAAAAGAATTTTTGGTTTTGTAATGAACTATTATACTAGATTTTAAAGTAGATTTCCAATAGAATAAGCGCAGATTAAAGGGAGTAGTATTTAGCACCGAGTGAGAAGTGTGGGATTAGCATGTCCTATCTTCCACAGAACTATATAGACAACGTAGGTATAGATTATTAGATTATTCCCACTTCTACGTGGATGACAGTCATAGATATGTTCACTTAGCTCAGGTTATACTCCTTGGCGAGAATATGACACCTCTCCCCATTGTGAGATTTTCCCCATAGGGGAACAAGACGTTGGACTCCATGTTAACTCACATGGTTTATGTCGGTTAGAAGAACCTCCCTACAGCTTAATAATAAAGATTTTGAGAATAGTTTCTAAAAGTATTTTCCCTAATAGAAAAGACTATCGAAAAGAAAAATAGAAAAGATTTTAGAAAACTAAGTGTAAAGGTTCACAAAGTTTACTCAGATTATGCTTTACAGAAAGATATTATCTGTAGTTTTTAGCTTTCAGCTTTCAAAGTTTAGAGTGAGTTCTTTCTACACTTAGACAGTATGATTTAAAAAGAGAATACAAGTACAACTTTTTAGAACTAAATGTTATGACTCACTAGATTTATAAAGTATGATTTGCTTCTTACTATTACAGATTTCAGTTTTCATATATTCCCACTTATGTGAGTTATTTTCATTTAGAATGCATTGTTTAACAAATTATGATGATGAGATAATGTTTTACTTATGCATTCACCCCCATATACTCAGTACATCCTCAAAGTACTGATCCACATATACGTCTATGTGCTACATTGTCTCGTAATGTAGGTATGATTTATAGCACGCATACCATATTTAGGTAGTTTGCAGCTTTCAGTCAGCAGGTGATGAGTTTTTTTTATTCAAGGGCTCGAGTCAATTATACATTTTGTGTAATATTTTATTTTTTTCTTTATTCGATCGTATTAATTTGGGATAGTTGGGAGTTACACGTTAACATACAGTCCTTCAGGGTAAGTTTAGTTTTATGTGTATTGATTTCACACCAGACTCTATAGTAAAGTGATCTCAGTTTAGATTAGAGTTTATCCAGTGATCCACAGACTTAGAATGATGGCTTAAAGCTGAGGGGAGATGATAGAATAAGTAACTAAGTTAGAATTATAGATTCTAGTAGTAATGATAAATACTTGTGTAGATGGGATAAAGTAAATGTGTTATGTTTGGGAAAATTATTGTTTGCTTATTTTATGTAGGTCTATAAATGAAGAAATATTGAGGTAAAGCTTTTTGTGTATGACTTGGTTAGTTGGGAATATTTTATGTGTGTCTTCCTAAAAATTAAATAGTGCATGGAAGTTGTTATTGATAGAGGTATTGGAGAATATGAAAAAGATGCTTTATGAGTTTGTTTAAAAGTGCATATGTGGTTATGAAGATAGGCTTGAATGCCATGTTTGTATATATGTGGATAGATGCATTGTGCATTAGTAAGTTCCTAGTAAAAGGTTGAATGTAGTTGTTAAAGTGGAATGTACAGTATGAGTTAACCCGTTTAGCCAGTAATTCAGTCTAGCAGCCATATAGGCAAGTTTCTATGGTTTTCAATCTTCACATCTAGTCATATCATTCTAAGAGAAAATTTGTTCGCTTCATGTACTTTGCGAATTTAGCTTAGTTCTTACATCATGCATCAGTTTCAGAATCTAGTGTTCACTGATGATTCAACTCGTAAGTTTCTCATGCATTATCTCAGTCTTTTTCTAGTATTTCAACCAAATCAGTATCATTCAGGGACGAATGATCCCAAGGGGGAGATATTGTAATACCCTGAGTTTTCATGTCATAAACCTCTTATCTTTTTATCATGAAATCAAATCTAGCCTAAAGTAATGGTTACTCATAAGTTGACTCTCTCATTTCAATCTCAGCCATATAGCTATTTTTATGAGAATTCATGCACTCGCAGATCAGTTCAGTAGCTCACAATGTTTAAGATTCAGTTTATTTCAGTTGCGCATGATAACTTATAGCCTCAGATTCCTCAGTATTTTCATCTTAATTATCCACATTCGAGGAGGAATGTTTCCAAGGGGGAGATATTGTAATACCCCATACTCTTTCTAGCTTAATTTCACTCCTAGAATATCGAGGGTTAGCTTCAAAAATGAATAACATTTATTTCATTTGAAATTTTCTAGATTTAGACCTTCCAAATTTTAGATAATTGAATTATCTTTCCAACGATACCAATTTTGCCTTAATCCGATACCCGAGCAAAAAGTTATAGCCATTTAGTGTGAGGCAGTAAGCTGCCACGATGGTACCGCGTCGCGGCAAGGAGCAAAATCGAGATACGGTTTACGAATTGTTTCTTTAAATGAATGAAGGGAAATAGGGTCTTCCCCCCCTCAACTCAGGTCGTAATATCATGATATATAGCCGTCATTGGGGCATTATTTTGCCCCTATTATCCTTCTTTACTCCCAAGAACAAACCCTAAACAATTCTCTTCAAGAATCATCCATTGCATCACCTTCTATTCAAGAAAAAATCAAGAATTAAGCTTTCTATTCCAAGAAGTTCAAGAAAATCATTCAAGAACATTCCCAAGAACATCAATTTGATTCATCTTCTTCAAGAAACAACCTTCAAGAACACAAATAGGAATTCAAGTCAAACTTCTGCATCAATTTGAGCAATTAAGGTATGCGGGGTTAAAAACAAGGATAATCCTTTCGTTCTTGTGCTCAAAATTATATTTTTCAGCAAATTACTTATTATTTGAAATTAGGGTTCATACCCAATTATCAGTATTTCAAAATTATGAATTTACAGGTGATTGAATGTTGAATTGCATGACTATTTTCATATATTTATGCATGTAATGCAATTTTCCAGATTTTCCAATTGATTTTAAGTAAGATAATGTGATTGTTGATTTTATTATTTTGATATTATTGAAGTATTTTCAAGAATCATATTGAGCATGATGATTCGCTATGAATTTATATGAGTTTGAAGCATGGGTTATTAAGCCCTATTTTGAGCATTGATATTTTGAGAACTTGTGCCTTTAAGCACCCTGAGATTAGCATATTTTCAGATAATTAAATAGTATTTGATCTTTGAATCCTCATTTTAGCTATGGAATCCACTTTACAGAATTTCTATAGTTTACAGAATTCAGATTAGTTTTATTTACAGAATGACTCAGATAAAAGCATTTTTCGTTTTGTAATGAACTATTATACTAGATTTTAAAGTTGATTTCCAACAGAATGAGCGTAGATTAAAGGAGTAGTATTTAGCACCGAGTGAGAAGTGTGGGATTAACGTGCCCTATCTTCCACAGAACTATGTAGCCAACGTAGGTACAGATTATTAGATTATTCCCACTTCTACTTGGATGACAATTACAGATGTGATCACTTAGCTCAGGCTATACTTCTTGGCAGGAGTGTGACACCTCTCTCCATCGTGAGGTTTTCCCTATAGGGGAACAAGACGTTGGACTCCATGTTAGCTCACATGATTTATGTTGGTTAGAAGAACCTACCTACAGCTTAATAGTAAAGATTTTCAGAATAGTTTCTTAAAGTATTTTCTCTAATAGAAAAGACTATCAGAAAAATAACAGAAAAGCTTTTAGAAAACTATGTAAAGGCTCACAAATATTACTGAGATTATGCTTTACAAAAAGATATTAGCTACAGTTTTTAGCTTTTAGCTTTCAGATTTTAGAGTGAGTTCTTTCTACACTTAGACAGTATGATTTAAAGAGAGAATATAAGTACAACTTTTTAGAACTAAATGTTATGACTCACTAGATTTATAAAGTATGATTTGCTTCTTACTATTACAGATTTCAATTTTTAGATATTTCAGCTTATGCGAGTTATTTTCATTTAGCATGCATTGTTTAACAAATTATGATGATAAGATAATGTTTTACTTATGCATTCACCCCCATATACTCAGTACATCCTCAAAGTACTGATCCACATATACGTCTATGTGCTACATTGTCTCATAATATAGGTATGAGTTGTAGCACGCATACCATATTCAAGCAGTTTGCAGCTTCCAGTCAGCAGGTGATGAGTTCTTTTGATTCAAGGGCTCGAGTCAGTTATACAGTTAGGGTAATCTTTTATTTTTTTCTTTATTCAGTCGTATTGATTAGGGATAGTTGGGGGTCATGTCATAGCTACCTATAGTCAATACTAGTAGAGGTTTCATAGACAATCAATAGAGTTAATGTATTTGAATCCACTGTTGTTTTGTAAAAGCAGAGTTGTAGTCATTTTAATTTAGTTTTGTATTGATCAGATTTAGAAAAGGGTTATCTTCCACTTATTTCGTTCAGATTTATGTATTTTATTCAGTTGCTTATGATTTATGCTAGTCGAAGGGTTAGCTTGGGGTCACTTGTGGTCCTAAGCACCGTGTGACGTCTTGGGACCTATTTTTAGACCATTACAATATGTGCCTCGCATTGAGCATCAGCCTTGTCTGAATCCACCAATGCAAGAGGTAGTGAAAAAAAAGAATATCAAGTGGTTAGATGCAGGTGTGATTTACCCTATTACCAACAACAAGTGGGTAAGCTCGGTTTAGTATGTCCCAAAGAAGAGTGGGATCACTATGGTCCCCAATGAGAAGAACGAGTTTGTTCCCATGAGAGTAGTCATGAGATGAAGAGTTTGTATTAATTATCAGAAGATGAATACTTGGACATAGAAGGATCACTTTCCTATGACATTCAACGACCAGATGTTAGACCATCTTGCAAGTACAAAATGGTATTATTTTCTTAATGGTTATTCGGGGTATAATTAGATTTTTGTTGCCTTCGGGGACCAAGAAAAAGCCACTTTCACATTTCCAAATGGTATGTTCAGTACAAGAGGATGCCTTTTGAACTTTGTAATGCGTCTACGACCTTCCAGCTTTATATGATGTTTATCCTTTTTGATATGGTAGAGGATACTATAGAGGTATTTATGGATGATTTTCTTGTTGTTAGAGACTCGTTTAAGGAATGTTTGTATAACTTAGTGAATGCATTTTAGATATGTGAGGATTACAACTTTGTTCTAAATTGGGAGAAGTATCATTTCATAGTTAAGAAGGAGATAGTTCTTGGGCGCAAGATTTCAAGGAATGAAATAGAGGTTGACGAGTCTAAAATTGAGGTGATAGATAAATTACCTCCACCAATTTCTATAAAAGGTATTTAGAGTTTCTTAGGTCATGCAGGGTTCTATAGGCGATTGATTAAGGACTTCTCTAAAATTGCAAACCCATTGTTCAAATTATTAGAGAAGGAGGTGAAGTTTGTCTTTATTAAAGCTTGTCTCAAGGCATTTGAGTGCCTAAAAGAGAGGTTGATTTTTGCTCTTATCATTGTGTTTCTGAATTAGACTCTTCTATTTAAGATGATGTATGATGTCATTTGTGTGGACCTAGGATCTATCCTAGGTAAAAGATGTAAGAAAATACTATATCCCTTCTATTATGCCAGCAAAGCACTCAGTCCCAGATAGAAAAATTACACGATTACTGAACAAGTGTGGCTTATGGTGGTGTTTTCTTTTGAGAAGTTTTGGTCCTATTTGATTGGGACCAAAGCATTTTTCATACTGACCATGCAGCTCTTAGGTACCTTATGGCAAAGAAGGATGCTAAGCCGAGACTAATTTAATGGATACTATTGCTGCAAGAGTTTGACTTTAAGGTGAAGCATCAGAAGGGCACAAAAAAATATGTTGCAGACTATCTATTCCTCCTAGATGAGGATGTGATGCTTAAATTAGGAGATGGGCTTGAGATTGATGATACTTCTCTAAATGAGCGTGTCTTGGCAGGCATCATTACAAGACTTAATACCCTAGTTTTCTGATTTTGCTAATTATTTGGAAAGTGATCTTATCTCAGAAGCCATGTTATTTTAGTAACAAAAATGATTTATGCATGAGGTACGAAAGTTTTTTTTGGACGATCCGTAATTATTTCAGGTCTGTGTAGATGGTGTCATTAGGAGGTGTATTCCCGAAGTTGAGATGATCAAAATTCTTGAGGCCTCTCATTCATCACTAGTTAGGGGTCACCAAGAGGTACTTCTACAACCCACAAAATCATGTAGTGTGGTTACTATTGGACAACTATTTATTAATATGCACACGACTATGCTAGGTCTTGTGACCAATTTCAGGGGCAAAGAAATATCTCACAGAAGCATGAACTACCCATAACATATATTCTTGAACTTGAGTTATTTGATGTGTGGGGAATTAATTTCATGGATCAATTTATGAGTTTTCATGGCATGAAGTACATCTTGGTGGCAATCAACTATGTAGCAAAGTGGGTGAGATAAGTTATGCTTCCCAATAATGAGGGTTGAAGTGTCACAATATTTTTAAAAATGAACATTTTCTCCCAATTTGGTACTCCACGTGTTATTATTAGCGATGGTGGGCCTATTTCTACAACCATATATTCAAGGTCCTACTTGAGAAATATGGTGTGAATCATAAGGTGGCAACACCTTACCATCCACAAACAAGTTGTCAGGTTGAGGTCTCCAATCTTGAGATCAAGTCCATTTTGGCAAAGACTGAGAATGCCAACTGGACTAGTTGGATGACAAAGCTAGATGATGCACTTTAGGCTAACCAGATAGCTTAAAGAACTTCCCTAGTTTTCTTTCCTTATCAGCTTGTGTATGGCAAGGCAAGCCACTTGCTGATCAAACTTGAGCATAAGGCATTATGGGAGTTGAAGAAGCTGAATTTTGTATGGAGCGATACTTCATACTTGAGGTTGGACAAGATGAATGAGTTAGATGAATTTCTCCTCCATGCATATGAGATTTTAGTCTTGTATTAGGAGAATATAAAGTTGTACCATGATAAAAAGATTAAGAAAAAGATATTCCAGCCAGGTGATATAGTCTTGTTGTATAATTGAGACTCCACTTATTTCCTGGCAAGTTGAAGTCTAAGTGGTCCTGTCTATTCATTATGGTTAGAGTATTTTTGAATGGTACATTTGATCTAAACCTATATGGTTATGCACCATTCAAGGTGAACGTCCATCGTGTCAAGTATTACATAGGAAATATTAAGAAATTAAAAGTGTGTGGGGATGTTAGCCTTGGCAACGTCTGAGCAGCCAAGGTAACTGAGTCGTACCACGATGTTAAATTGGGTAATGCATGGGATGTAACCCATGAGATTATTGGTGAATTATGAGTGCCCAATATAGCCACGTCGTGCTGCAATGTTAAATCAAGCATTGCTTGGGAGGCAACCCAATGTGTTAGTGCTCACTTTGTTCTATTTTATAGGTTAAAAGTATGGAGAAACACCTGGATAATAGTAAAAATTGCTAAATTTCAGACAAGTCCAGGTAAGTGGACCTATGACCCTACTTTCAGAGTCATAGGTCCAACCCACGACATGAAAGTTGAGTTGTGGGAATCACAAGAAATTTTGGGTTTCTAAAGTTCAACCTACGGACCCAACCTACGACCTTGTAAATACAACCTGTGGCCTCGTGGGTAGGGGGTCATAGGAATCAGATGAAAAATAGGTTGTAGAACCCATGTACGGGACCTACTTATAGGCCCATAAGTACTACCTAAGGATTATATGTAGGGACCATAGGAAGGGTCTACCAGTGAGCTATTTTTTAAAATTTTATGAGTTAGGCCCTATAGATCAAACTTGATCTGGACTACTGGCCTCATTTAAACCCAAAAAATCGACCCTTTAACACCCCAACTCTTTAAATTTCCAAACTCCTACTTTAATTCAAACTCTCCAACTTCCATTCTTCGGTTTAAAAGGAAAACCCCACTTTTTCTCATCCCACTTCCACGTAATATTCAAAGAGTTAAGGCTAAAATCAATTATTCAACTTCTACTTCCAAAAGCTTCACACAAGGTAATAATTCTTGGCTCCAATTTGTTTAAAAATTTGTTCTTGCACTTTAAACTTGAGATTTCCCTAAAATTAACTTGAGCTTATGCAATTCTCATATTTCTTGAAATAGTTGGAGCCTAAACTTGTAAAAACCCAGTGTATGCATGACCTTTAGTTCAGAATCATGTGACCTCATTAAAAGTAAAGTAGAATTTGGATAATGTGAATAATGTATGAAATACCTGTGGAACTTGAACTCAATTAGAACCCACAAACTTCACTTATGAGCCCGTAAGTTACCTACGAGCCTGTAGGTGGCCACGTATATGTCATACTTGAAACCCTAAAGGTTCAACGCTTTGTTTACAACCTATGAAGGTTACCTACAATTTTGAGGTACTAATTACATCCCCATAGGTACCACCTACGACCCATAGGTAAGGGTCATAGGTAGCCCCTACATTGGGAAGTCAAATGTTTTCTCAGGTTGAGAGGCCTTCTGTATCGGTCAAACAGGTAAAGAGGCCGACACTGATTGGGGATATTGATATGATTATTTAGTGGGTGGTTCCTGCTACTACCACAGGTGTTAAAGGGGCTGCAAGCATTTCAGAACCAGCCTTGGCTTCTATTTCAGCACCAGCCGCGACCTCCACTTTTCCTTCTTACTCATTATTTTATTTTATGATTGTGCCTAGAGATTTATTGCATATAATGGTGGAACAATAGTAGGAGTTGGTTGATTGCCTTACAAAAATAGAGACCTAGTTGGCCACCCTATTTAGTTAGATCAGTCCATGGGTCTGAACTATATTAGAGGCTACTGAGGCTAGAGTTGAGGGCAGGATGGTGGTTGGCATAGAGTGGTTCATGAGTGAGCTACATGAGTAGGTTGACAGTTTCAAGGGTCGAATAGGAGAATAACTTTATGAGGTCCAAGTTCCTTATTTATCAGGCCTACGTGAGGAGGTGGACTCATTGAGATCAAAGGTGCGCTTATTAGCTGAGAGCCACATTCCAGTTATCCCTCCAGTGATTCCTTATTTAAATGCAACCACTGCCCAAACCTCCGCTTGTAGTTTTTAACTTGTTCGCTGAGGATGATGAGGCCCCACTATGGGGGCTAAGAGATGACGTAAGGTGGAGTTAGGAGATAAGGAGTATCAGTGGGCCTTGAAAAAGGACACTACAGAGTTGATAGTTTAGCGTACTATTAATGAGCGGAGGCATGCCAATATATCATTGGGTGCCTCTTCTAGTTGCGCACCACCACCACCTCCTGGACATGAGCCACGTGATACCCCAGATAGGGGCAAGCCAGCTTTGGACGCCTAGAGTGTCCCAGGTATATCCCTACACCCGTTTGTTATTTAATTTCTAGTATACACTGTTGATAATGCATCATCTTTCAGTTGAGGGTGGGGGTGTACCACAATCAAGGGTTTTTGATGTCGTGTTTCTTTTCTTATTGATTGTTTTATCTTAGTTAGAACCGATATCTTTAGGTTTTCCATGTGTCATTTTCTGTTATGTCTTGTTTATGTTTAAGTATAAGAAAAATGAGGTACCTAAGTGTTGATATATTTTTGTTTTATATGAAAAAATGATAGCCTCCAAAATTTTTGTGATCTGTGTGATGTAAATATATGTGTGACCAGTGTGTGAATCTTGTTATGGCCTTACTATTGGGGACAAAATAATCAAAGCTTAGCACTACATGAACTGGATAGGTAGTAGTTGATAATATAACCCTGTACCATGTATGTATGAGAGTTACCTAGTTCACTTTGTGCATTTAATCCAGAACTTGTCTGGTTTGTCTTGCCTAATTTATTGGATAGTTGGTTAGGACATGATCATAGGCCATTTTTGAATTAGTCCACTCCTAGCTTAAAATACTATCCAAATAAGAATAAGTATCCCTTGATCCTCATTTTGAGCCTAAATTTACCTATTATCTTATTTACACTTTCTTACCTTCCCAATTGATTATAATGAACCTATTTTGGCCTTGGTCCCTCCTTATAAACTGTGCACCTCAACTCAGGAAAAAGTTAAGGGTGGCTATCATAGGGGTGCCTAGTTAAATTGGGTATGTAGAAGGGTTTTGGGTAGAACAAAAAAAAAGTCGGGTTAGGTGTGGTAGAAGTGTGTGAAAATGAAAAAAATGATGAAAAAAAGATAAAATAGAAAATAAAAAGGAAAAAAAAGTAAATAAATAAAAATCAAGAAGAAAACCACACCCAATTTGAATAATCAATAAATGAGAAAAAAGGAGAAATAAAAGAAGAATGGTTGAGAAATGAAGCCAAAAATGTAAGTTTAGTGTCAAGATGGATGAGTCACTATATTTCAAATGTACCATATCTTTCTCTAAGCCTACATTTCTAGCCTAGAAAAGTCCTATAGTGATCGTAGTCTAACTGTCCAAAAAACTTAAGTATAGAAAATAAGGTCAAGCCTATGGTATTTTATGCACATTATTGGAGCATATTTTGTGAGCATGAGTATCTTGATATGATTCCTTGCATTGACATGCTTGATGATAGTGTGAGAGTTAAGACCTTTTTCCTGTGAGGGTACATGGGTTGTATTTTTAACTGCTTATTTATTCAGGTAGTGTAAGTTGCATATATGCTTGGTTGTTTGTTAATAATGTTGTGCCATTACTTGATTACTTTGTGTATTATTGTTGCACTACATGGATCCACACAGTAGTGTTTGAAAGTTGGAAATAGGAGGGCTTGTAAATTGAGCCAAATTGAGTTGACTATCGTAGGTGCCTTTGGTTTCTTTTAGTTAAGCATCGTGTTTCTTTGTCATGTGTTAGTTTCCTGATGACATGAAAAAATTCTAAGTTGAGGGTGTTTATATGCCATTATTTCATGGAACTTTCGATGCTTAAAAGAAGGAAATTATGCAAGTACTTGGGTACTTTTGTAAGATGTGATTTGTTTTTGTGTAGATTTTCAAAAAAACAAGGTTTGGAACAGAGAAGGAGGAAAAAATGATGAAGCGAAGTCGAAAGGCTACCTATAAACCCTACTTACGGGCCGTAGGTAGTACCTACGGGCCCGTTGGTGGGTCACATAGATTGAAGAGCCAAGTTTTAAACTAACATGTTGTTGTCTAAGTCCTATGAATTCTCCATACGAGGCATAGGTAGTACCTATGGCCCCATAGGTACCTCTCATAGGTAGAAGTACTAAAGTTTTACAAAGTGAAATTGAAGTGTGGGTTCTAAAAAGTCTTCCTATGAGGTGTTTGTGATACCTACGTCCCAAAGTTACCCTTCATAGGGATGTAATCTAAAGCATGAAGAATTCTTTGATTCTTATGAACCCACCTAGGGACTGTAAGTGGGATCATAGGTTGGTGTCGACCTTATTTTTCCACTTTGTTTTGGATAGTTTTCTAGGTTTTCTTGTGTATATATAAATACCCATGGGATGTTTCATTATTAGTTTGTGCACTTTACATACTTATTACATTATTTTGAGTTCTGACATAAACTTCTGATCTTGGAATTCTTGCTATTGGTTTTTAGGGTTTGATATAAAGGTGAGATTTTGGTTTTCTTTCTTAATTATTTGTGAAATCATACATATTCTTGGCTTTGCATCATATGTAGGTCTTTGAAGAAGATCGGATTGCATAAAAGGTCCTTAGGATTGCATCAAAAAGTGATTATCTATCAGGTGAAAATATAATTACTTAATTATTGTTTAATAATAATAATATATGTATTTATTTCTTTGGCATAAATGAGTAAATGTTTCCCATATTACACGGAAAAAACTGAAATTAAAAGTAAAGCTACAATAGTTTTATATAATTTTGGCACCCTAAAATCTTAAACAAGTAAATAGTAAAGGTAACACTATAATTATTCTACTATAGAAAGTTGAATAGCGAAAGAAAAATAGAACAGTGCAGATGAAAAAGTTATTCTATATTGCACTAAGAATAACTATGAATCTATATTGTATTTATACGGAGAAAAGAGTCCCAATTGTCTCCAAGTTACTAGCCTAATGACAGGGGAGATCCCTGATTAAAGGATTACATATTTAAGGGGATCAGATCCATGATTTTACGATAATCAATATTTGATTTTCTGACACTTAATAAGGTAACCTCAATACCCTCCATCAAACTATTATTGTGTATCACAAAGTACGATTTAGGATAAAAATAATTGTATCGACTTCATAGCATGGCCTTAGTTAATAAATCATCCAATTGATCTTTAGAGGATATATATCTAAGATTAATGATCCGATCTTCAACCAGTTCTCTGAGGTAGTGACAATTTATGTCTATGTGCTTGGCATTTTCATGATTCATGGGGTTGGTTGCTATTCTGATTGCACCGGTGTTGTCTCTATAAAATATGATTGATCCTTTCATTTTGATGCCAAGTTCTTATAATAGCCTTTGTGGCTAAATAATTTCAAAGCACGCAGTTGGCATACTTCTACTCTCTGTCTTTGTGGATGACTTTGATGTTCGAGATTGTTTCTTGCACTTCCAAGAGATCATGCATGATCTAAACATCATGCACCACTCTCTAATTGATTATTTTGAATCAGGGCATTCTGCCCAATCTGCATCAACATATCCCACTATGTCCAATGATGAAGATGATGGAAATAAGAGAGTTCGATTTAGTTTACCATTTATATATCTAATAACCATATGCAAATCTGAGTCATGAATCTTGTAGGATTTCATATCAAGTTGACTTAACACCTATACTACATAAGAGATATCAGGACAACTCATATTAAGATATATAAGTAATCCAACTAGACGCCTATACATAGATTGATAAATAAAATGTTCTCCTTCATCTTTTTCGTATTTAGTATTTGCTTCTATTAGAGTATAACCCTTCTAATGATTAGTTAGATTAACTAACTTAACAAGATCTTCTGCATATTTTTTGTAATGACTTGATTCTATGAACTTTTTCTTTGTATGTGTTTTGACTATTTTACCTCTCTATGTGGTTACTATGTGATGCTTTTAGGGTGTGAAAATGATTGACATGGTTCTCGATGCAATTCGAAATGATTTGTGTGAATTTGTGGGGTTTAGAGGTTAAAAAGGCCTTATAAGTTGACTTCAGTCAATATTTATTGTTACATGTGTCGGATGGAAAAATATACTACACCAGTAGATCTGAAATATCATCTTTGTGTTAATAGCATTGTTGGTTTGATTTTATAATTGTAATAGCTTATTTAGATCTTCATTTTAGAAAGTTGTGAAATTGGGTCTTGGGGGTCAATTTTGTGAAAACAACCTTTTTTTCAGAACTTCGATGTTGCCATTGAGTTTGGAACGTTGAATTTAGTCTAATAGCATAATTTATTTACCTAGGTGGGATGTCGAACGAATCTCGAAGGCTTGATCCACAACTTTGCATTCTTAGCAAAGTTGTTTGTGCACCAACTATCTGGTGTTGTCTCTTTAGCGGCCATGGTACCACTAAAGTGGTGACCACTTTAGCATCCCAAGCATTGCTAAAGGGGATACCAGTTGGTAGCCAGGTACTGGCTGCTTTAGCGATCCTTACATAAGTTGTATAGGGGATTGCTTTAGCGGTCAAACCGTGTATGGCCGGACCACTTTAGCAGTCACTGCTTTAGCGATCAGCACTGGGTCATTATAAAAACTTTCTTTCTTAGTTTTTCTTCTATTTTTGAGGTTTTAAGATTTGGGTTATGATATTTTTAGATGAGTTTTTCAATTTTCAAGCTTGGGTAAGCTCCAAATCACTATTCAATTATTTTACTTTCATTTTTGTCATCTAAAACTCATTAATTCGTGATTTCAAAAGTGGAACTTGGGGCTTTTGGTCTGTAAGGCCTAAAACTGTGTTTCTTCAATTTAAGCCTCGTTTTTAAATTATTTTCACTTGGGTTTTCTCCTATTGGTTTCTTTAAACATGGGTAATGTCTTTCTAAATGAAAATTTTAATCTTACCCTCTTTTTTCAAAAATCCATTTTAGGGGCTCGTTTTGACCCTGATTTGAAAATAGGCAATATAGGTATCATTGACTTTCTTTTAATACGTAGATTCTATATTTGTATGTTTTAGTTGATTTTGAGATCATTCAAGAGGGAATGTCTCTTAGTTGAAGGGTTTTTGACCTAATTTCATCATTTTTAGGTAGGTTATGGTTTAAGTTTCTTCAGATTAGATTGGATAGGTAATATCTTATATTAAGGCATGATATGGGTATGGGTAATAATCATAGAAATATTGTTATTACTATTGTGTGTCATGTGAGGCTTATGTTGTTGTTATTGGTGATTTTGAGATGATAATTTCTATGTGTGGCCTGTGTGGAGATCTTATCTGATATTATTGTCCTTGCATATACATTTGGTTGTTTTCTTCATAATAGAGATGCCTAAGTTGGGTTTAATGTGATATTAGTGATGTTTTACTCTCATATTTACCTCTAATGGTACATGGTTTATATTGAATCATGGATGGTTGACATATGACATATTGAGTGGATTTTGAGCTCACATATGTGTACATTGGTTGGATTTTGAGATCCTCATTCTGGTTTGGTTGTGAGCATTACGTCCTTATATCATACATACATTTATGAGATATTAGTACCTTTGTGGAAATACTAATTTTTGATAGAAATGTGACATTTTTACAAAATCATATGTCGTAGCCCATGAGTTGGAGAGCAGATATGGATATTGAGACTAGAATTGAGTTTTGAGATTGTACATAGGTTATGAACTCCCCATGGATCCTACCTGGAAGAACAGATGCTCGAAAGGTATATATGGAGATTATATGATAACCTTAGACATATCACATCATCATCATTATCTTCTTCATTGCATATCATACATTAGGCATCTTTGATGTTATGCTTTTGTGTCTGATTTGATGTTTATCTATTTTGTAATTCTTTTTTGTGCTTGTATCTAGTTTATGTGATATATACAAAACTGTTAGTAGAGTTTGTGTGAGCTATTATTTGGGATGATTTTGCTTGTAGGTGACATGCTCATAGTGTGTATTTATATACCTTATTTTCTACTTTGCTTAGTCAGCCTATGATACCTACTGAGTACAAGTGGACCGCATTCATCCCTACTATGTCCTTTCATTATAGATCCAAGTATGAGTGTACCACATGGCAGCTAAGTTTGGGATATGATTTGATATATTCGATGTAGAGGCCACTCTATGCTTCTAGAGTTGACCTCCGGTTTTATCCTATTTAGTTTATGTCTTGTTTTGTATTCAAAGATAGACTTGTGATTTCTTTTGGGTTCTCAGTTATATGTTCAAACTTTGAGTTATATGTAGATTATTCTTACACTGTGACACTAGGTTATGGGCTGGTTTATGGTATTATTTTGATTTTCAGACTTCTGCTATTATTGTATATGTATGGTTTGACTTAGTTTTAGAAGTCTCACCTTGGGATTTTATGTTGTTTCTTATTTCATATCAATTTAGGTGATTAGATTACTTGTTAAGATTTAACTACGATAAGTGCCATCATAATTACTTTTTTTGGGTCGTGACAAATTGTTATCAGAGTAGCCAAGTTCATTGGTCTTATCAGTGTAAGAACAAAGTGTCCAATATAGTCTCGCAGGTCGGTACATAGACATATGTATCTATCTTTGAGAGGCTATAAAATATCTTTAGTAAACTTTTTTGTTCTATTCCTTATCATTTGGATCTTTCATACCTTCTGTTCTAAATCGTGTTTCACTCTATTCTGTGCAGATATTAAGGAATAAATCTCGTGTGGCTAGGTATGTTGAGCCATCATTCAAGGAGAGAGCCCGATCTAGGGTCGAGTTATGAGTCATGGATGGGCTCGAGGTGGAGGAAGAGCATGAGGATCTACCCTTTTCAAAGGTAGTATTAGGGGTATCTCCTCGAAACCTTAGATTGAGCATGTTAGAGATATGGGACCTACTCAAGTTCCATAGAGTTTTTCTACCCCATCTTGGAGAGATTGTTGATTTTTTCTGCTGACTCATTTGGAGGGTGTCCCTTTAACTGTACCTAATGTTCCTCTAGCTTTGAGTATTGTACCTTCATTAGAGCTAGAGTCTGCTTATGGTGTTCCTCCAGTTTTGAGTGTTGTACCTCCATTTATGCCAAAGTCTGTTGATAGTGTTCTTTCAGCTCTGAGTGTGGTTCCTTCAATGGTACATACATTTGTTATGGTACTCCATAGCTTCTGAGTGTTGTTCCTTCTTTTGTGATAGTATTCGATCATGGTATTCTGTGTCTAAAGGTTTATCATTCATCTATGTTACCTCTTCAAGTGGCATCACATCCTGCCAGATTTACTATGTCTCTTGTTGTTTTGGGTCCTATTATGTATTCTGAGGATTAGAAAAGGTTTGAGAGATTTTCCAGTGTAGGGGTATATATGATCGTGTGTCTAGATACACACTATATTTTGGATGGCTATCGTCTTGGTGTCTTTAGCCTTTCATTGATTCGTGCGGCTAACATGCACTGGGGCTCTTCTAGCCGAGGAAGCTGGACCCATATATCTCATGGGTGCCTTTAGGATGAAGCGAGATACATAGTCCAGGTTAATGGTTTAAATTCTCATGTTCATGACCCTTGTCCCTATCCCGACATCCTATATCTGTATATATAAATATTGTGGACATGGTTTTGATTGGTTTTTGGCAATGACATTAGCTTATCCCTTTCCCCTGAGTTACATTCTAGTGCTCGCCCCACTGACCGTCCCTGTACACTACATCATTTTATGATGTAGTGTTTGAAGGTTTTTCTGTTACCCCTGTGCAGCGTTAGGTGGTGCGGTACATTTTTTAGTCTGTTGTGAAGTGGTGAGCCTTCATCTTTTGGGAGGTCGAGTTATTTCATTATTTTTATTATCGTATTATATTTCATTTTGTATTCGATTTGGTCATATTCAAGGGCATATCTCGACTTAGGTGGTATTTCTGGTCTAGAGGCTTTTGTGGATAGTATTGGTTGGTTGTTTGGTTTGATTCTTAGAAATTTCATTTGGCTCTCTATCCTTCTTATCACTGTTTGTTAGCTTCTATTATTTATATTCATATGCTCTTGAGGTAAGGCTAAGGGGGTTGCCTCCGACCCATGGTGGGTTTGAGATTTCCCATTACGGCTTGTCCCGAGTTCGGTTCGTGACAGTATATAAGTTATCTTCTTATTATTTATTATTATTGTGGATTCTATCATTATGTTTATTCCCTTCCTTGTGACTGCTATTCTATTTGCTTAGCTATCAATAGGATAAACAAATAATTGCTAAAGGAACTCAAGAGATTCACACTAGTAAAAGAATGGGTTATGAGGAGAAGGGCTTATATGTAGATGGATTAGTGTCTATGATAGAGACATGCTTAGATCACCCTACTTAGGTAAAATACATTATGGCAACTTATTTTCATTCTGATTAGTCTAACTATCCCCACTCAACGATGTTGGTAGAAAGCTAATTTGGATCGACAGTTAGAGTGTCGCATGAGCCCATGAGCATACTATTAACCTTGGGTTTAGCAATATTTTAGATATCTTAATTACATTTATCTTCCATATAAATATACAACAAAATTGTACAAGCTCCTTAATCCTGGGTCTTAACTTCATTGTGAACAACATCCATGATATATATATCTTAATTATTTTTCTTACTTTGGTATAATTAGTATAATCAATAATCAACCAAACCTTGAGATGTTATAGCTTGAGTAGATAATTAGACCAATTTAACTTAGTAAATATTTTATTTTAAGTCCATCTGGGTTCAACATTTGGTTGCTTGCAACCACTCTATTACTTGACGACCCCATACACTTGTGTATGTTGTTGGAAGTAACAAGTTTTTGGAAATATTTAGGAATTAATTGTTTATCTAGATTAATTTTTTCCCTTTTGTTTATTCAAGTTTTTATTTTAAAGTAGTAGTAATTTTTTAATTATCCATGACATGACATAGTGAAATTAAAATTGGTCGACTAATAATAAGAATACCCATTATTCAACCAATATTATTATTATGGTGATCCCTTTCTGAATTGTGGAGGATCCCACCTATGATAAAACTATTCCAATATTTCTGGAAATGGGTTGTGTGCACCTCCCAAATCCTTTGAGTGAAATATGTGTAATATATGTGATGATCGGAATAGCCATTGAAATGGACGTCCCGACCATTATTTTCCTTCCCCAAGCGTCTATTATGATTCTCAAGTTGTTTGTGATGATGGCGGGAGTAATAAAGTAGTAGGAACACTAGCAGAAACAACTAATATATTAAAGTAATTATATAAAAGCTACAAACAGAGGAGAAAAAGGGTAGCAGAACATACATAAGCCTTAGACTAAAATGACATCAATCTCATAGAGACGTAGGTTGAGCATAAAACTTGTGTTGATTAGCAAGCTACAGAGTTAACCAATATCTATGATGAACATCAAATAAAAGAGAAGAGTGAAATCGCTCAAACTAAGAGTTGCGATAATGTGTAGTGAAGCTCCAGGTTATTTTTCTCTTTCACATACATTTTCTACCTTTACAGCTTTCCTACAGATGTCCCAAGTTATTTATGACTTATTGGGATTGGTAGTTTGGTTCCCGAGCAATTCATTTGGTTTTATACTAGTTTTCCTATTTTGGAGATTTAGAAGTTGAGAAATTGATCTTTGAAAAAAACTTCTAGTAAACAGTCTCAAATAGGAATTTTATCAGTTCCATTAGCTTTGGAATATGAATTTTAGATAGGAGGGACCTTTGGTTCAGGTCTCAAGTCTTCCAAACTTGTTTTTAGACTATTGGTTAGTTTTTAGTTAATATAGAAGATTGGGTATTAGGGCAGCTTTTTGTCAAAATGACCTCGATTGGTAATTTTGTCTATTTTATTGAGTCTTGAATGTTGTCTTTGGTAGGGGCACATATTTCTTTTGTCTGTACATGGTTTTGAATGAACCTCGAGCATCCAGCTAGAGTCTTCTTAGTGCAAAAGCTAGTGTAGCCACTTTTGCGGTCCTTAGGTTACTTAAGTAGAGCTAATTATATAGCTAGGGAGTCATTTAAGTGTCCAAAGTTGATGTAATCCCCCACCATTTAAGCAGGATATCCTCCACTTTTGTTGAATCGCTTATGCATCTGGGGAGCTACTTAAGCGGAGGGGCGGCCACTTAAGTGGTTAGCCAGTCACTTATGTGATGTCGCTTACGCAGCCAAACCTCTACTTAAGAGGAGGTAGTTGTATAAATACCCTCCACCTAGATCATTTATCTATTTTTACCCAGAAATCTTCCATAGCTGGACCCTTAGAGCTTGGACATCACTATGGACCCTTAGAGCTTGGACATCACTATGGAAAGGTTGTTTCTTAATTCATGATCATTTTCCCATCTATAGTTTGTATGTTTTCCCCAAATTTTGATCTAATTCTTAGTTAAATTCTTATTTTTTCATTGATTTTGTGGGGCTATTATAGACTCCAATTTGTGGGTTATTTATGCTCAAGTTTTGAGCATGTGATCCTTGTCCCATGATGGATAAAATTAAAAATGTTATTTCTAAATTTCATATGCGGGCCCCATGGGTGATTTTTAACCTGGTTTTAGATTCAATGCATAAATTTGCAACATAGGTATTTTTTTTTCTCCTATTAATGATGTAGATTATTATTTTAATAATGTGACAACAGTTCTAGGCTTCTCAAAAGGGAAAAACTCTAGTTTTGTGGGTGGTAAGCGCACTCTTTGGTGTCTATGTAAGCTACGACTTACCTACTTTTAAACTTCGCTCTTTTAAGGTATATATGTGATGAATAGCTAATTATTAATGTGATATAGTGGCTTGAATATAGTCTATTTATGTATTTGTGATCCTTATATCTTGTTTAGGGTCCTTAGAGTAGAATTATACCTTGAAATTCTTAATATTGGTAGTCATTTTCCCTTTAGGACTTGGCTTAGTGCATGTAGTATTCTTGGGATTAGATCCAAATATCTTAGATTAATTTCAAATAGTTGCTTGCCTTAGGTTGGGTTCCCTTGGATTTTTCCAAAGAATAACTACCCTAGGATAGTATTTTTTCTATGGTATAGGGCCCTCGACTCCATCACTATTGGGCATTGGCTTGGTATTAATCATTGACTTGTAATTCACCTTATTTTTATATGGTGGTATTTTTTTCCATGACATATTGACAACTTGGTAGAAATCACCATTTTTTACTTAAAATAGGATTGTTGAATACTTTAAACAGATTTGGCTTTCTTATAGGAAAATGGATTATTTCAACCCCAATTTGATTCTAGGTACTTGACATTGCTAGTTCTTACTAATTTTAGCTTTGGTTCTATTCTAGGCATTTGATAGTGTTGGTTTTTGGGAATATGGTTCGGCAAAAGATTCTTGACTTTGTGATTGGTGGAGATGGTATCTTGAGGTACCAAGGTAGGCTACATAATCCCGATGTGGATAGCTTGAGTGAAAGAATTTTGGTCGAAACCGATGAATCTCGTTATGCTATTCATCCTGGTTCTACGAAGATGTATTGTGATCTTAAGGAGTTTTATTTATGGAATAATATCAAATGACATATGGCTAGCTATGTGGCTAAGTTTATAGTGTGTTAACAAGTGAAAGTTGAGCATATGAGACCTCGTGGTTTGTACTAAGAGATTGAGTTTCCCGAATGGAAGTGGGAAGCGATTAACAAGGTGTGATTCAATTCAGGTCATTGTGGATAGGATGACCAACTCCTATCACTTCTTGTTGGTGAGGAATAGTTAATAGATGGAGGATTATGTTAAGTTGTATCTTGTGGAGATTGTGAAGTTGCATGGTGCTCCGATTTCTATCATTTTAGATCGTGGCACTCCGTTATCATCTCATTTTTGGAAGTCATTTCAAAAAGGTTTGGGAACTAAGGTGTGCCTTAGTACCGCTTTCCACTTGCAGTCGGATAGACAAGCGGAGAGGACCATTAAGACATTAGAAGATATGCTTCGTGATTGCATGATCGGCCATGATGGTAGTTGGTTTAACTATTTTCCTTTGATTGAATATTCTTATAATAATAGTTATTACTTTAGCATTGTTATGGCTCCTTTTGAGGCATTATATGGTAGGAGATATCGTTATCCTATTGGGTGGTATGAAGTTGGGGAGGGTAAGTTGTTTGGCCTTGATTTGATACACCGAGCCTTGGAAAAGGTGAAGATGATTAGTGATAAATTTAAATTCGCTCAAACTCACCAAAAGTCCTATGCGTATGTAAGGCATAGGGATTTGGAGTTCAATATTGGCAATTGGGTATTCTTGAAGCTATCTCCCATAAAGGGAGTGATGCAGTTTGGTAATAAGAGAAAGTTAAGTCCTTGGTGTGTTGGTCCCAACTTGATTTTGAAGAGGGTTGGCAATGTTTCCTATGAGTTAGAGTTGCCCCCTTGTTTTAGCTTCATTAACTTGGTTTTCCACTTCTCTATGTTGAGGAAGTGTATGGGTGATCATTCATCGGTTGTTCTTTTGGAAGGGTTGGGTATTTTGGACTTCTTATCTTATGAGGTGGTCCTGATTAAGACCTTGTATTGTCATCTTCATCGGTTCTGAACCAAGTATGTAGCTTTGGTTAAGGTTCTATGGAGGAACCACAAGGTTGAAGAAGCTACCTGGGAGGCGAAAGAGGACATGAAGTCCAAGTATCCACATTTGTTTTTTGCTCTAGATATTCATGCGGAAAGTATGTATTTTTCATCATATCTTTGTTTTCTAACTTAGTTAAAGGTTAGTTGATGTGTATTAATGTGTTAAATCGTTCTTGTGCTTGCCTTACCCATCATTCGAGGATGAATGATCCAAGTAGGGGAGCATTAAAACACCTTGAATTTTGACCCTTAGAAAATTCTTGAACATTGCGCTTCTGGACATCATACGACTTGTGGGTACTAGTTGTATGGGTTAGGGTTTATCCTTCCGTATGTAAATCAGTGTGATTTGGTTGGTTTCTGTCCAAGGTATGAATGGACATCTTACCTCTCGTATGTTAGAGTACAAGGTGTACATGGTGAGGTCGTATGATACCCTAAACTTAGCCAAGTGCATTCTGTCTAAGGTATATATTAGAGGGTACTTCTCGTCTGTTATAATACGATTTAGACATTTATGGTCGTATGTTAGTTAGTATGGAGGTCCAAAATGATGTTAGGGTATAAGATAAGGGTACTACTCATACCCTAGGGTATGGTTTAGGGGGATGGGTTGTACCCTCCTGCGACCAAGTTTTTAGCTTTTAAGCTGAGGGTATTCCGGACATTTCCCACTCCAAAACCCTTAAGTCCCATGTCGTAAAACATGTTTTGGCCTCTCATAATCCACTATTTAAAGATTAAACACTCCAAAAACACTCTCTAAACTTTCTCTTGAAGATTGGGGCTAGGGTTCTTAAAAGGTGTTCATCTTGAGGCTTAAGAGTCAAGTTTCTTCCATGAATCTTCTTGAATAAGGCATGTGACTTTTCCCTCATTGTTAGCTCTCAAATATCAAGTGTTTTAAAGTGTGATTATGATTCTTAAATGGTGGTTTTGAAAACCAAAATTGAGGGTTTTGTTGCATATGATTGAGTATTGTTTACTCTAGGTTTAACTTGTATTTATACATATTTTGGTGATGGTTTGAACATGTGCGTTCTTGGTAATTGTGGTTTAACAAATGGTTAATGGGTTACCCTAAACTTAATGGTTTTTACCTTGATTTTGGCCTTGATAAAAGTATTCCCCCAAAATGTTTGTGAATATGCCTAAAAGAATAAACTAGTCACCTGTTAATGATGTTTTGAACTAAGGGATTGGCCTAATGAATATGAATGGTTGGTAAATGGTTTTGTGAAGGACTTGTTGACCATGTAATGATATAAATGGTAACCTTGGTCGTTTATTATTAAATGGGTTTGAGTCCCTAAATATTAACATGATTTATGTCGTTATTAGACAATGGGTTTGAGTCCCTAAACTTTGGATTGAACAAGTGTCTTTGTTAGACGATGGGTTCGAGTCCCAACGTCAAAGGAATGCATGGTTTATTGATAATTGTAATGTCATGTGGTATACTTGCTAGTAGTGTTGGTATGATAATACCAACGAAGTTCCTTTGGTAAGTAATTGACTTAATAGGTGTGTATGTGGAATGATGTTTTTAAAGTGGGATGTGTAGCTGGGCCGTGAAAATGGAATTTGAAGGACTAATATTGGAAAATGCACTAGTCGGTACGGGTGTCTTATGATCGGGTGATTTGAGTCCCCCAAATGAACATATAAAAGAGAGGTTCGAGTCCCCGTTACTACATGTATTGGTGCTTAAGTCACCTTGATTATTTTGGGAGTTATGAGTCCCCCATATAGGCATATATGGATTTGGAAATTCTCTGGTTCGTGCGGGTACACACACTGGGGCCCTTCCAATTAGGAAAAATCTGGGCCCATATCTGTGGGTGCCTTGTTCTATGACGGTCATGCTACACAACCCAGGTTAATGATTTCAAAATTTATATTAATCTTGTTCCCTATCCCGGCATGGTATAAATATATATTTATATGTATGTATTGCATTGATATATGCATTGATTGATTGGTTTTGAACTATTGGCACTATTTTATCCTTATCCTTGAGTTACATACTAGAGCTCCAAATGCTAACCATCTTCGACGTTGTATCCCCACATGATGCAGGTGTTGGTCATACTACACGTCCTACTCAGTGACCGGACTTCGGAAATAGCTTATGTTGACTTGAAGTGGTGAGCTTTCATACATCGGAAGGTTCCATTTCTAGTTTTAGTTTCTTATGTTCTCATTGGTTAGTCTTGGGCATTGGTTTTGGATACGGTTGGGGGCAACTCCCAACCGAATGTTGTTTTGATTTTGGATAGAGGCTTTGTGAGACTATTATGGGTTTGTATGGGCGGTGTCGGCAGCGGTGTCAACCTTGGCATTGGTATTGGTATTGGGGTTGATACCGTTTGACTTTATTTGATTTGTGATTGTTCCATTTTACTGTTGTATGGATATGGACTTGGTTTTTATTTTAGTTTTGGTTATGGTTGTCGGTTGACATTGGATGGTTAGACTTGTTTGGGTTGTCCATGGTCATGGACCTATCCCAAAGTCTTTGAGTTGATAATTATTCTAACTTATTATATGTTTGGAATTCATCTGACTCAGGGTATATGATTGGAAGTTGGATTGGGTATTGAGGGTTGTCTACAGTCCTTATTGGACTTGGGATGCCTATTACGACAAGTCCCTGGTTCGGGTTATGTCAGACAACCTGCCTCTCATAGAACTTGGCTAAAACAACAGTTATTACTCTAGAATTGGTATGTCTTCGTTTAAGGCCTTATAGAAGGTGTAGATCTCCAATTGGGTGGTTTGAGGTTTGTGAAAATAAGTTATTTGATCTTGATTTGGTTCACCAAGCTCTGGAGAAGGTGAAGGTGATTCGTGATAGACTTAAGGCCGCCCAAAGTTGCCCAAAGTCCTATGCGGATGTAAGGTAAAGAGAGTTGGAGTTCAGTGTTGGTGATTGGGTGTTTCTGAAGGTCTCCCCCATGAAGGGAGTGATTCGGTTTGGTAAGAAAGGGAAGCTCAGTCCCCGTTATATTGGTTTGTACGTAGTTTTGAAGAGGGTTGGTAATGTCACATAAGAATAGGAGTTTCCCTCTAGTTTCAACTCTATTCATCCAGTGTTTCATGTTTCAATGTTGAGAAAGTGTGTGGGTGACCCTTCAATAGTTGTTTCTTTGGAGGAGGTAGGTATTTTGGATTCTTTGTCTTATGAGAAAGTCCCATTGAGATTTTGTATCAGCAAATCCATCAGTTGCGGACCAAGGATGTGTCATCGATAAGAGTTATTTGGAGGAACCAAAAGGTTGAGGATGCTATATGGGAAGCCGAGGAGGACATGAAATCCAAGTATCCGTTCTTGTTTCTTGTTTTGGATTATCGTGCTTGAGGTATGTGTATTTCTTGACATCTTTGTTTTTTAACTTTGTTAAAGAAAATGGTGATTTCCTTGGCATCTTTGTGTTCTGTCTTTGTTAAAGGTAAGAGTAGTGGTATGTGGATGTCAAATCATGCTAATAAATGCCTTGTCCTATCATTTGAGGACGAATGATGCTAAAGGGGAGTATGTAATGCCCCGGGTTTTGGGTTCTTGAAAATTTTCCGAGTTTTGAGCTTTTTGCCATGGCAACGACTCACCTGGCGAGTCATAGGGTATCTTGAAGGGCAGATGATCCTAGTCATAAAGTGTCCAGTGAATGGTGTTTGAGTTTCTGTCTTGTGTACGACTTGGGGACACGTGTCATAAAGACTCATAATAGTCATTAGGATGGAATCGTAACCAAATTAGAAACTAAGTGGCTAAGTTATGCTCTGAGTAGGAGTGGCTAACTATAAGCCTTAAGGACTTGTTACGAGATGTTGGGTGCAAATCGTAAGATGTCAAGTGTTTACCCAATTGGGTTATGTGTTGACTACAACTGGACCCTACGAGTCATAGGGTCACATTACGAATGGTAATAGTAGAATCATAGGGTCAACAGTGTGGGGGGGGGTATAGACTGTCTTGGTTATGACTCGTGGTGACGAGTCGTAAGGAGTGGCTACAAGTCAACGGTTGACCCGTAGGCAATGGTGGCACTTTTTCAGCTTTTAAGTTAAGGGCTTTATAGATATTTCCCCTCTTGCCCAAATTGAAATGCACATTTTGTAACCCTTTTAGGGTGTCATTAGCACTCAAAAACAAATCTAAGTAACTTCTCAAACATTCCAAAGGGCTCTCTAAATTCACTCAAGAAATTTAAGCTAGTTTCATCAAGTTGGTCATCGAAGGGCTCAAGGGTCGATTTCTCTCCAAATTTCTTGGTATTTAAGGCATCTTAATATTTTCTTATTGTTAATTTGTTAAAAGCACATATTTTAAAGTATTGTTCACGAGGTATTCATGTTGGTTTTATAACAAGGGTTGAGGGTTTTGAATGCATGTTGTTAAAAAATATTTTCCCATGGTTTACATAGGATTATTCATTCTTTAAACATGGTTTTGAACTTATGAGTATGGTAAATGAACTAAGGAATTGTGATTTTTCCAAAACTTGTGACTTTGAAGTGGTTATGGCCCCAACCCCATATTGTGAAATTGGTTTTAGTTATGAGAAATGTGGGAATTTGAACTATTCATGAGCTATTGCATATGATGTTAAATTAAACCTTGTGGGTTGTGTTTTCACAAGCTATTGCATAATTGAACCAAGGGGGTTGTGAATTCCCCCAAGTGATATAATTATTTTGGCATGTTGTTGTTACCTTGCAAGTGTAGTTGGTATTACGATACCAACAATGTTTTCCTTGATGTGGAATATGGTTCAATGAATGGGATTGTGTGATAAATATTTTAATTGGGGTTTAATAACGGTTATGTAGCTGAGTCGTAAAAGTGGAGGTCTGAGTGACTGATACTGAAAACCGCATTTGTCGACTCAAGGATCAAAGTAACTAGGGAGGTTCGAGTCCCCCTCATTATTATTACATGATTAGGGAGGTTTGAGTCCCTCATAAAAAATGCATGATCGGGTGCTTAAGTCACCTTAGTCTATGATTGGGAGGTTCGAGTCCCCCATGCATATATATGATATTATTCTCTGGTTCGTGCGGCTACACGCACTGGGGCCTGACCAAAAGTGAGAGCTAGGGACCATATAGCCCGTGGGTGCATGTTATGGCGGTTGAGCTACAAAATCCAAGCTAAAGTTTTAAAGCATATGTTAAGCCTTGTTCCCTATCCTGGCATGTAGTATATATATATATATGCTTTTGATTATGTGTATTGTATTTGAATGATTTTGAACTGTTGCCCATTTTATTATGTTATCCTTATCTCTGAGTTACATGCTAGCATTCACCCCGCTAACCATCTTTGAATGTTGTATCTACACGTGATGCAGTAATTTATCATACTTACTCCTCCTACTCAGGGATTAGGATTCAAGATCAGCTTGTAAGTTGACACTGAGGTGGTGAGCTTTCATATATCAGAAGTCTATATTTCATGTTTTAGTCTCTTATGTCATACTGTTTAGACTATTTTTGGATATAGTTGAGGGCATGTCCTGATACTTTATTGATATTCAGTTTTGGTTTTTTATTTTAGAAGGCATTGATTGGACTACTGTGTATTTTGGGCGGTGTTGGTGAAACACCCTAGTTTTCGGACCTTAAAAAATTTCCTGGAATTTTGATCTCTGGACCCAATACGACTCATGGGTACGAGTCGTATGTTGGGGTATGGATGGTATGGTCCGATAGTATACTAACTAGTGTTGGTTGGTAGGATAGATTTTGGTTACTGGAATGGATACGACATATGGGTACTAGTCGTTTTGGTGGTTACAGATTGTTTGGTTCATTAACTTAATCTTAGACTTGGTTACTTAGGTTGGATCTGAGTACGAGTGGCTTACCATGAGCTGTTAGCCAGGGTACGAATCGTACCAGGTACTCATATGGTAGGCAGCGTCCAATCCTCCTGGTATTTTACTTTGACAGGGATACGGGTCATGGATACGGATCGTATGTTGTGGTTACGACTTAGTTGGATGAGTTGTATACTAGATAATATTTGGTCCAAGGATGGAGGTTCAGGATATAAGTAGAGGATACCGATCTTATCGAAGGGTACGACTCGTGGGGGTCGGTCATATCCCTGTGATGGGATTTTTGTGAAACTTAAGTAGGGGTATTCCTGACATTTCCCTACTTATCCTAATAGGATACCATGACTTCTAACATACTTGGGAGGTTATTTACCCTATTATTCTATTTATTAACACTTAACTCTTCCTAAACACTCTTTAATTCTCTCAAGAGCTTTTAGTCAATGGGAGCTAGGGTTTCAACTAAGGGATCAATTTGGGGATTGTCTTGGTGATTTATTGCCGTTATCATCTTAGTTTAAGGAATGTTCTTTTCCCTCATTGTTAAGTTTACTTAAAAGCATGGTTTATATGAATATTTTCATGGTTTTACTATTACATGATTTTGGCTTTCAAATATGATTTGGGGGTTTTGATGCTAAATGGTTGGTTATAGTTTCCCATGGTTTTAATTATGCTTTTATATGCATTAATGGTGGTTTTGGATAATTGGATTGAATGGTAATGGTTTATTGGTAATTGGAATTGGTTTTGGTCATATTATGCCCCCAATGTATTTGACAAAATGCTTATAAAGATATGTTCATTGTATTGACTTCTTTTAATGGAACTCTTGCATGTTTTAAACTTGGTAAAAGAATTATACATGGTTTAAATAGTTTGGAAAGGCTAAAGTCTAATTGGTTATGCTTAAGGGGAACATGGAAGTCTCCCAAGTGGTTTAATATGGTAAATGGATGGGCACTAAAAAGTCCCCTTAAACCATAAATGGGTGGCTATGGATGATACTTGCAAGTAATAGTTAGTATGATGATACCAATATCAATGGCCTTAGTTAATAAATGGTTAATGGTTTGGTTATTTTAAAATTGGTTTTAATTGGGCAATAATGACGGAATGTGTAGCAAAGTCGTGGAAGGTGGAGGTCTTGGTGGACCAAAATCGAAAACTCATATTTGCCAATATGAGGTTGGTCTTGGTAACCGTGTGCATGATGTCACACTTTATTTTGGGGATTTACTAGTCATCTCATGGGATACTTCCCTGGTCATGCGGCTACACACACTAAGGCCCTTTCAGCAGGGAAAGATAAACCCATATAGCCTATGGGTGGCTTAGGATGGAAAATCTACACAGTCCAGGTAAAGGTTTTAAAGGCATGCTAAACCTGGTCCTTTTTCCCGGATGGTTATATGTGTATGGTTGTGCTCATATGAATGTTTTTACTTGGTTTTATAAATGTCATTATTTTATCCTTACCCTCAGATCATTCTATCAGTCACTCGCTAACCCTGTCTAGTGGCGGCTGTATACCTACGCTATGTAGAAATTGGCCATTCTACTCCTACATAGTAATTGACTCGGGGATAGTACTTAGACTAAAGTGGTGAGCTTCCATCCTTTTGGAAGGCTCTATTTCATGTTATGGATATTTCTAGACATTTTAAATTTATTTTGGATATTGGTTATGGCTATGGTTGGGGGCATATCCCAATCGAATTTCATTACTCTTTTGGTTAAAGCCTTTGTGGTACTTTTATGGGTTGGAATGGGCGGGATATGTATGGGTGCCAGCCTAGGCATTGGAATAAGAGAAGAGGCTGGCATCATCGGGCATAATTTCTCATTATTCCATCATATTACATTTTGGGATTAATTATATTATGTTTTGGAACATCTTTGGTAATGGCCTGGTTTATGGCCCTTGTTTGGTATGGTTTGGCATGGTTGGATTTATGGTTATGGGATGGTTGTACTTGGTTGGGTTGGTCACGATTGTGATCTATTCCCAAAGTCTTTATGTGAGCCATTACACTATTTTGTTACAAGCTCCTAATTCATCTAACTCAGGGCAGGCGGCTGGAGGTTGGGTTGGGTAATGGGGGTGGTCTCCGGTCCTGGTCGGACATGGGATTCCCATTATGACAAGGCCCTAGGGTGGGTCATGCCAAGTTGGTATCAGAGCCTAGGTTCATGGTTAATTGGGAGTCCATAAAGATGCATCGAGTAGAGTCTCTTTTAGGGATGTGTAGAGCGCCACACTCATAAGAGAAAGGATAGAAGGCATTTAGGAATATTTCACTTTCTTGGAATTCTATTTTCAAGCTTTGAGTTTCAGTCTTGGAATCTTCTATAATCCTTGTTTGTTTGTCTTTCAGATCATGCCTCATAGATCTGAAACACAAGAAAATTCTTCTATCCCATCTAGGGGTAATGCTGAAAGGGTGAATCATACTGCAGGGGTTCATTTTCGATCTCACAGTAATATCCCTAATAGTTTTGGAGTTCCACCAGTTGTTACTAGTGCTCATCAAGGCGAGGTGACTAATGCGGAATTTCGTTAGTCTATTCATACTAGTACAAAACTGGTTGTTGTTCAGGCTGAGCGAGATATGTCTGGTGCTTTGTCTGCTGACGCCAAGAGGGTTGTCCAATTTATGAAGATGGGTTCTCCCACTTTTTTTTGGAGTGGAGGTGGAGGAAGATCCATAGGGCTTCTTGGATGAGATGAAAAAGATAATTCGAGTGATGCAGGCTAAAATTATGGAGGGGGTAAACTTTGTAGCTTATCAACTCAAAGATGTTACATATTAGTGGAATAAAGAGTGGGATAGGGATATAGTAGATGTGGAGGAGTTATCCTTATGGGATGCCTTCTTTGGTTCTTTTCTGGATCATTTATTTCCCTAAGAGTTAAGGGAAGCAAAGATAGGGGAGTTTGTGAACCTCAAGCAGGGGAGAATATTTTTCAAGGAATATTCCTTGAAGTTTCACCAATTGCCAAGGTATACTCCTGATTTGGTGGCTGGCACGCGGGCTCTCCTATGTGACTCTTTATGTGGCAGTATCTTTTGGTTTTAATCCGAAAGTTATTTTGGATCTTTTTTCTATTTCTACCCTAGTAGGTGACTTGGTTATTTCTAAGAGAGTCTATAGGGGGTGTGGTATCTGTTGGTGGCAAGCAGACCTTGGTGGATCTGTTTGAGTTGGATATGGTGGATTTTGATATTATTCTGGGTATGGACTGGTTACACTCTTGTTATGCATCTTTGGATTATCGAACCCATAGGGTTATCTTTAGGTTCCCTGGTGAGCCGATTATAGAGTAGGAGGGTGTCTCTTTAGCTCCTAGGGGGAGGTTTATTTCAAATCTTAAAGATCGGAGGTTAATCTCTAAAGGTTTTCTTTATCACATGGTCCGAGTTAATGATTCTAACTCAGACGGTCCTTCTTTTCAGTTAGTTCTAGTGGTTAATGAGTTTCCAGTGGTCTTTCTGGATGATCTTCCTGGTGTTCCTCCAGATAGGGAAATAGATTTTGGTATTGATCTAATTTCGAACAGTCATTCAATTTTTATTCCTCCGTATAGAATGGCTCCGACTGAGTTAAGGGAACTTAAAGATCTTTTGGATAAGGGGTTTATTTGTCCTAGTGTATCTCTTTGGGGTGCACCGGTGTTTTTTGTGTGCAAAAAGGATGGTTCCCTTGGATGTGCATTGAATATAGGTAGTTGAATAAGGTGACGGTCAGAAACAAGTATCCTCTTCCAAGAACAGATGATTTGTTTGACCAGTTGTAAGGTGCCAAGTTCTTTTCTAATATAGATCTTCAATTTGCGTACTATTAGCTAAAGATTAGGAAGGTGGATATCCCTAAGATGGTTTATCATACTCGATATATGCATTTTGAGTTTTTGGTGATGTCATTTGGGGTTACTAGTGCTCCAGTGGGATTTATGGATCTTTTGAATAGAGTTTTTCATCAGTATTTGGATCTCTTTATCATTATGTTTATAGATGACATTCTGGTTTATTCGAAGAGTGAGGTGGATCATGCTAATCACCTCTGTGTGGTGTTGCAGACCTTAAGGAAATAACAATTGTATGCCAAGTTCTCCAAGTATGAGTTCTGGTTGAACGCTGTAACTTTCTTGGGTCATATTATTTCCAGTGAAAGGATCATTGTAGATCCACATAAGGTTTCTGTAGTAAAGCGTTGGCCTATACCTACGACTCCATCTGATATTCGGAGCTTCTAGGGTTTAGCTAGGTATTACAGGTAGTTTACGGAAATCTTTTCATCAATAGCTGCTCCTTTGACTAAGTTAACTCAAAAGAAGGTTAAGTTTTCTTGGCCAGATGTTTGTAAAGGGAGTTTTGAGAAGTTGAAGGATAAGTTAACTTCAGCTCTAATTCTGACTTTGCTGGAAGGCAATGATGGGTTCGGGGTTTATTATTATGTATCTGGAGTATGGCTTTGATGTGTGTCGATGCAGCATAGGAAGGTGATTATCTATTCTTCTAGGCAGTTGAAGGTACATTAGTAATTATCCTACTTATGATTTGGAGCTATTGGCGGTTGTGTTTTCTTTGAAGATATGGCGGCATTACTTGTATGGTATTCATGTGGATATCTTTTCTGATCATAAGAGTCTACAGTATGTGTTCACCTAGAAAGAGCCTAATCTCAAGTAGAGAAGATGGCTGGAGCTTCTCAAGGATTATGATATGAGTCTTCACTATCACTCAGGTAAGGCTAATGTGGTTGTTGATTCTCTTAGCAGGTTATCCATGTAGAGTTTGGCTCATGTAGAGGAAAGAAAGAAGGAATTAGTGAAGGATATTTACCGCTTGGCTAATCTTGGAGTTCGCCTCTTGGACTCCAAAGATGGTGGTGTGGTGGTACAAGAAGTGGTTCGATCATCTCTTGGTGTGGAGACTATGGAGAAGCAAGTGCTAGATTCTATCTTGATGAAAATCAAGAGTGACTTTAGTGGGCAAAAGGTAGTGATGTTTGAGATCAACGGTGATGGTACTTTACTGTACCAAGGGAGGTTGTGTGTTCATGATATCAATGGGTTGCGACAAAGGATTATGGCTGAGGCGCATAAGTCACGCTATGTTATTCATCCTGACTCGACTAAGATGTATCATGATCTCAAGGAGATCTATTGGTGCAATGGTATGAACAGGGATGTGACTGATTTTGTAGTCAAGTGCATGGTGTGTCAACAGGTTAAGGTTGAGCACATGAGGCCAGGAGGGTTGTATCAAGAAATTGATTTTCCTGAATGAAAGTGGGAAGTGATCAATATAGACTTCGTTATCGGTCTTCCTCGGTCTCAAAGTTAATATGATTTGATTTGGGTCATCGTGGATAGGATGACTAAGTTTGTGCACTTTTTGCTAATACGGACTGCCTTCTCGACGAAGGATTATGTGAAGTTATATCTTCAAGAGATTGTGAAGCTGTATGGGGTGCCTGTTTCAATTATTTCTGTTCATGGCACACTATTTAAGTCTCACTTCTGGCGGTCTTTTTAGAGAGGGTTGGGAACCAAGGTGAGTCTGAGTACTGCTTTTCATCTGCAGACGGATAGGCAAGCAGAGAGAACTATTCAGATATTTGAGGATATGATTCAGGCATGTGTGATTGATTATGGTGGAAATTGGGTTGAGCATCTACCTTTGGTGGAGTTTGCTTACAACAATAGCTATCATTATAGTATTGGTAAGGATCCTTTTGAGGCATTGTATGGTAGGAGGTATACATCTCCTATTGGTTGGTTTGAGCTTGGTGAGGCAGACATGTTTGGTCCCGACTTGGTTTACCAGGCTATGGAAAAGGTGAAGGTGATTCGGGATAGGCTTAAGGCTTCCTAAAGTCGCCAAATATCCTATGCGAATGTTAGGCATAGAGACTTGGAGTTCGAGGTTGACGATAAGGTTTTCCTCAAAGTATCTCCCATGAAAAGAGTAGTGCAGTTTGGCAAGAAGGGGAAGCTTAGTCCTCGGTATATGGGTCCTTATAAGATTTTGCAGAAAGTTGGAAATATTACTTATTACTTGGAGTTGCCTTCTATCTTGAGTCTAGTTCATCCGATCTTTCATGTTTCCATGTTGAGGAATTGCATTGGTGATCCTTCTTCGGTTGTTCCTTTGGAAGGATTGGGTCTCACTAATTCTTTTTCATATGAAGAAGTCCCAATTGATATCTTGGATAGGCAGGTTCATCGGTTGCGGGCCAAGGATGTGGCTTCAGTTAAGGTTCTTTGGCAGAACCATAAGGTGGAAGAAGCTACTTAGGACGCAGAAGAGGACATGAAGTCTAAATATCCGCATTTGTTTTTTACTATTGGGATTCGTGCGGAAGGTATGTGTTGTCAACAGATCTTTGTTTTCAAAGTTTGTTAAAGGAAAGATTTATATCTTTGCCTCCTTATTTTTGAATTTGTTAGAGATTGGGAATATGTTTGTTAACATAATGCAAATGACTCTAACGTGTGGTTACCCCTACTTTGTCCATCATTGGGGGACAAATGTTCCTAGTGGGGGAGACTGAAACACCCTAGTTTCTAGACCTTAGAAAATTTCCTGGAATTCTAATCTATGGACCCAATAGGACTCATGGGTACGAGCCATATATTGGGGTATAGATGGTATGGTATGGTCGTATACATACCAGTGTTGGTTGGTGGAATGTATTTGGTTACTGGAATGGATACGACTTACGGGTATAAGTAGTATTGGTGGTTTGGATCATTTGGTTCCTTAACTTAATCTTAGACTTCGTTACTTAGGTTGGATTTGAGTACGAGTGGCTCACCATGAGCCGTAAGCCAGGGTACTAATCATACCAGGTACTCGTATGGTAGGCAGTGTCCAATCCTCCTGTTATTTTACTCTGCCAGGGATATGGGTCATGGATATGGATCCGATGTTGTGGTTACAACTTGGTTGGATGAATCGTATACTGGACAATGTTTGGGCCAAGGGTGGAGGTTCAAGATACGAGTAGAAGATACCAATCGTATTGGAGGGTACGACTCGTGAGGTTCAGTCGTATCCCTGCGATTAGATTTTTGAGAAACTTAAGTGGGGGTATTCTAGATATTTTTCCACTTATCCTAATAAGGTCCCACGACTTCCAACCTATATGGGAGGTTATTTACCCTATTATTCTATTCATTAACACTTAGAAACTCTTCCTAAACACTCCATAACTCTCTCAAGAGATTTTGGACAAGGGGAGCTAGGGTTTCAACTAAGGGATCAATTTGGGGTTTATCTTGTTGATTTCTTTCCATCATCATCTTGGTTTAAGGCATGTTCTCTTCCCTCATTGTTATATGTATGTTTTCATGGTTTACTATTACATGATTTTGGATTTCAAATATGTTTTGGGGGTTTTGGTGCTAAATGGTTGGTTATGGTTTCCCATGGTTTTAATTATACTTTTATATGCATTAATGGTGGTTTTGGATAATTGGATTGAATGGGAATGGTTTAATTGTAATGAAATTGGTTTTGGTCACATTATTGCCCCAATGTGTTTGACAAAATGCTTATAAAGATATGTTCATTGCATTGACTTCTTTTAATGGAACTCTTGCATATTTTAAACTTTAATACCAATATGAATGGCCTTGGTTAATAAATGGATAATGGTTTGGTTATTTGGAAATTGGTTTTAATTAGGCAATCATGGCGGGATGTGTAGCAAAGCCGTGGAAGGTGGAGGTCCCGGGGAGACCAAAACTGAAAACTCATATTTGCCGATATGAGGTTGGTATTTATGACTGTGTGCATGATGTCACACTTTATTTTAGGGATGTACTAGTAACTCATGGGATACTACCCTGGTCGTGCGGATACACGCACTGGGGCCCTTTTGGCAGGGGGAGCTGAATCAATATAGCTCGTGAGTGGTTTAGGACGGCAAAGCTACACATCCCAAGTAAAGGTTTTAAAGGCATGCTAAAACCAGTTCCTTTTCCCGGCATGATTATATATATATGTATGGTTGTGTGCATATGGATGGTTTTACTTGGTTTTATAAATGGCATTATTTTATCCTTACCCTAAGATCATGCAAGCGGTCACTCGCTAACCCCGTCTACTAGCGGTTGTATACCTATGCTATGCAGGAAACGGTCATTGTACTCCTCTCATATAGTGATTGACTCGAAGACAGCACTTGGACTGAAGTGGTGAGCTTCCATCCGTTCGGAAGGCTCCTTTTCATGTTATGGATATTTTTAGATATTTTGGTTTTATTTTGGATATTGGTTTTGGCTATGGTTGAGGGCATGTCCCAACTTGATTTCATTACTCTTTTGGTTAGAGGCTTTGTGGTACTTCTATGGGTTGGAATGGACGGGATCAGTATAGGTGTAAGCCTTGGTATTGGAATAGGCTGGGAGGCTGGCATCATCAGACATAGTTTCTCACTGTTCCATCATATTACATTTGGGATTAATTATAATGAAAATATAAATAATATGCAAGCAAGAACGTAAACTACAACCAAATATCTAGAAAACTAACATTGTAAAGATAAGGAGGAAATAAGGATAAACTATTCTAATCTAGTCATATTAAGGAACCTAAGTGTTATGACATATATCACTAGCTAATATACAAATATAGAGTAGAAGAAGGATATATAGTAGTATACAAGGTCAAGTATTGGATATAAAACATGAATAAATAAAGAAAGAGAGGGATATACAATAATACTATAGCTACACATATATATACACAAATAAGACTAACTCAAAGGTACAACCTAAAGTAGTCATACTAGCATCTTAAGGCCTCCTAATCATTGTAGGAACTAATGCTAATATGATCAGGGTCCCTAATCCATGCATCTAAGCATAAGATCATTATCTATAATGACATAACTATAAAAGAAAAAGGATTAGAAACAAACCTCCAACCTCAATATCAGTCAATAATTATCTTGCCATGAACTAAAAATAATAACAATAATAACTAAACTGGGCCCCATAACACAAAAGATCCAATCATCACACAACACACAGCAAGCAGCACTCATCACCTATACCTATGTAACCCCCATAAGGCTGATAGATATAGGGCATACTGGTGATTGGCAATGCGCATGCAAGGAAAAATGCAAAGTAAAATCTATACTACCATAACGGATCAACGTGGCATAAAGTAACCTAGTGTGTACTCAATATGTAGCTCGATAACTCACAAATTCATGACCTATGGTGACTTCTTTTCTTTGGCACGATGGCTCACGGATGGACAGGCCCTTAGGGGGTTCAGAAGTACCTATATACACCAACCTAGTCTCGATCTGGGATTTAAATCATCATTATCATCCTTTCTCTACTCCATTAAGTACCAAAGAGATGTATATATATATGTGTGTATATGTGTGTGTGTGTTTATGTATAATTGCATAGACTCAAACCATAGCTAAAAGAATGTTAATCTATAAATACATTGGGGGAGGAAAATTCTGAGGTTAAATCATCATAATAGTGTAGAAAGGGTTGGAAATCTCTCAACCAAAGTAAATAGTAGTAGTAAGACCGTGGATCGAAATCTATCTCGGTCAAATCTCTAAAATATCATTTTTAGTCTTAAAATCTCACAAATCATTCATAATGGTGGTACAATTCCCAATATGAAAGGATTCATCTTAAAAGTGAAAAGTGGGAATAAATCTTTTTTTATAAAAATGGTGGTAAAACCATATTGTTAATTGGAATCATACAGTTAAGTGAGAATGAATGTATCAAATCTATGCAACATCTTCACCGGTATCCAAATAATACAATTATATCCATCTAAATGTCCATAGGCTAAGTCCGCATCCTTTATAAGGATAATCACTCACTTAAACTCCACTAATATCATATCACGACCCTGGGCCCAATAATGTACAACTGACATAATCATATCATAATTTAGGAAACCATCATAATCTACCGAGTCAAGTAGTAAACCTTATACTAAAGGGTTATTTACCTTAACTATGTCTAACATGATAGCAACCTAGGGTAATAGGATCCTTGAAGCATAATAAGTATTTCATCTTAAGGGTCAATTCAACTTTCTAATCCCTAAACAAATAATTTATGCTAATTCATGGTGTTCTACCCAGTATCATATCCTAACATCCATATGTAACATGCAAAATATATAATACACAATCTCTGAAGAAGAGTACACATAATCCTACCTCAATACCGAATCTCAAGTCTTTGAATTGTCCATAAATCATCCATTTTTGCTCTACTATCCTGAATATCACCATATTATCAAAATAGTAATCTACATATCATTAGGGGTAAAAAATAAGAGGAATATTTCTATATCAAAGGTCGGGTCAAAATTTGGGTCAAAAACGGGCCCATAGGGCCTTCAAATGCAATCCAAAATTTAATTTTTCATGAGGTCCATGAAGGACAAGGAATGTGTGCTCAAAAGTTGAGCACAAACAGAGCACAAATTGGGTCTCAAATCAACCCTTATAATTTAGGAATTTTAATACCTAAATCTAAAATTTACCATGAATTAGGATGAAAATTTAATAAAAAATGACCAAGAAGTGTTACCCTAGCTTACTTTAGCTTCAATGGATGATTCCTAACTTTTTCCTCTCTTTGAGTTCTCAAATTAGTGTGAAAATTATGAAGAAAATGGTGGAAAATCGGGTGGGGGAAAGGGGACCAATAATGCCTAGGTGTTGCTAAAGCGGACACCTTACCGCTAAAGCAGCTACCGCTAAAGTGGAATCTAGACTACAAAAGCGGTCTAGAGGCTTTGTACAAGTACCGCTGAAACGACCCCTATGGCGCTAAAGCAGGCTTCCCTAAAGCGGTCGCTTTGCTGCTAAACGGTCTTAATACATTAGGATATGGATGCTTATGAATCTTTGGGTGCTAAATCACTGGCTGCTAAAGCAGATTCATTGAGGGCTAAAGTGGTCCTAAGTCCAAAAATAAACTTTGATCGGGTGCTTGGGATTCATACAGAACCTAGTGCGCGGAAACGAACTATGCTACTATACCTAATTCGACATTCCAAAATTAATGTAACCATAAAAACTTTTATCCAAGAATTTTTTTACTAAGTGTAGGGATGACACCTATAGTTCTATTTTCATATAATCCGCCCAGTAGCCCAAAACTAGTTTGGAAGCCTCGGGACCTGAATCAAGTATCCCCTAGCCTAAAATCAATATTCCAAAACTGATAGAGACGTCAAAATTCTCATCTGAGTTCATCTACTAAGAGCTTTGGTCTAAGACCAAATCTAAATAGCAAAATCTCCAAAATAGGGAAATAAGCCTAAAACCCAAATAAATTATCTGATAATCGAATTGACAGTTTTGGCAAATCATAAATGACTTGTAGACACTATGAAAAGTATCATAATGCCATAAATACATGCATATTAAGGATATAATTTGGAGTACAATTATAATACTCAAGCTAAAAATCACAATTTTAGAACATGACATGAATTCATTGATCTTTTAAAGTCCAGAGCACAATCCTCGAATGGTTCTCGTGCTCCTCACTGCTTTTCGAGAAAATAAGGGAGTCATTAATGAATACTACATGAAAGAATCCAAATAAGACTTGGCCTCATAGTTTATCAAGTCTATAAAATTTGATGGGGAATTAATCAATCTATAGGATATCACCATAAACTCATGATGGCCATAGCACATCCTGAAGGCTATCATAGGGATGTCCACCACCCAAATCCTCAAATGATGGTATCTAGATCTTGCGTCAATCTTAGAAAATATGGCTATACACTAAAGTTGGTCAAATAGATCATCAATACACACCATCATATACTTATTATTTATAGTCACCTTGCTCAGTCGTGGGCAGTCAATATACATATGCATAGAACCATCTTTCTTTTTCATAAATAGAATAAAGGCACCCTAAAGAGAAAAAGTTAATCTCATGAAACCCTTATCTAGAAGATCCAAAAACTGAATATTAAGCTCTCTAAACTCCCTAGGAGCTTTTATTGACCCTCCAAGTCATTTTTTACTTTTCCATACTTTTTTTCTATTTTGAGCTTTTCTATATCTTCCTCAAGTCATTTATGACTTACTGGAGCTATCAGTTTAGTTATTGGGCAGTTCATATGGATTTTAGAGTCAATTTTCTATTTTAAAGTCTTTATATGTAAGGATTGTCGAGCATAGAATTTAGGTTAATGATCTTTTTTGCCAATTCTAATAGTTTCATCAGCTCTAAAACATTGAATTAGGTTAGGAATACCTCTAGTTTGGGTCCCAAGGATTTCAGACTCATTTTGGGCAATTAGATGGATTATGGTAAAAGTGGCCCTTAGGTATGGGGCCCATATTTTATAAAAATAACTATGTATGGAAATTTTGATGGCACCATTAAGTTTGAAATATCAAATATTATAGGGTAGTATAGTTTTTTTGCATTTACGAGATTCTTATTGAATCCCGGGGGGCTGGTGGAAACTTGGCAAAACCCAAGTTCAGTTGGTGCATAGACTTAGCTAGTGCATCTGCTTAAGCAAATGTTTGGTCACTTAAGCAGAGGATACTTAAGCGGACAAGGCTAGTCCCACCTTAGTTGCTTTAGCAAAACCCTTACCCCTAAAGTGGATGTCGTTAAGCGACACCTTCTCTATTTTATAGTCGAGTGACCCAGGACAAGGACTGCTTTAGTAGTACTATGTTGCTTTAATAGTGACCACTTAAGTAGTCAAGTGACCACTTAATCAATACTTGGGAGGGAATTTAATTCATCTTTTCACCCATTTTCTCCTGTTTCTCTCAAGTCCCAAAGAGAATTAAAGCCCTAGAGAGTATAGAAAATTGGGAGACTTATCCTAGCATGATCAAAGTGTGTTTGTGATCTCACAATAATAATTTTCTCATCCTAATCCTTGTAAGTCTCTGTCTAATTCTTGAGTTAATTCTCCAATTATCATAAATCCCTATTTTCTTTATGGGTTGATTTTGGTATAGTTTGATCTTAGAATTTACACATTCTTGAGCATAAATGATCCTTGAGCATAGAGGGGCGTATTGATGGTTTTGAAAGTGTGATTTCATAAGTAGGCCCCACATGGGAATTTGACTTGATTTTGGACCAAAAGCCTAAAATGGGAATATGAGTATCATTATTCTCTTATTAATACATAGATCACTAATTTGATAGAGTTACATTGTGCGGAGGCTTCTCAGAAGGTGAAATCCCTAATTTAGCAGACTTTATCAGGCTTTCTTCAGCGTCCAAGTAGGATAGGCTTACTCTTATATTATATTGAGATTAATTATAGTATCGATATGATATTATGCTAAATTTGGCTTGGGAATTATGACTTGGTGGTATATTTAGCAAATCAGATTATTTAGCCGATAGCAAATAGTAATTAGGCGTATTTGACCTATCTACCCATTCCTTAGGTTGAGTTTTTGTGTTAGGACACTATGAGGCTTATTTAGCACCTTTTTGTGGTGTTTTGAAACCTTAGCCTAGTTTGGGGTGGCTATTGATATCGAATGAATTTTTGGGGCTTAAAGTGGGTCCCTCCAACGTACCTTATCTCAAGATTACCATTAGATCCTTGTAGACTCGATAGGCTTTTATACGTTATCATACTTATATTCTTGAGCCCGGGGAGGATCTAGACACATGATAACTTACTCTAGGCTTGTACTTAAGAGTTGTTAAAATAGGTTCAAGTCCAACAAATTTTGATATTAAGACATGTTCAAGTTCAGCATCTATGACGATATTCTTTCGAATTCAAGTCTAGTATTTATGAAATCATTTCTGATTCAAGTCTGACATATGGGATACTATTTTTGGTTTGAGTCCCACATTGAGAGGTTACTTATGAAGGTTATGGAACCGATTCGAGTCCGATGTCATGGTTTAGAAAGACCCATGGTTACAATTTTGAGATTTGGATGGATGGGATATTTACTATTATTATTTTTTCTTATTTGCATACACCGGGCATATAGGGGCTCATATTGGATTATTTACTTTCATTTGTGTCTTCTGGGATTATGGGGGCCCAATTATGCTATAGATAGTTACTTTCTATTTATATTACATATTCAGTTGTTTACTTTTGATATTTGGAGCATTATTCTAGGTTTTCCCTTTTCCCTCGACTTAGCTTATTATCTCACATGTTATTTTATTTATATTATGATTTATCTAGTCGGTCGATGATGCCTACTGGGTACCCAATGCTTTGGTACTCATACTATATTCTTGTACCCTTTTTGGATGCAGATTTGAGTATAAGTTGTCATCGTTGATGCTGTATTAATGCAGGTCAGAGTTCGAAGATAGGTTAAGCTCTAGGAGATGGAGTTTACTTTCTCACCTTTTTTATTTTTGATAGTCTTTTTATTTTGAGATTATTGTATATTTGACATTGATAGTACTCTTATTCTTTTACTAGAAGCTCTTGTACCAACCTTACTAGGTCATGGGATATTGTTACTCTTCTCTGTATTTCTCTTAGTTATGCTATTATTCTTGTGTTTTATTGCTTGTAATCTAATTACTTGGATAATTCTATCATTTATGCAATTTTCAACCAACTAGCCTACTACTAGTCATTTTATACTACGGTTTGGCTTACCTAATGGTGGGACAAAGTACGTGCCATCATGACTCATGAAATTGGGTCATGACAAATTGGTGTTAGAGCTTAGATTCACTAATATTATTGGTATAGGATCTAGTGTCTAGTAGTGTCCCATGGATGAAATGATGATGTTTGTTTCTTATATTTGGAAGGTTATAGGACATTCTTAGGAGATCTTCACTTCCTTTACTCATTTTATGCTAAGAGTCTGTGTTGGTTTCTAAGATTCACTTAATTTTACTCTTATGCATATGGCTAGGATGCGAGTTACTGTTGTTTTAGTTGAGGACCTTGATTCAACAACTAAGGATCCTACTAAAGAATGTGGACGTCCTAGAGGTCGAGAGAAGACGAGAGTTATAACCCTATCTTGATATCCAAATAGGGAGCCTTCACCAAACCTTATTTCTTTTCCCATACTAAATATTCCTCTACCCCAACCAGTGGTGGGATACAGGTCCACCCAGGATCTACTGCAGTTTATTTCATTGTCCTTGATCAGAGATGATTAATTTTACCTATTGGGTTTGTTTAGTGGTGCACCATCTGATGGTTATAAATCTACAAATAAAATTAGTACTGAGGTAGGGGCATAATTTGTAGCTGCGATACCCAGAGTTGAGATCCCTCCATCGCTGGTAGTTTCTCAGTTAGTAGTTGCCCAGCTTGTTATGTTTGTTGAGGAGCAAAAGATATTGGGTAGATTTGTGAGATTGACTCCACCTAGGTTTTCTGGCATATCGGGAGAGGTTGCATTTTAGTTCTTGACTTCCTATGAGGATAAGCTCCATAATTTTGGCTTAGTAAAGACTCTCGGTGTTGACTACACTACCTTTCAGTAAGACCTAGTAGCTAGATATTGGTGGAGAGGTTATCTAATTCTAGGCCAGCTAGATCTCTCCTATTGACATAGACTCAATTCTCTGAGGTTTTTTTGGAGAATTTTATGCCTCGTAGCCTTAGAGAGTATCTAAGCAATTAGTTCTTGAGATTGGAGCAAGGGTTTATGACCGTCTTTTAGTATGAAACCTAATTTCATAAGTTGGACAAGCATACTGCATCTATTTTGGCGATAAAGTATGAGCGGATAATGTTTTTTTTAGGGGTTGAGACTTTCTCTTTGCATGACTTCATAAAGTTTGGTCGCCACCGACAGATATTTTATTAAGGTTTTTTATCATGCCCAGATTATGGAGGAAATGCATTGTGAGGCCCAAGGGGCAATGATAATAGGTCGCATTATCAGGGTAGTTTCAGTGGGATCCAGAGCAAATCATAGTTCATAGGCATAGGTTCTCAGGGTACGTACCTCTACGCTAGTTCTATCAGCATCAGGTCACCCTATTATGCCCGTTCATGCCACACTTTAGCATACTAATGGGGGTCAACCCAACAACAATAATCATCCTAGCTAAAGTAGTGTTCAGACTTTAAGAGATGCATAGTTTTTAATCTGAGGTGGCTATTTTGGGTAAGTCAGATCTTCTAGATACAGTACTTCACTAGCTACGTATTTTGAGTGTGGGGCTTTTAACTTTTTCTCTAGAGAGTGACCCTAGTATGAGGTAGTTGTACCTATAGTGTAGAGAGTTCCACTGATTAGGGCAGTCTACCCCTAGCTAGGGGTGGTATTCAGGGTCGTTGATGTGGTCCTCAAGGTACAAATAGAGGTCCTCAAGCAAGTAGGATAGGTGATTAACCAGGCACCCAACTAGGTGGTAGGTATGGTTATTTATATACTGTACCTGGTAGACCAGAAACAAAGTCTTCAAATATTGCTATTACAGGGATGATTTTAGTGTGCCGTCAATTGGCATTTTCTTTATTTGATCTTGGATCCATTTATTCATATGTGCCTACTTATTATGCATTACAATTAGAGTTATCTTGGGATTTTTTATCTGTGCCATTATGTATATCTACTATCGTGGGTGATTCATTAGTAGTGATTGGGTTAATAAATTATGTGTTATGACCGTTCAAGAGTTTGATACTCAGGATGATCTTATCATAAAAGACATGGTTGACTTTGATGTGATTCTGGTCATAGACTAGTTATCCTATTATTATGCAGTCTTGGATTGTTTTGCTAAGACTATTACCTTAGCCATGACTAGCATACCCTCGGAAGTGTAGTAGGGATCTATTAATTATACACCAATGGAGATTATTTCTTATTTTTGGTCTTGGAGACTTATATCAAGGGATTGTGAGCCTTATTTTTCTTATATTTGTGATCTTAGTGCAGAGAGTCTTCGCTTAACTCTGTTCCTACAGTCCATGATTTTCCTAATGTCTTTTTTATCGATCTACCTGAACTTCCTCCTTAGTGAAATTTTGAGTTTATTATTGATCTTAAGCTAGTCACCCTACCTATTTCTATGTCACCTTACCATATGGCTCCTATCGAGATTAAGGAGCTAAATTTTCGGCTTTAGAATCTTCGGGGTAAGGTTTTCATTAGGCTGAGTCATCTTAGGGTCCTTCTATCTTATTTGTGAAGAAGAAAGATGGTTCTTTGCCTATGTGTATTTATTATAGGAATATGAACAAGGTGATAGTGAAGAATATATATCCTATGACTCGTATTGATGACTGGTTTGACCAGCTTTTTAGGAAACAGTCATGTTCTCTATGATTGACTTGAGATCTAGTTACCATTAGTTAAGGATTCAGGCTAAGGACATCTTAAAGATAACCTTCAGGACTCTTTATGTCCATTATAAGTTCCTGGTGATAGTTTTTGGGTGGACCAATGCCCCAGTTGCGTTCATGGATTTGATGAACTATATGTTCAAACCTTATTTGACTCCTTCATGGTTGTAATCATCGATGGCATTCTTGTGTATATGAGGAGTAAGGAAGAGCATATGCAGCATTTGAGGATCGTGCTCCTGACCTTGAGAGATCATGGGCTTTTTGCTAAATTCTCAAAGTGTGAGTTTTGGCTTAAGTCAGTTACATTCCTAGGACATATGGTGTTTAAGGATGGGATTATGGTGGACCCAATAAATATTAAGGCTATTCGAGACTGGGAAATACCTACATCTCCATATGAGGTTTGTAGCTTTATTATTTTTGTAGGTTACTACAGGTAGTTCATCAAGGATTTTGCTGTTGTTGTAGTGTCGATGACCAGATTGACCCAAAAAAAGGCTTTTTCCAGTGGTCTGAGGAGTGTGAATCAAGCTTTTAGAATCCGAAGGGTTTTCTTACTTTACCTCCTTTATTGGATCTTCCTGTTAAGGGAAAGGGATTTACTCTGCATTTTGATGTTTCCATTGTTTGCTTGGTTTGTGTTTAGATGTAGCAAGAATGAGTTATTGCTTATTTATCAAGGTAGTTGAAGGTGTACGAGTTTAATTATCTCACTCATGATTTACAGTTAGCAGAGGCAGTCTTGTGCTTAAGATTTAGAGGCGTTATTTGTACGACATCCATTGTGAGATCTACACTAATCATCATAGTCTTCAACATCTTATGACTCAGACAAAGCTTAATTCTAGCAGGGCAAATAGATGTACTCGCTAAAGGATTATGACATCTCTATTCTATACCATCCAGGCAAGTTGAATGTGGTAGAAGACACCTTAAGCAGGAAGGCAATGAGTATGGGTATCTTGGCTTCTATTTTAATTTCTGAGAAGCCTGGCATGGGACATCCAATACCTAGCCAACTTGATGGTGCAAGTTAATATTTCAGTCTCTAAGATGATCCTTGATAGTGTTGGGGTGAGGTCTACCTTATGTGAGCAGATTTGGAGTTTGCAATTTTAGGATAGGGGACTTTGTGTCATTTATGACCAGGTATTGAGGGGTGAGTCTAGGAGGGATACCATATATTCTGAGGGTATTCTAAGATATGATGGCCACATTTGTGTTTTGAGGGTTAGAGACTCAATTGATATTGCATGAGCCTTACAACTTTAGATACTTTATCCACCCTAGGACAACTAAGATGTACATATATTTGAGGCAACATTACTGGTGGAGTGGCACGAAGAGAGATATGAAAGACTTTGTGGCTCACTGCCTATGTTTTCAGCAAGTGAAGGCCAAGCATCAGAGGTCGAGTGACCTAATTTAGATATTGCCCATACCCAAGTAGAAGTGGGAGTGGATTACCATTTACTTCGTTAGTGGTTTGCCTCGCACCTCCCATAGTTCTGATGCTATTTGGGTCATTGTAGATTAGTTGACCAAATAGGCATATTTCCCTACTATTTAGATGTCCTTTAGTGCCGAGAGGTTAGCTCATATCTATGTTTTTGAGATAGTTCACCTGCATGGAGTGCCCAAATCTATTATTTTAGACTAGGGTTTGATATTAACTTCTAGCGTTTGGAGGGCTTTTTAGGAGGATTTAGGTACCCAAGTAGATCTTAGCACCATTTTTTACCCTCATAACGATGACCAGGTGGGGTGGACTATTAGATTCTTAAGGACATGCTTCGAGCTTATGTTGTGGACTTTGAAGGTTAGTGAGAGTAGTACTTAGCATTGGCCGAGTTCGCATATAATAATAGCTACCATTCAAATATTGAGATGGCATCATTTGAGGCACTATATGGTAGGTATTGTCGTTCTCTGATAGAATGGTTTGAGACCTCTAGGCCCCGTGGTATGGACTTTTTTTTAGAGTCATTGGATAGAGTCGAGATTATTCAGGATAGACTGGGGGTAGCTCAGTATAGGAAAAAGGCTTATGTAGATCATAGATTTTGTACCTTGAGATTTGGAGTTAGAGACCGGGTATTTCTTTGAGTAGCACCCATGAAGGGCGTGATAAGGTTTGGAAGGAAAGGAAAGCTCAGCCCCAAATATATTGGACATTTTGAAATATTTGCACAGTTAGAGAGGTGGCTTATGAGTTGGCCTTGCCCCCAAATTTTGCAACTGTTCATCCAGCTTTTCATGTTTCTATGTTGCGGCATTACATCCCCAATGAGTTAGATGTGCTTTGGTAGGACTCGATTCAGTTGGATGAGATATTGACCTTCATGGAGGAGCCAGTTTTCATATTAGCTAGGGATGTCAGGATGTCAGGAGATTGCACTCTACAAAGATTCCAGTAGTTAAGGTTTAGTAGAGACACTGCAGTAGAGAAGGCTACATGGGATATCAAGAGAAAGATGCGGGCCCAGTATGCCCACATGTATGAGCCTATAGGAATATACTAACCCTTTATTGTCGTGGATGAAAGCCTATTTTAGTAGTTGATATTGTAATGACCCTCCAGTTTAATTTTTGCTTTTGTTTACTTTTTCACCATTTAGAACTTTTCTATAGCTACCGGAAGTCATTTGTGACTTGCTGGAGCTGACAGTTCAGTTACAAGATAGTTCATTTGGTTTCAAAAGCCAATTTCCTGTTTTGAAGTCTTCACTTGTAAGGATTGGTCATTGGGCATAAACTTCAGGTTAACGACTTTGTATTCCAATTTTGACAATTCCGTCGGCCCCAGAACATCGATTTTAGGCTAGGAAGACCTTTGGTTTGGGTTACAAGGATTCCAGACTCATTTTGATCTATTAGATGAATTTAGGTAAAAGTAGCCCTTGGGTATGGGGCCCATATTTAATTAAAACGGATATGACTGGAAATTTTGATTGCACCACTGAGTCTAAAAAATTGAATTTGATAGGTATCATAGTTCTTTTGCGTTCACGGGATTTTAAATGAATCCAAAGGGGTTAGTACAAACTTGGCAAAATCTAAGTTCAGTTGGTGCATCTGCATAAGCAGACCTTTGATTGCTGAAGCATAGGATGCTTTAGCAGCCAATTAGTCACTTTAGAAGCCAAGGTTTGTACCACTTTAGTCGCTTTAGCGAAACCCTTACCGCTAAGTAGATATCGTTCAAGTGACACCTTGTCCACTTTAGTAGAGGGTGACCTAGGCCAGGGACAACTTTTGTCGTACTATGTTGCTTTAGCGGTCAAGTGACCACTTTAGTGTTGACCATTTAAGCGTCACCTGGGTTTCTTCAACGTCCAGGTTGGCTAGTCTTACTCTTTTCTTAGATTGAACTTAATTATAGTATTGGTATGATATTATGCTAGTTTTGGGTTTGAAATTATGACTTGGTTGTATATTTAGTGAATTTAGATTATTTAGCCGATAGCAAATTGTAATTAGGTGTATTTGACCTATCTATCAATTCCTTAGGTTGAGTTGCAATTTTATAAATCTTTGAGTCTCATTTATCATCTTGTAGTGGGGTTTTGAAACCTTAGCCTAGTTTTGGGTAGCGATTTCCCTAGAATGGATTTTCGGGGTTAGAAGTAAGCCCCTTTATCCCACCTTAGGGCAAGATCATAATTATCTCCTTGTAGACTCAATAGGCCTTTATATGTCATCCTACTTATATTCTTGAGCCCAAGGAGGATCTATACACATAATGACTTATTCTAGGCTTGTACTTGGGAGGTACTAAGATCGAGTTCAAGTCCGATAAATTATGATATTAAGATCGGTTCAAGTCCTACATCTATGATGATATTGTTTCCGGTTCAAGTCTGATACTCATGACATTATTTTTTATTCAAGTCCGGCATATGGGATACTATTTTTGATTCAAGTCCAACATTAAGAGGTTACTTATGATGGTTATCAATTTGTTTTGAGTCTAGTGTTTATGGTATGGAAAGATCCATGGTTACGATTTTGAAATTTTGATGGTTGGGATATTTACTATTATTACTTTTTCTTGTTTGCTTCCACCGAGCTTATGGAGGCTCGTATTGGATAATTTACTTTCGTTTATTCCTTCTGGTCTGATGGGAGCCCGGTTATGCTATATATAGTTACATTCTCTTGATATTACTTATTCGGTTATTTACTTTCAATATTTGGAGCAATATTCTAGGTTTTCCCTTTTTCCTTGACTTAGCTTATTATCTTGCTTTTTATTGTATTTATACTATGATTTAGCTCAGTTAGTTGATGTTGTATTAGTGCAGGTCAGAGGTCGGAGTCGGAGTTGACTTTATCTCCTTCTTATATTTTGTATGGTCCTTGCATTTTGAGACTATTGTATATTTGACATTGATAGTTACTCTTATTCTTTTTCTAAAGGCTCATGTTATGACCTTACTAGGTCATGGGATATTGTTACTCTTATCCTTATTTCTCTTTAGTTATTCTATTATTCTTGTGTTTTATGGCTTGTAATCTAGTTACTCGTATAATTCTATCATATACTATTTTCCACCAACTAGCCCATTACTAGTCATTCCAGGCTACTATTTGGATTACCTCCTAGCGGGACAAAGTAGGCTCCATAATGACTTTTGAAATCGGTTTGTGAAGAGACATCTAATAAGGTGAAAAGTTATGTAGACTTGGTGCCTAGATCAACATCGATAGAAAAGTCAATATCACACTTAGGCGAGAGGCCAGACAAGTTGGTAAGAAATACATCAACAAAATCACATACTATAGGAATAAAATCAAGAGATGGTGTGTCAACATTAATATCACAAATATAAGCAATATAAGCCAAACACCCATTCAACACCATCCCCTGGCCTAGATATAAGAAATAATACCTACAAGTACAAGACTATCAGAACCTTGCCACTTGATCGGAGGAATGCCAGGCATGGAGAAGGTAATGGTCTAGGTAAAGAAATCAAAGGTCATGACGATAAGGGAATAACCAGTTCATTTCCATAATAACATCAAAATCAACCATATCATAAGATCAAGTCAAGTGTTATACTCGACAACAGTCACCAAATAAGATCGGAGAACCCAACCACTACTAAAGAATCACTTATTGGAGTAGCTGCATACATGGGCATAGGTAAAGGCGCGCTAATGTAATACCTCGTAAGATACAAAGCTCAACTTATCTCACAGTTTCATGTTTAAGGGGTCCAAGCCTTGGAATTTTCACTAAGTGTTGAGGACTTAGTCATTTTCAAGACCCCTAAACTTTGATAATCTTATTTTTAACCTTCCCAAACTCGAGAGGTCAATTTTTGAGTTGATTCATTATCGGGGTTGTTCAAAGTATGTCTCGGGTGCATTTTGGAATTTTTGAATGAGTGTAGGGGCACTTTTTGAAAAGCAAACCAGTAGAACCACCGGGATAAGCGAGAACCTCTTGACCTAGTCCACCACTCCAGAGCCTACCCACCCACCCCCTTATTCCATCCAATTTTATTCCTTGGCATTTTAAGGATATTTGAGTCATTTCCCTTCACCTAATCCATCTATAATATGAATTTGCGGCTTTCAAAGAGCATTATGTACCCTTTTATTAACAAATTTCTCTAAATAAACCTTCCCTTTCCCCAAGAACAAGTCCAAACTCTTTCACAAGAAATTAAGGAATTCAAGCTTCAAGTTCAAGAAATCCTTAAGGAATTTTTAAGAATTCATCTAGTGAGGTATGTGGGATGTTCATCCATGGAATCCTTTCACCCATGGAAACCAAAATCCCTTTTTTGGTTTAATTTATGAGTTTATACATGTTCAAGATGAAATAAATCCATGAATCTCTTGTTAATTCAATGTCAAGTTATGATTACAAGTGTTTTCTAGTGGAATGAGTCATTTAGTGTTTTAAGTATTGCGGTTCCCAAGTCATGTTCAATTGATTTCAGAATAAATCACCAAATTATGAATTTAGCCATGTAATCATGCTACTCTTTGTGTTTAATACATTCCCATGTTCAAATTTATGATCCTTACATGTTTGATGAAATGTCTATACTTTGAGTCTTTAAATCATGATTTCATACAATAGTTTTAAAGCCTTGTTAGTGTATTTTATGGTCATTCAGTGTTGGCAGGTTATGAATACCTGATACCTACGTGTTTTACATGATTTCAGATCTATCAAATAATAATTAAGTGAAACCATGAATCATGTTATTTACTCAGATATTATGACATGATGATAGCTATCAGTTATCAAAAATAATGTTCAGTTAAACTTAGTTCAGTTCAGTACCAGTATTAGTTCAGTTGGGAGTAGGATTTTGCACTGAGCGAATCCAAGGACGGCGGCCTCCCTATAAGTTAGGCAGAGTCATTAGTAGAAATCCTTGTATTACAAAACTATGTAGCCAGTGTAGGATATGAGGGGTCAATTATTAATTTAGGCTTGACTTCCTCTTAGAGGTCACCCATCAATTTAGGCTTGACACCCTGGTCCTTTGGGACATCAGATTAGTGGATCCACAAAGCTAGTGTTAATATTCGTGGCACAATACTGACACCCTTCCAACTTGGGTTACAGGTTGGACCCCGATTAGCTCAGATTGGGTGTATGTTGGTTATATGATACCTTCCACAGTTTCAGTACATATAATACCTATAACTTTTTCCTAGCTTGAAATCATCTCAAGGATGTTAGAATTTTCTTTGAAATACGAATACATTTTTGTACACGTGGTATTTTTAAGATTCTCACTTTTTATCACATGGTAAATTGAATAATCTTTCCATCGATACCAATTTCATCAAAATTCGATATCGGGGGAAGAAGTTATGGATATTTCACGAAAGCAGTTCGGATTGCCCAGAACCGACGGACAGGTCGACGGACTATCGCTAGCTTGACGGACCATCGGAGCCTGCCGTTACACTGAGAAAGTGGACCTGCTTTCTTCCCAATAACGACGATAGCATTTGACAGACCGTTGCTAGCTCGATGGACCGTCGAAGCCTACCGTCGCAGTGAGACAGTGAGACTCATTTTTGCCTAGGTTCGACGGTCAGGACCAACGGACCGTTGCAGTACCGATGGACCGTCGCCCTAGCCCATCACACCATACCTTCAGTATTTTCAGGTCATTTTAAAAGGGGTATTTTGGTCTTTTACCACACATTTATATACCAAGTTAAATCCGGCCAGAAACCATATTCTCCTTATTCATTCATAACATCAAGATAAGGTTTCTCTCAAGATCAAAAGCCAAAAACTGGGGTTAAATCCTTCTTCAAGAAATTCAAGAAAATTCAAGAACCTGTCTAGGAATTCTCTAAGAACCTTCAAGGATCTATTATCCCAGGTATGTATAGTATTCATTCATGGACCTCTTTCGTCTATGAAGCCCAAGAATCCTTTTTCTAAGTTCAAGTTTATGAATTTCATGATTAGCCTGCTCTTGTTCATGTTGATAATGAGTAATTGAATTCTATTCCATTTTCGGTGATAAATGCTATGAGGGTTTGATTTGTATAGATATAGATTCATGCAAACCTATGACTAAACCTTTGAATGATGAAATTAGAATTGATATTTAATTATTGTATAATGTTGTCTACGTGTGCCAAGCTTACCATGGGTGTGATTAAATGCCTATATGAAGGAAAAGTGCCCAACTAGCATGATATCATAAAATCCCCATGTATGTACAAGTTCATGTGTATCACATGTTTGATGAAATGCTTCAATGAATGAATAATGGATTATGCTATTAGTCATATGTTCAAGTAAGTCATGTTTGTCAATTTCCTTCCATCGAGTCCCGGGGGTACTTGTACCCAAAATATTAGTTGTATGCCTAGAGCCATGCCATGTTTTCACGATACTCTCCATCAAGCTATGAATCCTTAGAATTCAGACAGTCTTATGACTTAGGAAATCTCCATGATCTCATGAACTCAGTCAGTTGTCAGATATCAGATATCAGTGAGATTCTTAGAAGCAATCCTTGCATTCCAGAACTATGTAGCCAGTATAGGTTAAGACATCATAGCCTACTATATGAGGGTAGATGAGGTGGCTTAACCTGTTATATGAGGGTTCCCACCGTTCTCACTAGATTTACCTGTTATATTAGGGTTACTCATATGTTGTCCTTACCAGTGGAGCGGTATTGACACCCTTCCAATCAGGGAACAGATTGGACCCCAGCTCAGCTATTATGGCACATTTTGGGCATGTCGTTTAGATGACTACTTCCCACAGTTTCATGTTACAGAATCAAGACTGTCAGATACAGTCAATCAGTCTCAGTAATAGAACTCAGATAGTTCATCAGATTTCAAGACTGTTAGATACAGTACGAAACTCAGATAGTTCCATCAGATTCAGGACTGTCAGATACAGTCACTCATGTTATCAATTATCAGTTATATCAGTTATCAGAATGTCAAGTTATCAGTATTCAGATTCAGTAATTATGTATTCACGGTATCAGTGTCAGTTATTATGTCTCATGCATGTATTCTCACGCTCATGATAGCTAGTCAATTATTATTATTATTTATGCATATGAACCCCATGAATTCAGCCTACCTTACATGCATACCAGTACATTCAGTCGTACTGATGCATTCTTGCTATGGTGTCTTATACCATAGGTCCAGAGACACGAGTTCCAAAGCATCAGTAGATTCCAGACATCAGCAGTCAAAGTTAGCAGTGAGTCTTCATCCTTCGAGGACATGATCATTTACTTATCTTTATTATCTCATTAATTAGTTTATTAGTTGGAGTTAGTTGGGGACATGTCCCATCAAATCCTCATTCAGACAACTCAGTCAGTTAGAGGCTTTCCAGACTATTATGTCCAGTTAGTTCATTTCAATTGTTTTGGGTATTTCATACCCCATTCAGATATTACACTTTTCATCAAATATTATGTTACAATTTGAACCTTATGGCCTTTCAGTTCATATTTCTGCATTATTCCTTATTTTATGCAGTATATAGGTACAGATATCAGTCATGGGTTAGCTTATGGTCCTTCGGGGTCATGATCACCGTGTAGAATTTTGGGTACCAGATTTGGGGTGTTACAAACTTGGTATCAATGCTAGGTTCAATAGAGTCCTAGGAAGTCTAAAAGCCGCATTTAGTAGAGTCTTATACATGGGTGTTTTGCGCGCCACATTTATGTACAGGAGGCTATAAGATGTTTTAGGAATAGTTTCCCTTCTTTCAGTATTCATGTCATGCTAGTGAGCATAATCTCAAGTCAATCTCTCAGTCTAATCTGTTTCCTCTCCTTATTTCAGAACATGCCTCCTAAGAGAAGAACCCAGCTTGTCCAAGAAGATTCCTTGGACGAACATGTTTCTCATGCGGAGTTCAGGGACGCATTCACTACTCTTGCTCAGTCAGTTTCTACCCAGAATGAACGACCAGTTGTCATTCCATCTAACTCAGTGGCTAATTCAGCTGCAATCAGGATTCGGGACTTCACCCAAATGAATCCTCCAACCTTTCTCGGGTCAAAGACGGATGAGGACCCTCAGGAATCCCTGGATCAGGTGCAGAAGGTGATAGACATAATGGGGGTGACTACTATTGAGAGTGATGAGCTAGTTGCATATCAGTTGCAGGATATTTCTCATACTTGGTTCAAGCAGTGAAAGTCAGAAAGGGCAGATGATGCAGGGTCAGTTGAGTGGGAGGAGTTTCGTCTGCTTTCCTTGATAGATTCTTTCCCCTAGAGCTTAGAGAAGCTAAGGTGCTAGAACTCATCAACCTCAGGTAGGGTAATATGACAGTGAAAGAGTATTCTCTTAAGTTTACTCAATTAGCCAGATATGCCCCTTATGTGGTTGCAGATAGTAAGGCAAGGATGAGTAAGTTCGTGTCAGGGGTGAATGATAGCGTAGTTAATGAGTGCAGATCTGCCATGCTGAATAGTGACATGACTTTATCCAGCTTATAACTCATGCTCAGCAGATAGAGGAGAAAAAGATTAAGATGAGGCAAAAGCAGAATAAGAGAGCAAAGACAGGTAGTTTCAACTTTACTCAGCCTAGATCAGAAGGAGGAAATCGTTCTCAGTTTTGTCCTAAGACATCAATTCTATCTCCTTCTACAGCCAGTGCTCCAGTTCCTAAGTTCAGATAGGGTAACAAAGATAGAGCACCAGGCTCTAAGTCCTAGGGTAGTGTTAGTAGTGGCCGCACCTATCCTCTTTGCAAAACTTATGGCAAGCACCATCAGGGTATTTGCAGAGCTGGCGGTGGTATTTTTTTCATTTGTGGCAAACCAGGCCACTGAGTTAGAGACTATCCTCAGCCAGGTCCTTAAGGTCAACAGAATCGCTCCTCAGCTCAGTCTGGTCACCTAAATTAGCAGGATACCACCTCCAGTGCTACTAGGGGCAATGCCCAAATCATATTTATGTTCTCCAGTCCTGACAGGATCAGGAAAATTCTCCTGATGTGGTTACTGGTACGTTACAGATCTTTCATGTGCATATTTATACTTTGATAGATCCAGGAGCTTCTTTGTCTTTTGTCACTCCTTATATAGCAGTTGATTTCAGAATCAGTCCCAAAATTCTAGCAGAGCCCTTTTCAATCTTTACCCCAGTGGGTAAAACCATCATAGCCTAGTGGGTATACAGGAACTGCCCGATTATAATATTTCAGAAAGTCACCTCAACAGACTTAGTCGAATTAGAGATGACTGATTTTGATGTCATTCTCAACATGGATTGGCTTCATTCTTGCTATGCCATAGTCGACTATAGGAACAAAATAGTCCAGTTTCAGTTTCCGAATTAACCCTTCCTTGAGTGGAAGGATAGTGTATCCGCTTTCAGATGTTAGCTTGTTTCCTACCTTCGGGTAAGGAAATTGATATCTAAGGGATATGTTTATCATCTTGTTCATGTTAAGGATTCTAATTCCAAGACTCCCGGTCTTGAATTAGTCCCAGTAGTGAATGAATATTCAGATGTCTTTCCCAAAGATCTTCCAGGAATTCCTCCCAAAAGGGAAATAGACTTTGGTATTGATCTTCTTCCAGATACTCAGCCTATATCTATTCCGCCATACAAAATGGCACCAGTAGAACTTAAAGAACTGAAAGAACAGTTGAAGGATCTCTTAGATAAGGGATTTATCAAACCCAATGTTTCCTCGTAGGGCGCACCAGTCTTATTCATCCTCAAGAAAGACGATTCTCTAAGAATGTGTATAAACTACAATCAACTCAATAAGGTTATGGTCAAGAACAAACATCCTCTTCCTTGAATTGATGACTTATTTGACCAACTTCAGGGTGCCAGCTATTTATCTAAGATAGACCTCAGATCCGGCTATTATTAGCTCAAAGTTAGAGAATGTGACATTCCAAAAATAGCTTTTTGTACTTGGTACAGTCACTTCAAATTTATAGTTATGTCCTTTGGTTTTACCAATGCCCCAGCAGCTTTCATGGACTTGATGAACCGCATGTTCAAGCAGTACTTGGACATGTTTAGCATAGTCTTCATAGATGATATTCTGGTATATTCCTGCAGTGAGCGAGATCATGCAGACCATCTTAGAACAGTACTTCAGTCTCTCGGAGATCATTAGCTATTTTGTAAATTCAGTAAGTGTGAATTTTGGCTAAGCTCAGTAGCATTCCTTGGTCATATTGTTTTCGGTGTTGTCATTAGAGTAGACCCTTCAAAGACCAAAGCAGTAAGAAGTAGTAGGTGCCATCATAAACTGAGAAATTGAGTCGTGACAAGCTTGTGGAATTATTGGAGCGTGTGGTGTTCAAAAATAAGATTATAGTAGACCCAAAGAAGATCGAGGCAGTTCATGATTAGGATAATCTTACTTTTTCTATTAAGGTTAAAAGTTTCATTTGGTTGGCAAATTAATAAAGACAGTTCGTGGATAGGTTTCTTCTATTGCAGAACCACTGGCTAGCTTAACTAGGAAGGATGTCCTATTCCATTAGTCCACTGAGTGTGGGGCAAGCTTTCTAAAACTGAAGGCTTTACTTACTTCGGGTCTGATTTGACTCTTTTAGTTGAGGTCCAGGGTTTTAAGTTGAGGGCCAAGGTTTTATATTTCATTATGACCTTGGTATATTATTCTATATCTTGAGCCGGGGGTCTATCGGAAACAGCCTTTTTACTTCGTCAAAGGTAGCAGTATGGACTGTGTATATTTTACCCTTCCCAGGCCTCACTTTGTGAGAATACACTGGGACTGTTGTTGTTGTTTTTGTTGTTATTGTAGGTGTTGGTTTGGGTTGTTTTCAGATGCAGCAAGGTCGAGTGACAGCATATGCTTCTAAGAAGTTGAAAGTGCATGAATGCAACTACCTCACCCATGACTTGGAGTTGGAGATGGTAGGTTTATGCTTAATATTTTAAGGCATTACGTGTTCATTCAAGATATTCTCCAATCATCATAGTCTTTAGTATGTTATAATCTAGAAGGATTTTAATTTAAGGTAGCATAGGTGGGTAGAATTTCTAAAGGATTCTGACATTTTCATTTTATACCATCCAAGCAAGGAAAATATTGTGGCAGATGCCTTAAGCTAGAAGGTGATGAGTATGGGGATTTTTGCTTTCCTTTTAGTTTCAGGGTGAATTTTGGCCTTAGACATCTAGTCTTAAAACAATATATTGATTTGACTTGATATTTTTTACCCTAGGAGAATTTTTTCCAGTGTTAAGACTCAGTATACTTTGTTAAAGTAGATTCAAGGGTGGCAATCTGAGGATAGTCGATTATATGGCATTCAAGATCAGGTGTTGTAGGGGTGAGGCCAAGAAGGCCAGCTTTAACATGTGTCTTGAGATTTGAGAGTTTTATTTGCATTCGAGGGTTGGTGATTTGATTCAGCTGATATTGCAGGAGGCTCATTGTTCTAAATATTCCATTCATCCTAGGGCATCAAAGATGTATAAGGATCGGAGGAAGCATTACTAGTGGTGCGGTATAAAAAGGGATATAATACACTTTGTATCTCAGTGTTTATGTTGTCAGCAGGTGAAGTTAGAGCACTTGAGGCCTAATGGTGTTCATCAGCGGCTACCCATTCAAGAGTGGAAGTGGGAGCAGATTACTATGAGTTTTGTGTTTGGTTTACCACAGACTGTTGGTTTTTTAAAAAAAAGATGTGGCAGCAAAAAAAGGGTTAAAATGGCTCTCAATGGATTGAAATCTTTCAATAGATTTCAATAAGCTTTCAACATCTTTCAATAAGGTTTCAATAATTTTATTACGCATTAAGTATCTTTAAATAGCCAACAAAACATAAAAAACTGCATAATTTAAAATTTAAAACAACCTAAATTATCTCAACAACTAAACAAATTAACAAATATTTAAAATTCAAATTCATCTTAATCTAAATAACTTATTTTGCTAAAAACTAGTGCAGTAACTTAAAGCAATTTCCAACACTCCTCCTTTGCTTTAGTTACTGTGATTTAAAACTGCTCCTTTTCAATTTTTGCTCTGGCAGTGGATGCTGAATTTTTTAATTTTTTTTAACTTGCACATCTTTTTTATGTTGATCTTTCTCTTTTTTCTTTTTCTTCTTTTGATTCTTTGTTGAAAACCCATCAATAGTCTTGTGTTGTTTGAAAATACTTTCATAGACTTTGCAAAATATTGTAAGGAATTTTCATTCATCAAAACATCACATAAAGCATAGGTTTCAAGATATGATTTCTTCAGAGAATAAATTTGATCATTTTTGTCTGTGAAAATTTTTGCAACACTCAATGAGAGACTGTTGCTTGACATCTTTTTGGCTTAAAGTAGCCCTATGCTTTGAAAATAAGCACGGGTTGAAAAAGGTAGCCCTGATGGGTTAAAATGGAGCCCTTACAGATTAAAAAGATAGCCCTTACGGGTTAAAAATGGTATGGTAGCACTTTGGAAGAACACACAGATCCCGTAAGATCAATGAGGCTCTTGATACCACTGTTGATTTTTTAAAAAAAAGATGTGGCAGCGAAAAAGGGGTTAAAATGGATCTCAATGGATTAAAATCTTTCAATAGCTTTCAATAAGGTTTCAATAATTTTATTACGCATTAAGTGGCTTTAAATAGCCAACAAAACATAAAAAAACTACATAATTTAAAATTTAAAACAACCTAAATTATCTCAACAACTAAACAAATTAACAAATATTTAAGATTCAAATTCATCTTAATCTAAATAACTTATTTTCCTAAAAACTAGTGCAGTAACTTAAAGCAATTTCCAACACAGACTTCTAAAGGTTCTGATATAATTTGGGTCACAGTTGTTTGGTTGACCAAGTCTACTCATTTTCCTCCTATTTAGTCTTCCTACAATGTCGTGAAATATGCTCGAATCTATGTTTAAGAGGTGGTTCATCTTCACGAGGTGCCAATGTCCATTATTTTGATAGAGATTCCCAGTTCACCACTAGATTTAGAAGAACTTTTTTGGAGGAATTAAGTATCCAGGTTGATCTTAGCACAACTTTTCATTCCCAAACTAATATTCAGTGTTATCAAACTATTCAGGTTCTAGAGTACATGCTTTAAGAATGTGTTATAGACTTTAGAGGTCAATAGGACCAATTTCTAGCATTTTAATTTTTTCTTATAATAATGGTTACCACTTTAGTGTCCAGACTGCTCTATTTGAGGCATTGTATAGTAGGCCATTTGAATCTCCATTCAATGATAGGTTGCAGGCATCTCAGAGTAGGCAAAAGAGTTATGCTAACTGTAGGCTTTGAGTATTAGAGTTTGGAGTTGGTGACCATGTGTTCCTTTGAGTGTTGCCTATGAGGGCGTGATGAGAGTCAGGAAGAGAGGCAAGCCCAATGCTAGGTACATCAGGCTATTAGAGATTCTACAATGAATTAGTGATGTAGCATATAAGTAAGCCTTGCCACCATTATTTTATTTTATTCACCATGTTTTTGTGTATTGACTCTTCAATGTTACATTCCATATGAGTCTCATATGCTACAATGGGATTCGGTTCAGTTGGATGATAGTTTGACTTACAAGGAGAAGCTAATTGATATTCTATCTAAACATGTTAGATGATTGTAATCTAGGGATATTCTGATATGCTATGGTCACATAGATCTTTCAACACTTAAAATAATGAAAATATGCAAGTTACTTAGGTCTTTTTGTTAGATGTGATATGTTTTGTATTTTGTTTTGTAGGAAATCAAAATGTTAGATGCAAGTTACTAAAGTGGGCACCTATGGCCCATATATTCTACCTACGAGGCGTAGGTGCCAGAGTATGTATCAGAAAAGCTGAGAAATAGAGAATCAAAAGCAAAAAAAGTTGACCCTGCCGCCTATGGAAGGCATCTACGGTCCATAGGTGTCAGAAGTTGTCTCATGAAAGCCAAGTCTAGAGAGTATTCAAAAGAGTATGAGGCCCTATGACCTACGTGGTACCACCTACGGTTCGTAGGTGCCACCTATGGCCCGTATGGCCCAGTAAGTGGCCACCGACATCGATTTTTTTTCAGGAGTTGTTTCCTAGGATTTTCTTGTATTCTATATATACCTTTTTGACATTTTTTAGTTAGTTTATGCACTCTTGATACTTAAAAACATATATTTGATTTGAGGATTAGATTTTGATCTTGGGATTGTTTTGTTATCGATTTTTGTTGATTTTTCAATTTAAGACTTTAGGTTTTATTCATTGATTATTGTGATATTGTTTGAATGCTTTCAATTAAGAATTCCCTTGATCGTTCACAACAATAAGTGGCTAATTCCCTTATCTAGGCATGTAGGAACCCTGGCTGGGTAACAAAGTAGGGGAAGTGTTCAATGTTTGTAGATTGTTATTGTTGCATGCATTGTGGTTTTCTTCAATTTTATTGCTTTCCTAACAATTGCAAATGTTAGGACCCAGCCTGTATTCACTACGAACCCGAGAGGGAGGTAGAGATTAGGAAAAATAGATCACAATAGTGATTTGGGGTTAATTTCTGAAATAAACTTATCTGCATTATCTACTTAAGACGATTAACATTCATCTAATCAACTTAAGACCGAGAGAAGATAGTTGAAACTGGGGTCCAATGTAAGGGTTAGTAAGTCGGTGCTCTGAGACCAAGAGGAGATAAGTGAAATTCACCAAACTGTATTGATATGCGGTTGGTCATACCTAACTTACCAGATTCTACATGCGCAGCAGTTTGATAGTTAGATTGAGCACAAGAATCCTATAGAGTTAGAATCCAAGGAAAACACAAGCCTAGTGTTCATTTTTTACCATTTACAATCAAAGCATTTGAGTTCGGTTACTATTTACAACTACAAACCACCCATTTACTTTCAATACTACCCATTGATTCCAGCAAATGAGAGATATAATTCCATGATTTCCTTGCGATTTGACCCCAACCTTATTGGGTTACAATATTTTGCATCGACTGCTTTAGCCTTGTTTAGAGGCGTAGCTTTGGGATTTTGGCATTGTTGCCAAGGAATACAGTGTGATTATTGATTAAAGATTGTTCAAGTTTTTGGGTTTTATTTTCTATTTTTAGTTGGGTGTACACCGATGTATACCTAACACCAGGAGTCAAGGCAATCCCTTACTCCCACTAATCCTAACCCATAGAGAATTTTACATCCACATCGTACAATGACAGAACACGTACGTGACAGAAAACTTAAAGGGGTTTGGGATGATTCTAATATTGTGTCTCCTTCTATTGAAGATGATTAGGGCATTGCTAATCAAAGAACTGAGCAGTTATGAGCAGTAGCAGCTAACCTGATGAGGGATGCTAAAGCACAGTGTATATCTCGAGAGGTAGATCTAGTTAGGTAGAGAGAAGAAGAAGATCATCGAGAAGCACTCAGCAAAAATTAAGATAGAGCTAAAGGCTGTAGATTTCAAGTAATCCTAGACTACCAGTACTTACCTCCATATGATGATCTAGAGAAGTATATGGGATATGTTGATCCTGATTATGAGAGCCTTCATTCCTTCTGCTTTGCCACCAGGTGTTAAGTTTGACATTACTAGTGCTATGATCCAACTCTTGAACCTAAAAGGTGTGTTTGCGATCTTGGACATGGATGACGCAAACATGCATCTTGCAAATTTTATTGGGATCTGTACTTTATACACTATACATGGGGTCGATCATGAAGAACTCAGACTAAGGTTGTTCCCCTTTTCATTGACTAGTGAAGCTTCATTATGGTTGTGGGAACTTCCTCGAGGTTTGATTACTAATTGGAATAACTTGTGTAGGAAGTTTTTAAATTTTTCTTCCCTCCAGTCAGAATATTGTAATTGAAAGATGAGATATATAATGTCAGGCAACTACATTCTGAGTCTATGTATAAGGTATGGTTTCGGTTTAATAAAAAGTTGAGCATGGTACCCAATCATCGCATTTCAGGGACTAATTTGCTTGAGATATTTTATCGATCCCTGACTATCAATTCCCAAGCTATGGTAGATACGAACACTGGTGGAGCATTTATGCATCTACGCTAGGAAGTAACATCAGATATTTTAGACCAGATCTCTATCACCAACCAAGGGTAGCATACTCAGAAGGCGGAGAAAGGTGCTGGCACTTATGCCATTAGGGCTTTTATCGAGCTTAGAGTGGTTGATAATTTTACGGCATAATAGATTATGCAGCTTAGAACTGACATTAGGATCCTTACTAAGAAGTTTGCAACAATGAATTCTAATAAGGTAAATGCAGTAGGTTCGCAGGGTAAAGCCTTTAAATCTTATGATTCTGATTTAGAAGAAGAGTCCTAAGTATCAAGATCGCAAGTTGGCGGATTTTTTAGCCAAGGGGAAAGGAAACCAAGGTTGAAACTATCATGGAGATAGGTACAGAGATCAGAGTAGAGAGTGTGATAGTGATTGGAGAAGAAAGGATCACTACAAGGAGAAAGGGGATAGGTATATTCCACCAGGCAGTTATGATACTGAGTCGAGGATGGAGGCTATGTTTTCTAAGCTTGTTAAGGGTCAGAAAATTTAGGAAACTTTCCTTAAGGGGATTAAGGAAGACATCTCAGGATTGACCCAAAAGGTGGACATACTACTGCGATAAAAAAATTAGAGCAGCAATTTGGGTAAATGTCTACAACTTTGAATCAAAGGCAGTCGGGTACCCTTCTAAGCAACAAAATTCAAAATTCTAAGAATGACGGTCATTGTCTAGCTATCACCACTTGGAGTGGTAAGTCTATTGTTGATCCCTCTTTGCCTACTGTTGATGATCCAAGGAATAATAGTGATGTGGTAGATGAGACACTTGAAGCTGAGTTAGAGAAGGAGACAGGTGTTGATGGTAGTGCTGAGAAGGACAAGGGTAAGGGCAAGGTCGATGATCCTGTAGTAAAGTTAATTCCACGACGTCCCCTACCTTTTCCTCAAAGTATGAAGCAGAAAAAAAAAGGTAAGTTAAATAAGTTTATGGCCTTGCTGAAAGAATTGAGCTTGAACATTCCTCTTCTTGAGGCTCTTGAGCATATGCCTAGTTACGCCAAGTTTATGAAAGAGTTGGTGACAAAGAATAGAGTTGTGAGTATTGAGGATATTAGTGTGGTGCATCATGATAATGCAATCATGTCGCGATCTCTGGCAGAGAAGAAGGAGGACCCCGAAGCTTTTAATATTCTGTGTGCTATTGGGCCCTTCAACATCAAATGGGTTTTGTGTGACTTGGGATCCAGTATCAATCTAATACTTTTAGTAGTGTACAAGAAGTTAGGGTTAGAGGCACCCAAACCTATATCTATAAAGTTATTAATGGTTGACCAATCTGTGAAGAAACTGGTGGGTATTTTGTGTGATGTATTAGTGAAGGTGGCATCTTTAATATTTCCAGCTGATTTCATAATTCTTGACTGTGAGATGGACTTCTAAACACCTATTATATAGACCCTTCCTAGCCACGGGTAGGGTGTTTATTAGAAATTATGAGTTGTTAGTAGGGAGTCATAATCTGGCAAGTAGAGGATAAAATTGGGTTCCTGACCATGACTCAAGACATGACTCGTGGTCAGACCTCACGAATCGTGACCTAAGTCATTGGGATTGCTTTCAGGTGACTTCCAGACAGTTTCTAAGGGGTTTTTTGGTCTTTTTCTACTCTTTTAACCCCAAAACTACATTGTTTAAGTTATTTTAAGAAAGAATAAAATGCCAAAACAACTCTAAATCCCTCAGTCTTAACACAACACCAAAATTTCTCAAGAGACATGCGATTTTCTACTCTTCTAAAGCAAGAAATTGGGGTTTTCATCTTCAAGTCCAAATCTCCAAAACTTCAATTCAAGAATTGAAAGTAATTAGGTATGTGGGAATTATTAAGTATCTTTTTTCATCCTCATACCCAAATTATGATTTTTATTCATGAATTTTATGATTTTCATAATCTAGGGCTTTTACCCAATTGTTATTCTAAGATTAAATCCAATCCCCCCATGGTATAATTTTCACTCATAAGCATGTTTCAATGATAATTCATGGATTCTTAGGTCCATATTATATCATTCATGTTATTCTCATTCCCATGTATGACTTACATGATATTACCCTAAATTTCAAGCATATGATTAAGATATATGAGTTTTTCCTAATTTCTTCAAATTATTTTGTGATTAAACCATGAATATATGTTTTTCGATAAAAATGGAATCCTCCTATGTTCAAGAATCATGAATTTACACATTATGATCAGTTGTTGAATTTTTGGGCCAAAATTGTAAATTTTCTTTGAATGTTAGTTAATATTTTCATGAATAGATCTAGTGGGTTACAAACACCCGATGCCTAGGAAATCAGACATACATCAGTTTTTACGGTTCCAAATACTTTAGATTATACTTGCACTATTATTTTAAAAATACCATGACTTGAGCATACCAGTTATTAGTGCATGTACTAGTTTATACTTCTTTGTCTTTCAGTTGGGAGTAACACTTAGCATCGAGTGAATGCAGGGATGGCATCTCCCCCGTCCAATTAGGCAGAGCCATTAGTAGCAATCCTAAGTTCCAGAACTATATTTTCAGCATAGGTTATGAGGAGTCACCCATCAGTTTTGGCTTGACACCCTCTTAAGGGTCACGCGTCAGTTTAGGCTTGACATCCTAGTCTTTCGGGATGTTAGATTAGTGGATCCATGCTAGTCAGTATTGGTACCCTTAGAAAGGTATCGATACCCTTCCAATTAGTGTTACAGTTTGGACCTCGATTAGTTCAACACCCTTCCAATTAGTATTACAAGTTAGACCTCGATTATCTCAGATTGTATTATATCAGTTATAGTTAGCTTCCACAGTCTTCAGTTCAGTTATTCAGACTATGTTCAGTTCAGGTTTGCATGACTAAGTATTCAGTACCTCATTCATCCAGTTATTTAGATTATTTCAGTACATATTTATACTTGGTCTTGCATTCGATTTCCATGTTCATGCATTCATGCTTAGTATATTTGTATTTTCAGATCATCAGTTTATGTATAGTTGATGCTTCAATTCAGATATGCATGACCTTGTATTCAGTTATTCAGTTTTATAAAATACATGTTTAGACTTGGTCATGGCATCAGTTCACATCCCACAATTTTAGACCCAGAATTCATACTTGACCCTTAGTATAGTTTTATAGCATATTCAACTTTAACTTGAGATTAAATAGAGTATTCATGTTTTTACTGCCTCCTAGTTTACAGAAAAATTTTATCTTGTGATTTAGAAATTTCACTATGTGTTACAGCTTTTACGTATAGAACTATTTTAAAGGCATATTTCAGCAAATGACCTATGTCTTCAGTTTTAAAGCGTGTTTTAAGTATTTTAATGACTAGTGCATATCTCATATACTAAGTATATTCCAAAGTACTGATAGCATACCTCTGCTTCCTATATTTTTCATATGATGTAGATTCAGGTGCCTATTACAAGATCATAGTCGAGCAGATCTTAGCATTCATCCAGCAGGTGATTAGTTCTCTTAATTCGAGGACTCAAGTCAGTTATAATTCTAGTATTTCATTTTATTATTCATATGTATTGATTAGGTAAAGTTGGGGTCATGTTCCAGATACCTACGGTCAGTATTAGTAGAGGCATCATAGATAGTCAGTTAGAGTCATTGTATGTCATTTCAGTTCCCCATTCTTTTAGATTACAGTGTTGTAAACTTTGAAATGATAATGTTTTGAAATAGATTATGTCATGATTATGCTTCTGCTCAGCAAATTTAGATTTTATATATTTTTTAAATTAGTTTCTCAAGCATCATGCTAGTACATGGATTAGCTTGGGATGACTTGTGGTTCTAAGCATCATATTACAACTAGGGGTAGTCTCTGTTCATGACACAGGAGAGCCTCTGATACCATTTGTAACAGACCAATCCACTAGTGACATTGTCCATTTTGCGCCCAGGCCCGCATGACTTTAAAATATGTCACTAGAGTGAAAGACATGTTTACTTATATACCTAGCATCTCTCTTATTTTTGCCAATGTGGGATTCCTTATCCTAAGTTGGGGTGTTACAGAAAAACAACTTGAAAGGAATTTATTTATACATATGTGAGAAAATACTTATTTCTCTTCCTTTTATCTCACCTTCTCTCATGAACTATGAACTTTCTAGAGTTGGAAATCATCCACAAGGGATATCCCATTCATCAATGATTCTAAATAATGTAATTAATAGTAATACAAAATATTATTTGTACCCTTATGAGGAAAATGTCATTGGATTTAAGCATTATTCCAAAATATCCAAAGTACAATATGGAGGGATGACATAGTATAAGGCACCCAGGTTTGTCTAGTTATCCAATCACATTCTTGAGTGTCCATAGTTAAGTTCCACCCTATCATCTGATTAAAACATTCTCTAACTTCTAACATATGTTTCCACAACTGTGAACCTCTCTGTCACTCTACTATATGAGTTCTAAACCACATATAGTATTTGTTCCATGTATAATTAGTCCATGTGGATTTTCTGGTTCTAAAATTACACCACAACTTTGCAAACAAAGTTGTATATACATTAAAAATTGATCTAAACCCAAGGACACCTTCCTATTTGTGAAAACACATAATTGTCCATAAGCCCGGTGTTTGTGTCTCCCCCTTCATTGTTGCTCTAGAAAATCTTGCAAATAGCTTATGAAGATCATGGATAGAAAATTTTAGAGGATTGAAAGTTAATATAAATAAATAGGTAAACTTTGCAAAACATTATTTATCAAGATAACCTTACCACCAAATAAGAATACTTCACTTCAAGGCTTGGAGTTTTTTGTCACTTTTTAACGAGATCGGTGAAATGAGATTTCCCCATCCTTACATGACTAATAATAAGCCTCGGATATATAAAAGGAAACGTTTATAAAACCTTGTAAATGATACTATGAATACTCAATGCTTAGTATGAAAAACAAAATCTAAAACTTGAACTCTTAGGCTCACACGAGAGAGTTCATAAGTCTTGAACCCAGTCCACAAATTATGGATCAACTCGAGGAAACCATGTTTCATTTTTTCCACCTCTTAGTCTACAATGACTCACAGTATGAGTTGTAAATTTGAACCATGAGTTGTGGTATGACTCATGGAACCCTTTCTAAGACTTGACAAGATCCCCTTAAAACCCTATCACAATACAAACCGTGAATCTATCCACAAACCATACTATTGAGTTATTTAAGTGGTTCACACGTTTGAAAACCTCCCAGGGATACACTAACAATACCACAAATCTTGAAATGGGCCACTAGTCATGAAGTAACTCATGTAACCCTATCCCAAAAGTTTTAGCAATATTTTTGAAAGGGTAATACCGACTTTACCTTACCATAATACTCTATCACATGATGTTTTTTCCACCAAAAGGTATACATCTAAGATTTTTAAGTTCATTCTTTCTTTATTCTCTCAAGAAAAATTCTAAATCAAATAAAGAAATCTAGGGTTTCAGTTTAGCAAGTTTTTCAAGTTTAGTTGTCTTCTTCAGGAATGCAAGATTTTAGAGATAGATTTACTTCATCCTCGATACAATTTATTTCAAGATATATGAAATTATGTTTAATGCTAGAGCTTATTCTCAAACAGTTAAGAGTGATTTCTTTATATGCTTAACTTGATTTCTATGGAAGAGGGTTTCCCATGATCTTATGATTCACTATACAAAACTTATTTTGTGCATTAAACTTATGCTTTAAAACTTATTTATGAATTACGATATATTGAAAAGATATTATTTTATATACATGATTTACTGCATAAGGTTTATGACATGAAATTAAGTATAGGCTCATCACAACACAGTTTTAAAGATGTGCTGAGCACAAAGTCAAGTTATGATTTAGCTATATTACATAGTAATAGTATGTTTTGGGAGGATTATTTAGAACTGGGAGAAAAAGGGCTCAGGTAATCCAAGTCCCATAACTATATTGCCACTATAGGTTTCACACAAGAGGCATCATTACAGGATCCTTATGTGCATGGTTCTATACCTTGGCCAGTTTGAAAAACTTGTCTAGTTAGGGTATAAGATATTGGTCACCATGAGCTTTCATGATGTTTGACGGTAATGAGAAACTCCACAATAGCATAAACTTTATGAAATTTACTATTTTTATGCTCATGAAATACTTCTATGCATGCTTTATCCCTTACACTTTTCATCTTAGGTTTTTCTTTGTTTTAAGCTACTCACTATATGCTTTCATGATCAGTCATTTCATTTACATTATATATATAAATATATATATGTATATATATACATACATACTTTTATGCCAATGTATTGACTGCGTTTTGTGCTTTAGGTTTTATATAATGTAAATTCATGTACTCGAACTTAAGGTTTATTGCTAATTTCAAGTAACCTAGGGTTTTTATAAATCAGTGTCTAGTAGACTCCTGCTTATCAGTGTGAATTGCTCCCAATGAGCCAGCCTTTGAGTGGTCCAGAAATTCTGTATCTCCCAAGAGTCATTTCATATCCTATCTTAAAGCTAGGAAATTGATATCCAAGGATTGCATCTATCATTTGGTTCGAGTTAAAGATACTAAGTCCGAGACTCTGATCGTTCAATCAATCAGCGTTGTTAATGAGTTTCTCGATGTTTTTCCGGAAGATCTCCCAGGGGTACCTCCCGATAGAGAGATAGAATTCAGGATTGATCTTCTTCCCGATACACAGCCTATTTCTATCCCTTCGTATCATATGGCCCCCGCAGAACTTAAGGAGTTGAAAGAGTAACTCAAAGATCTTCTAGATAAGGGTTTCATAAGGCCTAGTGTATCTCCTTGAGGTTCACCCATTCTATTCGTGCAAAAGAAAGATGGTTCATTGCGGATGTGCATCGACTATCGTCAGCTTAACAAGGTCACAGTCAAGAACAAGTACCCTCTTCCTAGAATTGATGACCTGTTTGATCAGCTGCAAGGTGCTAGCTATTTCTCTAAAATAGACTTGAGATCCGGTTATCACTAGCTTAAAGTTAGGGAGTGTGATATTCCAAAGATAGATTTTTGCACCCGTTATGGTCATTTTGAGTTCCTGGTCATGTCCTTTGGGATAAAAAATGCCCCAGCAACTTTTATGGACCTCATGAATTGGGTGTTCAGACAGTACCTAGATATATTTGTTTTTGTGTTCATAGATGATATTCTTGTATACTCCCAAAGTGATCATCTCCGAGTAGTCTTGCAAACCCTTAGAGATCATCAACTATTTGCCAAATTTAGCAAGTGCGAATTTTTGCTAAGGTCAGTTGCTTTTCTGGGTCATATTGTTTCTTCTGAAGGTATTCGAGTTGATCCTCAAAAGATAGAAACTGTGAAGAATTGGCCTAGACCTATTTCCCCGTCGGATATTAGGAGTTTATTGGGTCTAGATGGTGTTGAGGGTTTCTCTTCTATCGCGTCTCCTTTGACTCAGTTGACCCAAAAGAAAGTTAAATTCATGTGGTCTAATTCCTGCAAGAAGAGTTTTCAAGAATTGAAGACTCGACTCTATTCGGCCCCTGTGTTGACCCTTCCTAATGGTGTAAATGATTTTGTGGTGTACTGTGATGCTTCTAGAGTTGGGTTGGGTTGCGTGTTGATGCAGAAGGGTAAGGTTATAGCCTATGCCTCCTGGAAGATGAAGTCACACGAGAAGAATTACCTGACCCATGACCTTGAGTTAGCTGCAGTGGTTTTTGCCTTAAAAATCTGGAGACACTATTTGTATGATATTCATGTTGATGTCTTTACGGATCATAAGAGTTTGCAGTATGTGTTTACACAGAGAGAGTTAAATCTTCAACAGAGGCGATGGTTAGAATTGCTAAAGGATTATGATATGAGTGTGTTGTATCACCCGAGCACTCATTCAAGAGTAGTTCCGAGTCTTCTCTAGTTTCGGAAGTAAAGGAGAAGCAAGATATGGATTCTTATTTGGTCAAACTGAAAAAGTCAGTTAAAGACCAAAAGGTGGAGGTTTTCTCCCAAGGGGGAGATGGTGTATTGAGATTTCAGAATAGATTATGTGTGCCTGATATTGATGATTTAAGGCAGAGAATTATGGCTGAAGCGCATGGCGCGCGATATTCTATTCATTCTGATGCTACCAAGATGTGTCGCGATTTGCGGGAAATCTATTGGTGGAATGGTATGAAAAAGGATATAGCGAAGTTCGTAGAGAAGTGTACAACTTGCCAACAAGTTAAGATAGAGCACCAAAGACCCGGTGGAATGATGCAAGAATTCAGTATTCCTACTTGGAAGTGGGAGGAAGTGAATATGGATTTTGTGACTGGTTTACCTCCTTCTCAACATCATCATGATTCGATTTGGTTCATTGTAGACAGGTTGAATAAGTCCATGCATTTCTTTCCGGTGCATACATCTTTCACCTTTGAGGACTATGCTAAGTTGTACATTCGAGAATTAGACAGGTTGCGTGGAGTTCCTTTGTCTATTATCTCTGGCAGGGGTACTCAATTAACTTCTCATTTTTGGAGGGCTTTTCAGAAGGGTCTCGGTACCCAAGTTCATCTTAGTTCCGTTTTTCATCCGCAAATCGATGTTCATGTTGAGAGGACCATCCATACCTTGGAGGATATGTTGAGGGCATGTGTTCTTGATTTCAAAGAAAGTTGGGATAAATATTTGCCATTGATTGAATTCGCTTATAACAATAGTTTTTATGTTAGCATTGGAATGGCTCCATTTGAAGCTTTGTATGGGAGGAGATGTAGGTCACCTATAGGTTGGTTTGAAATGGGTGAAGCCACTGTGATTGGACCTGATGTTGTGTTTGAGGCTATGGAGAAAGTTAAGCTGATTCGAGAATGGTTGAAGACATCCCAAAGTCGTCAAAAGTCTTATGAAGATGTGAGAAAAAGAGCTCTTAAATTTAAAGTTGATGATTTGGTCTATCTAAAGATTTCATCCATGAAAGGGGTGAAAAGATTTAGTAAGAAAAGGAAGCTTAGTCCCCGATACGTTGGCCCTTATAGAGTTTTGCATCATGTTGGGAAAGCAGCTTATGAGATTGAATTGCCTGCCGAGTTGTCAGTTGTCCATTCTGTCTTTCACATATCTATTCTTAAGAAGCACATTGGTGACTCTGTTGTTGTTGATCCATCAAAAAGCTTTGATGTTCAGGATAGCCTTTCGTATGATGAAGTTCCGGTTGAAATCCTAGATTATCAAGCTCGTAGTCTAAGAAATAAGAAAGTTCCCTTGGTGAAGGTTCTGTGGTGAAATTAATCTGTCGAGGGTGCTACTTGGGAAGCAGAAGCAGATATGCGATCCAAGTAACCTCACCTCTTTTCTGTGAGTTCGGAGCAAGCAGAAGGTATTGTTCTTTCTTAATTCCGCCCTTTTTCTTATTAAAGATTCAGCTGTGTGTCTACTTCCATCACGAATTCGTGCATTTTGTATGCTATCCGAAGGTATAAAGTTAAGTAAGCCCTTTGAGTGAGTCGTTCTAGCTATACATCCTCATTTTTTTTCTCTTGTTCTTGGCCTGTCTGGCAACATTCGAGGATGAATATTTCCAAGGGGGAGAGATTGTAATACCCCGAGATTCTAACTAATAGTGTAACCATGACTCAAGCTCATGAGAAATAAATTATAATGTTTTGGTTGTTTTCTGATCAAGGGTGATGTGTATTAAGGCCTCAAAGATGTCCTAGAGATTAGGTGAATCAAAACATTCCTTACCGATTGAATTCTTGAGAAGGATATTGCCATATTCAACTTCAAATGAGCATATCTCTCGTTATACTACTAATTATTGAGCTCATGACCTACTAAAAGATAGATAATCGAATTAGCTTCCCAACAATACCAATTTCGCCAAAATCCAGTATCGGAGCAAAGAGTGATGCCCATTTTACTCAGCATGTCAGGCTGGAAAACTGAGTGACGACATTCGTGATAAGCTGTCACAAGCGTGACGACTTATCACCAATGTCGTCAGCCTTAGCCAGATTTCCACCCCCAGTGATGACATTTTGTGATAAGTTGTAACGAGTGTGACTACTTATCACCAATGTCGTCAACCTTAACCAGAAAATAATAAATTCCACCCTTTTGTGACGACATTTCGTGATGACTTATCACCAGTCTGACGACTTGTCACGAATGTCGTCAGCTATTTTTTTAGAAATTAAGGGACATTTTTGCAAGGGTATTTTGGTCTTTTCCCATCTTTTGGAAGCCTCTATAAATATGAGAATCCTCATCCAAACCCTAATTTCTCCAATTTCTCTTTCAATTCTCTTAAGAAATATATCTAGGGTTTCAATAAAGATTATTAATCTTCCAAAAATCATCCATAAATCTTCAAGATTTCTTCAAGAACCAAGTTCCTCATAGTGTAGGCTTTAAGAATTATTTATTACAAGTTCGGATAGAGTCTCAAGCACTAGAGTTCATCCAATTTCAAAGATTAAGGTATGTGGGGTTTGAACAAGAACACTTCTTTCGTTCTTGTGCCCAAAGATTTAATTTCTACTATTGAATTTCATGAATTTGCAAGTGGGTTTACACCCAAATTACTTTATTAATGATTTATGAGATTTGAGTTGTTCAAGTTTAATATACAAGATTATTTCATTATTTTATTTCTTAAATTGAGAACTTATACCATGAGTTGAATATTGTTATTATGAATTGATGATTTCCGAATGATATGAGATAAGTGTCATGATTTAAGCTTTTCTATGAGAAGTTTGATTATTGAATATATATTGATTTTTGAGCTTGAGAGTCAAGAATGAGTTCTTTGATGTTTTCTTGAAGTTTTTGACATTTGATATGAGTTAATGAGCAAGTACACTTGATGTTGAGAAAGATTGTTTGAGTCGAGTTAGGAATCCACAATTATTTTGATTTAAAGATGAGAAATATTTATGATTTGGTCTCTATGGTAGACCCTTGAGTTGATTATGGTGGATTTTCTAACGCGTTCTGAGCTTAAATCTGGGAGTAGTATTTAGCACCGAGTGGGAAGTGTGGGTTTAGCGCATCCTACTTCCTCAGAACTACGTGCCACCGTAGGATTAAGATTAAGGGCCAAAGGCCAAGATAGTGATCACTAAAGTTAAGGTTCTACTCCGATGGCAAGGATAGAACAACTCTCCCCAACGTGGGAAAGACGTTGGACTCCATGTAAGCTCACATGGCTTATGTCGGTTATAAGAAACTCCTAAGTCCATAATAGTCCAAGTTTCATGAGTTACCGAGTCACTCTAAGTCATGAGTCAAAGAGTTTGAGTTGAGTCCAATGGTTTATGAGATTTAAGAAGCAAGTGTTATTATTGATGATTTATGGAAACTATGCTTCAGGTAATTCAAACGAAGAGAGTCATTAGTGTCAGCATGCATGATTTTCTTATACACTTATGATATTATTTAAAATATTGTCTGCACCCCCACATACTCAGTACATTCCCAAGTACTGATTCACATACTCTTCTGTGTTCTATACTCCCTCGTGATATAGGTTTAAGTGCTCAGTCTCAGCGGCGACAGTGATTTTTGAGTACCTCCATCTACATTCCTGCAGTTGGTGAATCCTCATGGTTCAAGGACCTATGTGCCTGACTTTTGATTTTACTAGCAGATGATTACTTCTTTCCAGTTCAGTACGAGTTAGTTGGGGATCTATCCCAATGGCTCCTCAGTCTTATATAGAAGAGGCTTGGTCAGACTAAAGTAAAGTGTCATTATGGACAAAATTTCAGTATTTTGGTTGTACATGCTAGTTTCTTATCTTATTCCAGTATGTTCATGATATGTCATTCTCTCTTATTTTAGCATGATTATTGTCAAAGTGAGTTCTAGAAGTGATGACAGGCTTACAGGGTTAGCTTGAGGCCGCGTGTGGCCTTAAGCACCATGTGATATCTCAGGATGGGATCTTGGGGCGTTACAGAGGGTAAGCTGTAAAACCAATAATTAGAGACCTAGACATAGCTCAGCTTATGATTCATGTTTGGTAGGTCAAAGAGGAAAAGTAGAATTAGAGGGAATAGAACCAGAGTTAAAGAGCCAAGATAGCCAACCATGAGTAAAGTCAACAGAGGGCCGAGAATGAAAACCAAAATTCCTTTCATAAAAATTTATTATGGTCAACCCCATATTTATCTAGTGCACTAGATCCCAGATTCAAAAATGATCATGAACTCACGGCTTCAGGCCCTCAGTCTCAAGGAAGCATTGCAAAGAGACCTTAATATACTTTTTGCAAAAAGTGTGGAAGGAACTATCAGAGTGAATTTCTCTATGAGTAGGGATGGTTGTTTTGGATACAAATAGTAGGGTCATATTTATAGGTATTGTCCATTGTCTAGGTAGGGAAATAGTGGTAATAGAGCCTAGACTACCTCATCGACCCCGATAGGTCATAGTACTCAGAAAGGTAATACTTTAGGTTTTGTTAGTTGTTAGAACCATTTCTTTGCTTTATCCAGCCATCAAGATCGGGAGATTTTCCCCAATGTTGCTACTGGTATGTTGAACTTTCTTTCTCTCAATGACTATGCTTTGTTAGATTTGGGAGCTACCATATAATTCATAACTCCTTATATTGCTACAAAATTCAAAACTAGTCCCTAACAAGTTCTAGAGCCTTTTTTTCTTTCTACCCCTGTTTGTGAGTCTATCTTAGCTAGATGAATCTATAAAAATTGTATCATGTCAATTCTTCACAGAGATAGCACAGCCAATCTAGTAAGTTAGACATGGTAGATTTTGATGTCATATTAGGCATGGACTAGTTATATTCATGTTATGCTTTAGTAGATTTCAAAACTCGAATTGTGAAATTTTAGCTTTTTTTATGAAAGTCGTGCCAAAAGATCATTTAATCTCTTATCTTAAGGATAGAAAAATGATTTCCAAAGGTTGTATCTACCATCTAGTTTGGGTTAAAGATTCCAATATTAAAACCTTTTCTCTTTAGTCAATTCCTATATTTAATGAGCTTCCTGAGGTCTTTCCCAAAATCTTCCCAAAATACATCCAGACGGAGAGATAGACTTTGGAGTAGACATTATTTTTTACATGTAGCCTAGCTGTATTGCTCTATATAAAATGGCTCTGGCCAAATTGAAAGAACTAAAAGAATTGTTGAAAATCTTCTATTTAAAGGATTCATTGGGCCTAATGTTTTCCCATGCTCCAATTCTCTTCATGTGTTATAAAGATGGTTCCCTTAAAATATGCACTGATTATCGCCAATTAAACAAGGTCACCATTAAGAACTAGTATCTCATCCCAAATTAATGACCTATTTAGCCAACTTTAAGGTGTTATTTTTCTTTTCTAAGATTAATCTCAAGTTTGATTACCATCAATTAAAGGTTAGGAAGAATGATATTCTAAAGATGTCATTTTGTACTCGGTATGGTCATATTTTGAGTTTCTTGTCATGTCTTTGGGCTAACCAATGATCCTATAGCCCTAATGAATCTCACGAATAAGATGTTTAATTCGTACCTCAATATGTTTTTGACTATGTTCATAGATGATATTTTGATTTACTCCCATAGTGAGAAAGAGCATGTCGGTCACCTCAGAATTGTTCTTTAGACGCTTAAAGATAGATAATTGTATGCAAAGTCTTATAAATGTGAGCTTTGGTTGAAGTTTATAGTTTTTCTTGGGCATGTTGTTTCTAGTGAAGTTATTCTAGTTGATTCCCAAAAGATCTATCCAATTAAGAATTAGCCTAGTCTTTTATCCCTTTAGACGTTAGGAGTTTCTTACATTTAGTCAATTACTATAGATGGTTTGTGGAGGATTTCTCACCCATTTTTGATCCATTGATGAAGTTAACTCATAAAATAGTGAAATTTTAGGGGTCCAATGCTTGTGACAAGAGTCTTAAAGAGTTGAAAGGTCGCATAACTTCAGCTCCAATTTTGACTTTACAAGAGGGTACAAACATTTTTGTAGTTTATTATGATGATTTCAAAATTGACCTGGGTTGTATATCCAATGCAGAAAGGTAAGGTTATTGCTTATGCTTCTAGACAGCTTAAAACTCATGAGAGAAATTATCCCACCCATAACCTTGAGTTAGCGGAAGTTGTGTTTGCTTTGAAGATTTGGTTTCATTATCTGTATGGTGTGATGTTTTCATAGATCATAAGAGCTTGCAACATATTTTTAGTCAAAAAGAGTTGAATCTTTGACAAAGAAGATGGCTAGAGCTTCAGAAGGATTATTGTTTTGTGGAAAACAGTTTCGACTTTCAAGAAAATTTTCAAAACTTATTTGAAATCTTAAAACAATTCAAGTAAAAGCAAAAGTCGCCACTTAATTTAATTAAAGGAGAAAAAACTTTGAGAAAGTTTTAACGAATTAAAACAACAAAAAACTTTAAAATTTCATAAATCTAGGTAAGAGGTTCATATTAATATATCGAGAAGGATTTTAAGGCACTCGAGATATCCGTTAACTTGCGGTTATCCAATCTATTTAAAAACTAACTTTTTTATGACTAACTCTGAAAAAAGGTAGGAATTTTTTATAAAAATAGAGAATTATTTTGAAGAAAGTTTCTTTGTGAAACACACTTTAGTAGCAAAACACTGTTTAAAGAAAAAATAATTTGTGAGTGAATCAAGCAATTCCAAGATTGAATTAATCATAATGGTGCAAATTAAACAAAGGTAAAATCATGGTACTTTGCATGAGGATTTAACTAAGCCTACAAAAAGGTTAGAGTTTAAAAATAATCCTAAACTATACAAACAATTAAACAGGGGGAAGAAGGCATATCGAGGCACTTAGGGCCAAACCCCTGCAAATGTTCAAATTAGACTATCAAAATTCAGTTAAGCCCATTTTTAATTTTGCTCCGCTTTATTTTTTGTATAAATAACATAAATACCAACCTTTTTGAAAGTAATTACACTCTCTTCTATTTTTTTAATTACTTTACTCTCTCTCCCTATTAATATACATAACATAGCCGACATATACATAGCATTCTGTGTATATGTTGGGGGTTTTGTAATATGTTTAAGGAGTTGAAATTTTTTTGTATTATTGAAAACATAAGTTGTGTATTTGTGTAATTTTTAGTTATTTTTTACCAGTATTTTTACTTCCCCTTCGTGTCCGTTAGCAATTGGGCCAATGGACTATTTTCTTCCGATTATGCTATTTAATTCCATTCTGGACTTAGCAAGAGGCTTGACTCGAAGAAGAGTTAGGCTTTGGCCCAATGAAGGTGTGGAGTCCAAGATTAGACTCAATTCATTTCATGTACAAAAAATAAAAATAAATATTAATACAAGTTCAAAAAAAATGCCCAGATATTAATCCTATTCAATTAGTATAACCTAACAATTTATTTTAAACAAAATCTTCCCGAATAAGCAAACTGATAATTCAGATAGTCTATCATTGTTCTATCGTTGATTCAATTGTGCTTGGGATTTTGAAGAGATAAACATATGAATACATGCTTGAAATAATTACTTCAACAAAAAAAAAAGAGTAACAAACAACAGCCTAAGTAAGTTTAAGATTTAGCATTCATTAAGCAAAATAGGTAAACCACGACTAGATTGAGCACGCTCAACCATAGTAAACTCAAAGCGGTGCACACCTTGATATATTTTCCATATTTTAAAAGAGAAAAACAAAGGTTTATCCCTCCTAGATTAATCTTCTACATCACAAACAAATTAAGACGCAAAACGTGGTGCTTCATGTCTCAAAAGAGATCATTTGTCAACTCAAGCTTAGTCGTCACTATCTCAGTGAAAAAAAAAGAGAAGAGAGTTCTAAATAGAACAAATATTGATCCTTAGCCAAAGTTGTGCTTTTGGGATCATAATAAGAATGAAAGAAAAGAGAAATATATGAAATGTTATTCTTCATCACTCAAATAATCAAGAACCCAAGAAAATTCTATAGAATCTAACAAAAGAACAGCATTTTTCCCGAATGAAGACAACACTCAATACAACTTCAAATAACATACAATAACCCTCAGCTCCAGTGGTAACATAATAGCATCAATCAAAGTTTAAAGGAGACTTCCATGGAGCTACCACTTGCATTACTTAAAAATAAAGGCAAAACTAATACATGACTAATCGTATCTCACTCTCATTCCTCTTTTGTTGTAGAGGTGGTTGAACAAACAAGCAGGGTAGGTAAAGAAAACACACTCAGCCCAATAAAGGTGAGCAATCACTTCTCATTTGGAACTTTAAGTTAAGAACTTTCAAAGGCCAGAACACATCATGAATGTTCCATCCTTAGTTTGATTCCTCAAAATTATAGAGATTTTTAGTTTTTTCAAATATCCCTAATATTATAAACCAAAGAGACTTGATAAACCTTTAACTTCAAAAGTGGAGCAAATCAAATCAAATCGTAGTTTTTCCAAATAATTTGAACAAACTGTAGTATTTTGAGCTTACATACCTTTGAAGAAAAAAAAACTCATAAACAAACTGCAATCAATGCTTCTACCCATCAAAGAAGGAAAACAAAGCTAAAAGAACATCGATCCTGTAATTGGATACTTAACATATCTCTCTCATACCAAATATGCAAAAGAAAAAATATAAACTACTTCGACTCGAATTCATCTTAAGATTCTATTACAAATTAAAGCCTAAGCAATATTCATTTTTTGACATTTTCGAATACAATACAGTTGCCATAAGCTTAAGACAACAACAAACAATAGCATAAACCCATTAAAGCTTTAAGCTTTTACAAACAACATACCAACAAGCAATCAAACTCAAAACCCCAAAACCCTCACGACATCAAACACATATATTTTTTCAGACAAGACCAATCCACTCTCACAATTAATGTTAGATTTTACATTTTTATACTAAAATAGAAAAGGGATTAAAAAATGAATTTTTTACCTATTTATGGGTAGCTAATGGGATAACGGGCCTTCAACAATGAGACTTTCACCATCAAAATTTGATTTTAAGCTCACTGATTCACCGAGAAAATAAGTACTTATATCAAATTTCTCATTTTTCTCTTTAAAACCTTTAGTTACGTGAGGTTAGAAGAATGCTCCATCATAACCCCTAATTTTTACCAAAATCCTCTATTTTATATCCCCAAGAGGGGTTTAAATAGGAAAACTATATGGCAAATTAGAGGGAATCTAAGGGAAATTTAGTAATTTTATTGAATTGATGTGAATCTTGGATGAAATAAAATTAGGGTAAATAGAGTAAATTCGATATTCTTTCATAGCCAATGAACTTTGGAGGAGTATGTATTATGATAGTATGATTTTGGGAGAAACGCATAAAAATCACCGACGAATTTTGTTATTGGAACATTAGGGTTGAAGGATATTTTTTAGAATATTCCTTGAATGTTAGATTTTGAAAATTTTGACAGGATTCAACAAGGATGTGATGGAAATTTTGATGGAATTAAAACAATTTTTGGGTTATTGTTGTGGATATTCCAAACTTGCAATGTTTGGTTGTTGTGATCATTTTTGTACTAATTTTGGAGGAGTAAAAAATAAGTCAGGGAGAGAGAAAGTAACAGCCTATTTGGATGGTGGTTTGCCATGGTTTCATAATGTGTGGTACAGTATGGTATGGTATGGTATGGTACAGTATGGTTTGTACCATGCTTGGATGGATTGTATCATTCACTGTGGTTTAATAATAGTTTTTTTTTGTTTGGATTGATGGTATGGTATTGTATGTTAACGAGTAATTTTACTAAAATACCCCTACTTGTTATAAATTTTCAATGAGGGTATTGATGACGTCGTTTTCTCTGTCAGCTACATTGAGCTCATCGACCCACCTCCTTCTTTCATATCCCACCATCCCCATCGTGGTCAGCCTCGCAAAATACCTATACCTATATCTATTTTACCCAAAAATTCTAACCCCGAAAATGGAAAAACCCTAAAAGGCGTCAATGGGGTAGCAGCGTATCTTATTTCTTCTGAGGATACTACTATGTTAAATGATAGGGTGGTGCCGTAGATGGATGTTGTAGTGAAGAAGAAAGTTAAGTTGAAGAAGAGAGTATATAAGGTTAAGAAGAGTAAAAAGGTATAATGGGTTTTAATAAAATTATATAAAGGCAAAGTTGGGGAAAAAAAAGGGAGAACCACGCCACACCACTAAATTGGTGGTTCAAGAAATTGCCTCATTCCATGGTTATCAAACCATGGAATATTGACATACAGGGGCGGATCTATTAAGGCCCGTGGGGTTTGCACGCCACCCGCAAACCTCGATGGAAACTCTATATATATAGTTGTATATATATAGAGATATAGTTAAATATTAAACATGGCACCTGGAATAACAGAGTTTTGCCTAGTGCAGTTGGCAAAGTGTTGCACTTGTAGACCCAAGGTCGCGTGTTCGAACCTGGCCAGCAACATTTGTTTTTAAAAAAATATTTTGGCAACAAACCAACAGGCGTAATAATTCTCAATTAAACAGGGCACATCCGCACAAAGCCACACTATTACCAATTTTGTATAAAAGTAATCTTATTTTTTGACCTTTTTTTTAATTTAATTATTTAAAAGGTACTTATCTTTCATTAAAATTAAAACAAAAACCCTATTTCCAAAAGAAAGGACCAAATCAAAACATATATGTTCTTGAGCTTTGTTGTTGCTGGTTGCTCTTTCTCTCTACACTCTTGCTTGTTGCTTACTCTCTTTGTAAGTTATTTTGAAAAATTATTTTGTTTCTCTTTCTTGAACCTAGAAATCCAAATTTGAAATTATCTTGATTTAGGAGAAAGTGTTCTAATTTTGTGAATTGAGATGGAGAATTTTTTCAAGAAGGTTAATTATTCTCAATCTAGTTCTAGTAATGTCAATGTCAATCGTTCTTGTCTTATAACTGACCTCGATTTAGGTTCACTTAAAGTCGATCTGGGAGAAAGAAGACCTATTTCTGATTATGATCCTCGAATACGAGATGAAGTGAGGAAATATTATATTGAAAAAGGGTTTTGTCAACCTATCTTGAAACCATATCCTTCAAGTGAAATAGGAGGTAGAATGCATCAATTTGCTTCAAGTTGGTTTAAAGGTTCACATTCGACTTGGTTGGAGTATAGTGTGGAGAAAGATGCCGCATATTGTCTTTGTTGTTATTTATTTAAAAATGAATTTGTTCATGAAACTACGGGTGATTTTTATGCATCGAAGGGTTTTAGGAGTTGGAATAAGGCTCTTGAAAGATTTCATTTGTATGTCAGTAAAGTTAATAGTGTTCACCACAAATGTTATAATAATATGCTAGATTTATCTAATCGTCATCAATCAATTCAAGTTGTTCTTGACAAACATTCTGAAAAGTCAAAAACTGAGTACCGAATGCGTTTGGAAGCTTCAATTAATGTAGCAAGACTTCTTTTGTATTATGGATTGCCTTTTTGAGGTCATGACGAAAGTGAATCTTCAAGTAATCAAGGCTACTTTTTAGGATTTTTCCGGTGGCATGGAGACAACCATCCAGATGTGGGAAAAGTGATATTAGAAAAAGCTCCACAAAATGATACTTTGACTTGTCCTATGATCCAAAAGGATATTGTCAATGCTTGTGCTAAAGAAACATTGAAAGTTATAATTACGGACTTGAATGGAGATTATTTTGGTATATTAATTGATGAATTCAAAGACATCTCACACAAAGAACAAATGGCTCTTGTTTTGAGATATGTTGATAAAAAGGGTAAAGTAGTGGAATGATTTATCGGTCTTGTCCATGTTAGTGATCCATACAAACATTCGATTTGTCCATACAAGGGAGAAGAAAGTGATCATTTTTTTTCCATGAGTTCAATTTGTGATAATCTTTGAAAATCATCTATCCGGTCATAGGTCTTGTAGAAATCAACTCATCATGGCATTTGGAACCATAGTAGTACCCACCTTTCTTTTTTATATGTTGTATCGGGATTACCCGCACATTATATAATGTGGGATACAGGACACTTACTTCTAACTATTTTATAATTTCTTTCTTTAGTACCTCTTGCATGGGTGGATTTGGATGCCTTTAGTGCTCAATAGATGGAATGCAATCTTCTTCGAGTTGAACTTTATGAGAACACATCCCCGGAGGAATGTCAATTATGTCCAAAATTGTCCAACCAATGGCCTGGATATGCCTTCTCAAAATAGACAACAACACCTCCACTTGTCATTCCTTCAACTCAACAGAGATAACAATAGAAAGAGACTCATTAGCACTAAAAAAAGAATACCTCAAATAGGAAAGGAGTGGCATAAGCTCCAACATAGTAGGCTCGATGATTGAAGACTTGGATAGAGGAGATTCTCCATTTTTTAAATCAATGTCAAGTTTATTTGGAACATAATTATAAGACTCTAACTCTGTAAAAGAATTGTACATATCATCATAATATTTGATTTCTTAACCATCATAGTTCAGTAATACCGCCAACAATTTGATAGATTTGATTTCACAACCAATTTCCACCACTACATCAATAGAACCAATAATTGAGATCACATGTAAGTCACTTAGTTGCTTTATCAACTTACAAATGTTGAAAGTGAATTCTTCATTATTCACTTAGAAATTCAATTCCTCACTTGAAATATCAACTAGAGCACGTCCAGTGGCTAAAAATAGTCTTCTCAAAAGGACCAAAACTTTGAAATCAACTTTACAATCAAAAATCACAAAGTTTGCAGGAAAATGAACTTGTCAAACTTAACCAATACATCATATTAAATCCTAATCAGACGCTTGATAGAATGGTCCACCATCAATAATTTAATAGCCATGGGATTTGAAGCCCCAAGTTCCAGCTTGTTGAAAATAGCAAGGGGCATCAAATTTATACTTTTCCTCAGATCACACAATGCATTTGCAAATTGATAAAATCTAATAGTACGTGGTATAGTGAATGTACCCGGATCTACCTTCTTTTTTACCAAATTAATATACATAATCACACTATAATGATGTGATACCTCTATGGTCTCAAAATAAATATTCTTTTTTTTAAAGACCAAGTCCTTCATAAATTTTACATATACTGCATTTCAAGCAAGGCAATCACTAATGGAATATTAACCAAGTGGCTTAAACACAGCAAGGAATTTGCTAAATAGAGTGTCATTTTTCTTTTTTTTTAGACTTTAAAGAAAAAAATGAGGGCATTATGGAATTGGCATGGAAATCACATGGACCTAATCCTTCTTTAATTCCTCACTATCAACCACCTCTTGTGGAACGGGGACATGCACATGGTTATTAATAACATCATCATTCCCAGAAAGCTTTACAACTCTCTTTCTCTAATATTAGATTGTGCAACTTTACCTACTTCATTTAGAGATTGATTGATATCCTCCACTTCATTACCTAGAACTTTCTTGGTTCTAGTTACAATGACCAGGAAATAGGCATTATCATTTTTATGACTAAGCATCATATCACTTGAGAGGGTTCTTTTTAGCCTTGGGTTGAGAGCAGCTTTGTAGAGTATGACACATTGGTTTGACTCATGGATGAAAGATCATCTCGCATATCCTTTATAGCCTTGTTGGTCAATTCAAAATAATTGAAAACTTTAGCAAGTATCTCCTCTGCTTTAGAACCCTAGGGATCACTAAAGGATTCTTAAGCTATCCCATTATGTTTATCCTTTGGAGACACATAATGATTTATATATCTTTTCTTATATCTCTAATATCTATATCGATTGCCCCAATTACCCTCTCTATCCCGATATCTTCAATTTTGGTCTTGATCAAGTTAATTTCTATCTCTATCCCAATCTCTCCAATCTCGATCTCGATCTTTGCTCAAACCTTGATTTCCAATTTCTTGCCTATAAAATCCTTGATTAGGACCTTTGTAATTAGGAAGGGAACCCAACAATTGATTAGACATGAATTTTCTTCCTCTTTCTAAAGCGAATTAAATTTATCATCATCAAAATTTTAGTCACCTTTAGATGCCACAACATTTACACTTTTGGCATCTTGACCCATGACATGATTTATAAGAAATTCCATTTGAGTCATAAGCTTTCCATTCTCTCATCATATTCTGAATCCTTCTTTCTCATTTCATTGGCAATAATAGCATCCATTGTCACCTCGGTTTCCTTAGTATGCTAAGATAAGTTAGTTTCTGTCATCCTATGTATCAACTCACTTACAACCATAAATGAATGATCCATTAAGGATCCCTCAACTAGATTATTATCAGTCGATTTAGTGAGAGCATCCAAAGAATAGTAAAATATGTGCAACAACACATCATCCAAAATATCATGGGTAGGACATTTTTACAATTTCTTCTTAAAGCGTAAGCATGCCTCATGAAGTGGCTTATTAGAAAAATATCACAAGTTGGCGGTTTTGTCCCAGAGTTGTATCATCCAGGATGGTGGATAAATCTTTCAAGAAAGCCATTGTGATCTTACTCCATGATATGTTAGAACCCGCGGAGAGTTCTTCTAAGTGATGGTCTCTCACGTTAAAGAGAATAGAAGAGCCTCAATCAAATAAACTCTTGAGTAATATATCCTATGTCAAATGGTTGACTCACATCAGTAAAATGTTTGATATGTCTATTTACATCCTTGTGGGATTGTCCACCAAATAAGCCTTTCATTTGAAGTAAGTGCAACATAGTACTTGTGATATAGACATCGTATTGCCTAACTTAGGAGGTAAGCAAATGGCACTAGTCAATCCATATTGACCTAGAGGGTCATCATCATCCATATATGTATCACAGCTAGCGTCATCACCAGCTTGGTTGCACATATTTTCACAAAACAAACAAAGATAAGAAACAAATATAAATTGAAACAATATTCAAGATAAGAGTGAATCAAAACACTAAGAAAGAAAATCTAAAATCCTATTTTCCGACAATGATGCCAAAATTGATCACATCCAAATTCACTTCTCAACTAAGAAAAAGTGTACATAATCGCTGTAATATAATTTAGACTATAAAAGTTGAGGTCAATCCCATGGGGAACAGAACTAAAGATTTAACGCTACAAGTGTTACAACTCATTATCTATTTACAAATTTGATAAGTAAAAAATAGAGGGGGGAGGTTTGTTTTAACTAAAATAAGATTATCAATTGCTTGTAAATTAAATCAATGTGGAACATTATAGATATGAATAAATAAAGGGAAAACCTAGGGATGTGCTAGGTTGGGTCAATATAGAGTAATTTAGTAGACATGATTTGCTTCTAAAGCAACACTTGTCATGGGTAGGATAGATTTAAGCTAAAATTGTGATTTCTCAATCCACAAAGTTATTTCATATTAGGTTTTCTCAAATGAGTGTATCATTTTACTCAATCTGTACCGTAAAATTAATTATTCTATCTCTAGCAATAATTATTAAATAAATTAATTCAAGTCCATACTAGTAAGTTCTCCCCTCAATTCTCGTTTTTTTTCTCAATTAAGATAAATTTGAGACATAATTGGAGATTGCAACCCCCAAATTCAATTAAACCATGAAGAACTTACTAGACCCCATAAATAATAGTTAATAATCAAAATAAATCAATACTAACTAACAATAAATATCGACATATCATTACACACTTCTTGATATAGGGTTTTAGATATTCATTATTTAGAAAAGAAAAAACAAAATATACCAAAGTCATCTGCAAAATCATTCATATATTAATCACTTAAAGAGAAATTCAAAATCTACAAGTAAAATCAAAAGTATTTCCTCACATCTCTTCTTATATGCCTAGAAATGCGGAGCATGAGAATTAAAAATTTACTACTGAGAAGAGAGATGCAAGTTCGTTTGAGCTAGCATAACTATGATGTGATTTGCATCTCTTTGCTCTATCTAGCATAAATTATTTTAATTTACTTTGTTTCTTCCACTGATTGTCCAGTTGTATGATGGTATTGAGTGATGTACAACATTTAAGCAATACACATAACTTGAATCAAGCTCCTCCTATAAAGGTGGCCTGATCCTTCATTTTTTCCTGTTGTGTGATCCTCAACTAACTTTTGTGATTCTCATTGGACATATGTAATCTGCACTCTTGAAGCTTCTTTTTTTCTTTCATGTTTTTTCTCCTTTTGGTACTTTTTCGCTCCTTTGTGATTTTCTTGATTTTATAATTATATATAAAAGAGGATCAAAAGTTTTAACTGTCCTCATAAAACTTTGATCCTCATTAGATGTTCCATGTGACTTTATTTTTGACTTGTTTTTATTCTTCCTCTCTTACACTCATTTTTATTTTTGGTCTTTTGCTTCATCTTTTTCGCACTCATTTTTTTAAGTCTATTTTTTTATGGGTCTTTACAATTGGTGTATCTTGATATTGTAAATCCTTCCATCCCAATTTAAGTATTTTAGTTTGACTGGACAAAAAGTTTATGAAATAAAAGAAGCTTTTTGAATTTTGTGATTTTAACTAAAGATTTACTTCCTCCGTCTCATATTAGTTGTCCAATTTCTCCTTCATATGTCATGAATAAATAATAAATAAGAAGGATAGTTTCACTAATTTAACTCATAAGAAATTCTTTTTAAACTTTGTAAACTTGTGTACGCTTTAAAAAGAAATCACAAGTTTTTTTGTACATTGACAAGTAATTTAGAACTATTATTTTTAGGGATAACTAATATGAGGCATATGGAATATGAAGTTTTAAATTTTGTAGTCTTAAACATACCATGCAGAATGTTGAAATTGAAAAACTTACTAAATATAGAAACAAACTCATTTTTTAAAACAGATCATAAAAAAAGGTACTTAAATTGGGATAAAGGAGTAGCAAAATTTTATGAATTATTTTAGCTCTTTACTTCCTTCAATTTATATCATGTTTTTTTGAACTTTTATACTTAATTTGAATAATTATGTTTTATATAATCATGACGATATTAATAGCTTTTTTTAAGAAAAAAAGTTTAAGATAAATGAATTCTTACAAAACCAAAAAAATCTTATTAAATTGGTACTATGTATTTAAGACACCATAGTGAAAATCGCTTCTTATTATTTTATAGAGAAAAAAGACGTATGCCAAAACTTAGATTACTCTATTTTTTTATCATTATAGATTCTTGACAAAATTAATAACAATAAAAATTTATCCACAATACACATTAACGTGCCATTAGATTCTATTTATTATTCAGTAAAAGAATATGATACAAATTAAATTTTTTAATTAAAATATTATTGATTTTATATTTTAAGTTTGGACTCGGGCTCTAGCACGGGTCAGGTATAACTAGTCATCACCTATATCGAAGCAAACTAACATAAGATTCTTCTCAATGACATTGATAATGATAATAATAATAATAATAATAATAATAATAATAATAATAATAATAATAATAATGTCCTATTCAGTTGATGAAAAATGAGCCAAAAATCACCAACTCATAATTGACATAAAGGTTTGATCAAAATTTATTTTCTTGAAGGATTATTCTGATACCATATTACTTTATATGATAGTAATACCATACAAAACATAACAACAATTTATGACACAGACGCCCTTATCACATTCAACAAAAATAAATTTATTCAGCTATACTAATTTCAAATCACATTTTAAGAATCTTTAATCTGATTCAGCAATTCTATCAAAAAAATTGAAGATGCAAATGTTCAATCAATTCAGCAAATAATAATTTGACAGGTTTGATCACAATGGCATGGCCAACTCTAACATATGATAATTCGGTATACATGATCGGAGTGCATAACCTTCAAAAATTATGTGATGGGTTTTTTTCTGACTTTCCATCCGGTGTTCAGTGCCCGCATTGTAGCCCTGACTAATCTGTATCACGCGTTACAGGGCCTATTAAGGTGGAAGCGCTCCCAACAGAGTTTTCTCTATACCTAGGGTCGAACTCCCAACAGAGTTTTCTCTATACCTAGGGTCGAACCCTTGACCTCTGGTTAAGGGTGGAGCGGCCCCATCCACTGTACCACAACACATGTTGGTTATGTGATGGGTTAACCATGCGTGTTGTACTCTTTTACACATAATAAAGATTTTATCCTGTTGGATTGTTTTTTATAAGATTATTAGTGAGATAGTTAGCCATGCACATATTAGATATGTGTACTATTTTTTCCTTGCTAGAATTTTTTTCACAGAATTCCTAGCAAGATTTTAACAAAACATATTAATAAGCATCCAATAAGAGTGAAATAAATACATAATATTTTGAGTGTACATTACACAATCTATCTATCTATCTCTCTGTAACGCCTCGAAAATGGGTTCAGAGACGTCACACAGTGCTTAGGATCACAAGTGACCCCAAGTTAACCCTTCTACTGGCATAACTCATAAGAAATTGAATAAAATGCATAAATCTATGAAAAATCAGCGGAAGATAACTCTTTTCTGAATATGATCAATACAAAACTAAATTCACATGATTACAACTCTACTTTTACAAGAAAAATTAAAACTAAATACATTAACTCTATTGTCTGTCTATGAAGTCTCTACTAATACTAACTATAGATAGCTGGGAAGATACTCCAACTATTACTAATCAATACGTATGAATAAGAAAGTAAAGAATATAAATAAGTATAACTGAAGTCCCCGAAGTAGGAGGACTCATCATCTCACAGGCTGAAATCTGAAACTGTCTAAGTCTGAATGTGCATACTGAAACTTGTACCTACATTATGAGACAATGTAGCACATAGACATATATGTGGATCAGTACTTTGAGGATGTACTTAGTATATGAGGATGCAATGCATAAGTAAAACATTATTGCATGATCATCATTTATAAAATAATGCATGCTAAATGTAAATGACTTACATAGCTTGAGAAATTCGAAATCTAAAACTCATAAATCATGAATAATGAAACATGTAGTATAAATCTCATGAGTTATTACACTTAGTTCTAAAATCTGTGTTCTCTTCTTATTCTCAAATCGTATAGGTTAAGTGAAAAAGATCTCACCATTGTGTCTGAAAGCTAAAACTGTAACTCTGTAACTGAAATCTCAAATAAATCAATATCTGAATAAGTTGGTGAGCCTTTACACTTAGTTTCTAAAATCTTTAGGGAAAAGTATTTTTACCTTAAAGGAGATACTTTTAAAGGCTTTTCTTTACAAGAAGGGGAAATACTCAAAAGTTGTTTATTTACTTTTACTAGCAGGGAGGTTCTCTTAACCAACATAAACCATGCGACCTAAATAGAGTCCAACGTTTTGTCCTCCTAAGAAAGAAACCTCACGTTGGGGAGAGGCGTCATACTCTTTCCAGGGAGTAAAACCTCAACTTAGTGATCACTATCTCGACCTCAGGCCCATTAATCTCAATTCTACGGTGGCACATAGTTCTGGGGTATGAGACCTTGGAATCATACCCAACTCGGTGCTCAATACTACTCCTTTTTATTTTCTACGCTCATCTCATTAGAAATACATATTTTAAAAATAATCTCATGGTTTATAATGAAATCCAAACTCATATCTGTACTCTGAAATAAACTCTGAAAAGTGGATTCCAAAACTCAACTGGGGATCCGAAGATCAAATAATGTTTATACAATTGAAAATGTGCTAATATTAGGGCGCTTAAAAGCACAAGTTCTTGAAATATCAATATTCAAACTAGGGCTTAGTAACCCATGTTTCAATCTCAAGATAAAACATCTCAAAATTCATGCTTGATAACATAAAGATTCATATTTCATCTGAAAATTTCAGCTATGTGCATGAAAATATGAGAATAGACATGAAATTTATCTTCAAAATCATAGCAAAACATCATGCTCAGTAAGCTTCTTGAAAATACTTCAACAATATCAAAATAACAAGATCAAGAATCTCAATATCATGCTTAAACTCACTTTGGAAAATCTGAAAAATTGCATTACGCGCATAAATACATGAAAATAGTCATGCAATTCAATATTCAATCACTTGAAAACTCATAATCTTCAAACAATATAAATTGGGTATAAACCCTGACTTCAATTTCATGGAAAATCACATAAAATTCAGTAATTTATAAATTTAAAATAAGTTCTGGGAACAAGGACGAAAGGATTGTCCTTGTTGAAACCCCACATACCTTAATTGATGGTCTTTGATGAATTGAATGTAAAATCTTGAATCTTGGACTTCTATTGATGAATTGCTGATAAATACTTAGAGCTTTTGTATTGGGAAATCTTAATATTGAGTTTTTTTGGAGAATTAACGGAGAAACTTTGGGTTTCTTGGAGAGAAAGTATGAGCCTTAGGGTTTTGTTTTCTTGAGATGAAAAGATGAATAATGAGGTATCTTTGCTTCTTTGGGGGTGAAATTGTGTGTTTTGGATGGATTTGAGTGTAGGGAATTTACTAAAGTGACCCTAGTCCCTTTTGAAATTGAATTAGAATGTAAAATAGCCTTGGATCCGCGTCAGTATTTCATGTCGAGGCGAAGTTGACGCGACGCGCCAAGGTTGCATAGACTTACTACCTCATACGGAAAATGGCATAACTTTTTACTCGCTTATCAGATTTTTGCGAAATTGGTATCGTTGGAAAGCTAATTCAATTATCTAAAATATGGTGGATCCTGATCTTAAAAATTCCATGTATATAAAAAGTTATACACGTTTAAAATAGACCCTTGTAGAATCAAATATCAAATTTAAAACGAAACAAATGATCTTTGCTCAACTTGGCTCTAAGTAATTCCTATGAACATTTTTAACCTCAAGAGCACTTCACATACTAGGATAAATATCATGAAACTTATATTCACATAGGAATCACTTGGATTATAGCTTATACACGTAAGAATGACTGTTTATAGACTAGCACGAAAATACGGGGTATTACATTATCTTCTCCTTGGAAACATTCATCCTCAAATGTGGATAATTAAGCTAAAAACACTAAGGAATCTGAGGCTATATGCTATCATGCACAACATAAATAAACTAAATCACTGAATCTTAAACATAATGAGCTACTGAACTGATCTGCGAGTGCATGAATTCTCATGAAAATAGCTATATGGCTGAGATAGAAATGAGAGTATCAACGTTTGAGTAACCATTACTTTATGCTAGATCTGATTTCACGAGAAAAAGATGATAGATTTATGACATGAAAACTCGGGGTATTACAACATACCCCCCTTGGGATCGTTCGTCCCCGAATGATACTGATTTGATTGAAATACTAGGAAAAGATTGAGATGATACATAGGATACTCACAAACTGAATAATTACTTAATATCTAAAACTGAAACTGAAATTGATGCATGAATTGAGATGAATTCATAGTTTACATGGATGAAAACATATTATCTCTTAGAATGGACATACGCATAAGACTGCAGATAGTAAGACTAGGTGGAAAGTTGGAAATCTATAGAAGCTTATCTGATTGATTGCTAAATAGGATTGCAATCTATATGAACTGGATCATACTGAATGCTCATGCTCAAATGGAGTATTTCTTCAACACTCTTCTACGAAATTCTATTAATATTAGGGATCAAAGAATTTTTTTGGGCATGGTCTGAACAAGACATATGACTAAGGAATCACAACATTGATACAACTTTATAGCTTGGTACATAGACATATACATTATAAGCTAGGTTAGAATTTCTAGGTCTTAGGCAATGCAACTTCTTACTTTCAAGCTTAGCAACTCTCCTCGAATACTCTCTCACTATACTATTCCCCTTAACTACCATACTCACTTGATTCAACTTCTAATTCTCACATGGGCATTGATAAACCTATCTACTAAGGTCTAAACTAAACTAAGTCCTCTCACCATGGTTAAGCCTAACTCAAAATTTTGGGGTACTACATATAACACCATAACTGAACTGGACTACCGACGCGATATACGACGCTTCATGTTGCTCCCTACCAATGCGATATACGACGCACACGGCCATATCACGTTGCCTCACTGTTTTTACCATCAAACCTCGCCCAAAAATTTAAAAGATACACGAGATGTGCTATTGACAACCCCGATCATGAATTCACTTAAGGATTTACATTCAAAGGTCGGGAAGGTTGGAAACTAATGCGCACCACATTCATCCACTTATACACCTACATAGAATTCAAGCCTATTGTTATAATCACATATAAACGTCTAAATAAACACCCTTGATAACACACTCCTCATATTCTCTAAACATCTATCACAACAACTCCAACGCACTACCCCAAGAACATACACACACAAGTTTCAACTAGCCACAACATGTATCAAAGACTTGGCCTCAATATTACTTCACACTTATGGCCTTAGCTAAAACAAGCATACAATGATCTTTCATCAACAAGAAATACTTACTCTCTTCCATCAACACAATTACTCATCACCACTATTATTAACAAGGAAAGGTCACTAAAAGGTTAAAGCATAAGGACCTAAAACTTAGAAGGATATCTTTGACACTTAACTGAGGACTGAGGACTGAGGAATAGAATATCAACATCATGGATTCCCCAAGAGATCTAAATTGAGGACATACATGATATAAACTGGATTGCACTAGAATCATGAGTTTCTGAAAACTGACCATACTTTGAAACATGAGTCCATACTTATCATGAGCTATTCAACATAATACTGGAGTTCGTAAATTCATGAGGGATAACATGAACCACAGAGTAAAGTTACTTGTTTGCTAGAAACTGAGAATGGACTTGAGCATACATGATGTGTATAAGTATTGGTATAAGGCACGGATTTATCACGTAAGACATGGATTTGGTGTTATAATGACTAAAAATCCAAGGAATACTCTAGAGTAAGAAGGGATCACTATCTTATCATAACTCTTATTGACATGTATCACAATCTAATTCTCAAAACTTGATTTGGTTCATCACTCTACAATCTCCCCCTTAAGTCAGAGCTGATATTCTAAGCTTATGGTCTACTCCATATCCTCGAGACTAAGCCATAATTTCATCATTCTAATGTCTACACATAAATGCTAAACTCACAAGAATAAATAATATTTCAAACTTACTGACTTCATTCTCGAACAACCCTTTCATATATCATCCTTAACTTTCTAGCTTCAATAATCATCATCATCGACTTACACCCTCATTTGCAAGCATGCCTACATCTCTAAACACATAATCATAGCCTGCCAAGATCACACTTCTATACTTATATCTCTAAGACTTGAGAATCAAGATTATATCCAAAGGCTCAACATTATCAATCATACTCCTTAACTTAGCTACTAAGAACACCATATACTATATCAGTAGCCTTCTTCCACTTAGAAACTTAAGGGTACTACTAACCACACACAAAACTTAGTAAACTTTAAGAAAATCCTGCCCCATATCACCTTGGGCATACCTCTACATCATACTTAATTACGAATATGCGATCTTACACTCTTGCATACACTGTTCAAGCCTACTAGATCACCTCCATATAACTAGCATCAACAACCGAAAAATCATTACTCTCACCTTTATGATCATCCACTATTCAAACTTAACGTCTAATACTAAACATGATTTACAACCCAACCTCACACACCATTCTCACTCAAAAGCTATAAAATAAGATGTCAAGAAACACTAGTCCACTAAAGCCTTAAATAATAACAATCGATCATCATCTTATGTGCTATCTTATTTACAATCCATTAGCACATCCTCTTTATACCCACCATTACTATTTACCCCTATATACACCTAAATTACTATCATAGCTCTATAAGTTTCAACTAAACTCCTTATGTAATCTCAAGGAAAGCCTAAATTAACAATACTAAACCACCAAGTACTTCATTAATAATCTATACTTTTCTAACACAACAAATATCATCAATAACTTTTTTCATACATCAAGCAAACAATAATTCACCTTAACTAATAACTCATTCTCTACCTTCCACTAAACTAACACACAAGGATATATCACTCTATTACTAACTCAATCATAAGCAAAAATTCGTCTATATATATATTAAATAAATTGCCCTTGCCACCCTTCTTGTCACTACACTTTTAAACCCACACTTTCAACTATAAGAAGGTTCAATCTACTTATGAATCATAACACTCTAAGTTTCAATATCTTATGAATACAAACTCTATTCAGCAGTCTATACGCACATTATCCCCTCTAATGAGTACTATCCGTATTGAAGGGTTAATAAGGAATCTAAATACGTATCTTACTCTGTCTTAACTGAATGACTCATAAGAATGAGGACATAACTTTCAACTTGAGGGACTCATGGCATACTAGAGAGCTCCTCTCAAGCCCCTTTGTGTGACTTCTGGAATTTTTGCTAGCAAATCTGAGAGCAGTATCTGGGGAGGAATTGGAACTCGTTGATCATGTTATCTCAAGAATATACATAGATGAGGAATTTTGGGGTGACATAGAAAGGAGATTTTGAGAGAACAACTTTACTGCACAATCTAGAGTAGGAAAGAAAGAAAACTTTTCCTAAATACCCTGTAGCCTATTGAAGAAAACATATAGACATCTTCGTACCGTTCCGCAAGATTCTACTAGACACGACTTCATAGACACCCTAGGACACTTGAACTCTGTGCTCTGATACCAAGTTTGTAACACCCCAAAAACTGGTTTCAAGACGTCACACGGTGCTTAGGATCACAAGTGACCCCAAGCTAACCCTTCTACTGGCATAACTTATAAGCAACTGAATAAAATGCATAAATCTGTGCAAAATCAGTGAAAGATAACTCTTTTCTGAATCTGATCAATACAAAACTGAATTCACATGATTACAACTCTGCTTTTACAAGAAAAACTGAAACTAAATACATTAACTCTACTGTCTTTCTATGAAGCCTCTACTAATACTAACTATAGATAGCTGGGAAGCTACTCCAACTATCACTAATAAATAAGTATGAATAAGAAAGTAAAGAATATAAATAAGTATAACTGAAGTCCCCGAAGTAGGAGGACTCATCATCTCACGGGCTGGAATTTGTAATTGTCTAAATCTGAATGTGCATATTGAAACTTGTACCTATATTATGAGACAATGTTGCACATAGACATATATGTGGATCAGTACTTTACAGATGTACTGAGTATATGGGGATGCAATGCATAAGTAAAACATTATCTCATGATCATCATTTATAAAACAATGCATGCTAAATGTAAATGACACACATAGCTTGAGAAATCTGAAATCTAAAACTCATAAATCATAAATAATGAAGCATGTAGTATAAATCTCGTGAGTTATTACACTTAGTTCTAAAATATGTGTTCTCTTCTTATTCTCAAATCGTATAGGTTAAGTGAAAAAGATCTCATCTTTATGTCTGAAACCTAAAACTGTAACTTTGTAACTGAAATCTCAAAAAAATCAATATCTGAATAAGTTGGTGAGCCTTTACACTTAGTTTTTAAAATCTTTAGGGAAAATTATTTTTATCTTAAGGAGATACTTCTAAGAGCTTTTCTTTACTAGAAGGGGAAATACTTAAAAGTTGTTTATTTACCTTTACTAGCAAGGAGGTTCTCTTAACCGACATAAACCATGCGAGCTACATGGAGTCCAGTATTCTGTCCTCCTAAGGAAGAAACCTCACGTTGGGGAGAGGTGTCATACTATTGACAGGGAATATAACCTTAACTTAGTCATCACTATCTCGGCCTCAGGCCCATTAATCTCAATCCTACGGTGGCACATAGTTCTGGGGTATGAGACCTTGGAATCATACCCAACTCGGTGCTCAATACTACTCCTTTTTATTTGCTACGCTCATCTCATTAGAAATACACATTTTAAAAATAATCTCATGGTTTATAATGAAAACCAAACTCATATCTGTACTCTGAAATAAACTCTGAAAAGTGGATTTCAAAACTCAATTGGGAATTCGAAGATCAAATAATGTTTATACAATTGAAAATATGTAATCTCAGGGTGCTTAAAAGCACAAGTTCTTGAAATATCAATACTCAAACTAGGGTCGAATAACCAATATTTCAATCTCATGATAAAACATCTCAAAATTCATGCTTGATAACATAAAGATTCATATTTCATCTTAAAATCTGGAAATTTCAGCTATGTGCATGAAAATATGAGAATAGACATGAAATTTATCTTCAAAATCATAGCAAAACATCATGCTCAATATGCTTCTTGAAAATACTTCAACAATATCAAAATAACAAGATCAAGAATCTCAATATCATGCTTAAACTTACTTTGAAAAATCTGGAAAATTATATTACGCGCATAAATACATGAAAATAGTCATGCGATTCAATATTCAATCACTTGTAAACTCATAATCTTCAAAAAATATAAATTGGGTATAAACCCTAACTTCAATTTCATGAAAAATCACATAAAATTCAGTAATTTATAAATTTAAAATAAGTTTTGGGTACTAGGACGAAAGAATTGTCCTTGTTGAAACCCCACATACCTTAATTGATGATCAATGATGAATTGAATGTAAAAGCTTGAATCTTGTACTTCTATTGATGAATTGATGATGAATTCTTAGAGTTTTTGTATTGGGAAACCTTAATCTTGAGTTGTCTTGGAGAATTAATGGAGAAACTTTGGGTTTCTTGGATAGAAAGTATGAGCCTTAGGGTTTCTTGGATAGAAAGTATGAGCCTTAGGGTTTTGTTTTCTTGAGATGAAAGATGAATAATGAGGTATCTTTGCTTCTTTGGGGGTGAAATTGTGTGTTTTGGGTGGATTTGAGTGTAGGGAATATACTAAAGTGACCCTAGTCCCTTTTGAAATTGAATTAGAATGTAAAATAACCTTGGATCTGCGTCAGTTTTTCATGTCGAGGCGAAGTCGACGCGACGCGCCAAGATCGCGTCGGCTTACTGCCTCACACAGAAAATGGCATAACATTTTACTCGCTTATCGGATTTTTGCGAAATTAGTATAGTTGGAAAGCTAATTCAATTATCTACAATTTGGTGGGTCTTGAACTAAAAAGTTCCATATATGTAAAAAGTTATACATGTTTAAAGTAGACCCTTGTAGAATCGAATATCAAATTTAGAATGAAACAAATGATCTTAGCTCAACTTGGCTCTAAGTGATTCCTATGAACATTTTTAACCTCAAGAGCACTTTGCACACTAGGATAAATATCATGAAACTTATATTCACATGGGAATCACTTGGATTATAGCTTATACACGTAAGAACGATGGTTTATAGACTAGCACAAAAATACGGGGTATTACATACTCTCTCTCTCTCTCTCTCTTTATATCTATATATGAGTTTAAGTTCTGTGCACTGTCAATGCACAAAATATTCTACACTATCAATTAACTTAGACCTACTATTGCAGGTTACCTAATTATTTACATAAAAATTAAAAAAGAAAAAATTAGGTAACCTGCAATAGCAAGTCAAGTTTACCTGATAGTGTAGAATATTTTGTACATTGGCGGTGCACAAAACTAAAATTCTCTCTCTCTCTCTCTCTCTATATATATATATATAAAGGAGAAACATATAGAGGGTGATATGGTACCTCTCTATGGCCTCCAATACTATTTATCTTTTTTGTGAAATTTTTGCTCTTTTTTAAAAAACTTATCTCTTCAAATTTTATTCATGTAAAGAAAAAAATTACTTTGTAAATCATAATAGTCATGTTATACGAAGAGCCATAACTCATAACTATCCATTAACTAACAGAATGCATAGAGAACTTGTAATCGATCATATATTGAAGTTTTGTTATGCTAATCAATTCCATAATGTGATCGTGGATGAATGATATAAATATGCTTAGGTTCATTCTCATGTTTAATCAAAACAAAGTTGTCTTTCCATGCCTATGTTTTCAGGTTTTACTAATACAGTAGGCCAAATGTTCATTTGTCTCAGAATTTTTTTTTCTCAAACAAGACTATAGATTGTTGGGATTAACATAGCCCTCATATAGATACACGTCAATGATTTTAAAATGGTATGTCGTTAATTTTTATCTTATCTTTAACTATATCTATCTTTTCTTTCTCAATATTTTGTATAGCTTGTGTACTACCTTGTAAACTGTCACATTGCTACACACTTAGGAGTCATCAATTATCAATTCTCTAGTTACCATTTCACTCTTGAGAACAATGGTGATCTCGATGGGAAGGGATGCACTCAGTTTCCACTTTTACAGTTTTCTGCGCCATCACTTGGAAAAATGAGTTCGACATCTTTTGAGAAGAATATGGAGAATGGAGGGAGGCAGTTGTTTATGTTATTCCAGTCTCTTGGTCCTTTATTTGGTAAGAAAGGTCCGATAGTAGAAGGAGTTGCATCTTCTGGGTGGAATGGACGACCTTTTGCAGTCATCAAAAGTTTGGGACAGACACAAAAATATGGTGAAAATGGTTTTAACTTTGTTCAAGCCGGAGATAAAATGACCCGTGTCATTTGGAAATTAATTAAGGATAAGCTCATCCTTCCCTTTGTGGAGTTGGATATAAAATATTTTGTTCTTGTCCTTCATCACCGTGATGCCACAGATGATAAGGTTACAATTGAAAGCGTTAAGGCTACTTTAAAGTATAATGTAGCAATTAAGTGTGCAACCATCATTCCAGATGAAGCTCGTATGAAGGAGTTTAACTTGAAGCGTATGTGGAAGAGACCATATGGGACAAATAGGAATATTCTAAATGGTACGGTATTCAGGGAACCAATCCTCTACAAAAACATCCCTCGACTTATCCCAGGTTGGTCAAAACTGATATGCATAGGCAGACATGCTTTTGGTGATCAATATCGAGCTACTGATACAGTAATTCAAGGAGCTGGAAAACTCAAATTAGTATTTGTACCAAAAGGGACGGATCAAAAGATTGAGTTTAAGGTTTGCAACTTCACTGGTGCTGGTGGAGTAGCTTTATCCATGTACAACACGGATGAGTCTATTCATTCTTTTGTTGAAGCTTCTATGAACATGGCTTACCAAAAAAAATGGCCACTCTATCTTAGCACAAAGAATACCATCCTTGAGAAATACGACGGAAGATTCAAGGACATATTCCAGGAAGATTATGAGTCAAACTGGAAGTTGAAGTTTGAAGAAGCTGGGATCTGATGACTACTTCTGATGGCAAGTCCCCATAGCTCAGATCCAAAAGTTGTACTGTAAAGAAGGACGGTTAAGAAAGGAAATAGAACTGTGGCTCAAGTTTTTCCCAAATGGACAGGATTACCGGCTGGTGCTGCAACTTGGGAGTACCTTAGTGTTCTTCAAGCAAAATTTTCTGGTCTTTATCCTTGAGGTCAAGGATCTCTTTGTAGCAGGGAGTACTGTTACATGAAAATGAATCAACTGGACAAGTTAATTAGCTTTGTCATATCAGCAGTTAGTTACGGGTTGTTGAATTAGTTAGAAGCAGTTAGCAAATTAGATTTACTCTCATTTCTTATAAAAGGCATTGTATCTACAAATTCAATCATCAATTGAACAATAATACAGTTTTCCTAATTGAATTCTATTTTCATCTTCTTCCCGAATCCACCCCCATAGCTGATTACTCGAGTTTTCTCCGTAAAGACTCCTGTCCAGCTGCTAAAACCTCGAATTCCTCTGTGAATCCCTGCATTTTGGCTGTAGCATCCGCTGCTCTAGCTAATTGTCCGAGAATTTAGCCATTTCTAATAAATTTATTACAGTTTCCTATAATGATTTTGATTTTTGCAAAACATTAAAGATTTGGTTGTGATATACCAACATATTTGCTAAGCAGTTCATCTTGAACTTTTGAATGCCATTCTACTTTGATACCATGTGAAAATTGGTCTTAGGCTTAACTCACACCCCAAAAGCTAGCTCATGAGTACGAGGATTTCCCAAGCCTTATAAGGAGACCAGCCATCTCATTAACCACCAATGTGGGACTTTCTTCTCTTTCTTATAATATATCCCCTCATGCCCAGACCTTAACTGGGTATGGAAAATCTCTCCCGAATCTCAATCCGGAGGCCCAACATTGGGTGAGATGGTTCTGGCTTTGATACCATGTGAAAATTGGTCTTGGACCTAACTCACACCCCAAAAACAATGAAAGATTAATTATCTGTTGACACGCTCAAATCTTCAACAAAATTGTATTTCGAATAACTATGTTCTCACTTTTAATACTTGATCAGAGCAATAACCACGAGTTGAGGTCCAAGATTCTCCTCGGCAGCTTTCTCAGCCTTAACTCAAAGTTTTGCCAATTTCTTTCTCCTCTCATATATTACCTGAGCTCTCTCTTTCCTCTTATTCTCAAGATCCTTGATAGTATCGTAATGGTTCCATCCAACCTCTGATGAAAGCTTGCCCAAGAGACAGTACTTGTGTCCTGCTTGAAGCCTCAATACCTTTAGAGCATCTGGAATAACCATCCCCTTAATCTTGTCATATGGAGGTGGGACTCCCTCATAAACCTTCAAGCGGGCAAGTGCAGCTGCCCCGCGCTTGGACTTGTGGGGAATCATCCCACGAATAGTACGCCATAGAATCTTAGAAAGAGCACGAAAATGAATAGGACCATGAGAGGGTTTAGTATTTATTCTCTTCCTTAAAAACCTCAAGTACTTCATTTTCTGTCTAACAAGTCCACCAGATAAGCAAATTTCTTCACATCTAACAACAACAACTTTTTGTCCATTGAGTAATTCTTTAGCTAATATTGATGACAATCTCCCTAGCATATGGTGTCGAGCATCTACCACTATACGCCTTGCGCTTATACCTGAACCAGATACCATTTTTGAAATTTGAATTACATGCACACACACAGTGAATTTGCTATGTTTGTGGAAGAGATTAAAGAGAAAGGTGTTGGTCCATCTGTACAGGAACTGAGTATTGTGGATGTTGCTATCGGAAAAGTATCGATACTTTTATTGTCTGGCGATGACTCCTTGCTTGCTGCTTGTGTTGCCAATAAAATCCATTTCTTCCCTGTTAACGCCCTTTTTTTCAAGGACCAAACACCAGTTTTTTCTCATTCTCTCAACGATTCAAGTATCATCAAGGATATGCAATAGACTAGAAAGGCTAAAAAGGCTTATATTGTTCTCTCAAGTGATGGAAAGTTGTATAGCGGGGTTGGTCAAAGCCCCATTAAAAAAGTTACGGACAATGTTGATGTTGTGGATGTTGTCATATGGATTCATCTTGATTGTATTATAATTGGATGTCTTCAAGATAATGATGACAATAAGAAGAAGGAAAATTATGTGGTGTAAGTCATCACAAGTGAGAATGGAAGAATAACTAATCCTTCAGCTAAGCCAGTTGCAAGGTCCTTCAGGGATGTATTTCTTGACTTTCGTTATGATGCAATTCCTTCATGTACTGGACCTCATCTCTTCTCAAGCTATTTGGATCAGCAGTAAATCCTCAGAAGAATAGTGACATTGATCTACAAGAAGCTCAGCAAACTCTTGAAATGATAGAAGCTAATGTCAAAAAGGCTGAAGGAGACAAAAAATTGGCCATACATAACATAGAAATCATACTTGGAAAGGGTGGATAATTATCTAGAGCAGCGGATGTTGTAGCAAAATTGATTGCAAAAGAGGGGAAATTGGCCACATTAAAGTTACCTTCTGGGGTGAGGAGGTTCGTTTGATATCCAAAAACTGCTCTGCAACAGTCTGACAAGTGAGGAATGTTGGGTGCAGAGGCTTAGTTCGATCAAGCCGCTATGTATTGGAAACAGGCTATAATGCTTACTCTCGGTAATTATATTGAAGAGCATAATTGGTTGAAGATCACGAGATGTTTCATATAGTTGCATAGTGCGAAGAGCTATAAGGAATCTGTGGTTTGTGATGAAAGCAAATGTCAATTTCAAGGTAGGTGATGGGCAGATCTCCTCCTGAAATGATAATTGGACAGGTCAAACTCTTTTGAAACAACAGTATCCAGATCTTTTCAGTTTATGCTTGTACAATAGCTGAAATGTGGATTGGGCAAGGCTGGAACCTAAATTTTGAGATACCTAAATGATTGGGAAGTGAGTAATAGTTAACATGGGAACTAGGAAGTATATGGTTTTAGTAATTTGGTTAAGTGGTCACCTAACATCAATGTGATTTTACATTTTGAATTATATATATATTACTTTATTTATTTAGAATATAATTTACTTATATATAAAATTCGTGTTTATATTTTCTTTTGACAAACTCTCTTACATCTCCATATATAAGTATTTTTATTTATTTATTTGTGTTTTTTTGAGCCATTTTTTTATTTAAAGAGATTAAAATTTTACCTTTATACTACACACAACATTGAAAATAATCATATTTAATTTCTTTCATCATCATGCTATTAATTTTTTCTAATTTATGATTACAAAAAACTTGAAAGTCACTCCCTAAACTCTCTTAATCAAATTAAATATGTAATATCAGAAAAAATTAAAAATTATTTCTTTAATTCTCTTATATGGTGAAAACTCAAGAATTCCCCATTCAATATTGACTAAAAATATCAATTTAATACATATTAACTAATAATATTATTAACATAATATAAACCGCTAGCTACCCAACTAAAATAATGAGGCATGCAATTCTCCAAATTAATTTGCCTCATTACTGCTCAACTCTCTACTTCTCTTTTGGACTCTATTTAGTAGCATGGTAAAAACATAGTCATTGTCCAGGTAATTCCTTGACATCCTCTTTTATCCTCTGTCACTCTTTTAATATAATTTTCTTTCTTTTAGTCTTTTTTTCATTCTTTATACATTATTTGATTAATTTAAATGTGAGTTTCATGTTTTCGTTTGATTTTTCTTCTAACGGGTGTTTTTTATTTTTGATTCTTCTTTTAGTTTCTTGAACTGTGATAATATATTGTTTCATTTTGCAGTCTTCAATCTTGTGCCAAAGGATCAAATTTCACAGGTAGAGATTTCAAGTATTTTTCTTTTGAGTACTTACTCTTTTTATAATGTAGTTTCTCTAATTTGATGTTCGACTCAAGAGTTTTACAAAAAGCTAATTGTACCATCAATTTGTTAAGAGTATATGAGTTGTTTTGTTGGGTATAAATAATATATGATCAAGAGATATTCTTCTAATAGAAGTCCTTTTATTGTGATTAAATAATAGTTTGTTGAGATTTACTGTAGAAATGATTGCATTAGTATTTTAAGTCGTTATGTTTCAAATGCTTGTCGTATTTGTACTTTAATTTAACTCGAAGAATATGAAAACTATGAATGGTAATCAACTTTTGAAGAATAAGATGAAAGCTATTGAGCGGTGACCGACTTATGTGAGTATATGTCAATAAGAGATTAGAAGATTGTGCACTGATTTTTTTTTATTCTACTTTTTAATGATTAAGGTCGTAAGAATAATGTTGCGTTATTTTTTTTTTTCATATGCTCTTCTTTATTTAGTGTTAATTATATGAATTTTTAAATTTTTTTGCAAGTTAATAAAAAAAAATGTTTCCAATAGTAAGTTATGACTTTGTTAGACATAATTATCTTTATCCTCTCTTTTTTAAGTCTTTTACTTATTCATGTATATATATATATATATATATATATATATATATATATATATATATTGAATCTTTGTATAAGTTTTAAATAACATTAAAATCTTCACAATAATGTCTTGAATCTCTTGAACTTTTCATGTTTATAATCTTTGGCTAAAATTTTTATTTATTTATTTTCTTATGTTTGACAATCTTCCCTACGTCTCAATTATTTTTTAATTATAGAATATAATTATGTCAATTAATTTCATATTTTTTTAATGTAAGATTTAATGGTCTTTATTTTCATTAGTCTCATAAGTTTGTATTCTTATAAACCCTAAAATAATTAATAATTACAGTTACGACATTATTTGGTGATATATATTGTAGTCCTATAAAAGAGACATTGTAAGATTTTGTAGAAGTTATCACAATAACCTTTGGTCTTTAAGTTATTAAGTTTTCGATACTTATTATATTCGTCTTTTAGTTTGACTTGAAGATAAGATGGAGGCTATTGAATTACAATTGGCTTGTGTGAGTGAATGTCGAGAAAGATTGTGCATTGATTTCCTATTTTTTTCTTCTATTTAATGTTAAGATGTTAAGAATTATGTTGCATCTTTTGTATGTTCTATCCATGATTATATTTCTCTTTATTTTGTATTTTCTAAGAAGTTCCTATTGTTGCAAGTTTATAATTTTTTTCAATTCAAAATAGTAACTTATGAATTTGTTGAAAATAAGGTAACTACTAATCAAACGTTTTCCTCTATAAAATCAATTATACGTGTGTGTAGAAAGAGTGGGGGTGGGGGTGGGGGTGGGGGAGGGGGGATTATAAATACCTCTTCTATGTACATTATATTTAATTAAATTATTAATATTTTATCAGTTTTTAAATAGCACGAATAAGTTCACTAGTTTCTTGGATAAACTTGCAATCAAGTAGGCAGCTTAAACAACAGCTTCTCTCTCTCTCTCTCTCTTAATATATATATATTAAGTCAATTAAGTTCAATTGTACATAAATTTGAAAGAAATAAAATATCTTTTTCCCCAACTTCTTTGCTATCCTCTTGTTACCTTGGTATTTTTTTTATTTCAAAACAATTCTAAGTTATGACTTTGTTAGACATAATTATCTTTATCCTCTTTTTTTTTAGTCATTTACTTTTTTAAAGATGTGTGTGTGTGTGTGTGTATATTTATATATATATATATATATATATATATATGTATGTATGTATATATGTATGTATGTATATATGTATGTATATATACACATACATACATATATTGAATCTTTGTATATATACATACATATATTCAATCTCGTAAATCAGCATATCATTTGGGTTGTTTTTTAATTGTATCTCTGAGCTTGTTAAGCTCTGAGTAATTGGTATCTATAATAGGAGAAGAGTCACTCTAAAAAGTATTTTCAATTTGTTGTAGATCAGAAAATGTGTTAGAAAAATCCATAGGATTGACGTTTAATTTTAAAAAAAATTCATCAAGCAATTTTTCTGGTTTTTTCATATGAGAGAATTTTGCAAAACCTTCAATATCAGGGGGTCGTTGAACACAAGGTTTAATAGTCAATTCTTCAGACTTATTTTCTGAAGTAGAAGAAACATTAGAAGTTTTTGGACCATCATTAAGAATTTTCACTATTTTAATCAATTCATCAAGTTTTTTGTCAAGCGAGGAAATGTGTTCCCCAAAAACTTTCACATAGATACTTAAATAATTATTTTGAGCAATTAACTTATTAATTTCTGCAACAGTGCTTCGACCAATATCATTATCAATGAATTTTTGGAATGCAGAATAAGTAATACCCGTATTATTAGGAAGTATAAAAGGTGACTGGGGAGGATAAACACATTTAATAATATTTCCACTAGTATTTTGGTAAGATCTTTATATCACATTAATATATCTAGGCAAATATGCAGATATTAACCATGGTGCAAAACAAATAATCTGATTATGCAATGCACACATTTCATAGAATTCTTCTGAAGTATTTTTCATATCGTCAGAACTATAAGTTTCGAAAAACCATGTTCTAAAGGTTTTCTAGTTTTCACCAAAGAATTCTTTTTTAACATAATTTCTTGCCTGTGAGCCAGGACTAAAATCTATCTGATGTGGAATCATTTAAACCATTTTCAGAAATCAATATAATGATTTTAAATACTATTGACATCAAAATCCAACTCCAAACTCAAAAAAATCAAGTCTCTAGGTCTTACTGATGAACTCCATAATCAATTTATGGCTTGTTATATACTTCTGGTTCTGAGTCTGATTACAACTATGAATCTGAATCAGAAAATGAGATTGAATTGCCTGAATCTTCTGATAGTAATCATGAAAATGAAAAAGCTTGCCCTGATTGTCCTGATAATACTTGTGCTTGTGATGACATGTTTTATAAATTGCAATCTCAGTTTGAAGACTTAGATTTAAATGTGCAAACTTTAACTGCTGAAAATGTCCTAGATTAAAAGAAATTTCTGATGAAAAACTGTGGGAAAAAATTATTAATCTTGCTACAAAAAAATCTTCTAATAGCATTCCTATTAATTCTAAAACAGTTACTAAAACTCATGACTATGATATGTCTTATTCTTTGGCCGAGGTTAATCGACGCCTCGCTTTAAGCAAAACTCCTGGTAGAGATACTTCTTTTGATGATTTAAAAATTGAGGTTGAAAATCTGAGAAAAGAAATTATTTATTTAAAATAAAATCAAATGATTTATGATCACAGGATTTCAAAAATTGAAGAAAAAACATCTCTTCATGTTTCTTCTTATGATGTGCCTTCTACGTCCAAAGGTCCAGAAATTACTGAAAATAACGATGATATTAATATTCAAAATCTGAATATAAAAAATAATTTATTTTTAGGAATGATGTAAAGTGTTACCGCTCATAAATAGTATATTAATTGCACTATATTGATTAATAATGATATTTCTATAACTAATATTGTTATGATTGACAGTGGTGCAGATGTTAGTTGCATTCAAGAAGGATTAATCCCTACTAGATATTTTCAAAAAACTACTCATATCATTAGATCTGCATCTGGACATACTCTTAATATTAATTATAAATTGCCTAATGCACATGTCTGTAGAAATAAGGCTTGAATTCCACATTTTTTCTTTCTAGTAAAAAAATAATTATATCCCCCTATTATTTTAGGAACACCTTTTATAAATGTCATCTACCCATTTACGCATCTTGATGCAAATGGTTTTCAAGCTACTTATAAAAATAAAAAAAATCTCATATTCTTTTATTACAGATCTAGTAACAAGAGATATCAATGCTTTGATTGACATGAAACAGACACAGTTAAATTTCATAAATAGTTTTTATGTCAATTTTTGGAAGAGTCCATTTATTTAATAAATCAAAATTTATAGGTAAATCTATCTCTTCAAGTTTAGTACTTTTTGTACTAACTTCTCCCAAATCCATATCTTAAAATTTCATGCCTATGCTTAAATCTGTCACACCTGTACATCAGATAATTATAAAATAACCAGGCTCTGATACCATATGACAAGGATCTTTAAGCAGGGGTAAGCCACACTGCATTCAAACTTATCAGAAGAATATCGGCTTAAGGTTTACCTCAAAATCTCGATCTATTAAATAAATGGACTCTTCTAAAAATCAACATAAAAACTATTTATGAATACGGATATTTTGATAAAATTCTGCATAAACAAATTATTAAAACTATCGAACAATCTATTGCCTTAAATGCTGATGAACAAACTATTCACTTACTTAATAAAAACAATGTAGATACTTTTAAAAATCGTTATAATTTCATGAATATTGGCTTAGTACAAATTGTTTTTAAACCCATATGATAAGGATCCTTAAGCAGGGGTAAGCCACGCTGCATTCAGACTTATCATATGAATATCGGCTTAAACTTTAGTCAAAATATCGAACCAAAAACACCAATCGAAATATAAGGTAATGTCAAATAGCTTAATAACTGTATGGAAATCGTTTACCCAAACAAAGGGCATGTCAGAGATTTAAGATGCTTAGGTCGAACCCATGTGTCTAGAAGTTCTAATAGTGCAAAAAGTTGTCCGTTGTGTCTATCAAATTTACGGGCTAAAGAGGAACAACTTACTAAACGGAGTCACTGAGACCAGGCCAACCTAAGACATATTAAACTCGATTGTACCACCATTTCGGAACCAAGTTAGAAGTTATTTAACATTTTCTCATATTTAGATAAAGTTTGGATTCTTCATAATTATCTAATGATAGGAGTTAGATTTTTAACATAGACATGAGAATTTTCTTAGCCGGACATGGTCACGGCTGGCCAAAAGAAGGAGTATAAAAAGTAAGTTAAAAGAAGAAAAACTATGTACCTTGAAGCTGGCCGGATGGAAAGCCTAAACGGTATTAAAACGGTGGCTATTTGTTTTTTATTTATCTTCACAACATATTACAAAGTAGAGAGAGAGCTAGGATTAGAGAGACAAGGGGAAGGAAAACTCCTGCCTTCTTATACAAAATGAGGTGTCTTTTATAGGAAAAAAAATCTGCGCATAGTACTATGGGTCCTACAGTGGGTCCCTGCGCATAGTATTTTCACTGTTACAAATGGGCCCTATAGTGAAACATAGTAATTAGTTGTTGGGGCCTTCTTGTCCTGTTTTGTCTTTTCCCTTTTTCTTCAAGTTGATAGAGAAATGCTTCGATATTTTTGATCTCTTCATTTGTGAGGATATGTTCTGGAGGTAGTGACTGTGAATCGCAAATATCTTCAGTGTTTTCCGCTTCTTCACTGGTAATGTTTTTCATAGAAGTATCTGAACTTTGTTCTATTGTTTTTAGTAGTTTATTTCGAACTTCTGCTAAGTATTTTTCAATCATTTCCAGTTTATCTCCTTCTTGTACGGAGATTCTTCTAGAAATATAGTTTAGGCCTTTGTCGTCGATAATTTCTTTCTGTGGAGCATGAGTATATTCAGATTTGTGTCTTATAATGGTTTCTTGCAAGTCTTTTCCATAAGGAATTTTTGTAACAGGATCCTGGCGGGTTAATTTTCCAAGAAGTTAGTATAAAATACCTTATATAAGCCCGATAGTTGATCTTTAGTATACCCGAATTCAACACTATATTTATAGATCCACGGAATGGAAAACTCTATGAAAAAGTACATTTGATCAATGGTATCCAATTTGCATACATGTTCAGAAAGGTATAATTCTGTTAAAAATGGTGAAGTCTTTTTCCATTCTTTGTAAAGATGAAAATATTCTGGTGGCAAGATCTTAACTGTTGGGTCATGATACGACCACCATTGGATAAATCAGTTTGGAATGGGATCTTCAAATACTTTAGCACAGACTTTTAAAAACCATGTATGTTTATGCTTGATGTTATTATCATATAAAGTCTGGGTAAATGCTTTTACGTAGTCCCAATAAGTGAAAGCTATTTTCGCTCATTTCATTGTCATGGTTTTTTCAGTCATGGATGTGGTTTCCCAGTCTTCTATTGATATGAGTTTTTTTATGACCATTTTGGAATAGCCATGCACTCCTGGGGTTGTTTCGCTCATTTGATAGTGTTCAATTTCACTACTTCCAGTAAATAGTAGGATTGACTCATAAAAAACTCTTGTTTTATAAGATTCACCTGCAATATAAAGGTTAGTGATCAAGTATTTTTGGAGTAATCTCCATGGATCTTCTTGTTTGCATATTTGAGTATTTTCGACAAGAACTATTAGTTCACTAGTGTCAAGCTTTTCATAATTTGGCCTATCGGCAGTATTTTCTTGAACAATTGAGGCAAACGAATCTGTTTGCTTAGCAAACATATAGGACTGAAGTTGTTCATATAAAGGATGATCTTCTGGAATATCTTCTAAATAAATTGAAGTGCTCATATACTAGTTTTTGGATGAAGATTCAGCAATTTGCAAAATTTTGCATTAATCAAAGTTTTATTTCCCTGTTGTAATACCGAGAATTTAGAAGAGGAAGAAATGTAGAAAAATGAAGAGATGTTTCTGCCTCCGTAGTAAAAGGAACCTTGGCTTATGCCGCCTTTTTCACGTCCTCTGGCCCTTTGCCAAGGTGGCTCCATACTGCATCAAAAGATAAAAATTTATCAAATGATGTATCAAAGTCGGACCAGTCGATTTCATCTCTTATTTCTTCAAAATTTTGAAGATATAAGTTTTCTCTTATCATATCATGGACAATTTTTCTTAGTATTAAGAAATGGATATCTTCGTTCACAGGAACACATTTAAGAATGGTAATAATTGTGTTTTCGGACAGGTAGAAAGTATAATAATTCATTCTCCTTGGCTCCTGCTCACAGTCCAAGAATTGCCTGTAAAAATTTTATGAGTTATTGATATATTCACGAGACAGAAAATCAGGTAAAGAATTTTCACTATCCTTTTTATATTGTATTTCAAAATCGAAAGGGGCCAGTTGAGCTTGCCACCTTGCAAAAATTAGTTTAGAAGCATCATGTTTGAAATCTTTATCAAACATATATTTAACAGATTGTGCATCAGTTCGAACAATGAATTTTGATTATATAAATCATCTTGAAATTTTAAAATATATTTAACAATCGTTAACATCTCATGAGCCACCGTGGCGTATTTTTTCTGGCTTTCATACCATTTTCCTTAATGAAATCTAATAAGATTTTCAGAATTAGTATGGGGAATCACTTTTGTTAGAATTCCTCCATAACCTATGTTGGAAGCATCAGTTTCTACGATTTTTAACCATGCAGGATTCGCAAGGATTACACAAGGTAAAGACTCAACACGTTTTTTAATCATTTGGACTAGCTTAGTGTGAGTAGTAGTCCAAGGTTATTTGTGATTCTTTTTAAATCTATCATACAAAGGTGCCAAATCCCGGGCTAAGTTCTGATAGAAAGGGAAAATATAATTAAGACTTCCTAAAAATCATTGTAATTGAGTTTTATCAGTGATAATATCATGGATTTTTTTCGAAAAATCTAAAGATCTTTGTATTGGTTCAATTTTACCTTTAGAAATATTATGTCCAAGAAATCGAATATCAGTTTGAAATAGAGACATTTTTCTTTTAGAAATAACTAAACCTTTTTGTATAACAATTTGTTTGAAAATATTCAAGTGTTTAAAATATAATTTTATCGTTTTAGAAAAAATAAGAATATCATCTATATAAACAATTATAAGATTCATGTAGGGATTGAATATATCATTCATAATTTTTTGGAATTCAGAAGGAGCATTTTTCAAATCAAAAGGCATAACATTCCATTCATATTGACCAAAAGGCACATTAAAGGCAGTTCTATAAGTATGTTCATTCGCAATACGAATTTGCCAATAATCAAATTTTAAATCGAATTTTGAAAATATATTGGTATCATATAATCTAGATAATAAGTCCTTTTTATTAGGTATTGGATACCTAATCCATTGCAAAACTTTATTTAGCGGTTTATAATTAATGACAAGTCTAGGCATACCGCGTTCTTTTTCAGCAGCATTGTTAACATAGAATGCAGTGCATGACCACGGGGATTTTAAAGGTTTTATGAGACCCTTTTCTTGAAGATTATCAATCTTCTTTTTGCAGAATTCTACTAACTCTGCATTCATTTGGCAGGGTCGGAATTTTGTTAGAATATTAGTTTCGCTGAAATCATTTTCATAAGGAAGGGAAACAACATGTTTTTTTCTTTTCCAAAAAACATTTGGGTGATCAGCACAAATATCAGCAATCAATTGACTAGAAATCATTTTTATTTTTTATTGTATTTTCACAGAACTTAGTGTATTTTGAACATTCATACTCATAATTTCAAATTGTAAGAAATTTAACTGTGTTTGTTTCATGTCAATCAAAGCATTGATATCTCTTGTTACTGGATCTGTAATAAAAGAATATGAGATTTTTTTATTTTTATAAGTAGCTTGAAAACCATTTGCATCAAGATGCATAAAAGGGTATATGGCATTTATAAAAGGTGTTCCTAAAATAATAGGGGAATATAATGGATTTTTTAGAAGAAAGAAAAAATATGGAATGCAAGTCTTATTTCTACATACATGTGCAATAGGCAATTTATAATTAATATCAAGAGTATGTCCAAATATAGATCTAATGATATGAGTAGTTTTTTGAAAATATCTAGTAGGGATTAATCCTTCTTGAATGCAACTAACATCTGCACCACTGTCAATCATAGCAATATTAGTTATAGAAATATCATTATTAATCAATATAGTGCAATTAATATACCATTTATGAGCGGTAACAATTTGCATCATTCCTAAAAACAAATCATTTTTTATATCCAGATTTTTCTAGTTTTTTTCATATGAGAGAATTTTGCAAAACCTTCAATATCAGGGGGTCGTTGAACACAAGGTTTAATAGTCAATTCTTCAGACTTATTTTCTGAAGTAGAAGCAACATTAGAAGTTTTTGGACCACCATTAAGAATTTTCACTATTTTAATTAACTCATCAAGTTTTTTGTCAAGCGAGGAAATGTCTTCCCCAAGAACTTTCACATAGAGACTTAAATAATTATTTTTAGCAATTAACTTATTAATTTCTACAGTAGTGATTTGACCAACATCATTATCAATGAATTTTTGGAATGCAGAATAAGTAATACCCGTATTATTAGGAAGTATAAAAGGTGACTGCGGGGGATAAACACATTCAATAATGTTGCCACTAGTATCTTGGTAAGATCTTTCTATCACATTAACATATTTAGGCAAATATGCAGATATAACCTATGGTGCAAAAAAAAAATCTGATTATGCAATGCACACATTTCATAGAATTCTTCTGAAATATTTTTCATATCGTCAGAACTATAAGTTTCGAAAAACCATGTTCTAAAGCTTTTCCAGTTTTCACCAAAGAATTCTTTTTTAACATAATTTCTTGCTTGTGAGTCAGGACTAAGATCTATCTAATGTGGAATCATTTAAACCATTTTCAGAAATCAATATAAGGATTTTAAATACTGTTGACATTAAATTCCATCTCCAAAGGAGTTGGATTTTCTTTATCGAAAATATTATCATTATCTTGAACTATATGAGTTTTAGGATTAATTTTAACCTTTTCAACATTTCTAAAAGAATTATGCAATTCTGCAGAGTTTAAAGTATGCAAGGATGCAGTACAATTCCTAGCTAGGCCATAAACAGGTGGTTCAATAGGAGAAATATATTGTCTAGTAGGCATACTACGAGACATAGCAAAGGAATTTTGATAAGAAATAGTAGAATTATCATCAAATTGAAGACAAATTGTTCCATCAGAGTTTTGAGTTACATAAGTTAATTCTGAATTGGTCACTTCTCCTACAAGTTGTTTGGGAGAAACGACGGAATTCAAAATCCAGGTGTCAGGGAAGTTAATTTCTTCCCATCTTATAGGCTTTCTGGTATTAACCTTGGATTTTTCAGAGGTAGTGGTATGGACTGCGTACATCTTACCCTTCCCAGACCTCACTTTGTGGGAATACACTGGACATGTTGTTGTTGTTGTGGTTTCTATAAGAATGGTATAATCAGAAGGATCTTCAATTGATCTACATTTATGAGTCATTGTAGTCATAGGACGGTAATAAATACGATAAGATACTCCTATGAGTTCAGATCCAGGGGCATAATTATAACCATGGGTTTTACATTTAAGATCAAAACATAAAGAATATTTCTACCATTCAAAGATAATTGTAAATTTGGTTGAACATTAAAATATACAAGGCCATATGCAAGAGTAGATTCAATAGTTCCCATTTAAGATGGTCTAAAATTTAGACTTGTAGAATCATGTAGTGCCGCTAAAAATGTTTCTGGCAGACCTCTCAGAGTAAAGGGTTTAAAAGAAATTTGTACTAAGCCAATATGTATGAAATTATAATGATTTTTAAAAGTATCTACATCGTTTTTATTAAGCAAGTGAATAGTTTGTTCATCAGCATTTAAGGCAATAGATTGTTCGGTAGTTTTAACAATTTATTTATGCAGAATTTTATCAAAATATTTGTATTCATAAATAGTTCTTATGTCGATTTTTGGAAGAGTCCATTTATTTAATAAATTGAGATTTTGAGGTAAATCTACCTCTTCAAGTTTAGTACTTTTTGTACTTTTTGTACTAACTTCTCCCAAATCCACATCTTAAAATTTCATGCCTATGCTTAAATCTGTCACACTTGTACATCAGATAACTATGAAATAACTAGGCTCTGATACCATATGACAAGGATCCTTAAGCAGGGGTAAGCCACACTTGATTCAGACTTATCATAAAAATATCGGCTTAAGTTTTAGTCAAAATATCGAACCAAAAACACCAATCGAAATATAAGGGAATATCAAATAGCTTAATAACTGTATGGAAATCTTTTACCCAAACAAAGAGCTTGTCAGAGATTTAATATGCTTAGGTCAAACCCATGTGTCAAGAAGTTCTAATTGTGCAAAAAGTCGCCCTTTGTGTCTATCAAACTTACAAGCTAAAGAGGCACAACTTACTAGACGGAGTCACTGAGACCAGGCCAACCTAAGACATATTAAACTCAACTGTACCAATATTTTGGAACCAAGTTAGAAGCTATTTAACATTTTCTCATATTTAGATAAAGTCTGGATTCTTCATAATTATCTAATGATAGGAGTTAGATTTTTAACGTAGACTTCTGTGATCAATTTGGTATGAACCAACAGAATTCTACCTCTCAACAGAAAACTCATAGGCATTCTAAGTCTTATAGAAAAAAGAATTATCGCCGAAGGTTTAAAGAAAAAAGAGAGACCCGAAAAGCCCGTCGTAAGACTACGAGATTTACCAAAAATAGGTCTGAGAGAGACTTAGCAAAAATCAAGTGTTACAACTGCAAACAGTATGGGCATATAGCTCCAAATTGTAAGCTCTAAAAAATCAAGTCTCTAGGTCTTACTGATGAACTCCATGATCAAATTTATATACTTCTGGTTCTAGTCAAATTACAACTATGAATCTGAATTAGAAAATGAGATTGAATTGCCTGAATCTTCTAATAGTAATCATAAAAATAAAATACCTTGCCCTGATTGTCCTGATAATACGTGTGCTTGTGATGACATGGTTTATAAATTGCAATCTCAGTTTGAAGACTCAGATTTAAATGTGCAAACTTTAACTACTAAAAATGTCCTTGAATTATTAAAAGAAATTCTGATGAAAATCTGCAGGAAAAAATTATTAATCTTGCTGCAAAAAAAATCTGCTAATAGCATTCCTATTAATTCTAAAACAGTTACTAAAACTCATGACTATGATATGCCTTATTCTTTGGACGAGGTTAATCGACGCCTCGCTTTAAGCAAACCCCTGGTAGAGATACTTTTTTTAATGATTTAAAAATCGAGGTTGAAAATCTAGAAAAAAAAAATATTTCTTTAAGACAAAATCAAATGATTTGTGATCACAGGATTTCAAAAATTAAAGAAAAAATATCTCTTCATGTTTCTCCTTATGATGTGCCTTCTACGTCCAAAGGTCCAAAAATTACTGAAGATAACGATGATATTAACATTCAAAATCTACATATAAAAAATAATTTATTTTTAGGAATGACGCAAATTGTTACTGCTCATAAAAGGTATATTAATTGCACTATACTGATTAATAATGATATTTCTATAACTAATATTGCTATGATTGATAGTGGTGCAGATGTTAATTGCATTCAAGAAGGATTAATCCTTACTAGATATTTTTAAAAAACTACTCATATTATTAGATCTGCATCTGGACATACTCTTGACATTAATTATAAATTGTCTAATGCACATGTCTGTAGAAATAAGACTTGCATTCCACATTTTTTCTTTCTAGTAAAAAATCAATTATATCCCCCTATTATTTTAGGAACAACTTTTATAAATGTCATCTACCTTTTTACGCATCTTGATGCAAATGGTTTTCAAGCTACTTATAAAAATAAAAAAATCTCATATTCTTTTATTACAGATCCAGTAACAAGAGATATCAATGCTTTGATTGACATGAAACAAACACAGTTAAATTTCTTACAATTTGAAATTATGAGTATGCATGTTCAAAATACACTGAGTTCTGTGAAAATACAAGAAAAAATAAAAATTATTTCTGGTTAATGATTTTCTTGAGGTCTTTTCTGATGACCTTCCTGATATTTCTCCTAATAGGGAAATTGATTTTGGGATTGATCTTGTTCTGTACACTCGTCCTATTTCCATCTCTCCATATAGAATGTCTTCGATTGAGTTGAAGGAGCTTAAGGAGAAATTGAAGGATCTCTTCAATAAATGTTTTATCCATCCTAGTTTGACTTCTTGGGGTGCTCTGGTATTGTTTGTGCGCAAGAAGAATGGCTCCCTTCGAATGTGCACTAACTATCGTTAGTTGAATAGGATGACCATAAAGAATAAGTATCCTCTTCCTAGAATCGATGACTTATTTGATAAACTTCAAGGTGCGTAGTGTTTCTCTAAGATCGATCCTAGGTTGGGTTATCATCAGCTTAAGATTAGGAAAATAGATATCCCTTAGACTTCCTTAAGGACCCTGTACAGTCATTATGAGTTCCTCTTTATGTCTTTTGGGTTGACTAATGCCCCCAAGGCATTTATAGAATTGATGAATAGGGTCTTCTATTCATTCCTAGATTTTTTTGTCACTGTCTTCATAGATGACATCTTGGTCTATTCTGAGAGTGAGGTTGATCATATTGATAATGAGTATGAATGTTCAAAATACACAAAATTCTGTGAAAATACAAGAAAATATAAATGGAATGTTATGCCTTTTGGTTTGAAAAATGCTCCTTCTGAATTCCAAAAAATCATGAATGATATATTCAATCCCTACATGAATTTTATAATTGTTTATATAGATGATATTCTTATTTTTTCTAAAATAATAGAATTACATTTTAAACACTTGAATATTTTCAAACAAATTGTTATACAAAATGGTTTAGTTATTTCTAAACCAAAAATGTCTCTATTTCAAACTGATATTCGATTTCTTGGACATAATATTTCTAAAGGTAAAATTAAACCAATACAAAGATCTTTAGATTTTTCGAAAAAATCCCTGATATTATCACTTATAAAACTCAATTACAATGATTTTTAGGAAGTCTTAATTATATTTCCCCTTTCTATCAGAACTTATCCCGGGATTTGACACCTTTGTATGATAGATTGAAAAAGAATCACAAAGAACCTTGGACTACTGCTCACACTAAGCTAGTCCAAATGATTAAAAAACGTATTTAGTCTTTACCTTGTGTAACCCTTGCGAATCCTGCATAGTTAAAAATCGAAGAAACTGATGCTTCCAACATAGGTTACGGAGGAATTCTAAAACAAGTGAATCCCCATGCTAATTCTGAAAATCTTATTAGATTTCATTCAGGAAAATGGTCTGAAAGCCAGAAAAAATACGCCACGGTGACTCATGAAATGTTAAAGATTGTTAAATGTGTTTTAAAATTTCAAGATGATTTATATAATCAAAAATTCATTGTTCGAACTGACGCACAATCCGTTAAATATATGTTTGATAAAGATTTCAAACATGATGCTTCTAAACTAATTTTTGCAAGGTGGCAAGCTCAACTGGCCCCTTTCGATTTTGAAATACAATATAAAAAGGATAGTGAAAATTCTTTACCTGATTTTCTGTCTCGTGAATATATCAATAACTCGTAAAAATTTTACAGGCAATTCTTGGACTGTGAGCAGGAGCCAAGGAGAATGAATTATTATACTTTCTACCTATCCGAAAAAACTATTATTACCATTCTTAAGTGTATTCCTATGAACGAAGATATCCATTTCTTAATACTAAGAAAAATTGTCCATGACATGATAAGAGAAAACTTATATCTTCCAAATTTTGAAGAAATAAGAGATGAAATCAACTGGTCCGACTTTGATACATCATTTGATAAATTTTAATCTTTTGATGCAGTATGGATCCACCCTGGCAAAAGGCCAGACGACGTGGAAAAGGTGGCAGAAGCTAAGGTTCCTCTTACTACGGAGGCAGAAACATCTCTTCATCTTCCTACATTTCTTCCTCTTCTAATTTCCTGGTATTACAATAGGAAAATAGAACTTTGATTAATGTAAAAATTTCGCAAATTGCTGAATCATTATCCAAAAACCAGCATATGAGCACTTCAATTTATTTAGAAGATATTCCAGAAAATCACCCTTTATATGGACAACTTCAATCCTATATGTTTGCGAAGAAAACAGATTCGTTTGCCTCAATTGTTCAAGAAAATACTGCCGATAGGCAAAACTATGAAAAGCTTGACACTAGAGAACTAATAGTTCTTGTCGAAAATACTCAAATATATAAGCAAGAAGATCCATGAAGACTACTCCAGAAATACTTGATCACTAACCTTTATATTGCAGGTGAATCTTATAAAGCAAGAGCTTTTTATGAGTCAATCCTACTATCTACTGGAAGTAGTGAAATTGAACACTATCAAATGAGTGAAACAACCCCAGGAGGGCATGGTTATTCAAAAATGGTCATCAAAAAACTCATATCAATAGAAGACTCTATGAAAAAGTATATTTGATCAATGGTATCTAATTTTTCTTGAGGTCTTTTCTGATGACCTTCCTGAATAGACCAAGATGTCATCAATGAAGACAGTGACCAAAAAATCTAGGAATGCATAGAAGACCCTATTCATCAATTCTATAAATGCCTTGGGGGCATTAGTCAACCCAAAAACCATAAAGAGGAACTCATAATGATTGTACCGGTTCCTTAAGAAAGTCTAAGGGATATCTACTTCCCTAATCTTAAGACGATGATAACCCAACCTAAGATCAATCTTAGAGAAACACTACGCACCTTGAAGTTGATCAAATAAGTCATCGATTCTAGGAAGAGGATACTTATTCTTTATGGTCATCCTATTCAACTAACGATAGTCAATGCACATCCGAAGGGAGCCATTCTTCTTGCGCATAAATAATACCAGAGCACCCCGAAAAGTCAAACTAGGATGGATAAAACATTTATTGAAGAGATCCTTCAATTTCTCCTTAAGCTCCTTCAACTCAGTCGGAGACATTCTATATGGAGGGATGGAAATAGGATGAGTGTACAGAACAAGATCAATCCCAAAATCAATTTTCCTATTAGGAGAAATATCAGGAAGGTCTTCAGAAAAGACCTCAAGAAAATAATTAACCAGAAATCATTTTTATTTTTTCTTGTATTTTCATAGAACTCAGTATATTTTGAACATTCATACTCATAATTTCAAATTGTAAGAAATTTAACCGTGTTTGTTTCATGTCAATCAAAGCATTGATATCTCTTGTTACTGGATCTGTAATAAAAGAATATGAGATTTTTTTTATTTTTATAAGTAGCTTGAAAACAATTTGCATCAAGGTAGATGATATTTATAAAAAGGTAGATGATATTTATAAAAGGTGTTCCTAAAATAATAGGGGGATATAATTGATTTTTTACTAGAAAGAAAAAATGTGGAATGCAAGTCTTATTTCTACAGACATGTGCATTAGACAATTTATAATTAATGTCAAGAGTATGTCCAGATGCAGATCTAATGATATGAGTAATTTTTTGAAAATATCTAGTAAGGATTAATCCTTCTTGAACGCAACTAACATCTGCACCACTATCAATCATAGCAATATTAGTTATAGAAATATCATTATTAATCAATATAGTGCAATTAATAAACCATTTATGAGCGGTAACAATTTGCATCATTCCTAATAATAAATTATTTTTTATATCCAGATTTTGAATGTTAATATCATCGTTATTTTCAGTAATTTCTGGACCTTTGGACGTAGAAGGCACATCATAAGGAGAAACATGAAGAGATGTTTTTTCTTTAATTTTTGAAATCCTATGATCACAAATCATTTGATTTTGTTTTAAAAAATTAATTTCTTTTTTCAGATTTTCAACCTCGATTTTTAAATCATTAAAAGAAGTATCTCTACTAGGGGTTTTGTTTAAAGCGAGGCATCGATTAACCTCGGCCAAAGAATAAGGCATATCATAGTCATGAGTTTTAGTAACCATTTTAGAATTAATAGGAATGTTATCAGCAGATTTTTTTGGACCTAGATTAATATTTTTTTCTCGCAGCTTTTCATCAGAAATTTCTTTTAATAATTCAAGGACATTTTCAGCATTTAAAGTTTGCACATTTAAATCCAAGTCTTCAAACTGAGATTGCAATTTATAAAACATGTCATCACAAGCATAAGTATTATCAGGAAAATCAGGGCAAGCTTTTTCATTTTCATGATTACTATCAGAAGATTTAGGCAATTCAATCTCATTTTCTGATTCAAATTCATAGTTGTAATCAGACTCAGAACCAGAAGTATATAACAAGCCATAAATTTGATCATGGAGTTCACCAGTAAGACCTAGAGACTTGATTTTTTGGATCTTATAATGTGGAGCTATATGTCCATACTGTTTGCAGTTGTAACACTTGATTTTTGCTAAGTCTCTCTTAGACCTATTTTTGGTAAATCTCGTAGACTTACGACGGGATTTTTGGGTCTTTATTTCTTCTTTAGACCGTCGTCGGTAATTCTTTTTTCTATAAGACTTAGAATGCCTATGAGTTTTCTGGTGAAAGGTGAAAGCCTGTTGGTTCATACCGAATTGATCACAGAAGCCTCCTAATTGAGACTTTTCTCTAAACTTATCTATCTTAATTTGTCTATTCAATTTCAATTCATTACATAAAGCTAAACCCTCATCAGTGGCAGTTGCTATAAGTTGACCATAAGTATAATCTTTCCAGGGTATATCAATAGATGATCCCCTAAGTTTTTTACTAACCCTTTCACTAAACAAAGGAGGGAGTCCATCTACGAATTTGGTCTTCCAGTATTTAAGGTTATTTTCAGGTAGGTCCATAACTCGACTTAGAAAGGTATCTTTATACCACCTAAATTCTCCTAATTGTCTACATCTAAGACCATTAAGAAGAGTACGAGTATTTTCATACTGGTTGGTAAACCTTCCTCCAAAATGTTCATATGACAAGGATCCTTAAGTAGGGGTAAGCCACGCTGCATTCAGACTTATATAAGAATATCGGCTTAAGCTTTAGTCGAAATATCAAACCAAAAACACCAATCGAAATATAAGAGAATGTCAAATAGCTTAATAACTATATGGAAATCTTTTACCCAAACAAAGGGCCTGTCAGAGATTTAATATGCTTAGGTCGAACCCATGTGTCTAGAAGTTCTAATTGTGCAAAAAGTTGTCCTTTGTGTCTATCAAATTTACGGGCTAAAGAGGCACAACTTACTAGACGAAGTCACTGAGACCAGGCCAACCTAAGACATATTAAACTCAACTGTACCACCATTTGGAACCAAGTTTGAAGCTATTTAACATTTTCTCATATTTAGATAAAGTCTAGATTCTTCATAATTATCTAATGATAGGAGTTAGATTTTTAACATAGACATGAGAATTTTCTCTAAATATGAAGAAAATTCCGGCTAAGAAAATTTTCATGTCTATGTTAAAAATCTAACTCCTATCATTAGATAATTATGAAGAATCTAGACTTTATCTAAATATGAGAAAATGTTAAATAGCTTCTAACTTGGTTCCAAATGGTGGTACAGTCGAGTTTAATATGTCTTAGGTTGGCCTGGTCTCAGTGACTCCGTCTAGTAAGTTGTGCCTCTTTAGCCCGTAAATTTGATAGACTCAAAGGGCGACTTTTTGCACAATTAGAACTTCTAGACATATGGGTTCGACCTAAGCATATTAAATCTTTGACAGGCCCTTTGTTTGGGTAAACGATTTTCATATAGTTATTAAGCTATTTGACATTCTCTTATATTTTGATTGGTGTTTTTGGTTTGATATTTCGACTAAAGCTTAAGCCGATATTCTTATATAAGTCTGAATGCAGTGTGGCTTACCCCTGCTTAAGGATCCTTATCATATGAACATTTTGGAGGAAGGTTTACCAACCAGTATGAAAATACTCATACTCTTCTTAATGGTCTTAGATGTAGACAATTAGGAGAATTTAGGTGGTATAAAGATACCTTTCTAAGTCGAGTTATGGACCCACCTGGAAATAACCTTCAATACTGAAAGGACAAATTCATAGGTGGACTCCCTCCTTTGTTTGGTGAAAGTGTTAGAAAAAAACTTAGGGGATCATCTATTGATATACCCTGGAAAGATTATACTTATGGTCATCTTATAGCAATTACCACTGATGAGGGTTTAGCTTTATGTAATGAATTTAAATTGAATAGATAAATTAAGATGGATAAGTTTAGAGAAAAGTCTCAATTAGGAGACTTCTGTGATCAATTTAGTATGAACCAACAGGCTTCCACCTCTCAACAGAAAACTCATAGGCATTCTAAGTCTTATAGAAAAAAGAATTTTCGACGAAGGTCTAAAGAAGAAAGAGAGACCTAAAAAGCCCGTCGTAAGTCTACGAGATTTACCAAAAATAGGTCTAAGAGAAACTTAGCAAAAATCAAGTCTTACAACTGCAAATTGTATGGGCATATAGCTCCAAATTGTAAGCTCCAAAAAATCAAGTCTCTAGGTCTTATTGATGAACTCCATGATCAAATTTATGGCTTGTTATATACTTCTGGTTCTGAGTCTGATTACAACTATGAATCTGAATCAAAAATGAGATTGAATTGCCTGAATATTCTGATAGTAATCATGAAAATAAAAAAGCTTGCCCTGATTGTCCTGATAATACTTGTGCTTGTGATGACATGTTTTATAAATTGCAATCTCAGTTTGAAGACTTAGATTTAAATGTGCAAACTTTAACTGCTGAAAATGTCCTTGAATTATTAAAAGAAATCTCTAATACCATATGACAAGGATCCTTAAGCAGGGGTAAGCCACGCTGCATTTAGACTTATCATAAGAATGTCGGCTTAATCTTTAGTCGAAATATCAAACCAAAAACACCAATCGAAATATAAGGGAATGTCAAATAGCTTAATAATTGTATGAAAATCTTTTACCCAAACAAAGGGCCTATCAGAGATTTAATATGCTTAGGTCGAACCCATGTGTCTAGAAGTTCTAATTGTGCAAAAAGTCGTTCTTTGTGTCTATCAAATTTATGGGCTAAAGAGGCACAACTTACTAGACGGAGTCACTGAGACTAGGCCAACCTAAGACATATTAAACTCGACTGTACCACTATTTTGGAACCAAGTTAGAAGTTATTTAATATTTTTTCATAATTAGATTAAGTCTGGATTCTTCATAATTATCTAATGATAGGAGTTAGATTTTTAACATAGACATGAGAATTTTCTTAGCCGGACATGGTCACGGCTGCCCGAAAATGGGAGTATAAAAAGTAAGTTAAAAGAAGAAAAACTATGTACCTTGAAGCTGGCCGGATGGAAAGCCTGAACAGTATTAAACGGTGGCTATCTACCTTTTATTTATCTTCACAGTATATTACAAAGTATAGAGAGAGCTAGGCTATCTTCCTTTGGTAATATATATTGTAGTCCTATAAAAGAGACATTGTAAAATTTTGTAGAATTTATCACAGTAATCTTTAATCGTTTAAGTTGTTAAGTTTTCGAGACTTATTATATTCGTCTTTTAGTTTGACTTGAAGATAAGATGGAGGCTATCGAATTATAATTGGCTTGTGTGAGTGAATGTCGAAAAAAATTGTGCATTGATTTCATATTTTTTCCTTCTATTTAATGTTAAGATGGTAAGAATTTTGTTGCATCTTTTTTATGTTCTCTCCATGATTATATTTCTCTTTATTTTGTATTTTCTAAGAAGTTTCTATTGTTGTAAGTTTATAATTTTCTTTAATTCAAAATAATAACTTATGAATTTGTTGAAAATCAGGTAACTACTAATCAAATGTTTTCTTCTATAACATTAATTATACGTGTGTGTAGAAAGAGTGGGGAGGGGGGATTATAAATACCCCTTCTATGTACATTATATTTAATTAAATTATTAATATTTTATCATTTTTAAATAGCGCGAATAAGCTCACTGGTTTCTTGGATAAACTAGCAATCAAGTAGGCAGCTTACATAACAACTTCTATATATATATATATACACACACATATATATATGAAGTCAATCAAGTTCATTTATACACAAATTTGAAAGAAATAAAATATCTTTTTCCCCAACTTCTTTGTTATCTTATTGTTACCTTGGTATTTTTTTTATTTCATAACAATTATACTATTTATAATTTATTTATAAAAATGATACATTTTATGTTAACGTTTTTTCATTTCAATATATGTATCATTTTAACTTTATTGCTTCGATATGTTTTAAGATAAAATTATACTCCGTTCATTCCTAAATAATTATCATCATTTTTATTTGCACTCTCTTTATTAGATAAGATTAATTACATGCTAAACTACCTTTTGTTATTACTCCTCTATTTAATACTTTTCTTTTTTGCACTATATTGATATATCTTCATATTTATGAATAAGAGTAAATGTGAAAAAAAAAATAATTATGTCATTATTACTAATATTAATAGGGCTGCTTATAGGACGGATTGAACGGATAAATATGCTTAACAGTTTGACTTGTCGAATATCACCTATTAAATATATTAATTCACTAATCAACCAATAAGATATCGATAGATTCGCTTCGAATTAGTAACTATCAGGTGATTAACGGATGATGTATTGGCTCAACCATTTCATGTTCTCTTCCTTCACTTTCACAGTTTCACTCACCAATATATTGATCTACCACAAAATCATTTTTCCTGCTCTATTTAAGCTTACAATTTTATAATTTAAATCACAGTAAAAAATATATAAAACTTAAATTTTAAGGGTGTATGCACATAAATTACTTAACAAATATTAACAAAAATATACTTCAAGTATACATATTTATATATTAGAAGTGAAGATTAGCCTAGTATGGTCCAAACTCCAGACTAACAAGCTAGTAGAACAGTAAGAAATTCAACTCACAAATCACATCAAATCATATAACTATGATGCCTGTAACAAGCTAATAAAACATATAGCTCTCTTGTCATAATCGGAAGTCCAAAATAGCGAGTAAAACTACTTGTTGTGATTTGATCTTTAAAGAGCGGTGTTTTAATTTGGTTAATTTTAAGGAGCAGTAGAATATTAAATGAAGCTTTAGGGTTAACAATAGGTACTTTAAAGTATATAGCTAATGGAAAGAATTAGTTATAATAATTCTTAACGGTTTACTCAATAATAAAATTGAGTAATCCACCCTGCAGCGATAAATCGTTAACTATAAAATTTTAATCCGTTTTCTAACTGTTTATTCGATAACTCAATACCAATAAGACAATAAGTCAATTTTGCAGTTGACTTAGCAGTTACGGTTCACTTCTGAACAACCCTACTAATATATAAGTGACCTAAAACAAGCAGGAGACGATTGTCATGTCAGCTTACAAAAGAAGATTCTGTTATTTCACACCAATTTCACCACTACAAAAAAACTTCATTTTAAGATTCAGCGCCGACCATATGTTGGGGGTGAGGAAATGTTGACGACGACGAAGATGACGACGAAGAATAAGTGAAATGGTATATCTTAACCCTTATACCTTAGAATCAAATCAATAAAATCAAGCACAGGAGACAACGCATATGCCATGGTTGCAGACCTCGACAAACTACAAATTTGTTGATTCTCGGATACAAAGGTATCAAACCAAAGGACCTAGATCTCAAAGTTCATAAAAAGCTCTTGAATCATTAAAAAAAATACTTGATATTGATCCGACTCCTAAATTCAGCAAAATCAAGAAAAAGTTAATCGAGAATTTTTTTTATCAAAAGTTGTAAAGGAAGAAAATCATAACCACCGAGAAAAAAATGAAGAAGAAGTCATTTTTGTTGGTAATTTCTAAATGGAGACAAAAAAGAAAAGAGTACAGTGATTCTACATATTGCATGTCGAAGATCTAAAGAAACAAAAGGAAAAATTGAAGATTAGAACTCACAGTTTAGTTTTCCCTTTTTTGGCAAACAACATTTGTTGGGAAAATGGAGAGAAAAGAAAATCAAAGGAATCAAGAAATACCTTTAAAATTGTAGCAACACCATGAAAATTGAAGACGGATAGAAAAGCAAAGTAAGCATCTTAAAAGGGAAAAAATGAGATCTACTGTGCATGGGACCCGGATGTGGGACCCATTTTACTATTTTTAGATTTTTTTTATTTTTTATAAATAGGTTCCTTCATTTGTTAAGGAAGACAGAAGCTTTTAATTTTCTTTTTTCCTTTCTCTAAAGGTTCTCTCTCTCTAGTTCTTCATCTCTTTTGTATAATATTCTCAAGTTTGAAATAAAAGTCTGCCATTAATTACTATTCAAGTCTTGCATCCGACCAATTAAGGTAGTTATTTATTCTTTAAATTTGAGTTCTTTAATACTCTTATTTCCTCTTCAGCCGTGACTATGTCCGGCTAAATAATTTTTGTATCTGTGCTGAAGATCTAACTTCTCTTATATAATAATCATGAAAATCCAGACTCTATCAAAATATAAAGGAATTTTTCTATAGTTTTCTGGCTTGGTTCCGAAATGGTGGTACAGTCGAATTTGGTCCTGCTTTTGTTGGCTTTGTCTTAGTGATTATGTCTAGTGAGCCGTGAATCTATAAGCCCATTAAAGTTGAAGAAAAGGGTGCCCCTTTTTCACGGTTAGAATTGCTAGACATATGGGCTCAACTGAAGTATGTATTAAATTCTGACAGGCCCCTTCTTCGGATAAAACTTCCATACAATCATTAAGCTATACGAAATTCTTATATATGTCGGTTGGTTTTGTTTTATGATATTAACTTATAAGTCTGGATGGTCGTATGGATTACCGTCATCCCCACAGATCCTGTAAATGGTACTAAGTGGTAATAAATGGTATCAGATCCTAGGAACTTTCATGGCTATTATGTAATAGATCTGAACTATTCGGCATAAATACAAAATTTTTCTGTTCATGGAAATAAGAGATATGAGTACTAAGAGTACTAGACTTGAAGAGATAGATATACCTCAAAATCTTGACTTGTTAAACAAGTGGACTATTCCAAAGGTTGATATTAAAACCATTTATGATTATGGTTGGTTTGATAAAGTTCTGTCTAAATAAATAAGAAATACAACTGAACAACCTTTGGCATTAAATTCGTCAGAACAGACGATTCATTTATTAAATAAACGCGATATTAATTTATATAAAAATCATTATAACTTTATGCATATTGGAATGGTTCAATTTGCTTTTAAACCATTAACTCTTAAAGGGTTATCAGAGACATTCTTAGCAGCTCTCAGGGATGCTAGAAATCTGAATTTTAAACAGTCTTTAATGGGTTCGATTGAATCCACTGTGGCCTATGGTCTAGTTTATTTCAATACTCAGCCAAATTTATAATTATCTTTGACTGGTGCGAATATACTTGATGCTTTAACATTAAATGTGAAAACGCATGGTTATAATTATGCGCCTGGATCTGAACTTATTTGTCTGTCATACAAAATTTATTACAGCCTGTTAACTACTTTAAATCCTCGATATAGATTATACGATACATTGGATCAGACTATATTAGTCGAGACTAATTTTGTAAGGTCTAAGGTCACCACAAGGAGACCTATTAAGTGGGATGAGATTGATTTTTTCACTACTTTGACCTTAAATTTGGTTATATCTCCAAATCAAGTCACTGATGATTTAACTAATAATGAATTATCGCATGTGACTCAAAATCCGGATGGTAGGATTTGTATTCAATTTGATGAAAGGTCTACTGTTTATAATAGACATTCATTCTCCATGCCTAAATTATTACCTGCTATGCATCATATTTCTCCTGTAGAACCATTGTATGGTCCAGCTAGAAGTCGTGCAGCCTCTTTGCACACAATTGACTCAGCTTCTACAAGATTTGTAGAGAAAGTTAAAGTCAATCCTCGAATAAATATTGTCCAATATAATGACAATCTTTCTGATAGAGATATTCCTACTGCTTCTGAAATGAACTTTGATCCGAATGATATTTAATAATTCCACAGCAAATCAATTTTAGTCCTGGATCGTAGGCAAGAAATTATATTAAAAAAGAAAAAAAAATCTAGGAATAGTAAAATGGGTTCCACATTTGGGTCCCATGCACAGTAGATCTACTATGTAGGAATCTGTCAATAGTACTAAGGGTCCCACATCCGGGTCCTGTGCACAGTGAATTTACTATGCAGGCATCTGGGGATAGTATATCATACTTTATTCTTCCCTTTTAATTTTTTGAGAAATTCATTCGTTCTTGCAATAGCATCTTCTGACAGAGGTCTATCTGAAGGGATAGATTGTGAGTCTTCAACATCTTCTTCGGCGATATCATCACTGGTTATACTCTTCATTGAAGTGTTTGATTTTTCACGACTATCAACTGATTTCATTAGATTTTTTCGAACTTCTTCCAAATAGTTTTCTATCATTTCAATTATGTCGCCGTCATGTACAACGATTCTCCTTGCAATGTGTTTTAGTGAATTTTCCTTGATAATATTTTATCGAGGGGCTACTGAATATTCTTGAACTCTATTTTGAATGGAGTCCAAGAGTTTCTGTCCATGCAATATTTTTGTTTTGGGATCCTTTCTCATTAATTTGTCCCGAAAATTATTATAAAATACCATGTATAAATATGGGATTTGTTCTCCTGTGAATCCGAATTTCGGAGCCCATTTATGAATCCAAGGAATAGAGAATTCTAGGAAGAAATATATTTGATCAATTTTATCCCAGTTGCAGACATGATCTGCATGATATAATTCATTTAGCTGAGGAGAGACTTTGGCCCATTCTTTGTATAACTTTAAAAATGAACCTGACAATATCTGAATGGTTGGACCATGATAGGACCACCAATTTAAAAACCAATTTGGTATTGATTCTTCATAGGTATTTGCACATACCTTTATAAATCAAGTATGCTTATGTCTATCATTATTATAATAAAGGACTTTATCAAAGGCCTGAATATAGTCCCAATAAGTGAAATTTATCTTGGAACCTTTGAGCAGTATCAATTTTTCTGTCATAGTGGTCATTCCCCAATATTCTACGGATATAATCTGTTTAATGACAATTTTAGAGAAGTTATAAACGTTCTCTTCACTATTATAACCAGATAAATGTTCGCATTCTGTACTCCCAGTGGTACTGAGAATGGTTTCATAATAAGTGCGGGTTTTATATGACTCACCCGGAAAATATAAATTATTTATCAAATATTTGTGGAGTATCTTCCAAGGTTCACTTCTCCTCTGAATCTTAGAATTCTCAATAACAAATATCATTTCTTTATTTTCTAACCTTTCATATAGCTTGGAGTCATCATTATCTTTGGTAATTGAAGCAAATGTATCACTTTGGTTTTGAGCAGCTAAATAAGTTTGCAATTGTCTGTATAACGGACTATCTTTCGAGATATTATCCAAATAGATAGAAGTAGAGGATTCGCCTTTCTGCGATACCTTGGAGTTTATCAAACTTCTATTTCCCATTTGTATAACTGGGGAATTAGATGAGGATCCGTATGACGATCCCTGCGAATATGATCTGTTTGAGGATGATCTTCTCCTTCCATCGGAGGCTGATCTTCTTCCTGATCTGCCCTGTCCTTTTTCTCTGGCCATCTGCCATGGAGGGTCAGTAGCCATACTGCAAATAGCATAATTAATCAGATATTTCCAAATCGTACCGGTCAATATCTCTAATTTCTTCATAATTACAGACAGAAAATTCTTTTTCAACCACATCATGGATGACTTTATCAATTATGAAATTTTGAATATCTCTGTATAACGGAATTACCTTTAATATGGTAACACAAATTTTTCAATAAAAAAATATTTTAACTGAGATATTTCCTAGATAAGAAATCAGGGAGGGAATTATCAATTTCTTTTTTATACTGAATCTCAAAATCAAAAGGGGTTAATTAGGCTTATCAACTTGTAAATATTAACTTTGAAGCATCATGTATAAAATATTTATCAAACATATACTTCACATATTGAGCATTAGTTTTTATCAAAAACTTTTGATTATAAAGGTCATCCTGAAATTTTAGAACACATTTAACAATGGTTAGCATTTCATGAGCTACTGTAGCATATTTTCTTTGACTATCAGTCCATTTACCAGAATGAAATCTTGTCAAGTATTCAGTTTTATTATGGGGATTAACTTGTTTCAATATTTCACCATAACCAATATTAGATGCATCTGTCTCAATGATTTTTTGTCAAGCAGGATTGGCTAAAGTTAAAAAGGGTAAAGTTTTAACACTTTGTTTAATACGTTTAACAAGATTTGTATGACTATCCGTCCAAGATCCTTTATAATCCTTTTTAGTCTATCGTATAACGGGGCTAACTCACGAGATAAATTCTCATAAAAAGAAAAAATATAATTCAAGCTTCCTAAAAATCTCTGCAATTGAGTCCTGTCAGTTATAACATCGGGGAATTTAGAAGCAAAATCAATGGATCTCTGAATGGGAGTAATCTTCCCTTGACAGATATATGTTCTAAGAATCTAACATCTATTTGAAATAAGCTCATTTTTGGCTTGGATATCACCAAACCGTTCTGTATCATAATTTTCTTTAAAATATCAAGATATTTTATATGCAATTCAAATGTTTTAGAAAACACAAGAATGTCATCAATATAAACGATGATGAAATCCACATAAGGATTAAATATATCATTCATTATTTTCTGAAATTTTGATATGGCATTTTTCAAACCAAACGGCATGACATTCCATTCATATTGCCCAAAAGGAACATTAAAAGCGGTTTTATAAGTATGCTCTTTAAATATTTGAATCTGCTAATGTCCCGATTTCAAATCGAACTTTGAAAATATATTGGCGTCGTATAAACGAGATAATAAATTCTTTTTATTTGGAATAGGATACCTAATTCATTTTAAATATTTATTCAAAGGTTTATAATTTATCACCAACCTGGGAACACCACGTTCCTTCTCTGTTGCATTATTAACATAAAAAATAGTACATGACCAAGGAAATTTTGAAGGTTGTATCAAACCCTTTTGTAACAGATTATCAATCTCTTTTTTGCAGAATTCAACTAATTCAGCATTCATTTGACAAGGTCGTGATTTCGTTGGGATATCATCCTTACAGAAATTATCTTTATAAGGAAGAGTAACAATATGCCTTTTGCGATTCCAAAAAGCACTGGGGTGATCAACACAAATATCAACAGCCGGTTGTTCGAAAATTAACTTAATTTTTTCTGTACCTTAGCAAATTTCATTGTATCACAAATATTCATGCTAAGTAATTTAAGCTGTAAAAAATTAACATGTTTTTGCTTTATATCAATTAAAGCATTAATATCTCTAGTTACGGGGTCTGTAACAAAAGAATAAGATATCTCTTTATTTTTGTAAATAGTCGTAAATCCTTTTACATCAATATGAGTATAAGGATAAATAACATTTATAAAAAGAATTCCAAGTATAATTTGAGGGTATAACTAATTTTTTACCAAAAAGAAGAAATGCGGTATGCATATTTTTTTCTGCAAATATGAGTGTTTGACAATTTATACTCTATATCAAGAGCATGTCCAGATGTAGATTTAACTACATGAGTGGTTTTATGAAAGTATTTTGTAGGGACTAACCTTTCTTGTATGCAGCTAACATCTGATCCACTATCAATCATAGCAATATTAGTTACTGAAAAATGATTACCAATCAAAAGAGTACATTTGATATATCATTTATAAGCAGTAACAATTTGCATCATTCCCAAAAAATAATTATTTTTTGAATTAAGGGAATTTTGAATATCATCCGTATCACTTTCTTCGAAAAAAAATTCTTTTCCTTTAAAAATCTGTGTAGGAGAAATATCTTTCTCAATTTACGAAATTATGTGATCACAAATTATTTGATTTAATTTAAGAGATTTAATCTCCTTTTTTAAGTTTTCAACTTCAATTTTTAAATCATCAAAAGAGGTATCTTTACCAGGAGCATAAACTCATAGCAAGACATCTATTAACCTCTGATATAGAATAAGGCATAAAATAATTGTTATCAGCAGTTTTAGGAGTAGAGGTATGGTTATCAGTAGTTTTAAAAGTACTGGGTTTTGAACTAGTAGATAAATTAATAATCTTTTCCCGTAGTTTCTCATCCGAAACTTCTTTCAAAAGTTCTAACACATTATCAGAAGTAATGGTTTAAACATTTAAATCTTCAAACTGGGATTGCAAATTATAAAATGCATCATCACAATTGCAAGTATCACCTTGGCACTCAGAACAAACATTAACATTATCACTACCAGATAAATCAGGCAACTCAATATCATTTTCTAATTCAGATTCAGCATTATAATCAGATTCCAAACCAGAGGTGCATAACAAACCATAACCTTGATCATGCACATCATCAGCAAGACCTAAAGATTTAAGCTTTTGAAGCTTACAATTTGGAGCAATATGTCCAAAGTTACCATATCTGTAACACTTAATCTTAGCAAGATCTCGCTTAGACCTATTTTTGACAAATCTAGTAGATTTTCTATAGGCTTTTCTAGTTTCACGTTCTTCTTTAGACCTATATCTAGATCTCTTTTTTCTATAAGGATGCTCACTTTTGGAATATCTATGTCCTTTCTTCCTAGAAGTGGAAACTGGTTCAGTATACCAAACTGTGTGCAGAAATCTCTTATCTGAGATTTTTCTCTAAGCTTATCAAGCTTAAGTTGTCTAGACAATTTTAACTCATTACACAAGTTTGATCCTTCTTGCGTACAAGTTGCTATCAAATGACCATAAGTGTAATTTTCCCAAGTAATTTCTCCATAGGAACCTATAAGATCTTTTCGCACTCTTTCATAAAAAAGCGGAGGAAGTCTATCTATAAACTTAGTCTTCCAGTGCTCATACTAATTTTTGGGTAATTTCATGACCCGACTTAGAAAGGTATCTTTATACCACCTAAATTCTCCTAGGGTCTTACATCTAAGCCTATTTAAGAGAGTTCAAATATTTTCATACTGATTGGTAAATCTACCATTAAAATACTCTAAAATTGTAAGAACAAGTGTATAAACAACAACGTATCAAATAATAACAACGTCAAATGTTTAAAATCATACAAAAAATTCACTGCCCAAATTTCGTCTATATCAAATAAATTGAGGCAAACAAATTATCTTGTTTTATGAAATGATAAATATTAATAAATATATATTTTTTGTATTAACGATAACTAATTAGTAACGGAGCATAGGCTATTGCATCTAATTTTATGAAATGATAAATCTTAATAAATATTTATTTTTGTATTGACGGTAACTTAATTAGCAACGGAGAGAATAGTATATATGTATTAAAATTATTTTTCTAAAAATCTGTTACAAAATAAAACAATGAAAATAATAAATCTAGAAGTGTAACGTCTCTTTGAGCCCGTTTGGATAGGATTAAAATCCGGTCTTAATCTTTTTTTTTTTAGTTTTTTAGGCGTTTGGTAAAATTAAAAAGTGCTTAAAAAGCTAAAAACTTATTAAAAAGGCAAAAAGTGAGAAACTGGTACCCCAATTTTTTACTTTTTAGATTAAAATTATTTTAGGTTTGACTAAAACATTTATCTTTTTATCCTTATTTTTTTCTCCAATTCCAACAATACCCTGAACTTGTAGCTCTTAAATATATAGGTTTTCTTTCTTCTTCTCTTGGTTGCTTCTCTTCATCTCTTTCTTCCAATTTCCTCTTTGTCTTTCTCTTTTGTTTTCAGCGAATGCATTATCACGTTAGAGGTTTACATATTTTTTGACATAACCAAATTATTACAAGCTTACAATTTATAATATAATATTATTTTTATATTAAAAGATATCCTAATTTTTAAATTTTTTAATATTTAAAAATAAAAAGTAACTTATATTTATAAATTGACATCACATAATCACTTTATGCGGAAAGTCCATTTTAGGTAAAAATTATTTTTAAATTATTAGAATTAAAAATTCTAAAAAATTCACTTTACTTGTGATGTTAACAACTTTAAGGACATTTAAGTCATTTTGACAACAAAACAGTGTTTAACATCACTTGTTAATCAAATACATCAACAACTTTTGTTCAATTTCAGCATTTCTATCCAAACACTTATCTACTTAACTAGTTAAGTGTAGGTACTTTCCACGTGTGTCTCGTGTTAATAAATAAAATTATATGTAATAGCATAAAAATATTTAAAAATAGCGATTAACAGTTAAAATAAATAAACGTCAAATAAAAGCAAAAAAAACAAAAAAGAGAAATACTTATTTTATGAACCAAATAAGTGCATATAGTAAGTGTTGTGTTGATTAAAACAATCAAATAGATAGTACATTGCACTTTCGTTGTAAGCTATTGTAGCATGAAGTCTTGCACTTCATGATCAAAATATATGTGACTTGCAAGTATTTAATTCTTTAAATAGTGGTAAGAGATAATTCTAAGTGTTTTTATCCATGTGGAATTCATATAGTTTGTATATTTTACAATAGGTAGAAAATTGGATATGCTTTAGAAGTTCTATGCAAATTATATATACACTCCTGTTAAGAAGAGGTTTTAAAGTACTTATAGTAAAACTTGTCCTGCGACAACAAATTATTAGATATTTCTTAATTTAAATGATAAGTTTAAGATCAAAAGATTTAAAAGACTGCACACATCTTTAATTTAAGATCACAAGATCCAAAAATCTCTTTATATTTCTTAAACTTCACGCTTAATCAAAAATCAAATGAAGACACTTAATTTGAGACAAAGAATGCAGCAAAAGTTTACCTCTTTAATCAAGTCAAAACAAAGATCATATTTGATGTCTCTTCTAAAGCCCTAAAAAAAGTTGCTTATGATCTCGCATTGGTCAATCCAATGCGTTACTGCAAATCTTTGCAGTTTATTTTGATCCTCTGCTTGAATTCTTGAGGCAACTTTCTTCTCCTCATCCACTATATTATATTCCTCATTTTTATTACACTCTACATTTCTTTGATATTGTTGCTTGCAAGAATACCTGTACAAACGTGATATCATCATACACCATAACATATAAAAGACACAAACACAATAATAGAAATTGACAAAAAGAATCACTCTATCACTATTTATTAACTAAAAGAAAGACAAGAAAAAAATCACATTAAATACAAAAAAATAATATAAATCAAATCAAAGCCAAATAATAAAAAAAACAAATGAATAAAAAAAAAGAATGAACATTAGTGAAGGTTAAATAAGGGCAAAATGAACATTAATGAGGGTTAAATAAGAATTTGCAAAAAGTTACTTAAATAGAATTGTAGTTTAAGTAAATAATTATATAAAATAATATTTTAATTAATTTAAAAGTGTACTAAATATAAAAGTTCTTACCTATTCTAAATAAATAAATAGTAATATAAAGTAGTATTTTAATTGATTCAGAAGTGTAATACAAACTTCAATTTTTTAACAATAAAGATTTAAGTAATAATAAATTTTCATCCAACATTAGTTGAAATTAGTGACTATTACACGTGTAGGTGTTTTTTTAAGTACATGTATAGACATTAATACACAAAATTTATATAAGGCAAATTTGATCACATGTAATGCCTAATAACAGGAATTTGCACAAAAATTAAATTAGGAAAAATTTAATTGTGAGATTTTTTAATTAATAATAATAATCTTAAATATTAAAAAATGGTAAATGAGAATTTTGTCTATTGCTGTAACTTTTAATGAGGGGCAAAAAGTTCAAATCATATTTCTAATGATCTTTATGCTTTTAATATATTACTAGATTAGTGTACGTGTTTTGCACGTGTCTCTCACGTCAATCAATAAAATATACATAAGAATTAAGAACAATATAATTAGAAAGTAGCAATACATTAACGTTAAAAATGATATATCTATTTAAATTATATAAATAAATATTTTATCTCAAATATATTATTATGTGATGTGTCTCACTTCAATGTTTATTATAAACGAAAAGAATAAGATTAAAAGAAAACTATTCCCAAATTTCATTACTCCTTTCATAGGAGACACCTTCCAGAACACCCAATCACTTACTTCAAACTCCAATTCTTTTTGCCTAAATCAAAATAATACAGTTAAATATAATCTTTACACACAAAAAAATTCTTAAAGTCGTTCGACACTCATCTACCACTTGTAAACAATAACAAAATAATACGATAATAGAGATATCAAAATAATACAACTAAACCTAACCTTTACATAAAAAAAATTCCTCAAAGCCGACCAACATTTATCTATCATCTGTAAACTGCAACAGAATAATACGATAAAGGGTCGTTTGGTTTGTGGTATTAATGTAAATAATCCCGGGATAAAATAATAATCCCGGGATAAAAATTTTATTCACTCATTTGGTTGTCAATATCTGGGATAACTTATCCCGGGACTAATAATTAGTCCCGGGATAAGTTATCCATAGATATGGTGGGATTATTATCCCAACTTAAGTTATCCTTGGTATAAAATATAAAATGACAAAAATACCCTCAAACCCTATACTTTCATTTCACACACATATATATGTGCTTGCAGTCTATGTGGTTGTGTGGCTTCTTGCAGAGTTGCTAATTGAGAATTAAGGCCTGTTGCAAAGCTCAGCATGGGTGGTGCTACTCCAGCTGCAATGAAAGCATATGAGGGAAATGATTCTCCTGATACCTTAATTAGGCAAGCCATAGGCAAAAAGCCTTTTTTTTTCAAGAACAGGGGTTGGTCCTGACCAGTGGTTTCAACTGCTTCATGGTTTAGAGCAGCAAGGTACCAAATAATATAAAGAAGGGTTGCATTCATAGCATACGACTTCCGTAGGTTCTTATGCATATTAGATAAGTGGGTCAGGGAAGTCACCAATATTTCAATTGGTTTGAAAACCTTGTGGTGGTAAAGAATGTTGTGCTTTGGGCCATACTTGTCTTGTAGGTGTAGAATCCATCAACCCATTTAGTAACACGAAAATAACTTAAAATTTCTTATATATAGATCTCTGGTTGAAGCCATGAAAATTGATTGATTTATGTGGCTCTTTGTGTATATAATGCTGGTGGTTGGCATATGTTAACAGCAGTGAAATTTCAGAATTGTGAAAAGTGCGCATGGGAATTTTATATCTGATTATACCTGATTGTGCAGTTTTTAGTCAGTCCATCAGAGGTTCCATTTTACCTGTGGTCTTCTGTCAAAGTTGAAGTAAGGTTTTTTAGAGTAACTTATATTCGATCCTCTTCTTGGGGTTGTTGCCGTATTTTGGCTAGGGTAGCCTTCTAGAGTAGCATATATTCTGATGTAGAATATATGTTTCTGCTAGACCATTGCTCTGGTGGGAGAAAGTGGGAGAGGAAAATCAACAGTTATTTCATTGTTGGAAAGATTTTACGATCCGAATTCAGGTCTAATCACATTAGATGGAATAAAAATTCAAAAGTTGAATGTGAAAAGGTTGTGAAATGTAAAAATAATCAAGTCAACTAAAGTGAGGGGTATTTTAGTAAACAAACAATATATTTTTACAAACAATGCACTACATATTATTTTTAGTACCACAAAGTCTAAGGGTGTTAAGTGGGTCGGGCTGGGTCAACCCGTAACCAGCCCGTGAAATTTTGCCGGGTTGTGGGCCGATCCGAATTCGGGCCTGGTTAAGTGGGTCGGGCCGGGGCCAACAGTAATTTTTTTAAAACAACCCTGAACCGGCCCACTTATCCCAACCCGGTCTAACCCACCTAAATTCGATTAAAAATCCGGTCAAAACCAGTCAAAAAAAATATCCAATATACGCTATATATACCCACCTATATATATTTTAAATACATTAAACAATATATATACACTATATATATAGTATAGACTACATTAGAATTTAAAAAATATTTACACATATACACAATTACACATATATACATAACATTCAATATATACGACTATACGTACTACTTTAAATAAAACATATACTACAATATATATATATACTACAATATATATATAGTTCTATACTAATTTATAAAACATATACATATGTATACGTTAAATATATACGTCTATAGAAGATATATACACATATATACGCATTATTCAATATATATGTACTACTTTAAATAAAACATACTACAATATATATATATATATATATATATATATATAGATAGATAGATAGATAGATAGATAGATAGTTATATACTAATTTATAAAACATATACACATGTATATGTTAAATATATGCATCTATAGAAGATATATACATATATATACACACCATTCAATATATATGTACTACTTTAAATAAAATATACTATCATATATACTACAATATATATATATATATATATATATATATAGCTATATATTAATTTATAAAATATATACACATGTATACGTTAAATATATATGTCTATAGAAGATATATACACATATATACGCATCATTCAATATATATGTACTACTTTAAATAAAATATACTACAATATATATATATATATATATATATATATATATATATAGTTATATACTAATTTATAAAACATACACATGTATACGTTAAATATATACGCCTATAGAAGATATATACACATATATATGTACCATTCAATATATATGTACTACTTTAGATAAAACATATACTACAATATATATACTACAAGTCTACAATATATATATATATATATATATAGTTATGTACTAATTTATAAAACATATACACATGTATATGTTAAATATATACGTCTATAGAAGATATATACACATATATACGCACCATTCAATGTATATGTACTACTTTAAATATAAAATATACTACATTATATATACATTACAATATATATATGCCTAGGAGAAACTATAGGAGAGAGGGAGTACTGAGTAGGATTTTCTTACATTATATTTACCTTTTTATTGAAAAACAATTTTTATCTAAGTAGCCCTCTATATTTGGTATCAGAGCGAGAAGTTTTTGGGAACACAACCCACTAAATTCGCAAATTGTTATATGAAAAAACATTCATCTTTTAAGGATATAAGATTAGATTATTTTTATTTATATAGAGAAATTAGAAGAAGACAAAGTATTATAGCCAGAAAAAATAATTTCGAAAAAATTAGAAATAATTTAATAAGAACTAATACATTATATAGTCTATATAATACAACTAGACCAGTTTGTAATAATTTAATAAGTGCCTTAAATTGGGAAATACTAGGCTGTGATAGAGATTTAGAAAATAATATTAAAAGAATAAATTGGCTTAGAGAACGCATTAGTAAAAAATACTATCAGTTAGGATAATAGAACCTTTGTATGAAACAACATAGATCTTTCCAGGAAATAAGAGGTATATACTATTTTTATCATTTAGAATATAAAAAATTACTTCATATTAGAAATAAAAAACAGAAATTGGAAGACAGTTTAAAAAAATTAAAAAACATTTGTATATCAAAACCATCTATAAATAAATCTAAAAAAGCTTATAGCTTAGTAGAAAAAATACATCGAGAAATACAAGTTTGCAAAGGAGACCTCGAACATAAGACTAGAATAATAAATTGGATTAAAACAAGAATTAAAAATAGAGCTTACCAACTTGGATAGTAAATGCCCATAAGATACGTCGAACATATTAGAGAAATCCGAAGACAATATTATAGAGAATTTATTTATAAACATCAATTAAATAAAATTTTAAAACAACTTGAAGAAAGATTAGAATTATTAAATAAAGAAATAAGAAACCTAGAGTTAGATATTCAAAATTACAACAAAGCAGACGATCTACTTACTACAACTATTAATTATTATAAAAAGGCTTTAATACACGAAAAATCTAGATTAATAAAAAACATACAAGAAGTAGAAATAGATATAACCTATACCGATAATAGATTAAAATATCAGGCAAAGCTAAGCAAAAAATATCTTAATCTAAATCATTTAGGATAACAAAATAGCTTCGTTAAAACGCTTGGAATATTTAGATCTTAGTTTTCAGCCAGAAAAGAAATATAGAATACTAAAAGATAATACTACGATAAGGTGTAATTTTAACCAAGGAGAACATATCCTTCATTCTGAAGATAAACAATATAATACTATAATAGACCTTTTAATTAACTCTAGTGAAAAAACGCAGGAAAAAGATAAAAGTCTACAAAGAACTCTAGAACAAGTAGAAATAGTTCAAAATAAAAGCAAAAAGACCTTAGAAAAAATAGAACAGAACCTAGACTATTTAAAATCTCAAGAATTAGAAATAGATAGAAAAATTCAATTTCTAAACCATAAATTTAACTTGGAACAGATACCTACTAAAATAGAAATTGAAAAACTAATAAAAACGCTAATAGAAAAACCTAAAGAATTAGAAGTAAAAACTACACAATTAATAGTCAAACTTATAGAACAGGTTGAAAATATAACCAAGGAAATTAAAGACTTGCAAGAAATAGCAAGCAGATTAGAAGAAATTTCGCTTTCATGAGTAGTGAAGAAGATAAAAATTATCTAAAAGCACTAGAAAAATCAAGAATACATCATAGTGAACCAGAGGGATTATCCAGGTATATCCCTTCAAGCATAACAGATAAAGTCTTACTAAAACAAAATAATACAATAATAGAACTATTATTAGACTTGCATAAAAAAGTAGATAGTTTAATCAAAGATAAAGAAATAATTACAACACCAAAGGAACCAGAACTACCTGAATTACATAAAAAGATAGATATTTTAATAAAAGGTAAACAAACCCAAGAAGAACAACCAAGAACTACTTCTGAGATAGACGAATTAGTTAACCAATTAAAAAGAATAGAGCTAACCCCAGTACACGAACGCAAAATCGTAAAAAGAAAACCACAACCACAAAAATGGACCTTTTATCAAATAGACGGGGAACCGACGAAAGAAACCAAGACAGACACAGAGCTAGTTTCTCAGAAAACAGGATAGGAAATAATAATATATTATCTAGAATATGTAGGAGACAACCTAACAGAGAACAAAACCAAGAGCTTAATGAGATAATAGATGTAGACAAGGATTTACAAATCTTTCAACAACATCAGTTAAAATTACTAAATCCAAAGACATTATACAACACAGGATATTTCTCTTCAGACAACCAGTTATATAGACATTACAGAGAAGAGCAAATATCAGCCTTAGGAGAAGATTCTAAAATATTAGACCTAGTAAATACCAACTCCTTAAAACAAATAAAAAATAATAAAATGATTTTAATGCATATGGGATTAATTGTCATAGGCATTAAAGGATTAACCAGAAAAAATCTGGGATCTAAAGTACTAATAACTATATATGATGATCGATGGTCAGATATTAAAAAATCGATCATAGGATTAACAGAGGTAGATATGACAAATAATGGAGGAATATTTTACATTAGTCCAGATTTCTTAATGAACTTAAAAGAATTTGGAAAAAATATTAAGATAGGAGTTCAAACTAAAGGATACGAAGAAATGAATAGTGGAAATAATTTATTAATGTGCATAGGTTTTATTGGTAAATTAACTTTAAGTAGCAATACAAAATTTAAATTAAAGGTAAATGATGTAGTTGAAATAATGGGTAATAAAGGCATAAGTCTTATAAAACTAATAAAAATCGATCCAGAAATATATGCAGGATTAGAATGGAATCTAAATAAATTTACAAAACCAAAGACTTTCACACCAGACTCACACTTACTATATACAACAAGTAAAGGTGAAACTTCGGTAAGATTTACAGATTATAACTATACGACAAAAAGAATGCTAGACGACGACGAAACCGAGAGTAATATAGGAACAGAAAGTGAATTTATGAATATAGAAGTTTTACAAGAAGGATATGAAGTAGATATAGCAATAGAGAAGGCAGAAGATCTAGCAAAAGAACATAAAGACATAACCTTTAAATGTAAAGGATGTCAAAAAGACAATATGTTACTAAACGAATGTAAAGAACATTTCAGAATTTGCGTAAAACGCTGTGATAATTTAGGATATAGAAGTAGCGAACCCTTCCTAAATAATCTTGAAGAAGATACATTTTCAGTATTAAGTTCAAATATTAGTTACAAAGAATTAGCTGAATTAGAACCAGCCAGCTCCTCTAGTGCTAGCCCTTTTCAACAAACGAATCCTAATCCACAACCAATAGATTATAGCACAGGAAATGTACCTAGAAGACCTGCAATAAGAGTAAACCCAGACACAGAAATAAAAAACTATATAAAACCAGCAGGAAAACGAATGCCTATAGAAGAACCTATTAAACTCCAAGAAGGAGGTAGTAAAGGTAAGATTTTAAATATTGCAGCACACGATCCCCAAATGTGGGATACAGTGATAGATTTATGGAAAGGAATAGTAGCAGCCGATTACTTAAGACATTATACTGAAACCGATACAGAAACAATGTATAAATATTTAGAAACTTTCTTAGGAGAATCAGCTAAAGCTACGTGGGAAAGTTTTAAAACAAATTGCCCACATGACTTCCAAATACTATTAAGTATGGGACCAAATCCCTATAATTTTACTAATAAAATGCATATGTTATTAACTGGAAAAGATCCAAATAGTGGATTGATAGCTTTACAAAAGGACGCATTAATAAAGTTAGAACAATTAAGCATTTCTCACTGGGTATACATAAAGAAATTCTTACAAGATTATTTCTATTATTGTACCATAAGTGGAAATACTTTTAATGAAGAATTAGGTAAAAAATTATTTAATAAATTACCCGGAGCATTAGGAAGAGAAATAGAAGACAGATGGTATAAAAGGGATGGAGTAGCAGCAAACCCAAATTTTAAATGGACAATAGGACATAGAGCACAACATATAATGGATATCTTAACAGAAAAATGTACAAATATACAGATACAAAAACAACTAAAGAGAAATGAAATGAATTTCTGTAAATCAGTTATATACACAACCCAAAATTATGATCAAAAACCATATAAGAAATACAGGAAACAAAACAAACAAAAACCATATAGTAGAAAACAATATTTCTTACGAAAATCAAAAGCTAAAAAACCTTGGTTAAATAGGGATAGACATGTTAGAAAATATAGAAATGATAGAAATTATAAAAATAAGTTAGAATGTTATACTTGTGGCAGCATAGACCATTTGGCTAATGTATGCCCCAAAAGAAATAATAATAGAACAAGAAATTCTCAATTAATAGAAGATTTTCAAGAAACACTATTAAATGTCGATGAATACATGTCAGATACAGAAAGTATATATTCCATAATTAGCATTGATATAACTGATCAAGATAATAAATCTGTTTCTTCAGACTCAGAGGAAGACAACTTAGTTAATGAATTAGGCCAAGAGATAGATGATCTAGATTTAAATAACCTAGTAATAAATAATCTAATGAATGTCACACAAGAATGTGAACATGATTTCCAACGGAATAAGGGTTTAGATAGTAATAGGTGTCGCATATGTAGTTGGTACCCAAGTAAAGATAATAGAGCAAAATGTAAAAAATGTTATCTAGAAGCCTGTATAAATTGTATAGAAGATACCTTAAAAATAAAAGTGGAATCACAAACAAATAATGAACAAAAATATAGTAACAGTCAGATTTTAAATCTAAGAGTATCTACTTTAGAAACCCGATTGAATGATTTAGAACAAAGATTAATTACTCTAGAGAAGGGAAAAATGAAAGAAATAGAAACCCAAGAAAAAGCAGACACAGTACATTCGAGCAAACTAGAAGCAGAACTCATGAATTCAGAAAATAATATTACAACCTTTATATGTAATGAAGACAAAAAAATTTCTACTATAAAAGTCTTAGTAAAAATCAAAATACAAAACATAGAAATAGAAACGCTAGCATTAATAGATCCAGGATGTACTAGCTGTTTAATTAACAAGACAATAGTACCAGAACATTTAATTAAAACACTTGAAAGACCTATACTAGCCACTCAAATGGATGGCACTCAGAATATTAATCGTTATTACATAGAAAATGCGCAAATAAGTTTTTTAAATACTTGCAATCAATTTTACAATCCAGTTTATAAGGTAAACAGAATATTAGCTAGAGATCTAAATATAGGTTCAGACTTTGTTATAGGATTAAAATTTTGTATACAAAATAAGGGAGGATGTCTTCTAACACGAGACGGAATAATGTTATTTAAAGATCTAACATATACACCGGTTCAGACAAAAAAACTGCCTACAATACATAGAACTTTAAATAAAAAGAAAAATCTTCCAGAACCTTGCTGCGAAGATTGCCAAAATACACAATGTAGTAACCTGTCAAAAGAAAATTTAGAAGAAATAAAGAATTATACTCTACTTAATGTAGAAGGAGAAGAATATTTAGAACCTATAGAAAAGGAATATACATTAATTAGTATAGAAACTCAATTCTATAATTTCAGGAAAGGAATAGATAAAATAGGGATAATAAATGGCCCAAAAGATTTAGACAATATAATATCTATATTAGATAAAATGGAAATAATAGGAGAAAAACCATTAGCTCATTGGGATGCTAATGAATTAACGTGTAAATTAGATATTATAAACCCAGAATATACTATAAAAACAGCCCCTATAGAAGCAAATAATGAAGACACTAATGAATTTGATACACAGATAAAGGAACTTTTAAAGTTAGGAGTAATAAGACGATCCACATCTAGACATAGATCAGCAGCTTTTATGGTAAGAAATCATAGTGAGCAAGTAAGAGGAAAAGCTCGTATGGTAATAAATTACAAAAGACTAAATGATAATACCAGAACAGACGCATATAAGTTACCAGACAAAAATGAATTAATCAATAGAATCCAAAATAAAAAGATATATAGCAAATTTGACTGTAAATCCGGTTACTGGCAAGTAAAGATGCATCCAGAAAGCATCGAATGGACTGCATTCACATGTCCCGGAGGACATTTCGAATGGTTAGTCATGCCTTTCGGATTGAAGACAGCCCCACCAATTTTTCAACGAAAAATGGATAACATTTTCGGGGAATATAAGCATTTTATATTAGTCTATGTAGATGATATTTTAGTATTTAGTCAAAACATGCAAGAACATCTAGGACATTTACAAATAGTCTTTAGATTATTCGTTAAACATGGTATAATAGTAAGTAAAAAGAAGATGGAATTATGTAAAACTTATATTAATTTCTTAGGAATAACACTAGGAAATGGAAAGGTAAAATTACAACCACATATAGCAAAAAAGGTATTAGAAATGCCAGATAAACTAGAAAAAACAAAAGATTTACAAAAATTTCTAGGATTAGTAAATTATGCTAGAAATTTCATTCAAGATTTAGGAAAAATAGCTGGACCTTTATATGCCAAAACAGGTAGTAAAGGACAGAAAAATTTCAACATAGAAGATGTAAAATTAGTCCAAAAAATAAAAGAAAAAGTTAAAAGTATTCCAGATTTAAAAATACCATTAGAATCAGACTATTTAATTATTCAAACCGATGGAAGCGATTTAGGATGGGGAGCTATCCTAAAAGCTAGACCGAATAAATATAGTAATAAAAACGAAGAACAAATATGTGGTTACCAGAGCGGAGCTTACAAAGAAAAAGGAAATAAAAGCTCTATAGATTTAGAAGTATTGGCAATAATATATGGGCTAAATAGTTTTAAGTTATATATATTAAACAAAGAAGAAATTTTAGTCAGAACAGACTGTGAAGCTATAGTTAAATTTCACCAGAAAATAAATGATAAAACTAGCAGTAGGAGAAGATGGTTAAACTTTTTAGATACAATATCTATTTATAAAAATATTATTTTCGAACATATTAAGGGAAAAGAAAATGATTTAGCAGACCAACTAAGTCGACTACAGTTAGGAATAAATAAATAAAGCTGAGTTTTATTTATTTGTTTCAGCATGAGACCAACAGACCAGCCTCCTGCAGATAAGGGCAAAGGCATAAATACTTCATCAGACTCCTACCAACAGAGTGTATTAGGTAATTTAAATTTTAGACCAATAAACTCTATAGAGGCGATGGAAAGAATCCATTTTGGACCTTTCAATTTAGTTGCATATCCAGAAAGTAATATGTCATTTAGAATAAGACCAGATTATGTTTTAGACAAACCTCAAAAATGTTTAGTAGATAACCTATGGATTTCATATAATAAACAAAATCGTAACCATTTTATGGCTTCTATGAATTCGCTATGTCAATACATGGCAGAAAAAAGCAAGCCAAGGTTTAAATATTATGTAGTTATTCATGGTAAGACAAATGGTATTTTTCATACTTGGATAGAGGTATTAGAATCTATACAAGGTTTTAAGACTCCACTTTTTAAAGGTTTTAATGACTTTACCGAAGCCGCTAATCATGCTAGAGGATACCTAGGACCAAACTACTATATATCTCCTTCACTAAGACAAAACCCAGACCAAATACCCCAGTATAATGTACAGAAAGACACAGGAAAAATAATTTTCTGTGATCATTGTTCTTCCATGACTGAGAACTTCAAGAAACTCAACGCTCAGAAAGAAGCTCTCCTTATGGAAAATACAAGGCTTATCAAACAGGTACAAGTATTAGAAGCAAGACTCCAGATCAAAATAAAGACTGATGCTAGTACTCAGACACATAAACAGAGTTCTCCATCTCCTCAAAAAATGGATGAGACGGGTGTGCATTTCCCTCTAAATGCTCAGAAATCCACTGTACCGGATGTTGGTACAGCTAGTCCGGTTCAAACGGTAACCGGTAAAGACAAATCAAACCCGTTAAGGGCTGTCACTTTGCCAAAAAGTGAAGATGAAGATTGTTCTTCATCAAGACAAAGGAAGGAAAAATTAAGTAATAAGACTTCAAAAAGGATATTGATCTCCAGAAAAAAGAATGAAACCATAGAGACAATAATTAAACAAACTTTGGATAAATTCTTCAGCCAGCAGACTCAAGATAATTTTAACTGATGTTGTTGAAAGATTTGTAAATCCTTGTCTACATCTATTATCTCATTAAGCTCTTGGTTTTGTTCTCTGTTAGGTTGTCTCCTACATATTCTAGATAATATATTATTATTTCCTATCCTGTTTTCTGAGAAACTAGCTCTGTGTCTGTCTTGGTTTCTTTCGTCGGTTCCCCGTCTATTTGATAAAAGGTCCATTTTTGTGGTTGTGGTTTTCTTTTTACGATTTTGCGTTCGTGTACTGGGGTTAGCTCTATTCTTTTTAATTGGTTAACTAATTCGTCTATCTCAGAAGTAGTTCTTGGTTGTTCTTCTTGGGTTTGTTTACCTTTTATTAAAATATCTATCTTTTTATGTAATTCAGGTAGTTCTGGTTCCTTTGGTGTTGTAATTATTTCTTTATCTTTGATTAAACTATCTACTTTTTTATGCAAGTCTAATAATAGTTCTATTATTGTATTATTTTGTTTTAGTAAGACTTTATCTGTTATGCTTGAAGGGATATACCTGGATAATCCCTCTGGTTCACTATGATGTATTCTTGATAACCAGAGGGATTATCCAGGTATATCCCTTCAAGCATAACAGATAAAGTCTTACTAAAACAAAATAATACAATAATAGAACTATTATTAGACTTGCATAAAAAAGTAGATAGTTTAATCAAAGATAAAGAAATAATTACAACACCAAAGGAACCAGAACTACCTGAATTACATAAAAAGATAGATATTTTAATAAAAGGTAAACAAACCCAAGAAGAACAACCAAGAACTACTTCTGAGATAGACGAATTAGTTAACCAATTAAAAAGAATAGAGCTAACCCCAGTACACGAACGCAAAATCGTAAAAAGAAAACCACAACCACAAAAATGGACCTTTTATCAAATAGACGGGGAACCGACGAAAGAAACCAAGACAGACACAGAGCTAGTTTCTCAGAAAACAGGATAGGAAATAATAATATATTATCTAGAATATGTAGGAGACAACCTAACAGAGAACAAAACCAAGAGCTTAATGAGATAATAGATGTAGACAAGGATTTACAAATCTTTCAACAACATCAGTTAAAATTATCTTGAGTCTGCTGGCTGAAGAATTTATCCAAAGTTTGTTTAATTATTGTCTCTATGGTTTCATTCTTTTTTCTGGAGATCAATATCCTTTTTGAAGTCTTATTACTTAATTTTTCCTTCCTTTGTCTTGATGAAGAACAATCTTCATCTTCACTTTTTGGCAAAGTGACAGCCCTTAACGGGTTTGATTTGTCTTTACCGGTTACCGTTTGAACCGGACTAGCTGTACCAACATCCGGTACAGTGGATTTCTGAGCATTTAGAGGGAAATGCACACCCGTCTCATCCATTTTTTGAGGAGATGGAGAACTCTGTTTATGTGTCTGAGTACTAGCATCAGTCTTTATTTTGATCTGGAGTCTTGCTTCTAATACTTGTACCTGTTTGATAAGCCTTGTATTTTCCATAAGGAGAGCTTCTTTCTGAGCGTTGAGTTTCTTGAAGTTCTCAGTCATGGAAGAACAATGATCACAGAAAATTATTTTTCCTGTGTCTTTCTGTACATTATACTGGGGTATTTGGTCTGGGTTTTGTCTTAGTGAAGGAGATATATAGTAGTTTGGTCCTAGGTATCCTCTAGCATGATTAGCGGCTTCGGTAAAGTCATTAAAACCTTTAAAAAGTGGAGTCTTAAAACCTTGTATAGATTCTAATACCTCTATCCAAGTATGAAAAATACCATTTGTCTTACCATGAATAACTACATAATATTTAAACCTTGGCTTGCTTTTTTCTGCCATGTATTGACATAGCGAATTCATAGAAGCCATAAAATGGTTACGATTTTGTTTATTATATGAAATCCATAGGTTATCTACTAAACATTTTTGAGGTTTGTCTAAAACATAATCTGGTCTTATTCTAAATGACATATTACTTTCTGGATATGCAACTAAATTGAAAGGTCCAAAATGGATTCTTTCCATCGCCTCTATAGAGTTTATTGGTCTAAAATTTAAATTACCTAATACACTCTGTTGGTAGGAGTCTGATGAAGTATTTATGCCTTTGCCCTTATCTGCAGGAGGCTGGTCTGTTGGTCTCATGCTGAAACAAATAAATAAAACTCAGCTTTATTTATTTATTCCTAACTGTAGTCGACTTAGTTGGTCTGCTAAATCATTTTCTTTTCCCTTAATATGTTCGAAAATAATATTTTTATAAATAGATATTGTATCTAAAAAGTTTAACCATCTTCTCCTACTGCTAGTTTTATCATTTATTTTCTGGTGAAATTTAACTATAGCTTCACAGTCTGTTCTGACTAAAATTTCTTCTTTGTTTAATATATATAACTTAAAACTATTTAGCCCATATATTATTGCCAATACTTCTAAATCTATAGAGCTTTTATTTCCTTTTTCTTTGTAAGCTCCGCTCTGGTAACCACATATTTGTTCTTCGTTTTTATTACTATATTTATTCGGTCTAGCTTTTAGGATAGCTCCCCATCCTAAATCGCTTCCATCGGTTTGAATAATTAAATAGTCTGATTCTAATGGTATTTTTAAATCTGGAATACTTTTAACTTTTTCTTTTATTTTTTGGACTAATTTTACATCTTCTATGTTGAAATTTTTCTGTCCTTTACTACCTGTTTTGGCATATAAAGGTCCAGCTATTTTTCCTAAATCTTGAATGAAATTTCTAGCATAATTTACTAATCCTAGAAATTTTTGTAAATCTTTTGTTTTTTCTAGTTTATCTGGCATTTCTAATACCTTTTTTGCTATATGTGGTTGTAATTTTACCTTTCCATTTCCTAGTGTTATTCCTAAGAAATTAATATAAGTTTTACATAATTCCATCTTCTTTTTACTTACTATTATACCATGTTTAACGAATAATCTAAAGACTATTTGTAAATGTCCTAGATGTTCTTGCATGTTTTGACTAAATACTAAAATATCATCTACATAGACTAATATAAAATGCTTATATTCCCCGAAAATGTTATCCATTTTTCGTTGAAAAATTGGTGGGGCTGTCTTCAATCCGAAAGGCATGACTAACCATTCGAAATGTCCTCCGGGACATGTGAATGCAGTCCATTCGATGCTTTCTGGATGCATCTTTACTTGCCAGTAACCGGATTTACAGTCAAATTTGCTATATATCTTTTTATTTTGGATTCTATTGATTAATTCATTTTTGTCTGGTAACTTATATGCGTCTGTTCTGGTATTATCATTTAGTCTTTTGTAATTTATTACCATACGAGCTTTTCCTCTTACTTGCTCACTATGATTTCTTACCATAAAAGCTGCTGATCTATGTCTAGATGTGGATCGTCTTATTACTCCTAACTTTAAAAGTTCCTTTATCTGTGTATCAAATTCATTAGTGTCTTCATTATTTGCTTCTATAGGGGCTGTTTTTATAGTATATTCTGGGTTTATAATATCTAATTTACACGTTAATTCATTAGCATCCCAATGAGCTAATGGTTTTTCTCCTATTATTTCCATTTTATCTAATATAAGATATTATATTGTCTAAATCTTTTGGGCCATTTATTATCCCTATTTTATCTATTCCTTTCCTGAAATTATAGAATTGAGTTTTCTATACTAATTAATGTATATTCCTTTTCTATAGGTTCTAAATATTCTTCTCCTTCTACATTAAGTAGAGTATAATTCTTTATTTCTTCTAAATTTTCTTTTGACAGGTTACTACATTGTGTATTTTGGCAATCTTCGCTAGCAAGGTTCTGGAAGATTTTTCTTTTTATTTAAAGTTCTATGTATTGTAGGCAGGTTTTTTGTCTGAACCGGTGTATATGTTAGATCTTTAAATAACATTATTCCGTCTCGTGTTAGAAGACATCCTCCCTTATTTTGTATACAAAATTTTAATCCTATAACAAAGTCTGAACCTATATTTAGATCTCTAGCTAATATTCTGTTTACCTTATAAACTGGATTGTAAAATTGATTGCAAGTATTTAAAAAACTTATTTGCGCATTTTCTATGTAATAACGATTAATATTCTGAGTGCCATCCATTTGAGTGGCTAGTATAGGTCTTTCAAGTGTTTTAATTAAATGTTCTGGTACTATTGTCTTGTTAATTAAACAGCTAGTACATCCTGGATCTATTAATGCTAGCGTTTCTATTTCTATGTTTTGTATTTTGATTTTTACTAAGACTTTTATAGTAGAAAATTTTTGTGTCTTCATTACATATAAAGGTTGTAATATTATTTTCTGAATTCATGAGTTCTGCTTCTAGTTTGCTCGAATGTACTGTGTCTGCTTTTTCTTGGGTTTCTATTTCTTTCATTTTTCCCTTCTCTAGAGTAATTAATCTTTGTTCTAAATCATTCAATCGGGTTTCTAAAGTAGATACTCTTAGATTTAAAAATCTGACTGTTACTATATTTTTGTTCATTATTTGTTTGTGATTCCACTTTTATTTTTAAGGTATCTTCTATACAATTTATACAGGCTTCTAGATAACATTTTTTACATTTTGCTCTATTATCTTTACTTGGGTACCAACTACATATGCGACACCTATTACTATCTAAACCCTTATTCCGTTGGAAATCATGTTCACATTCTTGTGTGACATTCATT